>CM054063.1:172403696-173028696 GCA_028641055.1 Alopecurus myosuroides
GATCAGCCCGAGTAGGTTTGCCGCTGCTGTTCCTCCCGAAAAGAGGAATAAGGCAAAAGACGCGGATGAGACTCCTACCGCGGGCACCGTCCAGAATTCTCCCAAGGCTGCGCCTGATGTTGCGACTATGGGGCGGGAGATTCCTAGCTTCGCCGCTAGAACTTCGGTCTCGAAGGAGGCGACGGATAGCTCTGCGGATCCACTCTCCCGCGCCACCGGACAGGTAATCTTCTATCTCTTTGATCTGCCCAGTAAAAATTTTATCGGGTGCACGGCAGTGCTCCCGATGGGAGTAGCCCCCGAGGCTGTAGTCGATTGTAAGTAATCGGGTACAGGCTCAAAAGTTTCTTTCTTCACTTCTCCGTTATTTTGTCTTCTTCGGGTGCACGGCAGTGCTCCCGATGGGAGTAGCCCCCGAGGCTGTAGTCGATTGTAAATAATCGGGTACAGGCTCAAACCTCTTTTCTTCTAACTCTTTATCTTCGTGCTTTCACAGTCGCTCGTCGATTCCCTTGCGGCGATCGGTCGCCGCGTCGTTCTGGCCGAAACAGATTGCGAGTCGCTTCGATCAGAAGTTAGCCGACTCAAATCTGAAGGCGACCTCCTTAAAGGTAAGTTTCGTTATCTCTTTGGCTTTCGTGTGTCATCCATTCTTGATTTCTGATTAACATCCTTTGTGCAGCTCGAGCCGAATTCGCAGAGTCTGAAAAGACTAAACTTTCAGAGCAGGTAACTGCCCAGGAAGCTGAACTGGCGACTACCCGGCAAGAACTGGAAGCTTCCCGCAAGCAATCGGAGGAACTCCATACGAAGCTTGCGGAGTCGCGGAAGGCCGTGAAGGAGTTGGAGGAGGCCGGCAGTAAAGCTGACAACGACACTGTCGCGTTCCTTCGTCCTCTCGCCAAGCGCTTTGCGGGTAAGTATCTTAGGTTTTTGAATTTTTCATTCTGCTGATCTTTGCTAAGCATCATTTTGTCTGTCCGTAGATCTTCTGAATGTTCCTCTGGAGATTCCTGGGATTCAGCGGGTGGACGTGCTGACCGACACTCTCGCGCAGCTCAGGAGGCATTCTGAGGGAATATTTTCCCTGATTGATAATGCTTCCAAAGCTTTGGCACGAGTGCATGGCCGTCTTGTCGCCAGCGGTACTCCTGCGCCTGCGCTGAGCGAGTTGTCGAAGGTCTTCTCGGAAGGCGATCTCCTGGAGGCCTTCGCGGTTGCTCAATCAGAAGCTGGCGCAAAGACCGCGATTCAATTCGCTCTGGCGAACGGAGTCGAAGGTCTGGAGGAGGCTTATTCGTCCATGCCGGTCGACCCTTCCACGGGCAAGAAGGTACGGCTATCTCGTTTTTCCGAGCAAGCCACTGTTCTTGCTCGGAAATTATCTGAGATGTTTGCTCGGAAGAAGGGAGGGTCGACTGCCGCTAGTGGCAGCACCAACGTGGCTTCGTAGACTCTTTTTCCTTTGTTTCTGTTGTTTGGATGTAACGAATTTTGGGATGCATTCCCGTACCTTTGTTGATCTTTAATCGAAGCGTTTTGCGTTTAGAATTCGTCCTTGTTGTGTATGCCTTGGCTCCCGATGGGAGTAGCCCCCGAGCGAGTAGTCAAATGTGCGACTAGAAGTAACTCTAGTAGGGCGTCTCATTTCTTTTCCGTGTACTCCTTCCAGGCGACTGTGTCTGCCGCTGAATCTTCGAGTGGACGTGGTAATCCAGTAAATCCACTAGTGGCTGCCGTGGGCACTTTAGCTGGTCTTCGTGATAAGGTGCAGGAAGGCGAGCGTAAGCTGAAAGCACTGCGCGGAGTCGCTGACGTGGCGATTTCCAAGCAGAAATTGGCGGCTGAGCGCGAGCAATTTCTGATTGGTGAATTGTCTCCGATTGCAAGGGACTTACTGTGTAAGTAGTGTAGCCCCCTATGCCTTTTCCTCTGCTGTATTTGTGATCTTACTGAGTGCGTTTGCTTCTTAGTTGTGAGACCAGATGACAGGGAAGAAAAGCAGTGGGTGGAAAACCACATTCACCAAGGGGCTAACAACACAAATCCTCATGCGAGTAACTTCTGGTCTGATCGCAGTCGAGGTTTTGTAATGGCCACCTTGAAGTTTCGAGTCCGCCAGGCGAGAATTCTCGTGGGTTCTTTCCACGAAGCCTTGATTGCGGTGAATGCTGCTTTTTATCCACTCGAGAGAGGTCCCGAAGACTGGAGTTATCTTCTCAGGTTATTTGGGCGAGAAGGAGAGGTTCGCGCGTGCGTTCGCAATCAGATGACTTGCGGCGCGGTTGTTGCTCTCTCATTTGTCCGAATATGGCAACCAGAGATAGACTTGAACTCCGTAGCTCGGCGTCCAGATTATGCAATCGAAGATATTGCGCCGTACTATGATGCTGTCCGTCCTGCGGCCGAGAAGATTATCCAAATGACCTCTGAAGAAGTGGATAGGGTCTTGGCGGCTAAGAATGCCCAGCGTTTTGACTGATTTGATCGGATGTAAATATCCTGTATGTTTGTCTTGAGTTTGTAGGAACTGTATTTAAGGTGTGCCACCTTGTATTCTGTAATTTTTTCCGTGATGCATATTTGTAGGTGTAGCCCCCGTGTATTTTATGGGGTGTTTGTACCTGTAACTTTTCAGCATGTAGTAAACTGTGAAAGCTGTCGGGTAAATATGATGAGGGGAATCATGTCTTTATTGCTATGACTGAGAAGTCATGTGTTCGAGCTACAAGTTTGGCTAGTATAGCCTTATTGTTGCAAAATAAACCTAGGGGTAGAATTTGCGCAGTTGCGCGATATTCCACGGATTGGAGTATATGCCTCCAGTCTCTGGATTCTTCAGTCGATAGGCTCCTCCTGGGATCACTTCGTGTATGATGAAAGGTCCTTCCCAAGGAGGTTCGAGCTTGTGTCCTTCTTTTTGCTTCAGTCGCAACACCAAGTCGCCAACCACAAATGATCTATGGCGTATGCGGCGACTGTGATAATTGCGCAGTGATTGTTGGTAGACTGCGGATCTTGCGAGTGCGATGTCTCGGATTTCGTCGAGTGCATCCATATCTTCTGCGAGAGCTTTGTTGGAGGTTTCTTCGCTGTAGGCTACAACTCGTGGGGCGCTGAATCGAACCTCTTCGGGGAGGACGGCTTCTGCCCCGTATACCATGAAAAATGGTGTATATTGCGTTGACCTATTGGGAGTTGTTCGGAGACTCCAAAGTACGGAGGGTAGCTCCTCTGCCCAATGTCCTGCAGCGGGATGTAGCCGATCCAGCAATCTCTTTTTGATTCCAGCTGAAACTAAGCCGTTGGATCTCTCGACTTGGCCATTAGTTTGCGGGTGGGCGACGGAAGCGAACTTCAGATTGATTCCTTTCTCCTCGCAGAACTGTTGTGTCTCCTTTGCGGTGAAGTTCGTACCATTGTCTGTGATGATGTCGTGTGGTACCCCGAATCTGCATACTATGGAGTCGAGGAACTTAATTGCGCATTGGGCGCTACCCGAAGTCACTGGCATAGCCTCGATCCATTTGGTAAATTTGTCGACCGCGACCAGCAAATGTGTGTACCCTCCTGGAGTAGATTTGCGCAGTGGGCCAACCATGTCAAGCCCCCATTGGGCAAAGGGCCAGGCGATGGGTATCATGTGCAACTCTGTAGCTGGCGCGTGTGGCTTGGGTGAAAATCGCTGGCAAGCGCCACATCTGTCGACCAGGTTTTTTGCATCGTTGGCTGCCGTTAGCCAGTAGAACCCTGCTCGAAAGGCTTTGCCCAGTATTGCTCTCCAGCTAGCATGATGTCCGCAGTCACCCTGGTGTATATCCCGGAGTAGCTCTTTGCCGTCTTCGGGTGCGATGCACCGCTGAAGGATGCCCGAGATGCTTTGCTTGTACAGTTCTCCGTTGATTACCCGAAAGGATTTGCTACGCCTGATTAGCTGTCGAGCCTCGCGTGGATCGGCTGGGAGCTGTTTATTGAGCAGGTAGTCGAGATATTTCTGCGTCCAGACTGGCTCGACCAGAAAAACCTGTCGTGATATATTATGAATAAGCTCGATAAGCGCGACCTGCGGGCTGACCTCTGTTTCTGGCGCTGCCGGTGTTTCTGCAGCTTTCTTCAATTTGACCGATCGCTTGACCATCCGTTCGAAGTATATTCCTGGCGGTATGGGTGTATTCGTGGAACCCATGTTTGCCAGTCTATCCGCCTCTTCGTTGCTAGATCTTGCGATATGCTTCAACTCGCATCCTTTGAAGCTTCCTTCGAGTATATTATACATGTCGCGGTACGCGATCATGTTTTCAGCAACGGCGTCGCATTCTTTCATTGTTTGTTGCACTATGAGGTTGGAATCGCCATAAATCATCAACCGGGTAGCTCCACAAGCAATCGCCATCTTCATTCCGTGCAACAGTGCTTCATATTCCGCGTCGTTGTTCGATGCTGGGTCGTCAGGTGGAAAGTCTAGTCGCAGGACATAGTGCAGTTTGTCTCCACGAGGCGAGATAAGAACGATTCCAGCTCCTGCCCCTTCGTTTCTTTTGGACCCGTCGAAATACATGATCCAATTGCTTGTGTACTCGGGTGGTCCGGGTGTTTGTAGTTCTGTCCATTCGCTGATGAATTCCACAAGAACCTGAGACTTGACTGCGTTGCGGCCCGCATAGGTGATGTCCCAAGCGCCCAACTCGATGCTCCACTTCGCTATTCTTCCGGATGCCATAGGGTTGTTCATGATTGTCCCGAGTGACGCATCATTAACCACTGTGATGGCGTGTTCCTGGAAGTAATGTTTGAGCTTCCGGGCTGTGAGGACAACTCCATATGCGAGCTTCTGGTAGTGGGGGTATCGCTGCTTGCATGGCGAGAGTACCTCGCTGATGTAATATATTGGGCGTTGGACTCCATATGCCTTGCCATCTTCAGGTCGTTCGACTACAATTGCAGTGCTGATGACCTGGTTTGTGGCGGCTAGGTAAAGAAAGAGTGGCTCCTTTTCTTGCGGTGTTGCGAGAACGCGCCTGCTCTGCAGTGATCGTTTTAAGTCTGCGAACGCTTGTTTGGCTTCAGGTGTCCACTCGAATTTGTCTGTTTTCTTCAGTAACTTGTAGAAGGGTAACGCCTGCTCTCCCAATCGTGCGATGAATCTGCTTAGGGCGGCTAATCGCCCTGCGAGCTGCTGAACTCCGCGTAGATTGGTGGGCTCCTTCATGGTGAGGATAGCTTGTATTTTCTCCGGATTGGCTTCGATGCCTCTGGCAGAAACCAGGTATCCGAGAAGTTTTCCTGCAGGGACGCCGAAAACGCATTTTGTCGGGTTGAGCTTGATCCGGTATGCGTTGAGGGCGTCGAATGTTTCTTTGATGTCCTCAAGGAGTGTGTCCTCTACTCGAGTTTTAATGACGATGTCGTCGACGTATACTTGTACATTCTTGCCAATGAGATTGGCGAGGCATCTCTGCATGCAACGTTGATATGTTGCGCCTGCGTTCTTCAGCCCGAAGGGCATTGTCGTGTAGCAGTATACACCGTGGGGTGTGATGAATGCCGTCTTCTCTTCATCTTCCTTTTTCATTCGGATCTGATTGTATCCCGAGTAGGCGTCTAGGAAGGAGAGACGTTGGCAACCTGCCGTAGAGTCCACTATCTGGTCGATTCGTGGTAGAGGGAAGTTATCCTTGGGGCAGTGCTTATTTAATGACGTGTAGTCGATGCACACCCGAAGGATATCCGTATTCTTCTTGGGGACCAGCACCGGGTTTGCCAACCAGGTTGATATCTTGATCTCCCTAATGAACTTGGCGGCTAGCAGCCTATTTACTTCTTCTCCAAGCGCCTTTTGCTTGGGCTCTGAGAATCTTCGAGTCGTCTGTTTGATGGGTTTAGCGTCGGGAAAAACTTCGAGTGAGTGCTCGGCAAACTCCCTGGGTATACCTGGCATATCTGAAGGCTGCCAGGCAAAAATCTCCCAGTACTCACGGAGGAGCTTGACGAGCGCGCTTTCCTATGCTGGCGAGAGGGTCGAGGAGACCATCGCGGTCTTGGCGGAATCTGTCGGGTGCACTTGATGTTTGCGAGTGTCGCTGTTGGCACTGAATTCCAGCTCAGGTGCATTTTTCTTCGTGAGGGGCATAACGGAGTGGTCCGTTGTTTTTGCCAGCTCCTGAAGTTCTTCCTGCATCCCGAAAGATTTCGCGATTTCGTTGAATTCTATGTCGCACTTGTCTGACTTCTGGAAGTCGCCGTCGATGGTGATAACACCGTATTCGCCAGGTAGCTTGAGCTTCAGGTACGCGTAGTGTGGTACTGCCATGAATCTGGCGAACGCTGTTCGACCAAGAATGGCGTGGTACTGCGAGGGCCAGTCGACGACTTCAAAGTCCAGAAATTCCCTTCTGTAGTTGCGTGGGGAGCCCAGCACAACTTCGAGGTTGATTGTTCCGAGTGGACGTACTGCCTTGCCCGGAACTATCCCGTGGAAGGATGTTTCTGATTCCGTTAGGCCGTCCAGGTTTTTGTTCATTCGACGGAGTGTATCCGCGTAGATGATGTTGATGCCGCTGCCGCCGTCCATGAATACGCGGGCCAGGTCATAATTGCCAATTTGAGCTTGAATGACAAGGGCGGCGTGTCCTGGTCGATAGACTCGTGGCGGGTGGTCTTCCTTCGAGAACGTGATTGGCTGTTCGGCCATCTTCAGGTACTCGGGCTTCGTTGGTGGCGTCTGCACTGCCATGCATATTTGTCTCGAGTTAGTTTTTTGAGCTCTGCGAGAGGGGCATACCTTCTGTATCATCCCGAGGAGTTGTCCGTGCGGAGTCGGGTATGTATTTGCTCCCGTGTTTGGCTGCTGTGGTGCTGGCAGTGCGGCGAGTGCCATGTTTGGGTTGGCTGGTGGAGGTGGTGGCGGTGGTAGCTGGAATTGTTGTCCGCCTCCTGGTAGCGGTGGATAGTTTTGGGTGGAGGCGAATCTTTTCTTGGCTAGCGCGTCCGAGATTCCGATGAATTTTCGGCAATCCTTGAGAAGGTGTGTTGCCTTAGTCTTGCCCGTGCGCTTGTCTGTGAACAGATGTAGCGAGCAGTATCCATCGAGGTCTTCCTCGGGTGACTTTTCTTCTTCCTTTGGCCTCCATTCGCGACTTCCACGACGACCGGAGTCGCGACTTCGCGTGAACTCTGCCGCCACTAGTTCTTCTCTATCGTCGTGGTCATAGTATTTTCTTCTTTTTCTTCGCCCATGACGGTCTTCGTCATGTGTGGGTGATGATGTTCTTTCATTGCGTACCGCGTCTTCTCCGTTGGCCCATTTTTCGGCTATAACCATGAGCTCCCCTATGGTTTTGGGCGCAGCTCTGCCGAGTTCTTCTCGAAACGCGGTTCTTCTTGCTCCTTTGGCGAAGGCCTCAATCGCCACTTCTTCAGAGATTGTCCCTGCGGTGTTCCTGAGTGTGTTCCACCGTTGGATGTATTCTCGCGTGGATTCGCCACTTTTCTGTTTGCAAGCCCGTAGCTCTTCGATTGTAGCTGGTCTTTTATAGGTCGACTGGAAGTTTTTGCAGAAATCGCGATGCAGGTCGTCCCATGATGCATAGCAAGATCGTGGTCTTCTTTCCAGCCAGCTGCGGGCCGCTCCGGCCAGGTGCAAATTGAGGTATTGCATGGCCGTGTTCTTGTTACCACGTTGGCATTTTACTGCCGTGAGGTAGTCGCTTAACCACTGGGAGGGCTCAAGTGAGCCATCGTATTTTGTCACCTCCGAGCTGAGCTTGAATCTCTTGGGTAGAGGCGCTTCGCGAATACTGCGAGCAAAGCAAAGTGCTCCGCAAGTTTCGTCGTCCGAAGACCCGGATGAGGAGCGTTCGCGGTACCGTGAGGCCCTTGCTTTATCCACTTTCTTCTGGGCGAGATCGGATCGCGCGTCGTACCCGGACCGGTCGCGGTCGCTATCTTTTCTTGGTTCTTTGCTTCTTTTTCTCGAGCGGCTGCTGTGATGCCGCGAATCTTTGTCTCTCGGGCTGTCTTCGCTGCTGCTTCGGCTGTCGCCGCGGCGCCGGGCTTCTTTTCCGCGGCCACGACGTGGCGATTTATCCTTTCTTGGAGAGGAGCTCCTATGCCTGCGGGGCGCGTCTTTGTCTTTGTCCTTCTCTTGTCGCGCCTTCTCCAGTTGTTCCTTGCGATCTTGGGAGGCGAGCCTTGCGGCGGCCAGCCCTAAACCTTTGCGGATGTGCTTGTATTGTTCCACCCGAGGATCGCTGTCCGTTGGTTGGTTCATCTGCATGTAGGTGGCCGCGGCTAGAATTGCGGCGGCTGGAGTTTGCGGGTAGACGTTCCCGTCGTCGTCAACCCTCATGAAAGAAGATGTGGTGGACCTGTGGGTCCCAGCCATGGATTCGTGGTCCCTTGTTGATGCTGCGGGTCCTTTTCCCACGGGTCGGGTACCGACCGAAGGGGCAAGGGACAGCTCGGCTCGACGTAGGCTTGACTCATCCGCCGCTCTCTTGCGGCGGGCTAGATCTGCTCGGGCGTCCTTGATGTTTGAGGCCGCTCTCACTAGGTGATAGTGGTAGGCGGTTAGGTCTTCTTGCGTGGCGCCTGCTGCGGGTGGCTGACTCTTTCGCATGGATTCCTTTGCTCTTTTCCAGGCTTCCCGCGAGACGCCGATTAGATCGCGCTCGGTTGCGCTATATTCAGTTTCCGAGGGCTGTTCCGATCCTGCCATGCAGACTTGGGCCAGTTGTGGCCCGTGTGTCCTAGGCGTAGATCGGGAGGTTCTTTGCACCCGAGAGGGTTCCTCTGTCGAAAGTGCGTGGTAGTCGATCGCGTTGAAGCGGATGGACTCGCCGCTTTTCTCCATATGGAAGCGCGAGTTGACGGCTCCAGATTCGGGTTCAGATTCATCCGAGAAGTGGAGGATCCCGTCTCGGTTTGCCATGAAGTTAAAGCTTCCGAACGTCAAGGTGACGCTCTTCTCCAGATCCTCGAATACCGGACGTGATTCCGGCGAGTGAGGCGTGACTATGACGGATCCGATCCGTACAGGATTGTTCGGAGCCGTAGTCGATGGTTTCCAACGGGAGTTGGATGTCGATGAAGCCGAAGATGCCGGTGATCCAGCGCCCGCGTTCCCCACGGTCGGCGCCAATTGTCGAAGCTCTGGCTCCGCAAATCCCTCAGGTGACCCTATCGGGTTTCGACTAGGAGATGTCATAGGCGCTGGTGGAATCGTCGGCTAGACAGGGAGGCGATATTTACCCAGGTTCGGGGCCCTCGAAGAGGTAAAACCCTTACTCCTGCCTTCTGCTGATCTGTATTAAACGATGAGATCGATTACAGGTGCTCGAATCGAGAGTAGATCTCGAGTTTCAAGGCTTTTGTGGTCGTGCGGTAATACTTGGTCCTCTCCTTTGAGGCTCTCCTGGCTTTATATAGATAGCCAGGTCTCGAGTCCAACCCGGAGAGGATACAAACCCTAGCTTGAGTTGGTTACAGTTCCTAACTTAGCCCGCAAGTTGATGCGAGTGGGCTTTTCATGGGCCTTCTAGAGTACTCCAAGGGCGCTTCCTGTTGGGCCTTGGTTAGAAGGTGCGAGAGGGGGTGCCCTTATTCGTAGGGCCCAGGATCCATGCCTTCGTCAACAAGACACACTTGCTTGGGATTGGATGAAGACACAATTGGATAAAGACCTCCTCTGCACTCCCCTCTAAGAAGAATGTTCCTGGTTGCGCGGTCCTTTATAAAAAAATGCCAAGGGTGAAATTCAATGAAAGCATCATTGTCAAGTGTTAATTTGTGGACAGAGAGGAGATTTTTAGTGGTGCTAGGGACATGAAGAATATTATCTAACTGAAGATTGCAATTTGGGGTTTCAATATATGAATGACCAATATGACTAATTTTCATACCTTCTCCATTCGCAGTTTGAATGGAATCCTTGCCGGGGTACTTGTTTTGGATCATGAGGTTTTGGAGATTTCCCGTGATGTGGTCAGTGGCACCACTATCCGGGTACCAATTAGTGTCCACACCATAGGCACATGCAGCATTTGCACTCTTCTCAGGGACGGGGCGTTCACCTCTCTTCTTGTCAACCGCGTAGCGCCACCAGCACTCGTTAGCGGGGTGACCGTGTTTCTTGCATATCTGACAGAAAACATCTTGAAATTTAGATGGGGGGGACGATCACCTCCTTGTTGCCATCCGGAGAAGGGAGGGCGATCACCCCCTTGCTGCTGCCACGGAGCGCGGTCACCATGCCACTGAGGCCGGTCACCACCCCCTTGCTGCTGCCACGGTGCGCGGTCACCATGCCACGGAGGGCGGTCACCACCCCCTTGCTGCTGCCACGGTGCGCGGTCACCACCTCCTTGCTGCCACGGGGCGCGATCACCCCCGCCTTGATGCCACGGGCCTGGCTGCCAGCCGCGGTCACCACCTCCTTGCGGCTGCCACGGAGCGCGGTCACCGCCACCACCTTGCCAGCCAGAGCGCCAGGGACCTCCGTTGCCGTCACTTTGGGACGGACGGTTGTAACCACCGCCGCCACCATACTCCTGAGGGGAACGGCCGTAGCCCCCACCTCCATAGTTACCAGCACCATTATTTTTCTTGACGTTGCCGTTTCTGTTTGCCACGTTTGCAGAGGACGTGAACTCCTTCGCGCCGCCGCCGGTCAGCATGGACTGCCGAGCGTCGTGAGCGGCAAGAAGCCCGTGGAGATCGTTGACGGTGCAGCGCTCCATGGCGTTCACAGCGGAGACCAACCCGTTGTAATACTTCGTCTAGTCCATTGAGAATGAACTCGACAAGTTCTTCATCGTCGATGTCGCGGCCGGCGGCGATGAGCTCGACGGCGAAGCCACGCATCTTGGCTATGTATTGATCGGCGGTGAGGTCAAGTTTCTTTGTGTTTGTGAGTCCTCCACGAAGACTTGTGCGATTTGCCTTTGATCTTGATGCGTACAGAGTCTCGATGAGGGCCCAGACCTCGGCAGCATGCTCCAGCCCGATGGTCTGCGCCAGGATGTCCGTCGAGAGAGAGGTGAGCAAGTAGCTCAGGACTCTCTGATCTCTCTCGATCCAGCTCTCGAACGCCGGGTTCTCCACCTTGTTCTCCTTCCCGTCCTTCTGGATGGTGATGAACCCAGACGGCTTGGCCTCTTTCCCGTCCAGAAGTCCAAGCATCCGAGCGCCGCGCAGTGCTGGAATAACTTGCGCTTTCCACAGCAGGTGATTCGCTCCTGTTAATTTCTCAGATGGCGGCTGCCCGAGGCCATGCGGAGTGGAGCTCGAAGAGGCCATGGTAGGGTTCTAGATGATGTGGGGTTTTGGATGCTCTTTCAATAGGATTGTGGATGTTCTGATGATGATGATGATCGGATGTTTTGGGTATTCTGTAGATTGGTTTCTGTAGATGGGGTATTCGCTCGATGTCAAGGAAGAGGCGGCTCTGATACCATATCAATAGACGAGGAACCGTGCCTTGGAACTCGGCCGGGTTACGTGTTTATAAGAGACCCAACTAGGTCATCGAGAGGATACAGTTGTAGAGAGATTACAGGTAGGTTTAGGAGTTGAAGTACACGCCAAGGAAACTACCTAACCGGTACAATCTCATATATGATTATCCGGTTCACAACAACCTCTAATAAATATATCCAAATCAGTGATTCGAGTATGAATAAAGAGGAACAACCATGCGTCGATCCCAAAAGAAATTAAAACATGCGTCGGCGTGCCGACGCTTTTTGGCTGGATGGCAGAGAAGAATGGTCAGGATTTTACCAATTCAGGCAAAAGTTTTTCATCAAATCGATCGAATCAGTCAAAACTCTCTTTGAATTGAGTTAGCCGGCAGCGGCCCGATGAATGATGGGATCCCAGAGGCGTCTTCAGAAGATCGTACTGGATTCTTTTTCGTTCTTTACTTCCTTTTGACAGTGATTTCAGCTGCATCCGTTATATTTTACCGTGTCTCCAACGCATACCCACTACGCAGCCGCAGGCAGGTACAGACGTAATTAAAGGTTTTATGCACACGGAATGCAATCGCGGATCTGTGGCCCGACCTCGTGTGCAAAATTGCCGCACGAAGTACAGAGGAGATTTTACTGTAAATTATCACCAGGCAGGGTTGCACAAACAGTGCCGCCATTATTTATTTTGAACTGTCATTTTCTGATAGTAACTCAACATGTTTGTTGGTCAACAACAAAATGCAACCAAAGCTGTGAAACACGGAGTTGAACTCGGAACAGAAACAGCGTATCCTTCAACTCTTCTACCCCAGGGTTTATTTATGCTAACTACTCGTCTACTTGCCATCGCGTGGGGGTGGCGGTGGCGCTGCCGCGTCCTGGCGCTTCTGGACATCGCGGCCCACGGCAGGGTCGCCGTGCCCGACGGCAACCTTGGCGACCTCGGTGGCCGGCGTGCCGGGCCTCGCCTTCTCGTACAGCACCAGGTAGCCGATGACGCCGACGATGCCGAACCCCACCAGCGCCATCGTCCCGGGCCCGTACGGCAGGCGGCCGCCGCGCTGGTGCAGGACTTCCCCGGGGCCGCGGCCTGGCGGGCGCTTGGATGCCTCCACCCCCGCCGCTCGGACCTCCTCCGGGCTCATCTTGTGCGTGTCGGCGTTGCGACGCCACTCCTCCGTGCCGCTATTCGCCATGCTCCCGATACTCTTCTCCTCCTCTGCTAGCTTTGTCGAGATGTGTTGCTTGTGCAGTGGAGAGACGAGAGCGCTGTGGACGACTGTTGTAAGCGAGCGAGCTTTCTGAGGAGTGTCAGGATGCGGTGTACAGAATGCAACACGTAGATGGGGCAGGTGTTGGAATTGGAAGCTCGTAGAAGAGACGAACGAGGCGGCACCAGCTGCCGCCGCGTGGTCTGCCGAGACCATGCACATGTACGTTTTACATTCGGCGGCGAGATATCAAAACCGTAAACCGAGGAGGCGAGGTACAGCGCACAGGCAACCTAGCTAGCGGCCCCAGGAACACGCACACGGAAGCGCCGAATAGCGCCGTTTACTCACCACTCGGCCGCATAGGAGGCCAAATAGCGCCGTTTCGGCGCTATTTCGCGCCGCGGCACCCAGGCCAAACCCAGCAGTGACGAGACGAAAAAGCGCGGGAACAGAACCGCCCCGTGATCATCTTCTCGGCGCGCGCGTCGGTCAAAGGCTGCCGGCGTTTATGGCGTGGCGGCCGCCCAGTGCATGCGCCCGTTCAAAATCTGCCGGCGTAATGGCGTGACGGCGGCAGCGAGGGGACGCGCCGCAGTAAATGCCCGGCCGCCTATAAAATCCCCCCGCCCCTTGCCGCGCTCGCCATTCTTCCACCGGCGCTCTCCTCTCCTCTCCTCCCCTCGACGCTCTGCTCTCCTCTCCCCCGTTCTCCACGCAGCAAAAATGTCGAGCTACAAGGACGACGCCGCAGTCAATGGCTTCCCACGCCGCCACCTTCGCCGGAGCGAGGCTATGGCGCTGTACCGCGCGGGCTACCTGTGCCCGCCGGACAGCCGCCTCGCGAGCTGTGGCGCTGGGCAGAGCCGCTGGGCGCTCAGCGGGGGCGGGGTGCCCGTGCCTCCGCTCCCGAACACGGACGCCGAGTTCCGGCGTGCAATCCGCGAGGTGCGCGCCGGCATGGAGGAGCCCGACCGCCTGCCGGAGGAGGGCTTCGACGAGTTTTGGTGGCAGCAGCTCACCACGCGCCGCGACAGGGAGCTCGCCTCCCTGAACGACAACGGCCCTGTCGACGGCCGCTTCAACGCCAACGGGCGCCGCCGCTGGTGGAGTGGCCCCAACCGCACCATTGAGTGGGTTGTGGACCATATCCACGCCGGCAACGAGCCGCGCTTGGAGATGCCACCACGGCAGAACCCGGCGTGGGAAGCGCGCTGGACGGGCGCCTCCTCCTCGTCGGCCACCTCCAGCTCCTCCGGCGCCCACTCCCTCTCTATCTCCCCCCCCCCTTCCTCAACTCCGGCGCGACAGCCCGCAGGCGTAGCGGCGACGCCCTTCGCATCGGCGAGCCACGCTTCGAACGCGTGGTCCGCCCGAAGACCGAGGACGCCGGCGACGACGAGGAGTGGCCAGACCTCAAGGCCGCGGAGCGGCTCTCCATGAACACGCTCCAGCCCCTCGCCGACGACCTCGCCGCGGACTGGAGCTTGCGGGAAAGCACCGCGGCGGAGATGGAGCTCCAGCGTCGCCTGCTCGCGGAGGCCGAGCAGCTCAAGGCGGCGCGCGACAAGGAGGCCGCCGCCAACGCGGCCCGCCGCCGCGGCCCTCCCCCGCCGCCGACGAAGGACCCCGCCTACATCGTCCTCGACCCCGACACCGACGAGGACGACGAGATCCAGCGGGCCCTCGTCGTGAGCAGGTGGGCAACTACTCCGGCTGCGGCGACGCCGGACAGGGGACGAGCAAGCGCCCTGGCGACGGCCCCGACGACGACGACGACGGCGGCGAGGACATCGACTACAGCCAGGCTATCGCCGCAAGCCTGGGGCTTAAGTAGTTTTAGGTTTAGTTTAAATTCTAGTTTAAATTCGCGTCGAATTGTACGAAGTTTGCCTAAATTCAATAAAATGCGTCTAGTTTCAAATCGTGTTTTTTTGGGCCGAATCTTGGGCTCGGGGAGCGACTGGGAAGCCTGCCTCCCAGGTTCCAGATTAGCGCCGTTTGGCGCCGCGGCGTCCCCAAAACGGCGGCGTTTTTTGCCCTGGGGGGCGCAACGACTGGAGATGCCCTAAATATAAGATGTTGTAGCTATTGTTCATATTGTCTATATACATGCTAATATGAGTAAACATGTGTACTAAAAGTTGTCTAGATACATGTAGATACGCGAGTATATAGAAAAGAGCTAAAACATGTTACATTTAGGAACGGAGGGAGTAAAACAGAACTGTGGCACCGGGAACGCAGTATTTGGTTCCAAGATTTGTGCAAACCACGGTTTCAAAAAAATAAATATTTGTGCACACCACTTCAGCGAATTTCTCGTTTTGGTCACTCAAGAATTTGAAAATTTCTGTCTTAACACGGAACATTTTTGGTCGTTTTATGCATTCATGGAAAAAAAAATTATGCATGAATATCAGTTAGGTTGATACTTCAACAAAGTGAATATTAATGTGCAAACAAACTATTAATAATACAAAATGTTGAACAAATGATCCATACAATATGTTGTTTTGTTCATGAAAAAAATGCACAGATTGTTTTATAGTAATATAGTGCGCCGAATCTGATGTTGGGAAAATATTGCACACGAAGAATAAGCAAAAAATAATAATCTGGTGATAGAGAAATTAATAGTTTATCCTGCAAAATATGCGGGGCTTCATGAAGATTAATGTCTCAAAGGGGTATGGTGTAAAAATTTCCGAATGTATCTTAGTGGAAGCTAATATGACTGAACTACCTTCTCGGATGCACCATCCATTAATTCTTTTGACAAAACTATTCAGCAAAATATATGGGCCTTAGCGGAGTTAGAGCAACTCTAGCAGAGCCTATATTCCGTGGAACTGAAAACGCGGAATACGGTCGCCGAAAACTGGTCTTACGGGTTGACAAAATTTATTTTCAGGACATATACATCAGTTTAAATAGGACCAAATATAAATATGAAATGGTACAAATAATGTGTATGATTATTTGATATTACACACAAATAAATTCAAATAGTTCAAATATTACAACAAATATGAGATCAAATAAATGTTTTAAATCACACAATAGTGAGATCAAATAAATAAAAAATTACTCTCCATGTAAACTCTAGATGTGATCAATGATATCTCTCTGAAACTGGGTGTGGGTGTTGGCATCCTCAATCTCCCGGTATGTCTCAAGGAATGTTTGGAGTCGATCTGATTCTCTAGCAGGTTTTACTCGGCTACCAACTTTATCATAGGACATAGTGTTTTTGAGGTTTTTTTTGTTCCAGTAACGAGTTGGACCTCGAACAATGGAAAATCTAAACCGCAAAACATCAAAAGCTCTCTCAATATCCTTTCTACAAGCCTCTTGTTGGTTTTCAAACTCAGATTCTTTCCTATTGCTAGGGTTTGATATGGTCTTCACAAAAGTAGACCAAGCCGGGTAAATACCATCTGCAATATAGTACCCTTTCGTGTACTCATGCCCATTGATTGTGTGGTTACAAGCAAGAGCATCACCACTAACAAGCCTCTCGAAAAGATAAGAGCGATGCAATACATTGATAACATTCAGAGTACCGGACAAACACAAAAAAAGCAATGCCATATCCACAAATACTATGAAGCAACTGCCTCAAACACAATTGTAGCATCACCGCCTTTGCCACAATACTGTCCATGCCATGCCTTCGGACAGTTCTTCCAAGTCCATTGCATACAGTCAACACTGTCCACCATGCCCGGAAAATCCTCGCTTTTCATTTGTTGTCATCAATCGAACTGTGTCTTCCTCATTGGGAGCTCTCGGATATGTAGGGCCGAAGACATGGATGATCACTTTGGCAAAATGGCGGACGGATTCGATGGTTGTATCTTCTCCAACGCGAAGATACTCGTCGGCATAGTCTATCGGGATACCATAGGCAAGCACTCTCATCGCCGCCGAGATATTTTGGTACGGGCTAAACCCCAACAAACCGACGACATTCCTCCAGCGGGTAAAATAGCGACAATTGGCCTCGCAAGATTCTGCTATCTTCACAAAGAGGGAGCGACACATTCTGTACCTTCTGCGGAAGATGTGCGGCGGATAGGTTGGGACGTCGGCGAAGTAGTCCCGCATCAGCAGTTCGTTGCCATACACTCGATTCCGGGGGGATGCAGAGGCAACCAAGGGTTCATCCTGTGCGCCTCTTCCTCCTGGACTCCTCGAACTCCTTCACGGCGAGGACCACCACCAGCATTTGTTGCCGCCGCGTCGTCATCATCGACTCCACATTAGAGTCGTCGAAGGAGGAAGAATCCTCCAACAAAAACTGCACCTCCGGGCTTAACTCCATCTACGAAAATGATATCCAGCTCCTAGTGAACTATGTATTGACGGAAAGCAAACGCGGCAGGGGCAGAAAGCAGAGGTGGTGGTAGGAAAGCTACGACGGAAAGCAAAGGCGCGAAAACGGACGGTGACTCTAGGCACGGATCCGGGGCTCCGACAGATCTGGGCGCGGGGACATCTTCCCGATGGCGGAGGAGTAACTGGGATTTCGATCGGAGCTTGGCGGCGCAGCCGCGGGGGAGGGTAGGGAAAAGCGGAAATTGGGGAAAATGGGGGAGGGAGCGCAGTAGAGCTGAAATGTCCCTCCCGCCAACCGCTCTGCCCCAATTGGGGGCACCCTCTGGCCGTCACCGAAATTTGTGCATTCACGGGTTGGAGGGCGGAATTCTCGGTGACCCGAGAAATTGTTTAGGGGCCGGCGCGATTTACGGGTTCTGGTCTGGCCGTTTTTTTCACTCGCAAACTGTATGCGGCAGTTATTTTTTAGTTCGGGCCTTTTACGGGCTCTGCTAGAATTTCTCTTACATGTTCGGGCCTTGGCAACAATGGCAAGGGCAATGACAAGCAGGATGCCGCTGTAGTGGTGGGTAACGAGCACGGGCATATTTCGTCCTACTCTATTGATCCGACGTGGTACATGGACACGGGAGCTACCAATCACTTGACGAGTGAGATGGGCAAGCTATCCACTCAGGAGCCATATCATGGTCATGATCAGGTTCGCACCGCTAATAGAGCAGGTATGCGCATATCACATGTTGGTCAGGCCTCACTTCTTGCACACAACTCTAGAAAACTTCATCTTCTCAATGTCCTTCAAGTTCCTTCTGCTACACGTAGTTTGTTGTCTATTCCTCAACTTACTCGTGATAATAATGTCCTTGCTGAATTTCATCGTTTTCATTTTTCATTGAGGATCGGGACACGAGAGTCGTTCTGCTTAGAGTTCGTCTTCGCCATGGCCAATACGCGCTTGATGCGCCATCGCATACTCCCCGGGTGTTCACTGGTGTCCGTGTGTCATCTACGCACTGGCATGCTTGCCTGGGTCACCTTGCTTCTCGCATAGTTCTTCATGATCTGCATCATCATGAACTTCCAGTTGTGTCCAATAAATATGGAAATTGTCTGTGATTCCTGTCAGCAAGGCATGAGTCATTAGTTTCCGTTTTCAGAGTCGAGTCGTGTCGTTAAACATCCCCTTGAGCTTGTGTGTCTCTGATGTATGGGGTCATGCCCAAACGTTTGTTAGTAGGCATAATTATTATGTCAGTTTTATTGATGCTTATAGTCAGTTTCAAACACATGTTGAGCGTCTCCTTAAACCTAAAATTCTTCATGTTCAATCCGACTTGCGGGGGCGGGGGGGGGGGGGGGGGGAGGGTGAATATCGCAACCCCAATTCGTTTTTTAGTAAGCTTGGGATCTCGCACCGTGTGTCTTGTCCTCATACACATCAGTAGAATGGCACCGGTAAACGTAAGCATCATCATCTTATAGAGACTGGCTTTACCTTACTAGCCCATGCCTCCGTTCCGTTTCGGTTTTGGAATGATGCTTTTTCCACTTCCTGTTCTTTGATAAATAGGCTTCCCTCACGACTTCTGCAAATAGAAACTCCTCTTGAACTCTTGCTCAATGAACTCCCATATTACACGTTCCTTAAGGTTTTTGGATGGGCATGTTGGCCATACCTTCGTCCTTATAACAAGCATAAGGTAGAGTTTCGGTCTAAAAAGTTTGTTTTTCTTGGGTATAGTTCTCTTCATAAAGGGTACAAGTGTCTACATGTTCCCACTAATCGCTTTTACATATATCGTGATGTCGTGTCTGATGAGAACGTGTTCCCCTTTTCTGCTCCGAACAACTCTACCACTCCCACAACGCCTGTGCATTCCACTATACCTTCGCCTGATCAATTTGTAGATGTAGCATATACTTCTGCGTGGCTTCCTAACCATGATGTAGGTATCGTACGTGGCGCTCGCCTCGAGCTCCTTGATGATCAGGCGCTGGACGACGATCATCTCCGGAACGTTGATCTGGTGCATGTGCCATGCACGCAGGCTCGCACGCGCCAGTCCGCTGCTCCCTCGCCCGCGGCAGCCATGCCTGTTGCGGCCCCGCGTGCGGCCGCCTCACCCGGCCAGGTGCCTGAGCTGGCCGCCTCTGCCGCGGCTCCCAGCGGGCCGCCTTCGCCCGCCCCGACACCGCCTGGCTCCCCGTCGCCAGGGGCCTCCGCGTCCGGCGGTCCGGCCCAGCATCGCCGTCACCTGCGCCAGGCTCGGCATCGCCTCCGTCACCTGCGTCTGGCCCATCATCACCAGAACCACCTGTCGTTGTAGCTCTTCGCCCTTGCACACACAGTCAGGAGGGAATCTTTCGTCCAAAGGTGCGCACAGATGGGACCATTGTGTGGCCCATGTTGTTGCTGATCCCACAGCTGAGCCCCGCCATTTTGAGTCTGCCCTTGGTATTCCTCACTGGCGCGATGCGATGGAGGAGGAATATCAGGCGCTACTGAGGAATGATACTTGGCAACTTGTTCCTCCTGTTTCTGGTGTCAACATTATTGATTCCAAGTGGGTCTTCAAGGTTAAGAAGCATGCAGATGGTTCTATTGAACGCTGCAAGGCATGGTTAGTTGCCAAGGGCTTCAAATAGAGTTATGGTCTTGATTATGAAGACACGTTCATCCCAGTTGTCAAGCCTACTACCATTCGTTTGTTGATCTCTGGCTATTATTCGAGGATGATGTCTTCGTCAGTTTGATGTGCAGAATGCTTTTCTGCATGGAGTTTTGGAGGAGGAGGATTATATGCGTCAGCCCCCAGGTTTTTTTGATCATGCACGTCCTCATCATCTTTGTCGCCTTGTTAAGGCTCTGTGTGGACTTAAGCAACCTCCTCGTGCGTGGCATGCACTTATTGGCTCTGTTCTTCGGGCAAATGGGTTTGTTCCTTGCACTGCTGACACGTCCTTGTTCCTTCTTCGGCGTCTTGAGGTTATGATGGGCCTACTGGTTTATGTTGATGATATCATCCTCATTAGCTCCTCTGATGCTACTGCTGATCATCTCAGGTCTGCGCTGAGTGGTGACTTTGGTGTCAAGGATTTGGGTGCTCTGCACTACTTCCTTGGTCTGGAGGTCTCACGGTCTTTTGCTTGGTTGACTCTCACTCAGCAGAAGTATTCTCTAGACTTGCTGTGACGTGCTGGTATGTTGAAGTGCAAACATGCTACCACTCCTATATCTGCTACTGATAGGTTGTCTGCTCTTGATGGATACCCTCTTTCGCCTGATGATGCTACTGAGTACACAACCTAATTGGTGGTCTGCAATAGCTCGCTATTACCAGACCAGATGTCTCTTATGCAGTCAACCGTGTGTGTCAGTATCTTCATGCGCCTAGGACATCTCATTGGTCAGCTGTGAAGCGTATTTTGTGCTACATCCGTCTCATTGCCTCGTATGGTTTGCTTCTCCAGCATGCACCGTCTTGTGAGCTCCCAGCCTTCCTTGACGCGGATTAGGATGGTAGTCCTGATGACATGCGATCCACGGGGGCTATGCAATATTCTTTGGTCCTAACTTGATCACCTCGAATGCTCGCAAACAAGCTACTGTATCTCGCGGCAGTACTGAAGCTGAGTATAAGGCAATTGCTAATGCCACAACTGAGCTCATATGGGTACAGTCCTTATTGTGAGAATTGAGAGTCTCTCAAGATCAGTCTCCGGTCCTTTGGTGTGATAACATCGATGCTACATGCTTTTCGTCTAATCTAATATTCTATGCCCAAATGAAACACATTGAAGTTGACCATCACTTTGTCAGGGAACGTGTTGCAGAAACTACTCTGCATCAAGTTCATCTCCTCCAAAGATCAACTTGCTCACATCTTCACGAAGCCTCTTCCATAGCGGCAGTTTGTAGGTTGTAGGCGCAATCTTCAATTCCTTTGTACTTTAGGCCATAGTTAAGATTGAGCGAGGGTGTTAGACTATATATACGTAGAGTTTGTATAGGTCTTGTATTGTACCTCTTGGTAACTCCATATATATATGAGATAGCCACACCCATATTAGGGTGTCGAGCAGTTTCCCAACACATTGTTTTACAGTGTGGATGGACATATTGGGAGTGTTTCGCTTGATCAGATGCACCTCTTCGTTGCCGTCTATCTCCACCGTGAAGTACCGCTCTGTCCACTACATTGCTAGGCGTATTCCTTCTTCTATCAACGTGAGCTCCGCTTCGAGGGCATCAGTGTAGTTGTTCAGTTATCTGCACGCCGCTGCGACGTTAGCCCCGTTCTGGTCGCGTAGTACCATACCCTCACCTTCATCTCCATTCAGAGTGCATGCGCCATCCACGTTCGTCTTGGTCTCTCATGGCTTTGGTGGGATCCATTTTTTTCGGTGCTTCTGGGTGCTTTCACCTTTGGCTTCTGTCTTCCGTGTATCACTCGTCCGATCGATCACCATCTTTTCCTTTCACTGCATTGGTATTTGGAAACTGTTTAATTGTTAGGAGGGGGTCTAAATAAATTACAATAAATCGTCGTGATCCTTCAATGGAAGGGCAGATTTTTCATCTGACAACACAATGTGGTTCCCTAGACCTTATTGAATCAATTCAATGTTCACATGGAATCACTTTGTAGCCACACTGTGGATGGTCTAAGTGTATGCATGTACATCTTGTGTGGGCCCCAAGACCTCGTATACGATGAGCCCAGTTTGAAAACTTAGGGTGTATTTCATTTCTAATATGAGAAATCTTTCTCTCATCACTAATATCAGTACTCATATGGCGCAAAATTGATGTCATTAAATTCATATATAAAGTTACTTAGTCATGCTTATGTGTTTTTTAATTTATACATAGAGATTATCGTGTAAACCATCGGCGCCTCAACGATGACCCGTAGGTTTTTTTTAGGAACGCACGACAGAGCATGCCTTTTTCCATATAGAAAAAGCAAGGACACATAAAGGTTTTACAAGAGTCCACAACAAAGACGCTGCCAAACAAGCAGAGAAACGAAAAAAATCATAAAAACCTACATTACTCCACCTCTCTGCCTTGACCAAGATTTCATCAAGAAGAATCGCCTCCAAGTGAGAAACCCTGTTGAGTACCCCAGTTATTCCACAGGATCCAATTGGAGCGCTTACCAACGATCTGATCTTGGGGCTTCTTTAGCCGGCCCCCCTCGACCCCCCGCGTCGCCCTCCTCTGGCGACCGGGGGGAAACCCTAGCCGCCGGGCCCCTAGGCCCCCCTCTCCTCCTCCCTCAGATCGCCGTCGCCGGAGGGAGCGCTGGCAAAGCCGCGCGTGGCCCTGGGAAGGTGGCGGCGGGGCGGTTTCGTTTCCCTTCCGGCGTTCTTTTCTGGGTTCGAGGGGGCTCCTCCGCTTACGGCGTCCTTCGCGGCGGGCCGGCGGCCGAGCTCGGTGGTGGTGGGCCGCGGTGCTGGGGGAGAAAGATGGCTTTGTTGGTGGGGAAGGCCATCACCGTGGCTCTTGTCCGCAATGCTGTGGCCATGGCCGCGCGGTGCCACGCCGGTGGCGGACGAGCTCCCAGCATCAGAGGTGCCTGATACGTCCAAAACGTATCTCCTTTTCTGAACACTTTTCTTATTGTTTTCCTCTAAACTTGTGAGTTTTGGATACCACTAACACAAACTAACGCTTTTTTCAGCAGAATTGCCTTGGTGTGTCGTTTTTTTGCAGAAAAATTAACTTTCGGGAAAATGCCCAGAAAAGACCCCATTGGTCTTAAAACACCAGAAGACCCTAGGAGCCAGAAGGGGGGCAGGAGAGGGGCCAGGAGGGGCCCACACCACCCCCCGAAGCCCCCCTTGGTCGCGCCGCCTGGTGGTGTGGGGCACCCCGGGACCCCCTCAGACTCCCCTTTCGACTACATAACTCCTTCAACCCTAAAACAACATGAGGTTTGTCATATTCCATAGAAACACAACAGAGTGCCGCCGCCACCCCAAACCTCGATTCGGCGATCCGAAGTTTCTGTTCTGGCGCCCTGTCGGGACGGGGATTCGAAGGAGATCATCGCCATCGACACCGCCACCTCTTCTCCATCAACCATCCATGATTCCCCCTTCCATGTGTGAGTAAATAACGCCGTAGGCTGAGAGGGATGTAAGGGATTGGATGAGATCGATCATGTAATAATGCCAGATTGTTAGGGCATAGTGCCTAGTATCCATTGTTAGTGTTTTCTACCGTTGTTGCAACTTGTTATGCTTAATGCTTGTCACTAGGTCCCGAGTGCCATGATTTCAGATCTGAACATGTTATTGTTTCATGAGTATAATGTTGTTTTGTTGATCTTACATGCAAGTTGATTTACACATGTCATTGTCCGGAACCCAAGGCCCCAAAGTGACAGAAATTGAGATAACCGGAGGGGATGGCTGTGATGTGAGGATCACGTCTGTTCACGGAGTGTTAATGCTTTGCTCTGGTGCTTTATTAAAAGGAGCACCTTAATTACCAGTAGTTTCCCTAGAGGCCCCGCTGCCACGGGATGGTAGGACAAAAGATGTTGTGCAAGTTTCTCATTCCGAGCACATATGACTATATTGGAACACATGCCTATGGTTTTCCTAAATGTTTGATGCTTTATTATTATTATCTGCAATGCCCAAGTTATTATTATTACATGACCTATGTTATCCATGCAACGCCCGTCCATCCTTTCTCTTTATGCCTATGGTACTTCCCATACTGCTGTTTTCCGCGATTGCTACTTTTGTTACTATATTGCTACTGCTGTTATTTTATTTCTACTTCTGCTATAAAACTGTTACCACTGATAAATTGTTGCGAGCAAGTCTACTTTCAGGTGCAGCTGAATTGACAACTCAGTTGTTAAGGCATATAAATATTCTTTGGCTCCCCTTGTGTCGAATCAATAAATTTGGGTTTTACTTCCCTCGAAGACTGTTGCGATCCCCTATACTTGTGGGTCATCAAGACTATTTTCTGACGCCGTTGCCGGAGTGCATAGCTTTATTTATTTGCTTACTTGATCGTGATATTGTTTGATGCAAGCCATTCATCATGGGCAAGACTCGTGATGGAAAATTTCCTATATTACCATCCACTACAAGAAGAGGTACAACTCTGAACACCTCTGCTGCTCTTGATTTACCGTCTGTTATGAGTAAGCTTCTTACTCCACATGCTACACGTACTGTTACTTCTGCCGAGTCTGAGAATGTTTCTGATACTTTTGATGATACTTCTACTGTGCTTGATGATACTGGTTCTCTAGGTCCTTTCCTAGATGCTACTATTGCTAGATCCAAACAAATTAAAAATGCTGAAATTTCTGTTGAAAATATTGGTACAACTGTTAATCAACCGAGCTTATTGATGATCTTGATGAAACCTATATTGAACTTAATGATGCTTTTATTGAAGAAGCTCGTGCTACTACTGGTGCAAGTGCTCTTAAGAATCTTCTTGCAAGACATGTTGTAAAATATGAATGTTCTCTTGATGCTAAGTTTGCCACATATCCCATACACATTATAGACAAGGATTATGATTTCTCTTTAGATTAATCTTATATATATATTGTTGAGAAGGAACCTTTTTGTGGAACTGAAAGTAGAAGTGCTATGGAACACATGAATGAGCTTTCATCTTTGAGTAGTCTATTTTCTGACGATAGTAAGATGCGTACTTATTTTGTTACCAAGATCTTCCCTTTCTCATTGAAAGATGAAGCTAAAATTTGGTTTAACAATCTGTCACCTATGTGTATTACTGATCCTATGGATTTGGTTAATGCTTTCTTTAAAAAAATATTTTCCTGCTAGTGCCCAACATGTTGTTGTGCAGGACATCTTTAACTTTGAGCAAATTGAAGGAGAAAAAATGTCTGAATCTTGGACAAGGTTTTGTTCTTTGATAAGAGATAGCCCTGGATATCCATTACCTAAAAATGAGCTCCTAGATATATTTTATAATGGACTAACTGTTGAATCTAGGACATACCTGGATAGTTGTGCTGGTTGTGTTTTCAGGAAAAGAACTCCAGAAGAAGCTGAGGAATTAATGGCTAAAATAGCCAAAAATAATGATGATTGGAATATACATGATCCTACACCTACACCAGAGCCAACAACAATGCCAACACCCAAGAAGATAGGGATGGTTGAATTAAATGATGAAGTGATGAAGGAAACCAAGAAATCGCTTAAAGAGAGGGGTATTAAATCTGAAGATGTGAAGAATTTACCTCCTATAGAAGAATTATGTAAGCCTATTCCTCATCCATCAACTGTTGAGGTACACTCTCTCCAATACATTGATAATAGAGATATTCCTTATTCTAAACCACCTGATCAATGCTTAGATGAATTTGATAATTATGTTGTTAAGCAAGACAACTTTAATAGAAGAGTGCAAAATCACCTTATGGGAAACTCTAGAGCTATTGATAATTTGCATGGTATTATTGAGAGAACCTTCTAATGATGTTAAAATGCTTGTTAAACATTTTTAAATGGTTCAAACTCAAATTGATCAACTTACTAAAGTGCAAAAAGTCATGCTAGCTAATGCTTCTAGAGATAAACATGTTTGTGAAATAATTACTAGGAGTGGTGTTTCTACTGAGGAACCCTTGTATCCTGAAGGACATCCTAAAAGAATTGAACAAGATTCTCAGCAATCTAAAAACAATAGTTCTCCTTCTAAGAAAAACAAGAAAAGACATAAAAATGTTGTAGAATCTTCTGAACCTGCTAAAGATCCAAATAGTATATCTATTTCTGATGCTGAAACTGAAAGTGGTAATGATAAAAGTGATGCTTCTGATAAAGAACAAATTGTAGCTGAACCTAAAAAGAAAACTAAAACTGCAAAGTATACTAAGAAGGATTTCATTGCTAATAAACATGGTAATGAAAGAGAGCCTTGGGTACAAAAAGCAATGCCTTTTCCTAATAACATACACAAACCAAAGTAAGAAGAACATTATAACAAGTTTTGTGAATGGATGAAACCTCTGTTTTTGCAAATCCCTTTGACTGATGCTATTAAACTGCCTCCTTATTCTAAATATATGAAAGATATTGTCTCCAACAAAAGGAAAATTCCTAATGAGGAAATTTCCACTATGCTTGTTAATTACTCTTTCAATGGCAAGGTTCCAAAGAAGCTTGGAGATCCTGGTATTCCTACTATCCCTTGTTCTATTAAAAATAATTATGTTAGAACTGCTTTATGTGACTTGGGAGCTGGAGTTAGTGTTATGCCTTTCTCTCTTTATAAGATACCCTCTCTTAAAAAATTGATACACACTGATATATCTTTGCAAATGGGTGATAAATCTATTGCTATCCCTGTTGGTATATGTGAGAATATTCTTGTGCAAGTTGCTACTAATTGTTTGATATTAATTGACTTTGTTTGTGTTGGAAATGCCTGAAGATGATAATATGTCTATTATTCTTGGGAGACCTTTCTTAACACTGCAGGGGCTGTTATTGATTGCAATCAAGGAAAAGTAACCTTTAACGTTAATGATAAAGAGCATACTGTTTATTTTCCCAAGAAGGTTGATAGAAGATATGGTTTAAATTCAATTGAAAATATTGAGACCATCAAGATTGGAGAATTTTATTGTCCCATTCCTGTACCACCAAAAGAATATGAAATTATTATGATTGGGAGCAATTCTATCAAGGTTTAGGTAACATAATTATTTAGTGATTAGCAAAGTTTTGCTTCATATGAAAAACGTTCTCGTAACAAGACTTGATCACCCTTGCTAACAAAATGATTTTGAATGAAGAGGACAATGTTTTCACTATGTTTTCACCTTCCCCACTATGTTTTCACCATGTTTACTTCTGTTATCACATTGCTACTTGAGTACAATCATGTTTTCCACCACCCATATGCATGTTTTCACCCTAATTACTGTGGTTATGCATGTTTTCACCACCCATACTTTTGTTTTCACCACTACCACCTTTGTTTTCTTTGGATATTTTTCCATTAGAGTGTCATAGAACCTCTGTAGTTTTGGTTTTGTTTTTGTTTTCCACCTTTTCACTTTCGTTTTCCTGGTTTTATTAATTATTAAAAATTTGGAAATACCTCAAAAATAAAGTTTCCCGAAAAATTCCAGAAAAATTATAATAAATTTTTACGTCAAAAATGAGGCAGAGAGCTACCTGGGAGGCCCCAGGGGGACCCACCAGTCAGGCACACCATGGGGTGGCATGGCCAGCCCCTGGTGGCGCCAGCACATGGTGTGGGGCCCCCCTGGCCCCCACTAACTCTCTCCCCTACCAAAGTCTTCTCTCTCACCCCCAAAACTGAAAACATTTCCTAGAACCCGTGTTCTTTCTGTTCTTCCCCTGGATTTTTTATCTCCTTGTTCAGCCCATCATTTGTGCTGAGATTTGATGTGTTTGATCTCCGGTATGTAACTCCTCCGATGATCCAAGTAGAATTTTGTTTAGTGGAGTATTTCTTGAGTATTTTGGTACTGTAGGTGACAATTTATGTGAGTTTGCATGCTTGATTTGAGTAGAAATAATGTAGTTTTGATGTATGTTTAGCTCTCATATAAGTCCCTATGGTAGTTTCCACCTTATAGTTGTTTGAAATTAATTCTTGTGATGATTGTTGAAAAAATTCAGAGATGGAGCACAATGTTCATCAACTAAACCAGCATGGTCTGGAGTTGCATGAGGTCATTCCCTTGCACCACGAATAGAGAGTGTTCCCATCAATTTATCCGCGTCAAGAATTCATGAGGATTACAGGAATTTTGCAGGATTTCAACACTCTTGTGCATAATGCAGGCTTGGACCGTTTCATTAAGGATGAACCTATCCAACATGTGAAACTAACTATGTCTGTGGTGTAGGATTTTTTATTTTAAATGGTCCTCAACTAACCCTATGGTTCACTACAAAATTAACAATAAAGCTGTAAACTTGCCTTTCAGTGATTTTTGTGCTGCTATCAAGGTACCAGAGTGGGGTTCTTGTGAGAAGATAAGAGGGCAACCTAAACCACTGCTGGAATTATATGAGGAGATTTTCCAAGGCAGAAGCTTCACAAGGGAGAGTGGTAAAATTCGAGAAATTCAACTCCCTAGCATTCGATACTTTGCCTATTTTATTTCTAAATGTGTGTTAGCTAGAAAAACTGCCAACAAGCTATCTGTCTATGATTTGGCGTTTATTGCAGCTGCCTTAACATGTGTTAGGTCTTATAACTTTGGCGCTTTAATTTCTTACCGTCTCTCGCTTAACCGTGAGAAGGGCGAAATTTGTGGAGGTCTTATTGCCTCGCGCTTGCTAGCTTTGCATGGTTTGGAGCCACACCCTCTAGACTTGCAGTTTCCTTTAGAGAGGCTGGATCTTTTTTCAAGGTTCAATATAAGTTTCTTTCTACCCATGCTCACTTGCACAATTTATCTTTTGATATAACTTTCTCCAAATAATACAGGTGGAGAGTTACTAAAACTGTTAGGAAAGTACTGTTGTCTGCACCTCTTTTGTTTAATCTTAATAGCAGGCAAGGATGGATGCTTTCTGAGAATGAGCTAGATACATACCTTGAGCATCACCCCCAGCAAGGGGAGTATGCCGGAGAGGGGGACGATGGTGATTTCGTCCCGCCCTACGAAGCCACGGGGATCCCATACCAGCACCCCGGTTATGACTATGCGCGAGCTGTTTCATCTTTCTCTTGGGCGCCTGAGTACGACCATGCGAAGGACGACCCACCACAGTGGGGATACTTCACGCGCCATGATTGATCTCCACTTAGGCCAAAATCCTAAGCTTGGGGTAGGTATACCGACATCACACTCATTTATATATCATGTTCGGTCGGTTCTTTGTATATCCATATTTTCGTTTGTTTTTGTTTTCTTTCGTTTCTTTCATTTCTTTTTGTTTTATTGCTCTGTTCAAAACACAAAAAGACCAAACATATTTTTGTTGTTTCTCTTTATTTGGTCCTTTGGTTTCTTTAGTTGGTTTGTTTTCTTTTCTTGCTTTGGTTTAGTATTCAAAAATCCAAAAATATTTTGTTTCATTTGCTTGTTCTTTCTGTTCTTGTTTTAATTCGAAAACCCAAAATATTTGTTCTTCTTCTTTGTTTTTGTAAAGTTTGTTGCAGAGTTCACCGGACTTCCGTGTCTCTGTTGGAGTTTGATTATCATTCTATATTATTCAATCCGCAAGTGAAGAGCAGTAATGACGATTTACGACAATCCAAGTTGTGCTGAGAGGCTGGTATGAACTCTATTTGTTTTATTTATGTACATATACTCATTGTGTGAACTTGCTTAGTCCGTTCATGTAAGGTGTATGTTATTTAATTGATGCTTGGTAGTTCGTTCTCTCACGTGTTAGTTCCAACTTATTAATATAAGATAGCATGTCGTATGAATGTTTGCTTGCATTGTTTTATTCATAGAAGGGTATGACATTATGGTATCTTCCTCTGATTGTTTCGCTTGAATTGACTTGGCACATGCTCACGCATGCTATGACTGAAAACAAAAGGTCAATTAAGCCTCGATGATTTATTTTGCTTTAGAGTATTTGTATCATTTTTATGCCCCTGATAATTTTGTTTTGTCGCAGGCATGATTATGACAGGTGTTCTCTCTTGACTGTCGCTCCCCGTCTATTGCTAGCCTCTACTTGTACTAAGTATGGGCTCTACTTGTGCATCCAACTCCCAAAAAGCAAAGTTTGACAAATGTTTCCACCATACCTACTTATTTATGTGGTATTTAACTCCCACTCCAAGTAAATTTCTCGTGTGCTACCTTTAAAACCTGCTAAAAATCATTCCTGTTTTGTGCCCCTGTTTTAGCTCATGAGGACGTAAATAGAGAATCTTTGTCTCACTTGTTAATTGGATTTCACACCCTAGACTAGTGGCTTCATCCGCTTATCCAATGATAGAAAAGCCGGCAGCGGGGTATCCAGCCCCAAATTAATAACACAAATTCTCTTCACTATTTTTGCCCCTGATTTATCAGTCAAAGCATAATTGTGTAAACAAAAGAGAAAGAGGGATGAGCTTCTACCCAGATACGTCCTTCTATGGGAGCCGCTCTTGTGAAGTCTAGTTGGCTTGTGACGTACTGTATTGTCTGTTTACCATTCGTTGACATAAGCATACACCTCTCTCAAAAATGTTTTCAATACCTATGTTTAATAAAATAAAAAGCTCTAGCACATGAGTTAATCCATGCTTCACTCTCCGAAAGGCCTTTCTTTTATTTTTATGTTGAGTCTTCACCTTCTCGCTTTATGCACCTTCTTGAGAGCATGGCTGTTATTCTTAGTGTAATGTGCTTGTCCCAAAACACGGTTGATAGTGGTATAACTTTGATGCTTGTATCTTTGATATCTTTATTTCTAGTCTTCATTTGAATTTCAGAGGTGCCCTGACATTTATGTTTTGCTCCACTATTAAGGGCAAGCGAGTACACTTTATCATACCCTATTATAAGCATTGCAATCTTGTAGATTGAAATACTTCATGCTATCTATTATTAGTTTGTTGGCATTTTTTCATGGTTTGCATAACTGCTGGGTGACTTTTATTTTTCATATATCTTATTATGAATTGTTTCATCACTTAATTATGTAGTGAGTATATTTACATCATATGAGACGACTCTGTTCGTAAAAGTATTTTATCGCACTCAGTTGTCACTGAATTGCTTGAAGACAAGCAATAAGCTAAGAGCATCTCCAGTTGCGCCCCCCACCCCAAACGCGCCCCCACGGCCCCTTCCCATCCGGACGGGCCCCGAGCGCGCCCACTCGCGCCCCCCATTGGGCCTTCCCGTCCGGATGCCCCCTGTTCCCGTTCGGCAAACCCAGCCCAACCCCTCCCAGGGGCTCCCGTGGGGGCTCCGGACGAGTCGTTCCGCGCCGCGGGCCCGTCTTGCCAGCGACACAGCGCCCACCAAAAACCCTTTCCCTCCTAGCGGCTGCCATTTCCCCCCGCCGCCGCTCATCTTTCCCGCCCCTTCCCGCCTCTTCTCCCGCCTCCGGCGCCATGCCCCCGAAAGGGCCGCCGAGACCACTGCCGAAGAACGCGAAGGCCGGCACGCTCGGCGTCAAGCGCCGCATGTTGCAGCCCCCCCCCCCCCCCCCCCGAAGGAACGGCCGGAAGGCATGACCGACACCGAGTGGGCGGCCGGCCAACTGCGGCGTGACTCCTCCACGACGGAGCACCGTCTTCGTCGCGAGAGGTCGGAGGCCCGGACCGCGGTGGCGAACCTGGAACTGCTGGTCAACAATGCCGGGGGAGGCAGCCCGGGAGGTGCGTCGAGCTCGTCGGCTTCGGCCTCGCCGTTCCGCGCGGACACCGTGAGCACGCCGCGTTCGCACTCGAGGCTCTGCCCTAGCCCAGGTCTCTCCCCCAACTGCAACGAGCCCCGCGGCTATGCCGGCTACGCGTTCGGCTACCCGGGCGATGACTTTGACCTGAACGCGCTGCACACGTTCGGCGGCGGCGCACCCAGCGGCGCCGGGACGGGGCTCGACCTGAACGAGGCGTACGAGGTGTCCCCGGGGATGCGCCGGGACGGCGCGGCGGCCGGGCTGGCCCAGTCCAAGCGAACACTGCTGTTCGAGGACGGCGCCCACAACCTGTTTGACGCCGGTCCCTAGGCCTCCTACGGCACCCAGGCGCCCTCTGGCGGCTATGACTTTGGCACCCGGGCCTCCTTCGGCACCCAGACGCAAGATGGTGGCGGGAGCGCCGTTGTCGACGAGGAGCTTCCCGTCGACAACGCTGATGAGGACGAGGATCGAGATGTTGATGGCGCCGGCGATGATGTGGAAGAAGTCGGCAAAGATGGGAAGAAGAAGAAGAGGAAGGGTGGAAGCCGTGGCATAGCTTGGACGGTGAAAGAGGACGAGTGCTTGATAGACTCATGGGCCGGCATTACCCAAGACGTCATCACAGGTGCCAACCAAACAAGCGACTCGTATTGGAGCGGATCCTCTCGGAGTTTGATGAGCGCAAGTACCAAATGCCATATGTGGCGCACATCATGGATCGCAACCAAAGTGCGCTAGCTCATAGATGGGCGACAATCCAAAAGTCGGTGAACAAGTTCCAAGGAGCCTTTGACAACATCGTGGCGAGGCTGGAGAGTGGCAAGGCTATCAAGGACCAAGTAAGTTCGTGTGTCTCATCTTCTCCTATGCTCGTTGATGCATCACAACATTCATGCATCTCCTAATCTTGGCTTCTTTTGTTGCTTTCTCATTGATGCATTCACCTTGTACAAGGCTATCAACGACGGCAAGGACTTTGTGCTTCTACATTGTTTCAACAAGTTGCAAAACAATGAGAAGTGGAAGAGGCATAAGCTCCGAGTCAACAAGAAGCCCAACGATGCTCAAATTGAGGAGGTGGTGCTCAACGTGGAAAGGCCCATGGGAAACAAGAATGCAAAGGCGGCGGCGGTGGCGGTGGCGAGCTCGGAGCGAGTGTACGCCGCAATCGACAAGGTCATGGAGAACATCACGAAGAACTCGGCGGAGAGACGTGCCGCAACCGAGGCCAAGTGGGCAGAGTTCTCCAAAAAGACGGACAAGAAGATCGAGATTGAGGCCGGCAAGGCGGCGCCTAAGAAGAGGCAAGGGGACTTCATGATTCTCACGACGGACACATCGAACCTTGATCCGCAGACGAGGGCGGCGTGTGAGGCGATGGGTACTCAAATCTTCGTCGAGATGGGCCTCGGTCCGGCGTCCACTGCGACCAACGGGGCGACATCCTCGACGCGCATGGAGTGGCACGAAGCAAACCCGAGCGGCGGCAGCAAAAAGACGCCAAGCGACACCTAGGGCGCCGAGCGCGCCGGCGACACCCAGGGCGACGAGCTAGCCGGTGACACCCAGGGCGCCGAGGCCGAGCGCGCCGGCGACGAGTTCCACGGCTACACTCCCGACCCCGGCTTCCTCAGCTCCAACGACGTCGTCAACGTGGATTGACAAACGCCGAGCGCACCGGCGACAAATTCGTATGGTTTTGTAATGCCAAAAGTTTAAATTATGGCCCAAAAACATAATTATGTAAGACTTTATTTATTTTTGTATTTGAACAATTAAAAACTTGGAGGAAAATGCTTTGGGGGTTTTGGTTTGGGGGCTCCGAGTGGGCAGCCGCGCCCCCCCCCCCCCCCCGCCGGCGCCTTCCCGTCCGGACGAGCCCCCAAAGGGCCTCGCCGGGCGCCGATCCGGACGCCTATTGGGGGGCGCGACTGGAGATGCTCTAAGCTTGGGGGGAGTTGATACGTCCAAAACGTATTTCCTTTTCCGAACACTTTTCTTATTCTTTTCCTCTAAACTTGTGAGTTTTGGATACCACTAACACGGACTAACGCTGTTTTCAGCAGAATTGCCTTGGTGTCTCGTTCTAATGCAGAAAAATCAACTTTCGGGAAAATGCCCGGAAAAGACCCCATTGGTCTTAAAACACCAGAAGAACCCGGGAGCCAGAAGGGGGCCAGGAGAGGGGCCAAGAGGGGGGCACACCACCCCCCGGCGCCCCCCGTTGGCCGCGCCGCCTGGTGGTGTGGGCCACCCCGGGACCCCCTCGGACTCCCATTTCAACTACATAACACCTTCAACCCTAAAACAACACGGGGTTCGTCATATTCCACAGAAACACAACAGAGCGCCGCCGCCACCCCGAACCTTGATCCGGGGATCAGAAGTTCATGTTCTGGCGCCCTGCCGGGACGGGGATTTGAAGGAGATCATCGCCATCGACACCGCCACCTCTTCTCCATCAACCAGCCATGATTCCCCCCATCCATATGTGAGTAAACACCGCTGTAGGCTGAGAGGGATGGAAGGGATTGGATGAGATCGATCATGTAATAATGCTAGATTGTTAGGGCATAGTGCCTAGTATCCATTGATAGTGTTTTCTACCGTTGTTGCAACTTATTATGCTTAATTCTTGTCACTAGGGTCCGAGTGCCATGATTTCAGATCTGAACATGTTATTGTTTCATGAGTATAATGTTGTTTCTTGATCTTACCTGTAAGTTGTTCTACACATGTCATTGTCCGGAACCCAAGGTCCCAAAGTGATAGAAATCGGGACAACCGGAGGGAATGGTTGTGATGTGAGGATCACGTGTGTTCACCGAGTGTTAATGCTTTGTTCCGGTGCTTTATTTAAAGGAGCACCTTAATTACCAGTAGTTTCCCTAGAGGCCCCGCTGCCACGGGCCGGTAGGACAAAAGATGATGTTCAAGTTTCTCATTGCGAGCACGTATGACTATATTGGAACACATGCCTATGGTTTGCCTAAATGTTTGATGCTTTATTATTATTATCTGCAATGTCCAAGTTATTTATTATTACATGACCTATGTTATCCATGCAACGCCCGTCCATCCATTCCCTCTATGCCTACGGTACTTCCCATACTGTTGATTTCCGCGATTGCTACTTCTGTTACTATATTGCTACTGCTGTTATTTTATTTCTACTACTTCTATAAAACTGTTACCACTGATAAATTGTTGCGAGCAAGTCTACTTTTAGGTGCAGCTGAATTGAAAACTCAGTTGCTAAGGCATAAAAATATTCTTTGGCTCCCCTTGTGTCGAATCAATAAATTTGGGTTTTACTTCCTTCGAAGACTGTTGCGATCCCCTATACTTGTGGGTCATCAGTGCCGCGGGCCGGATCTGGGCCAGGCGGGCCCGGATCTAGCGGAATGTGCTCCTCTGCGGGTCCTTCGCGACGCGGGCGGTACCCGGCGACATCCCTGCAGCTTGTCGACTCCCTTCGACGCCCGAGTTGCATCTCCGCTTAGTGAATCTCGCTGCTAGCGGTGCGGGCCAGATCTGGGCCAGGCGGGCTCGGTTCTGCCAGCGGCGTTTGTCCCATGATGGTATTGACGCTGGAAGTTGACCACGGAGGTGGTTCGCATGGTGGCCGTCCCGGGCTGGTGCTGGGGCCGCCCAGGCGTGACATTGCGTCTCGGTGGGTCGTAGTCTCGTGGCTAGGGTTAGCAGCGGCGGTGGCGCCCCTGCGGCAGTGTGGCTAGGGAGCTTTATAGGTCCCTTGGGGCTCGGCCGGGCCAGGAGGGCCTGGTTTGCTCTGTGGCTGCATCCGGTTGGCGATCGCCGAAAGGCGGTGGAGGCTGTTCCCTCTCGCGTGCTTCTGCACCGTTGACCCTCGTTTGGACCCCTCTACGCGGCTCGTTCGACCTCGCGACTTGAGCCACGGTGAGACGACGGAGAGGACTGCATGATCGTGGCGTGCTAGGGGCGGCAAGATTGGTGGGGGTTGACGGAGCGGGGGGGTGTGTGTTTCGGAGGTCGGGAGAAATCCCTGTCGATGAGACACTGACGTGGTGACGCCTCCGGGTGTCACCTTCCTTCTTGAAGGGCGTCGGAGTACCTGCTTCTCACCCCCCAGCGTACGAGGGGAAACCCTAGGACATTCTCCGGGAACCCATTGGAGTTGTCCGGGCAGTAGCGGCGTCGATGTCGTCCCCTTCTTGGAGGTGCTGCTTGGTATGAGACGCTTCCGTAGGCTGGGAGCGTGGTGGAAATTTGTCGGTGGGCGCAACGATTGCGACACCTCTCTGTATGTCGTCGTGCCTAGCTGCCAGCCGTGTTTTTTCTTTTCTTTGTTCTTTTCATGTTTTGTTTGGGCTTGATGTTTGCTGATGCCCCAGCATGTGTGGTGTTGCATTTGTTTGTGGTGCTTGTATGTTGGTCGTTGCTTTATTTAGAAAGTGGGGCGAAAGACTATTTCGGCGAGCCGGCCAGTGCAAGGACAATCCTGTCCACCATGGCTCGAGCTCATCCGTGACCAAAGGAGCAAGTATTTAATTCTATGCTATACTTGGTGCTCCATAAAACAAGACCAATGTTGAGCGTCATCCTGCTGATGTGAGGACCAGTGTTGAGCGCCATCCGGCTGATGTGGGAGAGAAATGGGTCGCCTCCCTCGCCATCTGATCATCATGCGACCCAAAATATCATTCATGAGACCCATATGCAGAATCTACGCAACATTTCATCTTAGGTGGATAAAAACTTCAGAATAAGCGTCGTAGCATTTCAAAATATTGATGCAACAAAAAAAAAGGTATGCAGGAAATCGCCACTAGTCGTAGCAAATACCGTTCGTCACAACAAATCTCTGTGATATACATGTAGCATGGGTGGACAACAGACCCAGATACCCAAGGAAACATTTGTTAAAATTTGCAGCAGATGTCTAGAATGGTTGCAGTATCTCACTCATATCACGCTGAACTATATACCCTAGCTGACAAACGTATGCAACATTGAAAACCAACAAAACTAGGAAAAATACCCGTGGGTTGCTACAGTTTTTTTTTTTAACCTAGATACATGGATAATAAAAAGATCCATTAAATTTGCACAAAACAAATAAAAAATAAATAAAAGTGAAGGACAACGGTAGATATTTATAACTTTTTGGATTAGAGCCCTTCGTTGCCCGTCCAAGAAAATAGTCATTGACATAAATTTGTTGCACGTTTGGATGGCTACCAATTATTTGGCCACCTAGCCAGCCTAGTTGATCTCGTTCAATTCCGCGCCAAATGTTTGACGAGTTGCCGGCGCTCGAACTGTTCGCCAATTATTTGCCCGCCCAAGTTTGACAGGTTGGCGTAGGCACAATTGCACAAACTAAACAGACTTATCTTCTTTCCCGGAATATTGTCATATTAAAATAGCCACAACTAATAATATTGACTTAAACAGTTGATATAATGCATCAACAATATGCTCTCTTGGTTACCGCACCTTGTAAATAATATTACCTTTGATGTTTAAATTGGAGACGTTGCCTCCACGAAGTTTGGCACTATTCTCCATCCACACAAGTGCCGACGACGACAAGAATATGCTCTCTGATGCAGGGAAAATAAATCTCTCGATCTCTGAGTTTTCTCAGGCAGCTGCAGCAAGCACAACAATAAAAATATATCCCACGACATCACTCAAACTCTCTTCCCTCAAACAGCAGCATGCAAGCACGGAGAGTAAAATCACCTATATATCAGGTTCCCAGCAAAGCAGCAGCACGCGGGCAAAGTAGCCTCGGCTCTGTCCCGCTCAAACACACGGTAGGTACGGAATCAGATTCTCTTAATCACCCCGCATAACCTCTCTCAATGTTCTCAAACATCGCCATGCAGCAGTCCAAAACTCCTCTGATTTGATCATCTCTGATCTTCCAGTTGCCTCAATAAACGAGCACATCAGAGTATCTTCTCTTGGTGACACTGTTCCAAAAATTTGATGCCTTCCCACCGCCGCCACCGGACTCTCACATCCACGCCATGGCTGCCGAACGGTGGAGCCAGCAGATCGCATCGCAGCAGCCCCTTCGCTCCTCGTTCCAAGGGCGGAAGACGTTGCAACTCACACGGTCCTTGGAGGAAGACGGAGATGATGCAAACAATGGCAGCCGACTCAAGGCACCTTCGTTCGATTCGTTCGGTGGGGACAATCTGTACGGCGACGTGGATGTATTCGGCGAGTTGGGGACGGTCGCGGGTGGCTCTAGCTATGAGGCGAACAGCCACGGCCGCTAGGGCTACGTGTAGCGCGCTCAACGGTGACAGCAGCGAGTCCCACGTACGGACCAGGAGAACAATGCACTTCGGGAGATATGGTGTCTTTCCTTTTACTAGAAGAATACTCCGCACGTTGCTACGGGGATCGTTTTAGGAACTATAGTATATTGTAAAGTTTATAAGAGATGTGATACAATTGATCATAGTATATATTTTTAAAATTATGAATATGAATAATTGGATGGTTTAAGAAATAGTTGATGTGTAGTTTACATGTAGTAATTCATAAATATTAGTGGAGATGACATGGACAATTGATTGGCTAGAAGGATGGATGATGTGGATAGTTTGCATGTTGAGATAGAAAAATCATTAATGCATGTTAGTGGGGTTTTGTTTTATAAGAAGTATATAGATAGATTACTCCCTTAGTTTGGACCACCAATCTTGCGCATGCCAACGATAAATGTAGCTCGCCGGACCGATGTCAGGGCTAGATCCGGCAAGCCCAATCCTGGCCATGGGCCGGGCTGGCTTGAGCCGGGCCTAGAAAATCCCACGGCAAAACTGAGGCCCAAGTCCTCCAAGGCCCTACCAACGGCCTACTTTTCAAGCCTAAGACCGACCCATCTGTTCAAAAGCCCTTAAGGCCGTGGACCGTTGGCCGGGGCTCTTTCTTAAAATCCCAATATGCCAAGTAGGCTCAAAACTCAAGCCCAAGCCCGGGCCGGTCCTGGGTGGGCCGAGCCTGAGATGGTTAGGTATATTCTCGGTAGACCCGTGCCTCCCCAAGCTCAATGCAACGAGGGTCTTGGTAGATCAGCACAGCGGAGGACACGGTGATGCAAATGCAGCTAGCGCTAGAGGTAAAAAAAGAAAGGTAACAAACCGGACAATCAGACCAATGGATCGTCCAGATAAATAGTATACTTTTCCATGAAACAAGTTGGAATATAAGAGAAATTATGAACATTTCGGTGATCGCGCACTTCCACAATCAACATGGCATGTAGCACGCGGCTACCTACAATTATCCTATCTCTCTATGTACATAGAAGAAAAAAAAGGGGGTCATGTTGCTTCCCGGCAAAAATTCCTACAGATGAAGTGTTAATCAACCTACATGTCCCACTGCACATTTGCCTCCGTGGGATCAAAACTCACAAGAAATGAGGAAATGATGAGATGCGCGGCAGATGGGTAAGGAGATCCCCAAATGGTTCTTGCCTTGGAGGCAATGAGCCACTGCCATTATCTTCACCTACTGGAGGCGCATAAGGTTGGGGCTTCCTCTCGTATATCTCATTACCATTATCACCGTGAACACCAGTGTTTGCGTGGCTTGCTCCTGAATCTCTGTGGATCAATGAGCATAGAGAATTGACCCTCGACATGAGCATCCTCTCATCAGCAGCGGCTGCGATTTGGGAGTCGTTCAGAAGTTGCCGGGTCAGCTCATCAAATGCTAGTTCACCCGTTGAGTCATGTCCACTGTTGACCATCTGAGAGTCGCTCAGCAGGTACCTGGTGATGTCGTCTAAGACAAGTTTACCCGATGTGCCAGCACCACCATCAGCTGCAGGTAGATTCCCTGAATACATCTGTCTGTATATGTGGTTCCCAATGTGGTTTGCCATCTCGCTCTTGGACATGGATCGCCGCATCCCTGGCAACTTAAAACCATTCCAGCTAGGGATGCTTGTTTGTGGTTCGCTTATACCAGAAGTGCCGTCTTGTTTAATCACTTCACTGCCAGTAACTGGAATGGGAAAAAATGATGATAAGTCATTCACAGTACATGTTACAATGATCTTAGTGGTAATCGGTCGGCATTGAGATTACAAGAACTTATTTGTTCCTGAACGGTGACGAAGTGAGTCAAGAATACATATGAAGGTTAAAACCGTTAAAAATAAAGAAAAAATTGAGCAGCACACCATACAATGGTTCGCTAGCATAATTTTTTGACCTAAAATAGCATTGCAAATTTTTCTTGAGAAACCATTGCATTTTGCTGAGGAAAAAAACAGTTACCAAAGGGGGAATGATCCCTCCGTTGATACTACGTTGTTAGGTAGATGAGAATCCCGGTTTATTCGAGCGCACTCAGCCGTAGCTGGGACTCGAACCCGGGTGGCTTGGCGCGCACTCGCAGCCTCTAGCCACTGAGCTAGCACTGGGACTCGAAACCATTGCATTTTGCTGAGAAATGAAATAAAAAACGATTTTTATAATTTCAGAACTCACCTGAATTCAAGAAATGTTGACGCATGCCATTAGATAGTCCAGCTTCCTGTCTTCCTTCAGCATCTATCCTACTGGACGCAGAATGGTGCGATAACAGTTCTCTAAATGTTTGGGGTCCTAACTGATCACCATCAAGTTCATTAGGCTCAAAATCTTGGCACTTTACATCATCTGGATCTTCAAATATAGAACACCTTGATTCAAAGTACGGATTCTCCAAAGTGATGTCATTTTTCTGGCTTAGCGACAATAGACGTGGGTCACACTGAATAAGCTTCTCCACGTGCCTATTCATCATTCCCGGTGCACACTGAAGAAAGTGCCTCCTGAAACAAAACAAAAAATCCAGAAGTTAAGGCACCAGAGTCTCTTATCGTATTATGACAACTACTTGACTGTGATGTAGGTCTGAATCTGTTTTTTGCTATGATTTATCAAGAAAGGCTAAACTCCACTATCTTTTTTTACAGGAGTGATACATTTAGATTTGAAGTTCATTGTGTCTAAGATTTTCATAAGACATGACTTCATGTACCTGTGCATGCTTGCCTGCCCAGCGGTAAAATCAGAAGTTGCCTGCCACAAAGTGTGCTTCCTTGGCTGAGGGTTGGTTTCTCTGAAGAAAAGTGGTTGCCTGGACAACTAGACAAAGAAGAAAGACATGATTAGCAACATAAAGAGTACGTAACAATGCCCCCCAAAGGCCAAAATAGACATGAATTACTACTCTACTGGATCCTTAACACATTTATTAATATAAGAGTTGTGGTTAGTTGTGGACATAAGAAATAGTTAACTTTGCAGTAAATTGCATTAGTGATTTGGTGTATCTGCGATTCTGCATGTACTTACTGCAATCTCCAAGGTCCCAGGTTCAGTTTCGGGACAAACCACCTTAAGTGCACAGATATCAGACCACTGTATCTCAATTTTGCTCTTGAGACCACCATCCAGTACTTCCCACACGAGTTTGTGCTTCGCAAAATAGCATTTAACAACCAAATCTCCTTCATACCTCGATACCCACTGTCCATATACAAAATTTAAACCTTTAGCATAAATGAATCAGTTCAACACAAATAAGGAAGCAACTAATCAATAATGACGCGAACTAAATAGGTGTACTTATGTACATACATTTACTGTACAACTGCCAACTGTTCATGTGCAGTTTGCTTGCGATTAGACTGATTTTTGGCTAGTTTGGATGCTTATATTTGGTTTCTTTAAGCTTGACATTAGTTTCTAGTGGCAAATCGGGATCCTAACTCTAGCCTACCCCAAATAAGGAAGCAACTAATTTAAACCTTTAGCATAAACGAATCAGTTCAACACAAATAAGGAAGCAACTAATCAATAATGACGCGAACTAAATAGGTGTACTTATGTACATACATTTACTGTACAACTGCCAACTGTTCATGTGCAGTTTGCTTGCGATTAGACTGATTTTTGGCTAGTTTGGATGCTTATATTTGGTTTATTTAAGCTTGACATTAGTTTCTAGTGGCAAATAGGGATCCTAACTCTAGCCTACCCCAACTTGTTTGAGGCTGAAAGGCTTTGTTGTCGTTGTCGTTGTTGTTGTAATGGGATCCTGAACCTATTTCAATTATGAACAGAGCTTATGTTCCAAGCGACAAGGGGACAATACTGTAGTCGTACTTAAGTACAAGATATTATGAAAACAGCAAACATCACAGGCGATTAAAAAGTCTAAGACTACAGGATTATCCCTTTGGGCTTTGCAATATAACAAACTCCACCACCCCAAATTGCTGCTCTAGATTGCTGGCATTGCCATTAACGCAGGCTGGAAACCAAAGGTATCATGCTCTCATCATATAACACTGCGATTACTACCTAAAAACATTGCATCTGACATTTAAATTGAATAGAACATATGGTCAAAACTTCATAAGTAACACAACGATACTACTGAACTGAATTACCGAGAATGAATCAATGTGCTGCAATATAACAAATTAGGGATTGTTATTAAAGAACATGTCTATATATAACTATTCCATTGGTTTAACTTTTAATTTATACTACGAAGGGGCACTCAACATGGAATTGTTATCATGAAGAGAGGACGTATGCAGTTACTCCCAAGCAATTGTTTCATCATTTTATTCCTACTACAAATGATTGCTATAAATGAGCAGTGTGGCAGCATTGGATGAGCACATAAAAAGGTACTAACCTCCCAAGATCCAATTCTTAGTACAGAGCCAGGGAAATTGGAGGCTTTTAATTTCTCCGAAGCGCTAACATTGCCACGGTGCCCTGCATCTTTGGCCTTACCGGCCTGCACAAGCTTCATTTGGATCAAATCCACCAGAGAGGGGCTCTTCTTAAGCCGCAAGCCGAGTGGGCTAGGCTCCTCAAGGAAGTCATGTTGCAATGACTGCTGATTGGACACACTTGCGCCACCTGTGCTCCACTGCTGCATGACACACCGTGAAAACACAACAAAAACTAGGATTAGATAAAGCACAGTAAAGCATGATCTTATCAATATTGTCCCCATTCACAACTACAGCACTTTTATACAGTTTTGATGATAATAATACTACCCATCGATGTAGAATCATCTTATGTGAGGTATTGCTTCATTTTTATTCCAAATCCGCGCTGAAAACAGGAAAATAGTGGCCGAACAGAGAGCACGTCCATTTGTTTTTGTCAAGGACTAGGTAGAATCTTGTGGGATATATTAAGGTTTAACACCGGAGGGGTTTAACACGTGTGAGGCTGGGACAGTTTGGATTGTCCACGAATCAATACCGGATTGTACACACTTCCAGATTCTGTCTTGTCCATTTCTAAAACCACGGAATGGAACGGATAAACTAGTAGCAACAATATCTTGGGAACAGGAAAGATTCCAGATGACTTGACATCACCGGACCTTTTCCTTTTGCATACGTATATGGCGTATCTTTCCTCGACAAGTTGCATGCCTTTTGCGCAGAGACACTTTCACGCTGGCATAGCAATTTAGAACGTTATCATACTAACACGCACGATGAGAAACGTACTAGCAACGGAAATTTGTCCAATTGCCCAAAAACCTTAGTATGGAGTGAGTTATATACGTGAGCAAATTTGAACCAGAAGGAAGTCAGAGATGAATAAAGATAGATTGTAGTAAGTAACTTCCTAAATTATTGCTTCAACATGAACGCGGTGGGAACGGAACTCCGGATATCGCGATGCAAAAACTGCTTTTAAAAAAAGTTTATAGAGAAAAATCCTACTATGTAGTACGAGGAATTAACGGCGAGGAAACCCACCTGCGGCGGCTGCTGCTGCGCGAGGCGGGACCTCTTATGGAACGGCGACGCCTCCGCCCCCGCGGCCGCGGCGTGGTCGTCGGCTTCCACCGCCTCCTCCTTGACCTCCCGCCGCAGCTTCCCCAGGTGGGGCAGGTGAACCATCGTCGCTATCGCCGCCGCCGCTTCCGCGCGTGCTTCGAGCCGGAGGATATTGTCGAGGCAGCTGTCGTACGGAGGAGAAAGCTGCCGCGGAAGGAGGACGAGAGCTGTTTGCACAAGCAAAGCAAGCCGCGCGGATCGGAACAGAAATAAATATCTCGGGGCGGATGAGAGGAGGAAGCAGGATTAGATTTCCTTTGGTTGTTTCGCTCGGAGCACGTGCCAACTGGATCTGGATTTACCGGCCACCGTGGCGCCCCGAGGAGGTTTTTTACTGGTTTGCCCCGCATCTGGCGCCCTGGCCCTGCAGCGCTTCCCAGGGCAGATCCGTCAAGCGAAACAATCGGCAACCGCGCGCCCGCGCCCCACGCGCGCGAGTTGCTGCGCCTGGGAGCGACACGTGTCCTCGGCCCCAGCAGGGAAAAAAGAAGGAGCGGCGGGCGGCGTGACGTGGTTGGTGCGCGTGTGACCTGGACGCCGACCCATCCGGGTCCACTCCACTGTACCGGTGCTATCCGTTCGCATCAGCATTGGCCTTTTGTCTCTGTGTGTGCCGCTAGTAGGCTTGTGGATAAGATCGTGGGCTGGCTGGCTGGCCGCCTCGCACAGCGCAACACCCATAAAGTGACAAAATTATTGTTGGTGAGGAGGAGGACTTTGACTTTGGATGGACCTGGATGAGTAAGATCATAGTAAGAGCATCTCCGCCCGCGCGACCATTGCACCAAATATCTATGAAGCGCGCGACTGAGCCGAAAACGGTGTCCACTTGTGCGTCTCATATGTGTTTCATCGGTGCTCACCCGTTATTTCGACCGGCGCTATCGGGTCGACCCTGATCTGTAGGACGCTTCAGGAGCGTCACACGAAACGGCGTGCGCGCGGGCCCGTCCTGTCAGCGTCACAACGAAAAACACCAAAAACCCCTCCCACCTCTTGCAGTTTATTTTTTCCACCTCCGATCCGCCGCCCTTTGGGTCACCACTACCACATACAGCATAGGCCCACGGCGAAACCACGCCACACTCAGAAACCGCGCCACGCCTGGCCCTCCCCGTCCGCCTCTGTTTCCCCCTCCCTGTGATGGAGCCCGACTTTCCTCGGTGACCCCACGCGCCCACCTTAGGCTGAAGGTGTTCGTCAGATTGACTTGTAGGTGTCGTCTTTTATGAATTTTCTTGCCGTCGGCGGCGATCACCAGTTTATTGCATCCCACTTTCGTTCCAACAGATAGACAACTACGATGAGATGATGGCACAATTTATCATGGAAGAAGAATCCGACATCGACGCCGAGGAAGACAAGAACTTAGTGTGTTTTGCACAGATTCAAGCTGAGTAGGCCGCCAATGCCGAACCCAAGCAAGGATGATCGAAGTTTATGAGGAGGAAGACCAAGCCGAGGATGAGAACCGAGGACTGTATCATGCTATACACCGGTTATTTTGCCGAGGATCCAAAATTTGATGCAACGGATTTTCGGCAGATTTCGGATGAGCAGAGGTTTGTCCCTCAAGTTGATGCAAGGTGTACGGGAGCACGATACCTGGTTCATGTTGAAGAAAGACGAAGTGGGAATGGTTGGTTTCTCATCGGTCCAGAAGTTCACTGCTGCCAGGAGAATGCGTGCATATATAGCCCCTGCAGATGGTCAAGATGACTATATGCGCATGACCAAGCCCACAAATTTCAAATCTATGTACATGTTCTACAAGGCAGTGGTGGTTATGTTTGGACCACACTACTGAAGATGACCAAATGCAGAATAAACAACTCGCATCATGGCGGCAAACGAAGCAAGATGATTCCCTGTGATAGTTGGAAGTATCGATTGCATGCATCGGAGTTGGAAGAACTATCTATTTTGTTTGCAAGGACCGTACAAAGGGGGTGACGAAGGGATGAACCTTGGACCCGGCGAGTAAGGACACCCGGTCTTAGGCCCAAGACTGAAGCCCAAGAAGGGAAGCCTTTGGACTATTCTAGAAGGCCCAGTTGAAGCCTACCCGCAATGCCTAGCGGGTTAAGATAGGAAACTTGTAACCGACACAGGGTTAGAGTTCGAGTCTTCCCCGGGTACGGTTTGAGACCTGGCCACCTATATAAGGCCAGGAGAACCACCGGAAGAGGACCAAGAAATACCGCACCACCAAGCCTTGAGCTCGAGATTATACTCTCAACTTGAGCGACCCCCATTGTAACCGATCTATTTGTTAATATAGATCGACAGAGGCAGGAGTAAGGGTTTTACCTCTACGAGGGCCCCGAACCTGGGTAAATAGTGCCTCCTGTCTAGCCGATGATCGTCACCAGCGCCTATAGGTTCTCCTATTCGAAACCCTATGGGTTCACCCGGGGGACTTGTTGAGATGCATATTCGACAATTGGCGCCGTCCGTGGGAACGGCGGACGCTGGATCTCCGGCATCTTCGGCTTCATCAACCAACTCACGTTGGAAACCTTCGACCTCGACTCCGACCAACCCTATTCGGACCGGATCTGTCGTAGTCACCCCTCACTCGCCGGAATCACGCCCGGTATTCGACGATCTGGAGAAGAGCGTCACCTTGACGTTCGGAAGCTTCAAGTTCTACACCAACAAAGACGGGATCCTTCACTTCCCTGAGGAATCAGGATCTGAGTCTGGAGCTGTCAATTCGCGTCCCTACTTGGCGAAAAGTGCGAGTCCATCCGCCTCAACACCAGCAACTTCCATACCCTCTCTATAGAGGAACCCTCTCGGGTCAAGAAAGCCTTTCGAGTTACGCCTAGGACTCACGAGCCACGTCTGGCTCAGGTCTGCATGGCAGGATCGGAACAACCACCCCCAGAAACTGAACATAGCGCAAAGGAACGCGCTGAGATCGGCGTCTCGCGAGACGCTTGGGACCGAGCAAAGGAGGCCATCCGCACGAGCAAACCACCTGCAGCCGGAGCCCCACACGAAGACATGGTCGCCTACCACTATCATCTAGTGAGAGCGGCCACCACGATCAAGGAAGCTCGGATAGATCTAGCCCATCAGAAAAAATTAGCGGATGAATCGAGTCAACGCCGGCCGAGCTGTCCCTAACACCTTCTGTCGGAACTCGACCCGCAAGGAAGGGATACGCATCGAGAACCGCATCCATGGACGACGAGTCCCTAGGTGGGATCAGCAGGTCACTCGGACCTTCCCTCATGCGGGTTGACGGGGAAGGAAACATCTATCCGCAAACTCCCGATGTCGCAGTCTTAGCCGCAGCAACCTACATGCAGATAAATCAACCAGGGGGAAACGATCCCCGAGCGGAGCAATACAAGCAGGTTCAGAAAGGATTAGGCATGGTGGCCTCAAGGCTTGCCTCCTATGATCGTAGGAAAGCTGCTGCACAGAAGGAGAAGGAGAAGGAAGCGTCACGCAAGCGCAGGAGTGCTTCACTCAGGAGAGAAAAATCACCGCACCGTGGTCGAGGAAAAGAAGCCCGGTGACGTGATGACAGCCGAAGCAGCAGCGAAGGTAGCCCAAGGAATAAAGATCTTGGCTCGCAACATCATAGCAGCCGCTCGCGAAAACGCAGCAAGGAACCAAGGAAGGAAACCGATCGCGATCAGCCAGGTTATAACGCACGGTCGGATATCGCGCAAAATAGAGTGGACAAGGCGAGAGCAGCAAGGAACCGCGCACTCTCCTCATCCGGTTCTTCTGATGACGAGGCCTGCGGCGCACTGTGTTCCGCTCGCAGCATCCGCGAAGCGCCTCTACCCAAGAGATTCAAGCTCAGCACAGAAGTAACAAAATACGATGGTTCACTCGAACCTTCGTCATGGCTGAACGATTACCTCACGGCAGTAAAATGCCAACGTGAGAACAAGAACACAGCTATGCAGTACCTCAATCTACACTTGGTAGGAGCGGCACGTAGCTGGCTGGAAGTAAGACCGAAGTCCTGCTACGCGTCGTGGGACGACCTACACTTTGATTTTTGCAAAAAAATTCAGGCCACATACAAAAGACCGGCGACCATCGAGGAACTGCGAGCCTGCAAACAAAAGAGTGGCGATTCCACTCGCGAATACATCCAGCGATGGACCACGCTCAGGAACACCGCAGGAAACATATCGGAGGAAGTAGCGGTTGAAGCCTTCACAAAAGGCGCTCGACGAACTGCTTCCAGGGAAGAATTGGGACGAGCCGCACCCAAAACTATTGGAGAACTGATGATCATAGCTGATAGATGGGCTAACGAAGAGGACTCAGTGCGCAACGAGAGGTCATCTTCGCCCGCACACGAGGACGACCGCCACGGTCGAAAGAAAAGAAGGAAGTACTACGATCACGACGATCGATAAGAACTGGTAGCAGCGGAATTCACACGAAATCGCGATAGCGGACGCCGTGGAAATCGCGAATGGAAACCAAAGACTGAGGACAAAACACCCGAGGAGGACCTCGATGGATACTGTATGCTGCGTCTATTTACAGATAAGCGCACGGGCAGAACTAAGGAAATACACCTTCTCAAGGATTGCCGAAAATTCCTTGACATCCACGAGGCCTTCTCGAAGAAGAGCAGATCGGCAGCTAGTCAAGGCTACCCGCAACTTCCAGGAGGAGGACATCGAGGATTCCAACCGCCACAAACCCTGCCTCCACCAGGAAATCAGAACACGGTGCTAGCCGCACTACCTGCGCCACCCGTCGCAAACGTCGGAGCTAACGCATACCCAAACCCGGCTGGACTGTTGGGGATGATACAGAAGGTATGTCCGTCCCGCAGGGCTCAGAAGACAAACACACGGAAATTATGCATGGCTGTGCGAACCCCACCAGCAAGACCCGAGTACCTGAAGATGGCGGATCAGCCAATCACCTTCTCCAAGGAAGACCACCCCTCGCGAGTCTATCGACCAGGACACGCTGCCCTAGTAATCCAAGCACAAATTGGCAGTTACGAACTGGCTCGCGTATTCATGGACGAGGGCAGCGGCATCAATATCATCTACGCGGATACGCTCCGTCGGATGAACAGGAACCTGGAGGGACTCGCAGAATCAGAAACATCCTTCCACGGGATAGTTCTAGGAAAGGCGATCTGTGCACTCGGAACAATTAACCTGGAGGTGGTTTTGGGAAATCGACGCAATTATAGGAGAGAGTTCCTCGACTTTGAAGTAGTCGACTGGTCCTCACAGTACCACGCCATTCTTGTTCGAACAACGTTCGCAAGATTCATGGCAGTACCACATTACGCATATCTGAAGCTCAAGGTACCTGGGGAATATGGCACAATCACCATCGACAGAGATTTCCAAAAATCCAACAAGTGCGACATCGAGTTCAACGAGATCGCCAAATCTTTCAGGATGCAAGAAGAACTAGAGGAGATAGCAAAGACCACGGACCACTCCGTGATGCCCGTCACAAAGAAAAACGCACCGGAGTTGGAATTCAGTGCCAACAGCGACACTCGCAAACATCAAGTGCACCCGACAGATTCTGCGAAAACGACGATGGTCTCCCCTACCCTCTCGCCAGCATAGGAAAGCGCACTCGTCGAACTCCTCCGTGAGTACTGGGAAATTTTCGCCTCGCAGCCCTCAGATATGCCAGGAATATCCAGGGAGTTCGTCGAGCACTCACTCGAAGTCTACAAAGACGCAGAACCCATCAAGCAGACCACCCGACGGTTCTCAGAACCCAAGCAGAAAGCGCTTGGAGAAGAAGTAAACAGATTGCTCGCAGCAAAATTCATCAGGGAGATAAAAATATCCACTTGGTTAGCAAATCCAGTGCTAGTCCCAAAGAAGAACACCAACATCCTTCGCATGTGCATCGACTACACGTCGTTGAATAAGCACTGCCCCGAGGATAAATTTCCCCTCCCGCGGATCGACCAGATCGTGGACTCCACTGCAGGCTGCCAACGCCTCTCCTTCCTAGACGCCTACTCGGGATACAACCAGATCAGGATGAAACAGGAAGACGAGGAAAAGACAACATTCATCACACCTCACGGTGTATACTGCTACATGACAATGCCTTTCGGGCTCAAAAACGCAGGCGCAACATATCAGCGTTGCATTCAAAAATGCCTCGCCAAACTCATTGGCAAGAACGTACAAGTGTACGTTGACGACATCGTCATCAAGACTCGAGTGGAGGATACGCTCCTCGAGGACATCAGAGAAACGTTTGACGCTCTAAACGCATACAGGATTAAGCTCAACCCGACAAAATACGTCTTCGGCGTCCCAGCGGGACAACTTCTCGGGTACCTGGTATCTGCCAGAGGAATCAAAGCCAACCCAGAGAAGATACAAGCAATCTTGACAATGAAGGAGCCCACCAACCTACGCGGAGTCCAACAGCTCGCAGGGCGACTAGCCGCCTTGAGCAGATTCATCGGGCGATTGGGAGAACATGCATTACCCTTCTACAAGTTATTAAAAAAGACGGATAAGTTCGAGTGGACACCCGAAGCAAGACAGGCATTCGCAGACCTGAAACGATCCTTACAGAGCAGGCGCGTTCTCGCAACACCACAAGAAAGGGAACCACTCTACCTATACCTAGCCGCAACAAATCAAGTCATCAGCACAGCCATTGTGGTCGAACGACCTGAAGACGGCAAGGCATATGGATTTCAAAGACCGATATACTACATCAGCGAGGTGCTCTCGCCATGCAAACAACGATACCCTCACTACCAGTAGCTCGCATATGGAGTTGTTCTCACAGCTCGAAAGCTCAAGCATTATTTCTAGGAACATACCGTAACAGTGGTCAACGATGCATCACTCGGTACAATCATGAACAATCCCATGGCATCTGGAAGAATAGCAAAATGAAGCATCGAGCTAGGCGCCTGGGACATTATCTATGCAGGGCGCAATTCCGTGAAGTCACATGTACTCGTAGAATTTCTGAGCGAGTGGACAGAATTACAAACGCCCGGACCACCGGAATATACGAGTAACTGGATCATGTACTTCGACGGGTCCAAAAGGAATGAAGGACTTGGAGCTGGGATCGTCCTAATATCACCCATAGGAGACAAGTTGGAGTACGTCCTACGATTGGACTTTCCACCCGACGATCCAGCATCCAACAACGACGCAGAATACGAGGCCCTGTTGCATGGGATGAAGATGGCAATCGCGTGTGGAGCCACCCGATTGATGATCTATGGCGATTCCAATCTCATCGTGCAACAGACAATGAAGGAGTGCGACGCTATCGTATAAAACATGGTTGCCTATCGGGACATGTACAATCTACTCGAAGGAAGTTTCAAAAGATGTGAGCTGAAGCACATCGCGAGATCCAGCAACGAAGAGGCAGACATGCTGGCAAACATGGGGTCCACAAACACGCCCATACCGGCAGGAATATATTTTGAGCGGATGACCAAGCGTTCAGTCAAGGTCATGAAAACTGCAGGAACACCCGCAGCATTGGAGACAGAGGTCAGCCCGCAAGTTGCTATCATCGAGCTCAGCCATGGTATTTCGCGACAAGTTTTTCTGGTCGAGCCAGTCTGGACGCAGAAATACCTCGACTACTTGTCCGCCAAACAGCTCCCAGCAGACCCTCGCGAGGCTCGACAAATAGGCCGACGCAGCAAATCTTTTCGGGTACTCAACGGCGAGTTATACAAACAAAGCATCTCAGGCATACTGCAAAGATGCATAGCACCCGAAGATGGCAAGTAATTGCTACGAGACATACACCAAGGAGATTGTGGACATCACGCTAGTTGGAAAGCAATCCTGGGCAAAGCTTTTCGAGCAGGATTCTACTGGCTCACAGCGGCCAGAGACGCAAAGGATTTGGTCGACAGGTGCAACGCTTGCCAGCGATTCGCACCCAAACCACACGCCCCCGCTACGGAATTACATATGATACCTATCGCTTGGCCCTTTGCACAATGGGGGCTGGACATGGTAGGACCATTACGCAAGTCTACACCCGGAGGATACACACACTTACTTGTCGGAGTCGACAAATTTACGAAGTGGATCGAAACAATGCCAGTAACCTCAGCTAGTTCCCAATGCACCGTCAAATTCCTCGACTCCATCGTATGCAGATTTGGCATACGACACAACATCATCACCGACAATGGAAGCAACTTCACGGCAAAGGAAACACAGCAGTTCTGCGAAGAAAAAGGAATCATCCTCAAATTCGCTTCAGTGGCTCATCCGCAAACCAACGTCCATGTCGAACGATCCAACGGATTGGTTTTGACTGGCATCAAGAAACGACTACTCGACCGCCTACACCAAGCAGCGGGACATTGGGAAGAAGAGCTATCCTCCGTGCTATGGAGCCTCCGCACAACTCCAAACCGATCCACAAAATACACACCATTTTTCATGGTATATGGGGCTGAAGCAGTACTTCTCGAGGACGTCAGATTCAGCGCCCCGCGGGTCGTTGCTTACAGCGAAAAAACCTGTAACAGGGCACTCGCGGAAGATATGGACGCACTCGACGAAATACGCGACATTGCACTCGCAAGATCCGCAGTATACCAACAGTCGTTGCGAAACTATCACAGTCGCCGCATACGTCACAGAGCCTTCACGGCGGGAGATTTGGTGCTACGGCTCAAGCAGAAGTAAGGACACAAACTCAGGCCACCATGGGAAGGACCCTTCATAATACACGAAGTTATCCCAGGTGGCGCCTATGGACTGAAGAACCCGACGACTGGTGGCATCTACTCCAACCCGTGGAATGTTGCACACCTCCGCAAATTCTACCCCTAGGTTTTTTTACTCGCACAAATAAGGCTATATTAGCCATCTTGTAGCTCGAAAGAAACACATGACTTCTCAGTCATTTCAATAAAAATACATGGTTCTTCAACCATAGCTACTCGCATTCTCTATCCTTGTACGCTAAAAAATAGGTATACACCCCAAATACACGGGGGCTACGCCTAACTTAGCATCACAGGAAAATTTTCATAACAAAAAGTTACAAACAAGGTAGACACCTTACAAAGTTTTGAGAAACTATACAAAGTAACAGGATACATACATCCTACGATTACATATGGCGACGAGCATTTTCCTCGGCCAATACCCGATCCACCTCTTCCGAGGTCAATCGAATAATCTCCTCTGCTACCGGCAGAACAACTCTATAATGAGGGGCCATGTCGATTAGACCATCAGGGAGCATGGCTCCAGAGTTGAAATTCACCTCAGGATGCCACAATCGGACGAAGGAAAGCGCTACTACAGACCCGCAAATCATCTGATTGCGGACACACTCGCGAATCTCACCTTCTCACCCAAAAGTTCTGAGGAGATGGCTCAAATCTTCGGGACCCCTCTCCAACGGATAAAAAGCTAAGTTCACAGCGATCAAAGCTTCGTGGCAGGAATTCACCAGTATCATTGCGTGGACTACTCGATACTTCAAAGTAGCTAGCACAAAGTCTCGACTATGATCCGACCAGGAGTTGTTCGCATGTGGTTTGGAGCTACTAGCTTCATGAGCAATAAGGTTATCCACCCAATGCGCTTCGCGTTGACCATCAGGCTCAACAACTACAAAGAAGGATATGAAGAGTCAGCACAGGAAAGAAGGACAGCCAAATCAAAACGCCAGGGGGCTAACGTGCTTACACAACATATCCTTGGCAACGACCGCAAGTTCCTCCATCAAAAACTGTTCACGGTCAGCCGCAAGTTTTTGCTTCGACTTGGCCACATCAACCACTCTGCGCAAAGCTTTATACTTGCGTTCGCCATCCGTGACACGATCACGAACAGAAGCAAAAGTGCTAACAGCAGCAACAAGCGGATCCACTCGTGCAGCGGATCCACTCGAAGACTCCACAGCAGCACCAATTTCCTGGAGGAAAACACAAAGATTAAGAAAAAAGTTTCAAAGTAACCCCACTCGAGAAAATAAACCACCTATCCAACAGGTGCACGGGGGCTACTCCCATCTGGAGAACTTCAAGGCAATCAATCGCAAGAAATCACAAACTTGGATATCAAAAGAACATTCTGATTAAAGGAAGAAGTACAGGAATACATCCCAAGGTTCATTACATCAGGAGGAATAATTTAAACTAAAACCTATCCTACGGAATCGCGGAAGTGCTACCACTCGCAGCAGGTTGCCCCTGGCAACTGGCACTAGCAATCAAGGCGGACAACTTTCGAGCAAGGGCTTCAGCTGGCTCGCCGAAAGGACGAAGCGCTACCTTTCTACCCGTAGAAGGATTGACGGGAAGACTTGAGTAGGCTTCATCCAAGCCTTCGACTCCGTGCGCCAGCGCGAATTGGATAGCGGTCTTCGCTCCGCACTCTGACTGGGCGACTGAGTAAGCCTGAAGAATATCATCCCCTAGAAAAGCCCTCAGAAGACCGCCCAGAGTAGGCGGAACTACAACGTTCACCAGAAGGTGCTCGTGGAATTGCCTCAGCACTTGGGTAGCATCGCCGATGAGGGATTCGATCCCATCCGCATGCTTCCGGAGCTGGGCGAGGGAATCCGTCACCGCATCCACTCGAGTGACCCCAGGCAGCTCTAGCGCAACGCCAAGGATATCTACAAGAAGAAATATTAGTTCCAGAAACAGTCCAAGCTGGCCACAAAATAACAAAGACAAGTGTAGCTTACTCACGAAGTTCCGAGCCAAAGGACGGAGGAAGTCGACAAGATCATTGTCCTGTTTGACGCCAGATTCCTCCAACTTCTTCAAGGCTTCCTCGGCACTCGCGCGCTTCCCCTCGGAGTCAGCCGACTGCTTGCGAAGGGACTCAAGCTCCTGTCGGGTGGCCTCCAACTCAGCCTCAAGGCTGTTCACCTGAGTGGCAGCATCGGTCTTCTCAGCCTTCAGAATTCCGACTTGAGCAGCATAACAATGGATTTCAGAGCCGAAGAAATTTGCACGACTGAAAGGATAAGCAGAAAGGGGCAGATCAAGTTACCTTGGAGGAGTTGACTTTCCGAAGCGAGTCGGTCGCGATCTGCCCGAAGGGTCACGCACTCCGTCTCAGCCGAAATTACACGCCGGCCAACAGCCAAAAGGGAGTCAAGGAGAGACTGCAAAACAAAGAAGAAGGAAAATCAAAGAGAAGTTTTGAGCCTATTCATGACTGTACACAGTCATAAATAGACTCGGGGGCTACTCCCATCGGGAGCACTGCCGTGCACCCGATAGAAATAAAGAGAAGCAAAAGAAAAAAGCTAAGTCTTTGAGCCTGTGGCCAATCTCAAGCGATTAACCACAGCCTCGGGGGCTACTACCCGTGCACCCGATAGAAATTTCAAACGTGCAAACATGCCGAATGCAAGGGAAAAATTAAATCTTACCTGGACCTGAGCGATGCTGAGAGGATCAGCTGAACTACGCGACACTTCTTTCGAAGTCGAGGCTCCAACCGTGAAGCTAGGCAGTCTATTGTCGCACCCGGACTTCTAGAGGATACTCACCGTACGAACTGAACAGTATTCTGATGAGATTACGGGGCTTACCGGCACCCGCGTCCTCTTACGAGTAGGCCAACACTTATGTGTGACAACCCATCGCTACTGTTCACCGTCGATGTAAACCATCCCGTAGAAATCAGGACACTACCATTGACGTACTTCATACCATACACACATGGTACGTCAACGGCTTTGAACAAAAGGATAACACAACATGCCTCTAAGACACAAAAGATTGAAATAAGTTGCAACTGGCCCTCACTAGGGCAGAGAATAGCAAATACAATCATCCAGAGGACACATGTCCCAACATAACATCATTACATCTCAGCGGAAGCATTCAAAGGGGTCTGAGTACAGACAAATCCAAATAGGCTTAAGAAGCCGGAAACTGAAATAAAGACGGAGCCCATCCACGATGTCTCGGATCCTGCCCGGGTCCGCTAACTACTCGTCAGCAGCCTCGTCAAACTCCACGTAGTAGCCGTCACCTGGATCCTCGTAAGCGTAGTCTGCGGAAACCACAGCCCCAAAGGGGTCAGTACATAGACGTACTGGCAAGCAAGACTCACAGTTCACCAAAGTGTAACCCGTCAACACCAAGTACAGATGACTTGGGTTCAACGGAAGGAAGGGGATATAAAAGATGCTGCAACTGGCTGCGATAACCAACTACAGAGATTCTATCACTTCCAACTATCAGAAAGGGGATAAGATCGAGTGTTGTAACCAACTGAAAGATAACTTCAAACAAACCCATCCTGGATCTCGCCCCTTATCCAAAGAAGCAATCCGAGGATAACTCACACAGTTGGGTTAAGATGAATCAAGTTATTGTGACAATAATCCTATTACTAGTCAAGTTGTTAATCATGGGGTGTGAGATTGTGAATCATTAGGTTTAAGTTGTCCTGAGTACTTGTTAGCCAGTACTTTCACCAAGTTAACCATAACCGCGGAAAACACGGCTTCTCGAGAAGATTATCCCTGCAGGGTTGCACCAATTTGGCCGTACACGTATGAATAACCCGCCAGATGGGATGCCTCCCACCAAGCGGGGCACTCAACACAACTCAACTCTTCTTCGCATCAAGCCCAAAGCACCTTGGGCGCACGGCTAATCAAGCCCCGAAGAAAAGGGACCCTCATAGCACTCTAAGACCGTGTCCCCCTATATGCCGACTACGAAAGTTCCACCCTGCGCTGGGCTTGCAAAAACATGCATGCGGCAAATGGAAAACACGAACTAAATGAGATGATTTGGACGAGATGCGAATCGAATCAAATTGAGGGGGGCGCCCATACTCGCTTCCCACATGCGGGTAGTGCGCTCATCATGGATCAGTAGACAAGACCCTTTTCCTATTAGGGTCGACACTAGCAGGCCTCAAAACCACACAGGGCCTCCTGCCGGTGCCTTATCATCAAATTATTATTAACAATAACATTAGCAGGATTGATTGATTGATTAAACATCGAGCCCCCAGAACATAATGAAATAGTAACAGAAAGTAACGGGTAACAGACTCGAGCAAAACAACCTAAGCATACTAGTAAGACACTGGCTCAAACAATAGGGTTGTAGGAGTGGTGGTGAGGCAATATCAGGGTTAAGGGATTCATGTGATAGGTTCGTAACAGAAACAACTACCACTAAGGCTAGCAGAAATAGACAACGAAAAGTATCGGTAACCAGGGTTGAAAGGAACACAATGGTTCATGTGAGTGATAACTTGCCTGCAAACTCAGCAGCCGGGTACTGAGCTAGATCCTCAGAAGGGGTGTTGTAAAGATCGTCTGTCTCAACGTCGTCGTCTATTCGAGAAGAAGCAAACAAACAAGACAGAAATATAAACAATCATTACCATGGCATAGTGCTCAATCAAAGATGATGCATGACAAGTTAATGGTTGCATGAAATTAAACTAAGTGACATGGTAACACAATTAAGATGGACCCCTATGCAATTTTGAGTTGCATAAGGAAAATGGTCCATGAATTAAGTGGAACAAATGATTTACAATTAATTATTATGTGGAAGTTGTTAGCATGATGCATGCATGATGGTAACAACAAATAACAATAATAGATGCAAGTGATAAAGGATTTAACAAGTTTTGGAAATCATTTATTAAGTTTAGAAATTTTGGGTTACTTAAACATGTCACACAAACAATTATTGTTTTCATCAATTTAAAGTGTGCAAAACAATTAACAAAATTTATATTTGAAGATATCATCAAATTTCAGTTGAATTACATGTTTCAAATTTTGAAATAGGAGTTAGGATGAATTTATTATGACTTAAACAATATTAAACAAGTTTTAAATGAATTTAAAACAGGTTTGAATTTAATTGAATTTTTATTTGTTCAAAACATAATTTCAAACTCATATTTGAAAAGTTCACACTTTGATGGTTTGAAAACATATTTTGCATGTTCAAAAATATTTTATATTGAGCAAGTTATGATTTTATCAAATTTAAATGAATTAAACAAGTATTAAATTATTTAGGCAATTTTAAATAATTCAAACCATGGAACAAAATTTATATTTGAATAGGTTATTCAAAATGGTATGGAAAACATATTTTATTTGCCTTGTTTGGAATTAGTATGAATTATTTATTGAATTTAGCAATTTGCATTTGAATTATTCAAATTTGAATTTTAAATGCATTTTGAAAATTCAAAACAGGAAACAAAAGATACCAAAAGGTAGACAATTGAATTTAGACTAGCACACATATTTTATTTTCAGTTTTTAGAGTTATAAAATAAAAGTTATAAGCAAAATACTTTCAGGGACCAATCTGTGATTTATTTGGACCTTGATTTAAAAAGAAACGTTGGCAAACTTTTGTTACGCACCGTGACCTAACCTCAGTCACTGCCCCGTGGGCCTGGCCAGCGTGGCGCCACAGTGGCGCGGTTGGAAGGTGAGGTGGCGCAGAGGGTCGCTGACCCGTGGGCCTAGCCACCGTGGTAAAATCCGCGAAAAAGGACGCGCGAGGGGGGGGATCGAACCCGCACCCTCCTACTGCGCGCAGAGAAGCGGTAACCAGTGGGGTGCTGTGAGGTGTTGTTGACAGTTAAGGTGGCAGTGTAGTTTTAGGGTTCAGTTCGCGTAGGATCTTTGAAACTGAAATTCAGACACTGAATTTCCGCTGTCAGAAACCCGCGGTCGCCGGCGAGATGCAGCAACGCTCGCCGCCGTGGATGCGCTGCTGCTGCTGGGTTGGGGTGTAAGGGTGGTGCGCGGAGGTGGTGCAACGTGCGCAAGATGGAGAGGAGGGCACGGTGGGGCTCAGCTGATGCTCACCGTCGATCGCAGACGTGGCAGAGGCTCGGGACGCGGCTCGACGGCGTCAGATCCGTGGATGGCGGCGCAGCTGCTGTTTCCCTCGTGCTCACCACTGGTGCTGGTGACGGAGAGGGAGCGGTGGCAGCTCCGTTCCAGCTGCTACCCGGAGGAGAGCGAAAACATACGGCGGCGATCAACGGCTTCGGTGGCGGTGGTGAGGTACAGAGGGGGTGGCCGGGGCAGAGAGAGGGATCGGCGGCGCGAGGTAGGTAGCTAGGGTTAGGGCTAGTCGCGCGGGGTTCGAGGGGGGTCTTATAGGCCCGCTGAGCTGCGCACGGCCGTCGGCGCGGTTCTGCCGGCGACGTGGCACCATGGATGCGACGCCGTACAGGGAAAGAAGAGAGAGGCGCTCAGCGAACCGTTTTCGGGCCGAAAAGATGGGCTGCGCGGGAGGTAAAGGGGAAAAGTGGGCCGGGTAGGCTGTTAGCTGCCGCACGCTGGCTTCTCTTTTCCTATTTTTATTTTTCTGTCTTTTTTTTTGTAGCAAAGAGAATTGGAAGGATTGGATGGTTTTAATGTGGTAAAATTTTTGGAAAATTTAGTGTAGGTTATTTAGACCATTAGCAAACAGATGCTAACTTCCATTTTCAAAAAGTTTGAATTTTTATTTGATATTTGTATTTCAACCAACTTTGAATGAATTTTCATATTAAATAAACATTATGAAAACAAAGCATTTTAATAGGGTGGCCCCTATGATTTACTTTGATTAAATGAGTATAATTGTTTGGTGAATTTCATAGATTCAAATGGGTACTGATTTGAATAGTTGGTTTGAATTTGAAAGTGATTTGGAATTAATTGATTGAAATACTTGTTTGATTAAAAAGCAACAATTTAATGAGTGATCAATAATGAATTATTTGGAAGCAATTGAGGTTTTGATTTGCATTTCTTATTTGGAAAAGATTGTAACAGGCAAGTATGAAAAACAAAGGTTGATTAATGTTTGAACTTCATTATGAAAACAATGCAAACAGAAATAAAACAAATGCAATGAGATGATGACATGATGCATTGCTTTAAATTAAACAAAGAACAAAACAACTAGGGAGTTTTCATACTTGGATGTTACAAAACGCCCCCCTTGAAGGAATCGCGCCCCGAGATTCCTTACTGAGAAGTGAAAAGGTCCGGATACTTCTTGCGAAGATCCTCTTCGGTCTCCCACGTTGCCTCTTTATCGGAATGATGCGACCATTGCACTTTCAAGAACTTGGTGCTCTTGTTGCGAGTCTTACGCTCGGTCTCATCGAGAATACGAACAGGGTGATCCTCATAAGATAGATCATCTTGCAGTTCAATGGAATCATGATCAACTGCACGATCTGGATCTTTGAAACACTTCTTGAGCTGTGACACGTGGAACACATCGTGCACCTTGGATAGTTTTTCTGGAAGTTCAAGACGATAGGCATTTTCTGCCCGCCTTGAGAGTATGTTGAAAGGACCAATGTATCTTGGTGCAAGCTTTCCTTTCACACCAAAACGATGAGTGCCTCTGAGGGGAGTTACACGGAGATATGCCTTGTCACCAGGTGCATAGATCATATCCCTGTGCTTGCTATCATAGTAGCTCTTCTGACGAGACTGAGCAATCTTGAGATTGTCACGAATGATACGAACTTTCTCCTCGGCTTCCTTAACAATGTCAGGGCCTAAGAGTGAACGTTCACCAGCTCCAGACCAATTGATTGGACTCCTGCATCTACGACCATACAGTGCCTCAAATGGTGCCATGCCTAGGCTTGCCTGGTAGCTGTTGTTGTAGGAGAATTCAGCATATGGAAGGCAATCCTCCCATTTCATGCCAAAGGAGAGACCACATGCTCTGAGCATATCCTCGAGAATCTGATTGACTCTTTCGACTTGCCCCTGAGACTGAGGGTGATAAGCTGTGCTGAACAGAAGTTTAGTGCCCAATGCTTCTTGAAAACTCTTCCAGAAATGAGAAGTGAAGATACTTCCACGGTCTGAGCTAATTTCCAAAGGAACACCATGAAGAGGAACAATCCTTGCTGTGTAGAGCTCTGCTAACTGGCTAGCTGAGATAGTTTCCTTGACAGCAAAGAAGTGAGCAACCTTAGTGAGACGATCAATAACAACGAAGATTGCATCGTTGCCCTTCTTGGACTTTGGAAACCCAGTAACGAAGTCCATTTCAATCATGTCCCACTTCCACTCAGGAATTTTCAGAGGTTGGAGTAGACCGGCTGTTTTCTGATGGACTGCCTTAACACGTTGACAAACGTCGCATTCAGAAACGTATTGAGCAATTTCACGTTTCATGCCAGGCCACCAATACAGAGACTTGAGATCCTGGTACATCTTTGTACTTCCAGGGTGAATTGAGAGAGGAGTTTCATGAGCCTCCTTGAGAATGATATCTTTGAGGCTTTGAATCTGAGGAACTGCAATGCGTCCTTCGAAGAACACAGTTCCCTTGTCATCAATTGAGAAGGACTTGAATTTATCATTTCCTTCTTTGATGTGCTCTACAATCTTCTTGATTTCAGTATCACGAAGTTGTTCAGAACGAATCTTGTCCTCGAGAGTTGGACTGGCTGTCAAGCTAGCAAGGTAACCTTGAGGGACAAGACCAAGGTTCAGCTTCTGGAATTCTTCATGAAGTGGAGGTTGGCTTTCCATGATCATGAGATTATTGCAATAGGATTTGCGACTGAGAGCGTCGGCCATAACATTAGCCTTGCCTGGAGTGTAAGAAATGGTGAGATCAAAGTCTTTAATATTCTCAATCCATCTCCTTTGCCCGAGGTTTAGATCTGGCTGAGTGAAGATGTATTTCAGACTCTTATGATCGGAAAAGATTTCAGTTTTGTTACCCAACAAGTATTGTCTCCATTTCTTGAGGGCAAACACAACTGCTGCAAGTTCAAGATCATGTGTGGGATAGTTTTTCTCATGTGCATTCAACTGACGTGAAGCATAAGCCACAACTTGGCGTTCTTGCATAAGAACTGCTCCTAGGCCTTGGAGAGATGCATCGCAGAATATCTGGAAAGGTTTGGTAGTATCTGGGCCAACCAGAACAGGTGTGGAAGTGAGTTTAGTCTTCAGGAGATTGAAACTCTCATCACACTGTGGAGTCCAAACGAACTTCTTGTCCTTCTTTGTGAGATCAGTGAGAGGTTTGGCAATGTTGGAAAAGTTTTGGACGAAACGACGGCAATAGCTAGCCAAGCCAAGAAAACTTCTGACTTCCTTCACCGTCTTAGGGGGTTTCCAATCAACAATTGCCTTAACCTTTTCAGGATCAATGGCTATGCCTTTGGCAGAGATGATATGACCAAGGTAAGCAACTTCTGGAATCCAGAACTCACATTTGGAAAACTTGGCATACAGACGATGCTCGCGAAGTTTCATGAGAGTGAGACGAAGGTGTTCTCCATGCTCTTCCTCGGATTTTGAGTAGACTAGAATGTCATCAAGATATACCACAACGAACTTGTCGAGGTATTCATGGAAGACAGAATTCATGAGTCTTGAGAAGGTTGCCGGTGCATTGGTGAGACCAAAGGACATGACGGTGTATTCATATAGACCGTAACGAGTGGTGAAGGCTGTCTTAGGAATATCTTCCTTTCTGATCTTTATCTGATGGTAACCCATCCTCAAGTCCAACTTTGAGAATATTGAGGCTCCAGCAAGTTGATCAAAAAGATCATCGATACGAGGAATTGGATACTTGTTCTTGATGGTTTTCTCGTTGAGAGGACGATAGTCAACCACGAGTCTTTTTGTTTGATCCTTCTTGGCAACAAACAGAGTTGGGCAACCCCAAGCAGAGGAACTAGGCTGAATGTAACCTTTCTCCATGTACATATCGATTTGCTCCTTCAACAATTTCAGTTCAGGAGGAGCTATCTTGTATGGATGCTTAGAGATTGGAGCAGTACCTGGCTCAAGCTCGATCACGAACTCAACTGCTCTGTCCGGAGGCATCCCTGGCAACTCTTCTGGAAAGACGTCAGGGAACTCACAAACCACCGGAACATTTTCAATTGCAGGAAGGGGTTTGGCATCGAGGTTGAACAGCTGAACAGAACTTGATCCATATGGAGAATAGACTATCTGGCCAGAAGGGTGAGAGAGAGTTATTGACTTTTGAGCACAGTCAATTTTAGCTTTGTGGGTCTTCAACCAATCCATACCCAGAATGACATCAATGTCAGAATTTCCCAGCAACATGAGTGAAGCAAGGAATACGCGAACTCCAATTAGGATTTGATTGTCCATACTTATCTTGGAAGTAATCATTTTAGTTCCCGGAGAGTGAACATAGATTTGATTGCTTAGTGGAACCAGAGCTAAATTGTACGTTGTAGCAAAGATCTTTGACACAAACGAATGCGATGCTCCAGTATCAAACAACACTTTAGCTGGAAAAGAGTTTACGGGTAATATACCGAGAACGACGTCAGCAGCTTCCTCAGCTTTGTCGGCCTTGATATGATTCACCCTCGCGGTCCTCCCGACAGGCCTGTTGTTGGAGTTGAAGGCTTTAGCCGGGGGAGCACGAACCATTGCCTGGTTGGTGTTGGGGCGAGGAGGTGGAGGTAGCTGCCTCTGAGTGCACTTATCAGCATAGTGTCCAGTATCCTTGCACTTGTAGCAAGTGACGACACGAGAAGGACCTGGCCTTGGCTGCCCCATTGGAACCCTCTGACCCTGCATCTGAGATGGGTTGGGTGGGCGGGGAGCAAAGCCTGGAGAAGCTTGGGCATATGGAGCCCTAGTGACAGCAGCATTTGGCACCCAGATGCGGCGCTTCTGCGGAGGGGTGGTCATGTTGGAGGAGGAACCACCCTCACGCGAGTGCTCGCGGGACTCCTCGAACGCCTTGCGCCCATTCTCCTCATTGAGCGCGGTGTTCACGAGCTCCTCGAAGTCCTTGCACCTGATGTTGGTGAGAGCGTACTTCAGTTCCGGGTTAAAACCTCGGCGGAACCTTGCCATCTTCTTGGCTTCAGTGGACACCTCGTCACCAGCGTATCGAGCGAGACGATTGAACTCGTTCTGGTAGCCAAGGACGTCCATCTTGCCCTGTTTGAGAGAGCAAAATTCCTCACGCATCCTTTCCATGAGGCCATCTGGGATGTGGTGCTTCAGGAAGGCATCCTTGAAACATCCCCAGGTGATAGGATAGCCAGCTCTCATGGTCTGGTAGTTCTCCCACCAGGTAGCTGCCTGACCCTTCAGTAGGTAGGTGGCATACTTGACTTTATCCTCCTCAGCAACGTGAGCTATGTCCAGAGCCCTGTTCATCTCCCTGATCCAGTCATCAGCATCCAGAGGCTCACGTGTTGCCACGAAAGCTCTCGGCCCCATGCTCAGAAACTCCTTGATGCTGACTCGCGGAGCATTCTGGTTGTTGTGCTGGTTAGCCTGGATCTGGGCCATCTGAGCCACGACCTGAGTCATCTGAGTCAACAGCTCCGTGAGCGGAGGTGGTTCAGGCGGGTTGCTCCTTGTTGGCGGCATCCTGAATAGACATGCATTTTAGCACAACAACATAAAAGGATAGACTTGGTAACCGAAAGATAGATTATTCCGACGCATGAATAGATAACCAACAGGTACATCATCACATGTTCAAATACATCAGAATATCCAACACACCAATACATGGTTCGAAAGCCAAAGGATAACTAAACATAGCTAGGAACGGATACATCGGTACTCCCATGCTCATCACGCAGAACGGCGGTGAGTAGTACGACGAGAGATACGGTGAGGAGGAATCCCTCGGAAGTAGGTATAACGACGATCCACGTAGATCGGGACTGCTCTGAGAGCAACTCTCGGTGTGGTGAAGTAGAAAGCGTCGTCTCCCTGTGCTCCAAACCGTGGAATCCCAGTGTAACCAGCTCCGAGGTTGAGGAGTGGACCTCTGATCGGCTCGTAACCTCCAGCATCTGGTAAACTACGTCCAACTGTCTGCTGGAAATGGGCAAAGCGCTCATCTCCAACAAAGTCTGTGGTGTACGTAGTCAGACGAGTCAAAGCAAGATAGAGTTGCTCCCTGACTGAGGCTAACTCCTGAGAAAGTGTGGTGGCAACAGCGTCACTGTGCCTCACAAACTGAGCGGTGGTGTGCAGCCTGGTGTTATCATGCTCGTAGACATCCAGGTTGTCGTAGAGGGTGAAGTGAGCTCCCGCTGACGTGATGTATCCACGGGGGATGTGGCGATAGATAGAATCGTCAAATCCCCAGTAATCAGCACGGAGGACGGTGAGACTCACGTAAGCTGCCTGCTGCACGGCCATATCCACTGTGGAACCTACTGCCTCGTAGCGGTGGACAACGCTCATGCCATCATCTGACAGAATGTAGACGATAGCCTGGTAGTAGGTCTGGTCAAACTCTCGCTGCTGCTCGTAGACCTGGTACTCTGGTGCCCAATGGAACCCCAGATAGGTGACCATGTCTCTCAGCATCTCCGGATAACCGGCGGTGCTCTCACAACGAGTCATCCGAACCACCTGCGGGAAGAACCTGAGATCCATCTGCAGATGATCGGGGAAGTTTTGATTAGACGCCGGTAAAGAACTGATGTGGAAAGCAACAACAAGGTTCAACGGACGAAAAGGATGTTGAAAAGAACAGGATATTGAAGCAACATCGGGAAACACGAGACCAAAAACTCCTGAGGTACTACGGAGAACCCAAAACACGTGAAATCCTAACTTGAAAGTTTAGGTGAGAACAGAAAACAACGTTGCACTTCCTTACCAGAAAAAGGGTGGGTGGGTGGGGAAAGAAGAAAAATGGCAGAATTCCTACTCTCACGTTTCATTTTTCCTATATAGCTACAAAATAGTTTCTAGACTCAACTGCGACCAGTAAAAAGGGATCCTACGGGCAGACAGGCTCTGATACCATTTGTCGCACCCGGACTTCTAGAGGATACTCACCGTACGAACTAAACAGTATTCTGATGGGATTACGGGGCTTACCGGCACCCGCGTCCTCTTACGAGTAGGCCAACACTTATGTGTGACAACCCATCGCTACTGTTCACCGTCGATGTAAACCATCCCGTAGAAATCAGGACACTACCATTGACGTACTTCATACCATACACACATGGTACGTCAACGGCTTTGAACAAAAGGATAACACAAACATGCCTCTAAGACACAAAAGATTGAAATAAGTTGCAACTGGCCCTCACTAGGGCAGAGAATAGCAAATACAATCATCCAGAGGACACATGTCCCAACATAACATCATTACATCTCAGCGGAAGCATTCAAAGGGGTCTGAGTACAGACAAATCCAAATAGGCTTAAGAAGCCGGAAACTGAAATAAAGACGGAGCCCATCCACGATGTCTCGGATCCTGCCCGGGTCCGCTAACTACTCGTCAGCAGCCTCGTCAAACTCCACGTAGTAGCCGTCACCTGGATCCTCGTAAGCGTAGTCTGCGGAAACCACAGCCCCAAAGGGGTCAGTACATAGACGTACTGGCAAGCAAGACTCACAGTTCACCAAAGTGTAACCCGTCAACACCAAGTACAGATGACTTGGGTTCAACGGAAGGAAGGGGATATAAAAGATGCTGCAACTGGCTGCGATAACCAACTACAGAGATTCTATCACTTCCAACTATCAGAAAGGGGATAAGATCGAGTGTTGTAACCAACTGAAAGATAACTTCAAACAAACCCATCCTGGATCTCGCCCCTTATCCAAAGAAGCAATCCGAGGATAACTCACACAGTTGGGTTAAGATGAATCAAGTTATTGTGACAATAATCCTATTACTAGTCAAGTTGTTAATCATGGGGTGTGAGATTGTGAATCATTAGGTTTAAGTTGTCCTGAGTACTTGTTAGCCAGTACTTTCACCAAGTTAACCATAACCGCGGAAAACACGGCTTCTCGAGAAGATTATCCCTGCAGGGTTGCACCAATTTGGCCGTACACGTATGAATAACCCGCCAGATGGGATGCCTCCCACCAAGCGGGGCACTCAACACAACTCAACTCTTCTTCGCATCAAGCCCAAAGCACCTTGGGCGCACGGCTAATCAAGCCCCGAAGAAAAGGGACCCTCATAGCACTCTAAGACCGTGTCCCCCTAAATGCCGACTACGAAAGTTCCACCCTGCGCTGGGCTCGCAAAAACATGCATGCGGCAAATGGAAAACACGAACTAAATGAGATGATTTGGACGAGATGCGAATCGAATCAAATTGCGGGGGGGGCGCATACTCGCTTCCCACATGCGGGTAGTGCGCTCATCATGGATCAGTAGACAAGACCCTTTTCCTATTAGGGTCGACACTAGCAGGCCTCAAAACCACACAGGGCCTCCTGCCGGTGCCTTATCATCAAATTATTATTAACAATAACATTAGCAGGATTGATTGATTGATTAAACATCGAGCCCCCATAACATAATGAAATAGTAACAGAAAGTAACGGGTAACAGACTCGAGCAAAACAACCTAAACATACTAGTAAGACACTGGCTCAAACAATAGGGTTGTAGGAGTGGTGGTGAGGCAATATCAGGGTTAAGGGATTCATGTGATAGGTTCGTAACAGAAACAACTACCACTAAGGCTAGCAGAAATAGACAACGGAAAGTATCGGTAACCAGGGTTGAAAGGAACACAATGGTTCATGTGAGTGATAACTTGCCTGCAAACTCAGCAGCCGGGTACTGAGCTAGATCCTCAGAAGGGGTGCTGTAAAGATCGTCTGTCTCAACGTCGTCGTCTATTCGAGAAGAAGCAAACAAACAAGACAGAAATATAAACAATCATTATCATGGCATAGTGCTCAATCAAAGATGATGCATGACAAGTTAATGGTTGCATCAAATTAAACTAAGTGAAATGGTAACACAATTAAGATGGACCCCTATGCAATTTTGAGTTGCATAAGGAAAAGGGTCCATGAATTAAGTGGAAAAAATGATTTACAATTAATTATTATGTGGAAGTTGTTAGCATGATGCATGCATGATGGTAACAACAAATAACAATAATAGATGCAAGTGATAAAAGGATTTAACAAGTTTTGGAAATCATTTATTAAGTTTAGAAATTTTGGGTTACTTAAACATGTCACACAAACAATTATTGTTTTCATCAATTTAAAGTGTGCAAAACAATTAACAAAATTTATATTTGCAGAGATCATCAAATTTCAGTTGAATTACATGTTTCAAATTTTGAAATAGGAGTTAGGATGAATTTATTATGACTTAAACAATATTAAACAAGTTTTAAATGAATTTAAAACAGGTTTGAATTTAATTGAATTTTTATTTGTTCAAAACATAATTTCAAACTCATATTTGAAAAGTTCACACTTTGATGGTTTGAAAACATATTTTGCATGTTCAAAAATATTTTATATTGAGCAAGTTATGATTTTATCAAATTTAAATGAATTAAACAAGTATTAAATTATTTAGGCAATTTTAAATAATTCAAACCATGGAACAAAATTTATATTTGAATAGGTTATTCAAAATGGTATGGAAAACATATTTTATTTGCCTTGTTTGGAATTAGTATGAATTATTTATTGAATTTAGCAATTTGCATTTGAATTATTCAAATTTGAATTTTAAATGCATTTTGAAAATTCAAAACAGGAAACAAAAGATACCAAAAGGTAGACAATTGAATTTAGACTAGCACACATATTTTATTTTCAGTTTTTAGAGTTATAAAATAAAAGTTATAAGCAAAATACTTTCAGGGACCAATCTGTGATTTATTTGGACCTTGATTTAAAAAGAAACGCTGGCAAACTTTTGTTACGCACCGTGACCTAACCTCAGTCACTGCCCCGTGGGCCTGGCCAGCGTGGCGCCACAGTGGCGCGGTTGGAAGGTGAGGTGGCGCAGAGGGTCGCTGACCCGTGGGCCTGGCCACCGTGGTAAAATCCGCGAAAAAGGACGCGCGAGGGGGGGGATCGAACCCGCACCCTCCTACTGCGCGCAGAGAAGCGGTAACCAGTGGGGTGCTGTGAGGTGTTGTTGACAGTTAAGGTGGCAGTGTAGTTTTAGGGTTCAGTTCGCGTAGGATCTCTGAAACTGAAATTCAGACACTGAATTTCCGCTGTCAGAAACCCCGGTCGCCGGCGAGATGCAGCAACGCTCGCCGCCGTGGATGCGCTGCTGCTGCTGGGTTGGGGTGTAAGGGTGGTGCGCGGAGGTGGTGCAACGTGCGCAAGATGGAGAGGAGGGCACGGTGGGGCTCAGCTGATGCTCACCGTCGATCGCAGACGTGGCAGAGGCTCGGGACGCGGCTCGACGGCGTCAGATCCGTGGATGGCGGCGCAGCTGCTGTCTCCCTCGTGCTCACCGCTGGTGCTGGTGACGGAGAGGGAGCGGTGGCAGCTCCGTTCCAGCTGCTACCCGGAGGAGAGCGAAAACATACGGCGGCGATCAACGGCTTCGGTGGCGGTGGTGAGGTACAGAGGGGGTGGCCGGGGCAGAGAGAGGGATCGGCGGCGCGAGGTAGGTAGCTAGGGTTAGGGCTAGTCGCGCGGGGTTCGAGGGGGGTCTTATAGGCCCGCGGAGCTGCGCACGGCCGTCGGCGCGGTTCTGCCGGCGACGTGGCACCGTGGATGCGACGCCGTACAGGGAAAGAAGAGAGAGGCGCTCAGCGAACCGTTTTAGGGCCGAAAAGATGGGCTGCGCGGGAGGTAAAGGGGAAAAGTGGGCCGGGTAGGCTGTTAGCTGCCGCGCGCTGGCTTCTCTTTTCCTATTTTTATTTTTCTGTCTTTTTTTTTGTAGCAAAGAGAATTGGAAGGATTGGATGGTTTTAATGTGGTAAAAATTTTGGAAAATTTAGTGTAGGTTATTTAGACCATTAGCAAACAGATGCTAACTTCCATTTTCAAAAAGTTTGAATTTTTATTTGATATTTGTATTTCAACCAACTTTGAATGAATTTTCATATTAAATAAACATTATGAAAACAAAGCATTTTAATAGGGTGGCCCCTATGATTTACTTTGATTAAATGAGTATAATTGTTTGGTGAATTTCATAGATTCAAATGGGTACTGATTTGAATAGTTGGTTTGAATTTGAAAGTGATTTGGAATTAATTGATTGAAATACTTGTTTGATTAAAAAGCAACAATTTAATGAGTGATCAATAATGAATTATTTGGAAGCAATTGAGGTTTTGGTTTGCATTTCTTATTTGGAAAAGATTGTAACAGGCAAGTATGAAAAACAAAGGTTGATTAATGTTTGAACTTCATTATGAAAACAATGCAAACAGAAATAAAACAAATGCAATGAGATGATGACATGATGCATTGCTTTAAATTAAACAAAGAACAAAACAACTAGGGAGTTTTCATACTTGGATGTTACATCTATACTCTATAGACGCAGCTGTCGGAGCTGGACTCGGCGAATTTTGGGCAGTCCTAGCAGTTGGAGCCTCATCCGCAACTACAATCTTCCTCTTAGGAAGAGAAGAGGCGAATTGGCCGGGGCTGATGGATTGAAGCCTGTCATCAAGAAGAAGCAACAGCATAAGGAAGAGCAAGCAAAAACATTCAACTAGAAAGTGGAAGAAAGAAAGAGACTTACTCGTCGTCTTCATCATCCAGCATATCCGCGTTCCAAGCAGTTTGGATTGTCGGTTTGGGAGCAAGGGGATCGCGCACACTCAGCGGAGTCACGACGAGAGGCTCTTTGTCGGATCCTCCACCCAGGGAGTTGTCCTTGGAAGTGGCTCCATCTTCTCCTACCCGATGGCGCTTGCGGTGATGAAGATCGCTACTCGATTCCTCCATGTTATCCGAAGAACCGTGGTCAGAGCTCGAGCTAGCATCAGCAACGCTGGTGTCAGCCGGGGCATCCAGATTGCTGGCCAACAAGTCAGAGACTTCTTCACCAGAAACTGGCGGGTAGCTATCTGCCACTGCCAAGCTCTACAAAAGAGAACAAGATGAAAAGAAAGTAAAATTCAGTCGACAGATTCGCTAACATAAAGAAAGAAAAGTTAAAGACAGAGAGAGCATTAAACTTACATCGGATGGAGGAGGGTTCGAGGCTGCAAACGCTGCGACTGGACAATCGGCGAAGGACTCGCCCACCTTCAACTTCGTGATAGCCGCGATCTTTTTCTCAAACTCTGCGTTCGAGAGTTCTTCTCGGCTCACTCGGCTGGGGTCTTCGACTCCTTGATACTCCCACATGGTGGAAGGCCTCGCTTGCAGGGGCTAGATCCTGCGCTTGAGGAACAAACTCGCAAGATGCAAGCCGTTCAGCGCAACCCCTGTAGTCTGGTCGCGGAGCTCCGCGACCTTTGGGAGTAGGGGGCGACAACTCGACTTTCGTCGACTGAAAGCTTGTGTGCCCAAGATTTTCACCGCTTCAGAACGCCGAATGGATGGAACTCGTTAACTCCATCCGTGCTGTTGTCAGCAACATAAAACCACTTCCTCCTCCACCCTTGCGCGGAGTCGAGGAGCTGCATGTCGAAGTAGAGGGCGTCTGATTTCTCCTGGATCCCGAATTTGCCGGTGCGCATCGTCTCCCCAAACTCCGTCTCCACCCGCGACTTCTCACGGAAAGCCCGCACCTTAAACAGGGCCTTCCAGAGGCCCCAGTGTGGGCGAATGCCAAGAAAGCACTCGCAAAGCACGAGATGTGTTGCACCGCGTTCGGAGGCAAATCATGGATCTGTATGCCATAGACATACAGAAGAGACACGAAGAAAGGATGGAGAGGGAGAGAGAGCCCACGCGAAACGTGATCCGCGAAGATCACGCGCTCGTTCGCGTGGGGATTGGGTACCTCCTCTTTCTTGCCGAGGCGGACCCGCTTCTCGGCGTCGAGAGGCAGCAGTCCTTCCCTCTGCATCTCCTTGATCTGTGTAGTGTTGACGGAGCGCCAGTCGCTGGAGCGCGGGGCAGGCGCAGCGCGAGCATCTTCGGGCGCTCGAGAAGAGGAGACCGTGGCGCTGCGCTTCTTTCGTCCCGCCATGAGCGCTGGTGCAAGATTGAAGACAGGGGAGGAGCGCGAGGAAGAAGAAGGCTGGGAAGGTGAAAGCTGGAAGCGAATGACGGGAAACTTTCACTTTTCACCTAAGGCCTATATTTATACACGGTATCGCCCGATCCTGGCCGCTCATCAAGCAACGTGGAATTCATCGCGGCGGCCACGCGTGAAGCTGAAATGAAATGGTGGTGAACGCTGTTTTGTGCCACGATCTTAACAGGAGGAATTTATTGTGTACGGTTCGCGGGAAAACCGGAAACGACGTCTCGTTTCCGGTCAAAAAGCTGACAAGGTGGGCCAGCAAATCCTGTTTTCGCCTCGTCATGTCCCATCGGAAGGATTCAGAGCAAACAGAGTGTGCTATGACGTCATGACAAACGTCGTCGAGTCTAAATACCTTCGGATAAAAACCCCAAACACGAACAAAAACTTCGTATGGGTAAAATTAAAGAAAATGTGAATGAACTTTCGCGTAAAGACTTTCGTATGGGCACAAACATTTCCAGACACGAAAACTCTTTCGTATGGGCACAAAAAATTCCAGACACGAAAACTCTTTCGTATGGACAAAACAGCTTGATTTTCTTACCCGAGAAATCACGAACCTAAAATTCGTGGGTGCGCAGATCCTGCCACTCCATCGAACGATGTCTACACATCACAGACGTGGATTGTTCAGCCGACTAGGCACATCCGGATGCCATATTCTTTCGGATATGAAGGTAAGACCCAAAAGATCTCTCTTGAGGGCCTGGAATGGCACTCAAGCTACGTCCTCCGGTAAAATTCTGTGTCAACAACACTAAGAAAAATCCTAGCGGACGCGCCGGGTACCCCTATAGGTTAAGTTCGACTCGGTAAGACCTCTACGGCCCAGTCACAATGATCACCTCATCGGGTTCGAGTCGGAGGTCTCGAATCTGTGTAGGCCAGAACTGTTTTTGCCCTAGATGCAATTAATTGGCCCTGATCTTTCGGGAGTGCCAAGCTACTGAGCCACATCCTTATGCGAAAACAGCCAAAAACACAGGCACTTTCATCACTCGATACTCGGGTATAATAAGCTCATCACACAGGGTATACACCCTCCAAACGGAAAACGACTATAATGGTTATCTGAAGGAAAGCAAGACGAAAAATCTGAGCGTCTACCCGATTGGGAAAATCCCAATCGAGCAAATGCTCGGGGGCTACTGACGAAGGGATGAACCTTCGACCCGGCGAGTAAGGACACCCGGTCCTAGGCCCAAGACTGAAGCCCAAGAAGGGAAGCCTTTGGACTATTCTAGAAGGCCCATTTGAAGCCTACCCGCAATGCCTTGCGGGTTAAGATAGGAAACTTGTAACCGACATAGGGTTAGAGTTCGAGTCCTCCCCGGGTACGGTTTGAGACCTGGCCACCTATATAAGGCCAGGAGAACCACCGGAAGAGGAGCAAGCAATACCGCACCACCAAGCCTTGAGCTCGAGATTATACTCTCGACTTGAGCGACCCCCCATTGTAACCGATCTATTCGTTAATACAGATCGACAGAGGCAGGAGTAAGGGTTTTACCTCTACGAGGGCCCCGAACCTGGGTAAATTGTGCCTCCTGTCTAGCCGACGATCGTCACCAGCGCCTACAGGTTCTCCCAAATTCGAAACCCTATGGGTTCACCCGAGGGACTTGTTGAGATGCAGATTCGACAGGGGGTATCATGGAGTTTTAATGTGATACTTGAAACTGTTACTAATTAGGAGCTGTGGATTTGGCACACTTTTTTTGGCATGGAAGGATCTCACAATGACATTAATGCGTTGCGGCGCTCTCCGGTGTTTGCGAAACTTGTTGAAGGCAATTCTTCGTGGTGGTCGACATATGTGAAGAAAATCTACGCGCCTCTCGGCAACAAGAGATCTTGGTTTGCGAGTACAAGAAAGTATGTTGAGTGTGCATTTAAAGTGGTCCAGCTAAGGTTTGTTACTGTCTGGTACTCTGCTCTGACATGGTCATCCGAGCAGATGTGGGAGTTCATGAATTCATCTATGATCCCACACAACATGGTTATTGAGAATGAGCATGACAACCCAGTGCATGATCCTCTCCCAAATGAGTTCCAAGGCCGTCTCGCCGATGTTGATTACGATGTGTCAGTGGATTGGACTGATTTCATCACCGAGCATATGGAGATCCGAGATAAACAAGTTCATGATCAACTTCAACATGATCTAGTGGAGAATTTGTGGGTGTGCAAAGGATTGGCCTGAGCATGGCTGAGCTTCAATGTTCCTTTTATTGTCTCAATAATTTTATTTTTATTTCTAACTATTTGTAGAATTATGTATTCTCTATTAAAAACCTAGATTTTTTTATTTTTAGCTATCCAAAATGTTTGAAAATGCAAAATAATTGCTACGGGTAGTGTGTTTGGTTGTGGTGAGTGGGGAGGGGCGCCCCCTCAAAGCGATGTCTCGTCCGGCCGCCCCCATACGGCTCCATACAGCGTCGATGTGGAAGCCGATGTGTTTGGTTGTGGTGAGTGGATATGCTCTTAGTTCCAAAACTTAGCATGTCGGGGCTCCAATAGTGATAAAGTTTTTGGACCGGTCATGTCCTGAACAGAAGCAACAAATGGTGCCACGTCGCATATCAATAGGTGGTAGTGAAATTGTATTTCTTATCCCTTAGAGTTTTGTGTTTTAGTTAACAACACTAGTGATATTTAATCTTGTGCTAACTGTTGCAGACCGTCTAGATAAACTCTCCAAGCACCAAAAAGGTCAAAGAAAAGCTCGATGTTTGTCCCTATGTTCTAAATGGAATTTTGGCCTGAAGAGGCCGTAAATTATCCGCCCCCCAGAACAAAGGTTGAAAATCGGCTAAGGACCAGAGCACAGGGCACACAGAGATGGCCCGGATTTTCGGTCGGATATTTTATATCGCAGAGGCCGAAAATTCCTGGGGGGGGAGACGGATATTCCTCCCCTAGAAACCCGGTGAAATTTTTTTGCTAAGGACTTTGGCGCAAGGATTGCAAAGGTGTGCCAGATATCTGTCCGGGTATTTCATATCCCAGCGGGAGGATATTCTGGGGCTGATATTACGCCCTAGAAACTCGACAGGCCAAAATCGACTAAGGACTTTGTAGCGGGGAGATGCCACCTGGATTTTTGGCCGGATTTTTGGCCAGAGGGGCCGGATTTTTCGCCCTAAAAAATCTTGCAATGGCCACATTTCGAGAGGGGTATACTTCTTCAATCTCAGCTTAGCTTGCCCAACATTAAATACCTCCATTAATTAAGCTCACATACTCAAGAGATCTCCCAATCCCTCCACCCAAACTTGTTGATCTTCGGAGGATTGAAGGAGAAGGCCCTGATCTATATCTTCACCAAGCCGTTATTCATTTCCCCCTCATTCACTTGAGAGATTCGTGTTTAGGGTTTCCTTGTGGAAAACCTACATTGTTACTCACTTGTTGTTTGTAGCAGATTGTTGGTGTTCTTGGGAGCCCCCAATTCAGTTGTGCATGTGTGTGCATCAAGCTCATTGTATAGACACATATTTCCGCCTCAAAGGGAATCAATAGTGGAAGGTGAACTAGGCCTTTGTGGATAATGTCGGACCCGTGGATACCAGGGTACCACGGGCCATCTGTTGCGGCCCAATCCAATAGGCACAACAGAAGAGTTTGTCAAGTTGTCTCACGAAGCGATCGCATTCATGAGAGTTTCGCTTTCCTAGGGGACACCTTGGTAAGGGATTTCCGCCACCAGAGGCGTCCGACCTCTTTTCTCTAGAGAGGATCTCTACATCGAGCCCTGCGCTTCTCTCTAGAGGAGATCGCCCTCACGAGGAAACAACCCATGTGAGGGTGACGCCCACATCTCTACATCGTGACGATGGTGTCGCAGGGCATTAGAGCTGCTTTGGCAACATCAGTCGTTCACGTGTATAAAGTGCGAGCCGTAGCTGTGCGCCAAAGCGCCCTCCGAGGATTTCCTATTTGGTGCTAGGAGACCAGTCCGACGCTACAAGACGAAGGGGGCGTCATCTCAAGTCCCCACGACTCTGCCAAGGATGGTGGCACCGTCTCTGACGACCATGACGAGCAGAGGCGGCAGAGTACTATATGTGCACACCTTGGCATCTTGTGGTGACCCTTTCCCGCCAAATGAGCGGGAAGGAGGCCCAAATGCTGGTACATAAGGATCCCCTTGGCCTCCGTAGAAAGGGTGGTCATAGAGGACTCATCTCGAACCCCCTAGTCTGAATAGATCACAACCTCACATCTTGTACTGTAACAATCGCAGTGCAAACCAGAGACAAGCGGGATTAGGGTTTTACACCGTGAGGTGGCTTGAACCTAGGTAAGCTCCCCGTGTCTCCATTGATTCCCGTTTCTGAGCTTTCCTCTCGAGGCCTCGCGAGATGTAGAACGAGCGTGGTTAGCCCCTAGTGTTTGAACCTCTCGAGAGCCCCTGTCTTTAACAGAACGCCTCTCCGACATTTGTGCGCCAGGTAGGGGGCTAAGGCGCCCCATCACAACCTCGTCGCTATGGCCGCCTCTCGCGTTGAGCGCTCCATCCACAAGGCCCGGTCCTGGAAGCGGGCATCCCTTGGCGGTCCCAGCTCCAGCTTCTCCAGCAGCAGATCTTGTTGCTCCGGCTACCCTGCGCTGTGCCTCAGACGTGATGCGACGCCCATTAGTGAGTCCCCCGTGGACCGAACCTGTTTCCTGCAGTCTCCTGCATAGGTGATGCTCGCCCTACGGCCATCGTCCGTGCCCGTGCATGATCGACGCCGCTTTCAGGAAGCCCTTGCCAGGAGCACAGGAGTACCCACAGTATACGTCCAACACCGCCATTCGAGATTCTTGGTTGGTCCCCACCATCGAGCTCGCCTGGGCTGTGGGAGTCAGGTCTTTGACTCCCGTTGTCTCATCCGCTCACCAGCTCCAGCACAAAAGCCACGCCCGTGGTCAACACCGTGGAGTCTCGCGCACATGAGACTCCACGCCATCCATTGGATGACGCGTCCCCGCGGCTCCGTCAAAACAACGATCGTGCAAGCCCGGAGTAGCCCCGCTACCGTGAGCGGTGCACCAACACAAGAGCGGGATGCTGCTACGCATTCTCTCAAGATCTTTGGGAGGCAAGGTGGCCTTATGCGTTCCATCCTCGCCTCCCACCTTGATAGTGCGGCGATGTCCCCCCCTTCGGCTTCCTACAAAGATATGAGGTGAGCGTACCGGCCTCTGGGGGGTGCGACAGGTGCCTCATGAGGTACTTCCTTCTGGCGCTTCGGGCGCGCCCCTCGCATGGTTTCTAAACCTCCCCGACAGCTCCATGAGCACGTGGGAAGCCATGTGCACGTTGTTATTCTGCCTTTTCTGACACTACGACCGCTTCCTCCATGACGAGCCAGGGGTCGCATGGTCCTGTCGCGCTTCTCCGGGGGAAAGGACAGAAGCAACCCTCTAGGAGAGGATGACTCTACCACACCGGTTCTCCATGTGGCGTGCATCCTGGGTGGCTTGCGGGACCCGCTCTCCATCCGCCACGTCAAAGGGACCTCGCAAGAGGTCAACACCGTCTGTCAGGGAGACGAGGCACCTCCAGAGCCCCTCAAGTGGTCTCAACAGGAGATCTCCTTCGACATCACCGATCACCCCAGGTCGACCGGCTCCGTGGGCGCTATACCTCTAGTCTGCACCCCCATGATCAACAATGTTGGTGTCTCCAAGACACTCGTGGACGGGGGCGCATGCCTCAACGTGATCTCGCGCGAGACCTTTGAAAAGCTATGGGTGCTCCGCGAGCATCTGATGGCCACAAGGCCGTTCGCTGGTGCCACCAGTGGCACCATGGTCCCCCTGGGACGGGTTCGCCTCGCTGTCACGTTTGGCACACGCCAGAACTACCGCACCAAGAACATCGATTTTGACGTTGCCCATATCAGGCTCCCCTACAACGCCATCCTCGAGTACCCCGCGCTAGCCAAGTTCATGGATGTCATGCACCATGCGTAAAACCTCGTCAAGATGCCAGGGAGTAGTGGAGCTCTCACTATCCATAGTTACGTCAAGATTGTGGTGCGCTCCATGGAGGACGCCTACACGGAGGCTATGGCATCACACCCCATCGATGAGGATAACATCGAGTACCTCGTCGATCCTTCCAAGAAGAAGCAGCTGTTCTCCAAAGATAGGGAAGCCACCAAGAAGGTCTCCATGAATCTCGACGACACGGGGCTACCCTCACCATCGGAGCCGGGTTGCCTCCTAAATAGGAAAGCGCGTTTGTTGTCGTTCTCCAGAAAAACGCTGACATGTTCGAAAGAACAACATCAGACATGCCCGGTGTACCAAGGGAGATGATCGAGCACCACTTATCTGTGTGCCCGGGCGTGCTCCTTGTCAAGCAGAAAGTGTGGCGCCGGGTCCCGAGAAGCAAGAGTTCATCGTCCGCGAAGAGGACAAGCTGCTTGATGCGAAGATCAGCCGTGAGGTCATTCACGCTGAATGGATCTCCAACCCCGTCGTGGTGTCCAAGCACATCGGCAGGGGACAGTTGTGCGTTGACTTCACGGACCTCAACAAGGCATGCCCCAAGGATCCATACCCCTCCCGAGGATCGACCAGATAGTGGAATCCACCGCCGGGTGTGACCTCCTCTCCTTTCTGTATGCGTTCTCGGGTACCACCAGATCAAGATAGCCAAGAGATAAAGAGAAGACCGCGTTAACGACACCATGTGGCGTGTTCACTTACGTTTGCATGCCCTTCGGACTGAAGAATGTCGGGCGTCCTTCTAGAGATGATGCACATTGCCTTGGGAGCCCAGATAGGGAAGAATGCTGAAGCCAATGTCGCCAACATCGTCTTCAAAACCCGCATGGAGCGCACGCTCATCGAAGACCTCAAAGAGACCTTCCAGAATCTCTGCAAGGTCAACATCATGCTCAACCCCGACAAGTGTGTCTTCGGAGTCGCGGCAAGAAAACTACTTGGCTTCCTGGTGTCTCACCGTGGCACCGAGGCCAACCCCGACAAGATTCGATCCATTGAAGAAATGCATCCTCCACGGCGGCTCAATGACATGCATCTTCTCGAGGGACATGTACCGGCGCTGGGGCGCTTCATCTCCAAGTTCGGCGACAAGGCTCTGTCATTCTTTAAGCTCTTGAAGCAAATGGGTCACTTGAAATGGACCCCCGAGGCGACAACTGCATTTGAGGAGCTCAAGAGGTACCTGGCAAGCCCGCCCATCTTGGTCACTCCGCGACCTCGTGAGACCCTACGCCTCTATCTTGCAGCCACTCCTTAGACAATTAGTGCCACTCTCGTCGCGGAAAGGACAGCTGACAAGAAAAGTGCGCCCCTGCCCGGCAAGGAGCCCACGCCTGCCTCTCCCCAAGAGAACATCGTTGCACAGCAAGACCTCCGCAAGGAGGACCCCCTAAAGCTTCAAGAGAGCCCTAATGCGTCTGGAGAACTCAATGTCGGCACCTCAGAAAGCACTCTCGTCGAACACCATGTCTACTTTGTTAGCACTATGCTTTGAGTCCCGCGAGAGGTACTCCGTGCAGCAGAAACTCCTGCACGCGCTCCTTGTGGCCTCCAGGAAGCTCCGGCACTACTTTGAGGAACACCCCATCACGGTGGTATCTGCTTTCTCTATGGAGCAAATCTTGCGCAACTCCAATGCCATAGGGCGTGTCGCGGAATGGGAGGTCGAGCTCCAGCGCTTCGAGCTCCAGTTCTTCACCACTAAGACAATCAAAGGAGGAGCTATGGCGGAGTTCAACGCAGAGTGGACCAACCCACCGCCAGAAGAGGACTCTGAGGAGGAAACCGCCATGCTAGGCACGATGGCCCCAGGGATGTGGACCATGCACTTCGACGACGACTTCTCCTCCAAGGGCTCAGGGGATCGGGTCATACTCACATCACTGACATGCGACAAGCTCTACTACACTGTCGAGCTCCACTTCGGCCGCAGGGCTAAGGTCTCCAACAACATCGCCGAATACGAGGGCCTCCTCACTGGCATTAGGACCGCCATCGCCCTTGGCATCAAGCACCTCACCATCAAGGGAGACTCACATCTCCTAGTGAACTTCTCCAACAAGAGCTACACGGCCAAGGACCCGCACATGGCCATGTACCTTAAAAAAATCGCAAGCTCGAGAAGCGCTTCCTCGGCATGGAGCTGCATCACATCACTCGGGCGGACAATAATGAAGCAGACGACATCGCCAAGAAAGCATCAAAGAACTGGGCACATGGCCCACGCGTGCTTGAAGAGAAGATCGATAAGTCGTCCATCATTCTACCCGAGGACGAAAACAAGACCCTAGGCCACCAGCACCTCGAGGAGGAGCTCCCACCCAGGGTGCACCAGACCGTGGCATTCCATCAGGATGTCGCCTCGTGCTAGCGTTTACTCGTGAGGAAGCATGCTGGAACAAGAGCCTCATCGACTACATCCAGAAGGGGGATCTACCCGAAGAGGAAGCAGAAGCAGAGCGCGTCGCCCACCAAGCTAAGTTGTAATGCGGCATCGACCACAAGCTGTACCGGAGGTGTCCCAACGGGGTGGCGCTGATGTGCGTGCCCTAGACGACGGGATGGACCTCCTCAAGGACATAAATCAAGGTGACTGCGCCCACCACTCCTCATCGCGCACGCTTGTCGACAAGGCTTTCCGCTACAGCTTATACTGGCCTACCGTCCTGAAGGACGCCACCAAGCTCGTCAAAATCCGCGAAGCATGCCAGTTCCATGCCAAGCAAGTGCACCATCCCGCCAAGGATTGCAGACCATCCCTCTCTCATGGTTGTTCGTGGTCTTGGGGCTGCATATCCTGGGACCATTCCCACGAGCGCTCGAGGGCTATCGCTACCTCTACGCTGCCATCGAAAAATTCACCAAGTGGGCGGAGGTGGAACCAGTCTAGGACATCCCTGCAAGGTCGGTAGTGAAGTTCATCAAAGGGTTGGTGTGCCGCTTTGGCGTCTCAACCGCATCATCACCGACAACGGTGCGCAATTCACGAGCGGCCTCTTCAAGTCCTACTGCGCCAACCTTGGCACGAAGATCTGCTACGCCTCCATTGCCCACCCATGCAGCAACGGCCAAGAAGAGGTGCTCAAGGGCCTTAAGACGAGGAGCTTCAAAAATTCAAGGCCCACAGGAAGAAGTGGACTGACGAGCTCCCGTCGGTGCAATGGTCCGTCAGCACCACCGCGATAAAGCCCACGGGGGAACCACCATTTTCCCTCGTCTACAGAGCCAAAGCTGTCCTCTCTGCTAAATTCAAGCATGGGTCTCCTCAAGCCCTTGCATTCAGCGAGGACAATCAAGGAGAGCTCCACGCCGAAGACCTGCTGGTCTTCGAGGAGGCAAGGTATCACACCGATGTCTTCGCGGTGCGGTACCAGCAAGGGTTGTGTTGCTACCACAACACCAACATCAGGACACACAAACTGGAGGTGGGCGACCTAGTCCTGAGAAGAATCCTTTCCAGGGAAGGCTTGCACAAACTCTCTCCCATGTGGGAGGGACAATACCGGGCAGCGCACATCGTCCGCCCAGGAGCGACACTCCTAGAGACGGAAGACGGCACACCTGTGCCTAACCCGTGAAAGATCCAACACCTATGGATGTTCTACCCGTGACGCCATAGAAAAACGACGCCAGGACCTCTCTCCATGAGGGTCTGAGGGAGCTTCTCAACATGCATTAGCACGGTCGCGAGATCTTCTACCCACAAAAGTGGGAGCCCCATTCCGACGGGATTTTTTTTGTTTCTCGAGGGCGCCACAAGGCTACTAGGTCCTCGAGCTATGCACCTGAACTCACGCGAGTATCAACCCCATGACGATGGGAGTCTCGTGTCCGCACAGTGATGTCAAGTGCCTCATGGGGGACCACAAGGTCACGACATCCCCAAGCGTTTTGTAATGTAAAGTCTCACCCTAGTAGTAAACCCCCAAGTCATTTCCTCTAACTGCACTTGTCACCTCGACAAGCGTTTTTTCTCTCCAGGGTGCGCATTTGTTTTTTTCCTATCGAGGACACCTCGCGAGCGGGGTCTGGGATCGGTACACGTGCACGGGTGAGATCCAATCATATTAAATCCAAGCGGTAGAGCTCTGTCTAAACAGGTCGCTACCTTGCACGACACCTCACTTAAGTCCTTGGTGCTTAATTCCTCATGAAGCATCCATGAGGGAAACAAGAAACACACATTTATGTTCGCTGCAGGAAGAACCGCCTACCTCACAAGGAAAAAAACGAAGTCCTCCACGGGGAACACAAAATACCTCCACAAGGGATCAACATGAGGCACCTTGGAGGAACGCCTATAGACACACGCCTCTCCTCGTCAAGGGCCACGAGGCGACACCCAAAAAAGCTAAGTCCCACACCTTCTCTCTCCTTTTCGCCTCGAGAGCACTTCTTTGGAAAACACCCAGAAAACTCCACTGACACACAAAATAGTTGCAAGGAGGAAAAACATGCTTTTTCAAGTTTTATATTCCATTCATGAGATACATCTAAGTGCATAAGCATGTTGCAGATCCATTACAGAGAGAAAATGGGACAAAAAATTCGGAGAGAGCTACTCCATGTCTGCACTTATAGAGGAGGAAGGTGTGGTGGCAGGTCATGTGGGCTTGTCTCACCACAGCTACGAGATATGGGCGGACGAGGAGAAGGCCGAGTACCAAGAGGAAAAGGGAAAGTTGCTAGCCAGGATGGTCAAGCTTTCCCTATGGACGAAGGCACTCAAGCCCTACCCAAGTCGGACTCGCCATCCTCCACCTTGACGCCCGAGGAGTCTTCCTCGTCCTCCTCATAGTCATCGTCGTCCTCACCGTCGTCGCTGCTCCCACTTTGGACGCAGCACTCCCCGCGCTCGCCGTGACGCCCGAAGACCTTTATGAAGAGCTTGTCCACTCCATCGAAGCAAAAATCGAGGACCTGGATCTCCTCCAACCTTTGGGCGCGAGCAATGGTCTTCTGCCACTAGGATCTAGAACCCTCTAGGTGGGTTGTGGTCGATCGTCCTCACAAAGGAGTCCGGGAGTTTTAGTCAGCCGTGGAGGCAGCCACAAAGATCCATCATGAACTCGTGTGCCAGCACACGGGTGTCCTCTACCCAGCTGGGAATGGGATTCCCCACCACGCCACAGCCGCGAGACGCCTGTGCACAGGGACCACGACGGCTTCGGGGGCTCGCCTCAACACGAGCCCCAGACCCCTCCAGCGCATCGGCGGCCGCCAGCGTCATCTGTGCGCTGCGTCTCGGGGCCGCGGCCAAGTCCGTTGGTGAACCATGGCCTCGTCCTCCACGAGCCATGCGGGATCTATTTCTTTCGCAAGGGAGGAGAAGGAGAGGAAGCAAGAGTGAAGATGGCATCTGAGAAGGAGCGGAGTACCTCCTATTTATGACCGGGCTGGGAACTCTCCCACGACCAGTCCACCTTCTCGCTGGCCCAGGTATCGGGGAGGGGAAGCGTGTACCGATGACGGATGGGACCTGACGCCAATAAGATAAGTGCTCAGTGGGACCATGCTAGAGCAGTTATTATGATGGACCGTTTCCCCACGTCATGGGAGATCGTGGGTCTCTCCCACGAACCGTCACGCCACGTGCCACGGCTGGCCCTGCAGAGGTTGGGCCCACGCCGCTTCGCCTCCTCCAACTGCGTGCTCGCCGCGAGCCCGGGGGCTATTTGTCAGGCGCATGGATACCAGGGTACCATGGGTCGTCTGCTGCGGCCCAGCCCAATAGGAACAATAGAAGAATTTGTCGAGGTTTCTCACAAAGCGGTCGCCTTCGTGAGGGTTTCACCTTCCCAGGGGACACCTTGGTAAGGGAATTGCGCCACCAGAGGCGTCCGACCTCTTCTCTCTGGAGATGATCTCTACATCGAGCCCTTCGCTTCTCTATAGAGGAGACCACCCTCATGAGGAAACATCCCATTTTAGGGTGAAGCCCGCATCTCTGCATAGTGACGATGGCGCCGCAGGGCGACAGAGCCACTTTGGCCATAGTTGCTCTTCTCGTGTATAAAGTGTGAGCTGCAGCTGTGCGTGCCAAAGCGCCATCAGAGGCTTTCCTCTTAGGTGCAAGGAGACCATTCTGATGCTATGAGATGGAGGGAACGTCATATCAAGTCCCCTCGACTCTTCCATGGACGGTGGCACCGTCTCCGACGACCAGGACCGGCAGAGGCGGTAGAGTACTATCTGTCCACACTTTGGCATCTTGTGGTGACCCTTTCCCGCCAAATGAGCGGGAAGGAGGCCCAAACGCCGGTACATATGGAGCCCCCTGGCCTCGATAGAAAGGCGGGACAAAGAGAACTCATCTCGAACCCCCTAGTCTAAATAGAGCACTGTAACAATTGCACTGCAATCCACAAACAAGCAGGAGTGGAATGAGCGTGGTTATCCCCTAGTGTTTGAACCTCTCAAGATCCACTGTCTTTGAGAGAACGCCTCTCCGATAACAAAGTTCATTGGATAATAGGTGAGGCCTTTGTGTCATTGAGGAGGCATTCATGGCAAAACTCAGACCCCTCTAATGAGATGTACTCCCCTCAAAAGGAGGAACCCGGGAATACATTCTTGTCTTCGCGTGCTTCCGTTATCGGCTCCTTCTATCCTTTACTTTTACTTTGTGTTTGTATGTTTCTTAGTGATGCACCTTCCATATATGTAAATTCACTTTAGTTGCATATCTAGAGAATTTACCTTTGTGTCCAGACTAAATCGAAAAAGTATTAAAATTTGGAATTAGCAACTATTCACCCCCTCTAGGTGCCCATACTATCCATTCAATTTTTATCAGAGCCTCGGCTCTTATTTTGGGCTTAACCGCCTATGAGTTTAGTATGGCCATCGATGAGGAATCCACCGAGTACGCGGTTCCGGCCATTATGAATGATCTCGAGGAAATGCAAGCTTCTTTGAGCTCGTCCATGGAGGCTCAAATTCAAGGTTTTGGTGAAATGATAACGCAACACGTGAAAAGCAAGGACATGACTTCCCCGTCAGTGGAGTCTCCGGAAGTAATTACGGATGGCGAGAGTGAGGAGGATGATGGTGAATAATATAAAAGTGAAACTCTTCCACCTAAGAAAACTTCTTCTTATAAGGGAGAGGATGGAAAGGAAGATTACCATAAGGTTCTTGTATGGTACTCTCCCAATCCTCCTATCCCACATCCTCATATAAACAATAGAGGTGACCCTCCTAAAATTGATGCACATTCTTTTGGGTAATGGAAATATTTCATGAAAAGTCAGTTGAACTCTTCTTGCATTAAGCTATGGAGAGTTATTGAAGATGGATACAAGTCGGTTGATCCAAAGAACTTGACAAGAAGAGAAGTGGTTGATTGTAAACTCAACTACACCTCTTTACACATGATTCAACAAGTCGCGCGTGAGAAGAGCATGCCCCACATTCAACTCCACCGCCAAATAAACATGGATGCTCTTGTCTCCATGTTTGAGGGCAATGAAAGCATGAAGAGTAATAGGTTTGATGCCTTGAGAAATGAGGCCGAAGGGTTCTATATGCATGATGGTGAAAGTCATGAGGACATGTACCAAAGACTCAAGACCCTTGCTACCGCCTTTAGAGATCTTGGTGCCACTCATGTTGATGATGATTGGATCAAGAGGAAGTATGTGAGTGCCTTCATGCCATTTGAGCCCGTGGATTTGAAGAGCCTTCAAGGAAGATACAACTACCATCTCATGACTTCTAGTGAGGTTATGCAAGAGATGGAATCCTTTCAAGTTCAAACAAAGCTTGCTCAAGACATTCGTGCTCTTGATATTGGAATGCAGAAAGGGGCCTCGTTGATTTGAAGGCCAATGTTGTGGCCAAGTTGGTGGACCATGTAGAAGAGGTTGAATCAACACAAGATTTGGCTTCTCTAAATGCCCAAGAGTACGATCCCGTGCTTAAGGACTTCGTTGCTCTTGTCATGAAAAGGTTTTGGAAGAATCCTCCCAAGGCCAATGCATATGTAGAGGAGAAGACCAGGTCAAGTTATGGAAAGGAAGGGACTCAAAAAGTGAGGCCTTGTTACAATTGTCAATACAAGAATCATTTTTTTTGCCGAGTGCCCTTTCGAGAATAGAGAAAGTCAAGGAGGGTAAATTATTCTCAAGGATAATCCAAAGATCCCTCACAAGAAGCATTTGTTCAAGAAGAAGCCCTTCAACAAGAAACCATCTTCAAGTTTTGTGCTAGTGACTCAAGAAGAGTATGAATCCGATAAGGATGAAGAAGAAGAAACCACAAGTGAGGTGGCCGCTATTGCTATTGCATATTCATCATCTCCATCACTTTGAATCCCCCAATGAGAATATTCCTCGACCATACGCAAAGGGCTTCATGGCAAAGGCTACCAAGGTATCATCTTCCTCCAACTCTAAGACTCAAAATGGAAAGAACATCCTCTAGTCTTAGTGTAGAAGATGAAATTGCCTCCTTGGGTCTCTTTATGTCTAGCTTGCAAGGTGATACCAAAAGGTACTTTGATCTTCTCATGAGCCAATTTTGAGAGGCCCAAGAGGCTCTTGATAAGAAAGGTGAAATTGAGAGGGAGGATACAATTGAAAAGGTAGCTCTCTCAAATTCTCTTGAGGAAGAGCATGAGATTCGAGTATCCCTTGGAGAGAAACTTGAGACTATTGAGGAGTCGTATAATGAGCTAATGTATAAACTCACTAAGGAACGTGACCGTGCAAATGCTAAATACAAAAATGGCTAAGAAGAAAAAGGTTTAGTTTGGTGTTGGTCATGATAAACTAACCGAGGAGCTAGAGAAGCTCACCAAGGCTCACAAGGCCTTGGAGGGTGAACACTCTACCCTCACCAAGTCACATGAACAACTTCAAACTCAACTAGATAAATTCAGTGTGCCTAGTAATTCTACTTCTTCTTGTGATCATGCGAATATCACTGAGGAGAATGCTAGATTGAAGGAAGATCTAGCAAGAATCAAGGGCAAGGGCCCTACTCTTTAAAAGGTAGTGGCTCCAAGGCCACAAAATGGCAAGCAAGGTCTTGCCTATGTTGCCAAGAGAAAGAACAAGAATAAGAAGAATAAGAATAAGGAAAAGCCCGCACAAGCGAAGAAGAATGTTGGTGCGAGTGGTATTGTCGTTAGGGACAAAACCACTCGTAGAAACTCCGTGGAACTAACAATCCTCACCATTTCTCATTTGTTGATTATTGTGGTGTTGTGCAAGCTAAATATGTTGGTCCTATTGAGGGTTACGTTGAATACACTATTTGGGTTCCCAAGACCCTTGTTGCTAACATGAGGGGACCCTCCTCGGGTCCTAACTCAATTCAATGATTTCTTGTAGGGCTATGCTTCCGTTGGGTCAACATGGATACTTGATAGTGGATGTACAAGTCATATGACCAGAAGCAACGAGCTTATGAAGGAGTTGAGACCAAATATAAATCAAGCAATTGTCATTTATGGAGATAAGTAAAATTATAAGGTAACGGGTTTCGACAAGATGGTTGTTGCTCCTAACATCACTCTAGCAAATTTCATGCTTGTCGAATTTCTTGGATACAATTTACTTTTAGGTCGTGCTTTAGGGAAGATTAGTTTTTCCGTCTTCTTTGAACCTGACATCGTGGTCCTCTTGTGGAGCAAGACTCTTGATGTTGCTTACGTAGGCAATGTAAAAAATGAGTTGTATGTGGTAGACTTTTCGGGGTCAACCAGCACTCAAGCGATATGTATCTTTAGTAAGGCTGACATGGGGTGATTGCAGCATCGCCTCTTATTCCATGTCAACATGAGAACTTTGCAAAGCCTTCGTAGTGGTGGCCACATCCTCGGACTAAAAGAAAATGTTTCCTTTGACAAATATCGTGTTTATAGGGCTTGTGTTGAAGGAAAGATGCACGATTCTCCTCAACTAATCAACACTACTCCCTCCATCCCAAAATATAAGGCGCGCTATTTGATATGGGGTGGCCCGGTCTTCTCGATGAACTCACTTGATAATGGTGGATAATAACTTGTGTATCGCAACGACCTCTCCGGCTAATCTCTGATGCCAATGCAACAACAATGAACCCCTTAGATATTCGCAACTCCACACACTTAAACGAGTAGCCACTGAATACTAGTGGTCTTGTATCTTCTAATTCCCAATGGAACAGTAGATAACACGCAAAATTTGCAGTTGGTATACTTCCAGATGAATGCTTCTCACAATCAATCAAGAGTATAACGTCCCAGGGTTTGGGAGGTTATAAGGATCTAAATATAATATGTGCATTTGCAAAGCATGCATCTTAAAATACAGGAAATTTTGGCGTGAAAGTTTAAACGAAGAAAAGTGACCAATGTTTCACTTGATAGGATGAAATAGATGTACATCATCTGATCAAGAGTACATTTGGAGTGATCTTATAGGATGTATATTGTAAACCAATCAATCAAGAGTGTAACGTCCCAGGGTTTGGGAGGTTATAAGAATCTAAATATAATATGTGCATTTGCAAAGCATGCATCTTAAAATACGAGAAATTTGGCGCGAAAGTTTAAACGAAGCAAAGTGACCAATGTTTCACTTGATAGGATGAAATAGATGTAGATCATATGATCAAGAGTACATTTGGAGTGATCTTTATAGGATGTATCTTGTAAACCAAATCATCTGATTACACAAACCATAATTGGTTTTGACCAACACAAACTCTCAACAACCTTAACCACAACCTTAACCACAAGTCTATAAGTGACTTGGGATAATTCACTAGGTACCTACACCTCAAAAAGGGGTGAGTATCCAAATCACATAACTGATAATCATACTTCCACAAATGAGTAATACACAATTGAACCATCTCATCAACAGAGATGTTATGTCCTATAAAAGAACAACTCTCTAAGTTATCAATTCATTTACCCAACATCTTTTTAAATCATATAATAACTATAAAGTGAACCTCCACAAGTAAATAACAAAGGTTCAATAGAACAAATGATACAAAAAAGTATTAACTCAAACCCCACAAGTGGGAAATGACATAATAATTGTTATTAACATATTTATGGAATATGTACATATCTCATCAACCATAAAAGAAGTACCTAATAGAAGAAATAAACCTTCTTAAACTACTGTTTAACCTTGATCATTACATATGATCTTCCCAAACCTCTATGTCTGCATTATGCATGACAAAGATAATAAAGAGAAGAATATAAATTAACAACATGACACTCTAAGAAGCCAACTAACAACTCTGACTTAGATCATTAAATACAATAACCTTCATATGCTCAATGTCTCATTCATCTTATACAAGTGATCATATGAAACCTCAACACATCAATAAACCATTTGATCAACTTATTATCTTAAGTCCTCATTCCACAAACACTCCACATTTCTATCAGAATCAATACCCAACGACTCAAGTATCTCTAGATACAACTAATGAATAACAACAAGTTATAACCTCTATTAGAGGAATTGAATTGATAACTAAGTAAAACAAATCATATATGAAACAAGTACATACCCTATGGGAAATAAAATAAAGAAGTATATTGAAGGATAACAAAAGCATGAACTAAGCCTTGATCTAGATCTTGTTATGTTATCAAGACCATTCTATCTTTTTCCAATCTTCTCTAAGACATGATGCAAGAGAAGAAACCAAAAATAAAGGAGGAACTAACACAAGAAGATGTTCAGAAGGATTCTTTAGGTTGTCCTAGAAGTGCTAACTCAATCTATCCTGGAGAAATAGTAAAATCATACACCAAGATCTATTCTGATTAAACTATCTGGAAACAATGTGGTATTCCAATGTTGGTGTCATATAGAAGAAGTTTGGTAACAAGCTTTCAACCTTGTTAACAAATTACTTTTGTAGGCTCTAACAATTGAGTGTCGTATACAAATAAACAGAAGGTTTGATAACCTTGTATTTCTCAGCCATTTGGATATTGTCGAATATGCATCTCAACAACTACCTCGGGTGAACAGATAGGGTTTCGATTAGGAGAATGTGTAGGCGCTGGTGACAATCGTCGGCTAACAGGGGGCACGATTTACCCAGGTTCAGGGCCCTCGTAGAGGTAAAACCCTTACTCCTGCTTATGTCGATCTGTATTAGCGAATAGACCGGTTACAGTGGGGGTGCTCGAGTCGAGAGTAGATCTCAATCTCAAGGCTTTGGTGGTGCGGTATTGCTTGGTCCCCCTCCTGGTGGTTCTCCTGGCCTTATATAGGTGTCCAGGTCTCAAACCGTACCAGGGGGGTTACAAACCCTAACCTAAAGTCGGTTACAAGTTTCCTTACTTGACCCGCAAGGCCTTGCGAGTGGGCTTTAATTGGGCCTTCTAGAATAGTCCATGGTGTCTCGCTTTGGGCTTAGGTCTTGGGCCTTGGACCGGGTAGCCTCACCCGATAGGTCCAGGATTCATCCCTTCGTCAGTAGCCCCCGAGCGTTTACTCGATTGAGAATTATGTTGGGTAGACGCTCAAAATCTTGTCTTGGATTCTTTCGACTGGGCGTATACCCTGTACGTGATGAGTTTTTCGTAATCGAGCATCGAGTGATGAAAGTGCATGTGTTTTTGGCTGTTTTCGCAGAAGGATATGGCTCATTCGCTTGGTTCTCCCGAAAGCTCAGGGCCAATTAGTTGCATCTAGGGCACAAACAGTTCTGGCCTACACATATTCGAGACCTCTGACTCGAATCCGATGAGGTGATCATTGCGACTGGGCCGTGGAGGTCTTATTGAGTCGAACTTAACCTATAGGGGTACCCGGCGCGCCCGCTAGGATTTTTCTTCGTGTTGTTGACACGGAAATTTACCGGAGGACGCAGCTTGAGTGTGATTCCAGGCCCATAAGAGAGATCTTTTGGGTCTTACCTTCGTATCCGAGAGAATACGGCATCCAGATGTGCCTAGTCAGCTGAATGATCCAGGGTAAGGATGTGTATACATCGTGTGACAGAGTGGCAGGAACTGCGCACTCGCGAATATTGTTTCGAGACTTTTCGAGTAAAGAAATCTTCCTTGTAGTTTTTACGCAAAAGGAATTTTGCATTTGTAGTTTTCTGTCCATACGAGAAAGTTTTCATGTCTGGAAGCCTTTTTGTACCCATACGAAAGAAATTTCGTGTCACGGGCTTTTATGCGAAAGAGTTTTTGCGTTTTGATATGTCCATACGAAGAAAATTTCGTGTCAGGGGATTTTATGCGGAAGAGTTTTCGCGTCTTGATATGCCCATACGAAGAAAATTTCGTGTTAGGGATCCTACCCGAGGAAATTTTTGGGTTTGATGAGGTATGCAATGATGTCATTATGCACTTGTTCGTTCCGACTCTTCCCGATGGGACGTGACGAAGTGAAAACAGAGCACGCTGGCCCACCTTGTCAGCTTTTTGACCGGAAACGAGAGGTCTCTTCCGGTTTTCCCGCGAGTCACGCGCCGTAAATGCGCACAATCTGCTGTAAAGATCGTGGCAGAAAACAGCTTTTCACCACCGCTTCGTTTCCACTTCACGCGTGGCAGCTGCAATGGGCGCCACGTTGCTAGATCTATGGTCCAGATTGTCCTGGCATGTGTATAAATAGTCGTCCTTAGGTGGAAACTAAAATTTCCGGCCATTTGCTCTCTTTCTTCTTCCTCGCGCACACCTCCTTCTCTGCAAGCACCCACGAGGTCTCATGGCTTGAGGGAAGAAGCGCGGCGCTGCCGCATCGTCATCGAAGGCGGCTGAGGACGCCCCCGAGCCACCCGCCATGAGGACGGGCGACTGGCGTTCCTCCAGCACCACCAACAAGAGCATCAAGGAGATGCAGAGGGAGGGGATGCTGCCCCCGAGGGCGACAAGCGCGTTTGCCTAGGCAAGAAGGAGGAGGTACCGAATCCCTGCACGAACGAGTGCGTGATCTTCGCGGATCACGTCTCGCGCGGCCTCTCCCTTCCTCTTCATCCTTGTCTTCTTGGATTGATGTATGTCTATGGCATACAGCTCCATGACCTGCCTCCAAATGCGATTCAGCACATCTCGTGCTTTATCGTACTTTGCGAGTGCTTCTTGGGCATTCGCCCGCACTGGGGCCTCTGGAAGGCCAGGTTCAAAGTGCGGGTCTTCCATGAGAAGTCGCGACTAGGCGACCAGCTGGGAGAGCCGCTGCGCACCGGCGACTTCGGGATCCAGGAGAAGACGGACAACTGCTATCGGGAGATGCACTTCGTCGACTCCGCACAAGGATGGCGGAGGAAGTGATTCTACGTTGTCGAAAACAGCATGGGTGGGGCTCACGAATTCCACCCGTTCGCTGTTTTGAAGTGAAGGAAGTCCTGGGCGCACAAGCTCACTGACAAAGATAGTCGGATCGTCTCCGCGCTACTCGCGAAAGTGGCGAACCTTCGCGATCAGAGAATGGGGGTTGCGTTGAATGGCTTGCACCTGGCGAGCGTTTTCCTTCGGCGTAGGATCCAACCTCTTCAAGAGAGGCCGTCGACCATGTGGGAGTATCAGGGCGTTCAAGACCCTAGCCGCCTCTGCCAAGATATCCTCTCGAATGCCGAATTCGAGAAGAAGATTGAGGCTATCACCAAGCTGAAGGTTGGAGAGACCTTCGCCACTTGCTCTCTTGAGCCATTCGAGGCTTCGAAGCCCCCTCCATTCTTATCTCTATTTTATTCTTTTTGCCATCCGAAAATCTATCGACTGAGGTTTCTCTTCTTTCTTCTTCTTCTTCTTTCGTAGAGTTTGAAAGTAGCAACATGCTACCCGCCAGTCTCGGCCGAAGATGCCTCGGACCTCCTAGCGAGCAATATTGAGACCCCTCTCGACACTAGTGTCGCTGAAGCCGACTCGAGCTCCGAGCACGGCTCCTCGGACGACATGGAAGAGTCGGGTAGCGGTCAGCTTCATCACCACAAACGTCGCAGGCAGGATGATGAAGCCACTTCCAAAGATAGTTCTTTGGGTGGCGGATCTGGCAAGGCGACCGAGCCTCTCCAAGTGGCGCCTCTAAATATGCTTCCTCCCATGAGCTTCAAGCCGAACGTTCCTACTTCCTGGAACGTTGACATGCTGGATGATGACGACGAGGATGAGTAAGTTTCTCTTTCACGTTGTCCTTCAGTCGAGAATCTTTTCTCGTTTCCTTATGCCTTTGCTTGATTTTTTCTTCCATAGCAGTCTTCAAACCATCAGCCCGGCCAGTATGCTTCTTCTGTTCCTTCTGTGAAGAGAAAACAAGCAGTTGCGGGTGAAACTCCAGTTGCAAAGGCCACCCAAAAGTATCTGAGTCCAGCATAGGCAGCTGCGGCTCCAGATTACGGGTTGCCTGGTTTCGAGGGTGGAGCCTCGGCGAGCAAAGAAGTTTTGGGTAGCTCGGCGGATCCTCTGTCCACCGCCCAAGGCCAGGTAAACTTTGTCACCTCTTCCGTATTTTTTGTTTTGTTTGATCATGATTTCTATCGGGTGCACGACAGTGCTCCCGATGGGTGTAGCCCCCAGGCCGTGGTTAATCGCTTACGATTGGCTATGGACTCAAATTTTAAGCTTTTTCCTTTCTCACTTTTCTTGATTTTATCGGGTGCACGGCAGTGCTCCCGGTGGGAGTAGCCCCCGAGGCTATACTAGACTGTGTACAGTCGTGAATAGGCTCAAGATATTTTGCCCCTAACTCAAACTTTTGTCTCGTGCTTTTGAAGTCTCTTCTCGACTCTCTTGCTGACATCGGTCGTCGAGTGCTTTCGGCTGAGGCGGATTGCGTTTCCCTTCGGGTGGATCGTGATCGACTCGTCGAGGACGGCCAGTCTCTTCAAGGTAGGTTAACCCGCTCCATTTTACTGTTTCCATTGATCACGAAAATTGCTTAAGCTGTATTCGTTGCTCTGTAGATCAAGTTACCCGCCTGAAGGCATAGAAAGCCGAAGCTGTCGCTCGGGTGAAAACCCTTGAGGCTGAGTTGGAGTCCACCCGAAAGGAGCTAGAGTCCTCTCGCAAGCATTTAGCTGACTTTGAGGGGAAACTCGTCGAGGCCCAAGAGGCGCTGAAGCAATTGAAAGAGGCTGGTGCCAAACAGGATAGCGATCTTGTTAGCATCGTCTGCCCTCTTGCCCAAAAGTTTGCAGGTAAGCCACACTTGATTGTTCTTCCGTTGCAAAGCATCTTGACTGGCTATCTCGGAAATTTAAGGTGTCCTTTTTGTAGATGTCCTTGGGGTTGCACTGGAGCTTACTGGGAGCCAGCGATTGGACGCCCTGATGGATTCCTGCGCCCAGCTCCAGAAGCATGCGAGTGGGATTTGCTCCCTCGTTGGTGAAGCCACCCGAGTGTTGACGCAGTTCCACGAGCGCCTGCTGGTGGATGTGGCGGTTCCGCCTACGCTGGGCGGTCTTCTGAAAGTGTTCCTGGACGATGAAAATCTCCTCCAGGCTTATTCAGTCGCCTAGTCTGAGTGCGGAGCTAGAACAGCTATCCAGTTCTCGCTGGCGCACGGAGTCACGGATGACCCGGAGAAGGCGTTCTCGAGCCTTCCCTACGACGCCTTGGGCAAAAAGGTAGCGCTTAGTGCCTTTGGCGCTCAGGCTGAAGCCCTTGCCAAGAAGCTTTCTAAAGTGCTTGCCCGTGCTGGTCGCAAGGGGCAGCCTGCTGCGAGTGGCAATACTTCTGCAGCCCCTTAGGCTAGTTTATATTTGTTTTTGGTCTGCCGATGTAATGAACCTTGGGATGTATTCCCGTATTTGCTTAATCTAAGTATTTGTTTGAAATCTTCGGTGTCCGATTGTTGTGTTTCACTGTTATGTGCTCCCTGATGAGAGTAGCCCCCGAGCACCCGATAGATGGGTGGTGCGTTTGTCGAGTGGGGTCTTGCTGTCTTTCTGAACCTATTTCGGCTTCTTTTTCCGGGTACTTGGTCCCACTGCAGAGTCTTCGAGTGGCTCGACTGCGCAGGTGAACTCCCTTGTTGCTGCCACCAGCACGTTGGCCTCACTCCGTGACCGTGTTGCGGATGGAGAGCGCAAACTAAAGGTTTTGCGGGGAGTGACTGATGTAGCCAAATCAAAGCAGAAACTTGCGGCTGAGCGCGAGTAGTTCGTGATGGAGGAGCTGGCCGCCGTTGCAAAAGACATGCTTTGTGAGCTTGCGAGCCCCCTAGCACTTTGTTGTTTGCTTCCTTTTCATTTTTGACTTGTTGTGCTGATTTTGCAGTTGTTGAGCCTGACGGACATTGTGAAACTCACTGGGTGGATAAACATATTGTCCATGAAGGGGTAGCTTGAAGCCGCATGCGAACAATTTCTGGTCTGACCGCGGTCGAGGCTTTATCTTGGCTACCTTGAAATATCGGGCTGGCCAGGCGAAGATGTTTGTCGAAGCTTGTCGCGAAGCCCTGACTTCTGTGCACAAGACGTTCTATCCGCTGGGTACAGTTCCAGAAGGGTTGAGCGATTTGCTAAGAATCTTTGGTCGGGTAGGAGAAGTGCGCGAGTGTGTCCGCAAGCAGCTTATCTGCGGATCTCAAGTAGCGCTCGCCTTTGTTCGGGTGTGGCATCCTGAGATCAATTTTAACTCTGTGGCTAGGCTTCCTGACGCTCCAGTTGATTTTTCTCCTCATTATGTAGTCGTTCGTCCTGCGGCGGAGGAGATCATTCGACTAACTTCCGAGGAGGTTGATCGGATGGCGAGACGACTGCACGTCGTCAGATGTAATTATAGGATGTAGATATCTTGTATTCTGATTGTGATGTCTTTGAAGGCGTAGCCTTGTAAACTCTGTATAGCTTGCTCGATGTATTTTTAAGGTGTTTATAAGGTGTGTACCTTGTCGTATCTTGTGTTCTGAGATGATTATTTTTTATGCTGGTTAGGCGTAGCCCCCATGTGTTTGGGGTGTATACCTGTTGTTTATAGCATGTAAAAAAAATCGAAAATGCGAATAGCTATGGTTGAGGAACCATATTTTTATTGATATGGCTGAGAAGCCATGTATTTGATCGGGCTACAGAGTGGCTAGTAGAGCCTTATTTCTTGCGAGTAGAATAATCCTAAGGGTAGAATTTGCGGAGGTGCGCAACGTTCCACGGGTTGGAGTAGATGCCACCAGTCTTCGGGTTCTTCAGTCGGTACGCGCCACCTGAGATAACTTCGAGTATTATGAAGGGTCCTTCCCATGGTGGCTCGAGCATGTGTCCTTACTTCTGCTTGAGCCACATCACCCAATCTGCGACCACGAAAGCTCTGTGGCGTATACAGGGACTTTGGTAGTTGCGCAACGATTGTTGGTATACTGCAGATCTTGCGAGTGCAATATCGCGTATCTCATCCAGTGCATCCACATCTTCAGCGAATGCCCTGTTTGAAGTTTCTTCATTGTATGCTACGACTCGTGGAGCGCTGAATTTGATATCTTTGGGAAGGGACAACTTCAACTCCGTATACCATGAAAAATGGCGTGTAATTTGTTGATCGATTTGGAGTTGTGCGCAGACTTCACGGTACCGACGGTAGCTCTTCGGCCCAGTGCCCTGCTGCTGGGCGCAGTCTGTCGAGTAGTCATTTCTTTAGTCCATCGCAAACTAACCCATTGGATCGTTCGACTTGACCATTTGTTTGCAGGTGGGCGACCGAGGCGAAGCTGAGGGTAATTCCTTTTTCCTCGCAGAAGTCATGTGTTTCCTTGGCGGTGAAGTTGCTCCCATTGTCCGTGATGATGTTGTGTGATATGCCAAACCTGCATACAATGGAGTTGAGGAATCTCACGGCGCACTCGGCGTGTGCAGAGGTAACCGGCATGGCCTCTATCCACTTCGTAAATTTGTCGACTGCCACGAGCAGGTGGGTGTATCCGCCAGGCGTAGATTTGCGCAAGGGTCCTACCATGTCTAGCCCCCATTGAGCGAAAGGCCAGGCAATAGGGATCATGTGGAGCTCTGTGGCGGGGGCGTGTGGCTTGGCCACGAATCTTTGGCAAGCATTGCATTTGTCGACTAAGTCCTTTGCGTCTCTGGCTGCCGTGAGCCAGTAGAATCCTGCCCGAAAAGCTTTGCCCACGATTGCCTTCCAGCTGGCGTGGTGTCCACAATCTCCTTGGTGTATGTCTCGCAGCAGTTCCTTGCCATCCTCAGGTGCTATGCATCTTTGCAATATTCCTGATATGCTCTGTTTGTATAACTCTCCGCTGAGCACCCGAAAGCTTTTGCTGCGTCGTACTATTTGTCGGGCCTCGCAAACGTCTGTCGGGAGCTGTTTGTTGGACAAGTAGTCAAGGTATTTCTGCGTCCAGACTGGCTCGACCAGAAAAACTTGTCTTGAAATACTGTGGCTGAGCTCGATGACAACGATTTTCGGGTTGACGTCCGTCTCCAATGTTGTGGGTGCCCCGCTGGCTTTTTGACCTTGACTGAATGCTTGATCATTCACTCGAAGTATATTCCTGGCGGTACGGGTGTGTTTGTAGACCCCATGTTTGCCAGTTTATCTGCTTCCTCGTTGCTGGATCGTGCAATGTGTTTTAGTTCGCACCCTTTGAAACTTCCCTCGAGCAGATTATACAAGTCCCGATAGGCGACCATGTTATCCGCGATAGCATCGCACTCCTTCATCGTCTGTTGTACGATGAGGTTTGAATCTCCATAGATCATCAATTGGGTGGCTCCACAGGCGATCGCCATAATCATGTCGTGAAGGAGGGCCTCGTACTTTGCGTCGTTGTTGGATGTCAGGTCATCGGGTGGGAAATCCAATCTCAGGACGTACTGCAGTTTGTCTCCCCTAGGGGATATGAGGACGACCCCGGCTCCAGCTCCTTCGTTCCTCTTTGACCCATCGAAGTACATGATCCAGTTACTCGAGTATTCTGACGGTCCTGGTGTTTGCAGTTCTGTCCACTCGCTTAGGAATTCTACGAGTACTTGTGATTTCACAGAGTTGCGCCCTGCATATATGATGTCCCAGGCGCCGAGCTCGATGCTCCACTTTGCAATTCTTCCAGATGCCATGGGATTGTTCATGATAGTACCGAGTGATGCGTCGTTTAGCACCGTGACGGTATGTTCCTGGAAGTAGGGCTTGAGTTTTCAAGCTGTGAGTACCACGCCATACGCAAGTTTCTGGTAATGAGGGTATCGTTGTTTGCACGACGAAAGCACCTCGCTGATGTAATATATTGGCCTTTGGACGTCGTACGCCTTCCCTTCTTCTGGCCGCTCGACCACGATGACCGTGCTAATGAATTGGTTAGTTGCGGCTAGATAAAGGTATAAGGGATCCTTTTCTTGTGGCGTTGCCAGGATGCGCTTGCTCTGCAGTAGTTGCTTCAAATCGAGGAATGCCTTTTTTTCTTCGGGTGTCCACTCGAACTTACTTGTCTTCTTCAAAAGCTTGTAGAAAGGCAACCTTGATCGCCTAATCTTGCAATGAATCTGCTCAGGGCGGCTAGTCGCCCTGCGAGCTGCTGCACACCGCGCAGATTGGTTGGCTCTTTCATTGTGAAGATTGCTTGAATTTTCTCCGGGTTGGCCTCGATTCCTCGAGCGGACACCAGGTACCCGAGAAGTTGTCCTGCAGGGACGCCGAAGATGCACTTGGTCGGATTGAGGTTGATCATGTATGCGTTCAGGGCGTCGAATGTTTCTCTGATGTCCTCGAGGAGCGTGTCCTCCACTCGAGTCTTGGTTACGATGTCGTCAACGTACACCTGTACGTTCTTGCCAATGAGCTTGGCGAGGCATTTTTGCATGCAGCGCTGATATGTTGCGCCTGCGTTTTTTAGCCCGAAGGGCATTGTCGTGTAGCAGTAGACACCGTGAGGTGTGATGAATGCTGTCTTTTCCTCGTCTTCCTTCTTTATCCTGATCTGATTATAGCCTGAGTAGGCATCTAAGAAGGAGAGGCGCTGGCAGCCTGCGGTGGAGTCCACGATTTGGTTGATACGTGGTAGGGGAAAGTTATCCTTGGGGTAGTGTTTGTTCAACGACATGTAGTCGATGCACACACGAAGGATGTCAGTGTTTTTCTTCGGGACCGGCACTAGGTTTGCTAACCAAGTGGATATGTTTATTTCTCTGATGAACTTTGCTGCGAGTAGTATGTTTACTTCTTCTCCAAGTGCTTTTTGCTTTGGCTCTGAAAACCGTCGGGTTGTCTGCTTGATAGGCTTGGCGTCTTTGTAGACTTCGAGTGAGTGCTCGGCGAACTCCCTGGGTATCCCTGGCATATCTTAATGCTTCCAGGCGAAGATTTCCTAGTACTCATGGAGGAGTTTGATGAGCGCGCCTTCCTATGCTGGCAAGAGGGTGGTGGACACCATCACCGTCTTCGCGGGCTCCGTCGGGTGCACTTGATGCTTTTGAGTGTCGCTGTTTGCATTGAACTCGAGCTCTGGGGCTTTTTTTGGTGAGAGGCATCACGGAGTGGTCCGTGGTTTTTGCTATCTCTTCCAGCTCATCCTGCATCCCAAAGAATTTGGCGATCTCGTTGAACTCGATGTCGCACTTGTTGGATTTTTGAAAATCGCCGTCGATGGTGATAGTGCCATGTTCCCCAGGTAACTTGAGCTTCAGTTAGGCTTAGTGTGGTACCGCCATGAATCTGGCGAACGTTGTTCGGCCAAGAATAGCGTGGTACTATGAGGGCCAGTCGACTACTTCGAAGTCGAGGAATTCTCGTATGTAATTACTTCAGTTGCCGAGCACCACCTCTAAGTTGATTGTTCCAAGTGGGCGGACTGCCTTCCCTGGTACTATCCCGTGAAAGGATGTCTCTGATTCCGCGAGTCCGTCCAGGTTCCTGTTCATCCTACGGAGTGTGTCCGCGTAAATGATGTTCATCCCGCTACCTCCGTCCATGAACACTCGGGCGAATTCATAGTTGCCAATCTGCGCCTGGATGACGAGCGCGGCGTGTCCTGGCCGATAAACTCGCGAGGGATGGTCTTCTTTGGAGAAAATTATCGGTTGGTCAGCCCTCTTCAAATACTCGGGTTTGGACGGTGGAGCTTGGACAGCCATAAATACTTGTCGAGTGTTTGTTTTTGGGCCCTGCGGGACGGGCAGACTTTCTGTATCATCCCTAGGAGTTCTACTGGGTTTGGGTACACGTTGCCTCCCTGGTTTGCGGCAGGTGTCGCTGGTAGCGCGGCTAGCACCGTGTTTTGGTTTCCTGGTGGAGGTAGGGCTTGCGGCGGGTAGAATCCCTGGTTTCCTCCTCCTGGGAGCTGCGGGTAGCCCTGAATGACTGTCGCTCTGTTTTTCTTCAAGAAGGCCTCGTGTATGTCAAGGAACTTCCGACAATCCTTGAGAAGGTGTGTTGCCTTGGTTTTGCCCGTGCGCTTATCTGTAAATAGATGTAGCGTGCAGTAACCATCGAGGTCCTCCTCGGGAGTTTTATCTTCTGGCTTTGGCTTCCATTCGCGATTTCCACGATGCCCGCTGTCGCGGTTTCTCGTGAACTCTGCCGCTACCAGTTCTTCTCGATCATCATGATCGTAATGCTTTGTCTTTTTCTTTCGACCCTGACGGTCCTCTTCGGGTGCTGGCAAAGATGTCTTTTCATTGCGCATCGAGTCTTCTCCGTTGGCCCATCTGTCGGCTATATCCATCAGCTCTCCGATTGTTTTGGGTGCGGCTCGTCCCAGTTCTTTTCTGAAGGCGGTTCGCCGAGCTCCTTTGGCAAAAGCTTCGACTGCGACCTCTTCCGATATTTTCCCCGCCGTATTCCTTAGTGTGGTCCATCGCTGGATGTATTCGCGAGTAGACTCGCCACTCTTCTGTTTGCAGGCTCGCAGCTTTTCGATGGTCGTGGGTCTTTTATATGTCGCCTGGAAGTTCTTGCATAAGTCGAAGGTTAGATCGTCCCATGATCCGTAGCAAGCCTTCGGTCTTCCTTCGAGCCAGCTGCGCGCTGCACCTACAAGATGTAAGTTAAGGTACTTCATAGCTGTGGTCTTGTTCCCACGTTGGCATTTTACTGCCGTGAGGTAATCTGACAGCCAGGACTGCGGCTCCAGCGAACCATCATATTTTGGCACTTCCGTAGTAAGCTTAAACCTCCTAGGCATTGGCGCCTCGCGGATGTTGCGAGTGAAGCATAGTGCGTCGCAGGCCTCTTCGTCGGAAGAGGTGGATGGGGAATGTGCTCGGTTCCTGGCCGCTCGGGCCTTGTTGACCTTGTTTTGCACGATGCTAGATCGTGCGTTGTATCCAGGCTGGTCGCGATCGACCTCCTTCCGCGGCTCCCTGTTGCGGTGTCGCGAGCGGCTGCTGTGATGCCGCGGACTGCGATCTCGATCCCTCGGGCTGTCATCGCTACTACTCGGGCTATCACCGCGTCGCCGGGCTTCTTTTCCTCGAGCGCGACGAGGCGATTTCTCCTTCCTGGGCGATGTACTCCGGTGTCTGCAGGGTGTTTCCTTGTCCTTATGCGCAGTCGCGTTTTGCGGCCGTGGGCTGCGAGTCTTGCGGCTGCCATGCCTAGCCCCTTCTGAACTTGCCTGTATTGCTCCGCGTGGGGGTCGTTCTCTCCTAGCTGGTTCGCTTGCGGATAAGTGGCTGCAGCCAGGACCACAGCGGCGGGAGTCGTCGGGTGCACGTTGCCGTCCTCGTCGACACGCATAAGAGAGGTTTCAAGTGTTCTACTGATCCCGCTCAGAGATTCGTCGTCCATGGCTGCGGTCTTCGAGACGTATCTCTTTCTCCCGGGATGGTTCCCTACAGAATGCGTCTTGGAGAGTGCCGCACGGCGTTGGCTTGATTCATCCGCCAGCTTTTTCCTCTCGGCCAGATCTTTGCGAGCTTCCTTGATCAAAGTTGCCGCTCTCACTAGGTGGTAGTGGTATGCGGTCAGATCTTCCTGAGGGGTTCCTGCTTCGATCGGCTTGCTTGAGTGGACGGCCGCTTTTTCCCTGACCCAGGCTTCTCGCGATACGTTGATGGCCTCGAGTTCCTTTGCGCTATCTTCCGTTTCTTCGCGTGGATCACTCGATCCTGCCATGCAGACCTGAGCCAGATATGGCTCGTGAGTCCTAGGCGTAGGTTGGAGAGCTTTCGTGACCCGAGAAGGTTCCTCTGCGGAGATGGTATGGAAGTTGCGGGTGCTGAGGTGGACAGATTCGCCGCCATTTGCTAGGTCACGATCCGCGTAGTTGGGCAGCGAGTCGAGAACTCCTGGGCTCGAGATCGACTCAGAGTCCGATCCTTTGAGATTGGTTTGCTCGGGGAAGTGTAGGATTCCCGCTTTGTTAGCGTAGAACTGGAAGCTCCCGAACGTCAGGGTGACGCTTTTCTCCAATCCGCTGAGCGCCGGGCGCGATTCCGGCGAGTGGGGCGCGACGATGATCGACCCGAATCGGATCAGATCGGTTGGAGTCGTGGTTCCGGGGCTCCAGCTGATGTTCGGTGACAATGAGGCCGAAGATGTCGTAGATCCAGCGTACGCCGTTCCCACAGACGGCGCCAATTGTCGAATATGCATCTCAACAAGTCCCTCGGGTGAACCGATAGGGTTTCTATTAGGAGAACATGTAGGCGCTGGTGACAATCGTTAGCTAACAGGGGGCACGATTTACCCAGGTTCGGGGCCCTCGTAGAGGTAAAACCCTTACTCCTGCTTCTGTCGATCTGTATTAGCGAATATATCGGTTACAGTGGGGGTGCTCGAGTCGAGAGTGGATCTCAATCTCAAGGCTTTGGTGGTGCGTTATTGCTTGGTCCCCCTCCTAGTGGTTCTCCTTATATAGGTGGCCAGGCCTCAAACCATACCTTGAGGGGTTACAAACCCTAACCTAAAGTCGGTTACAAGTTTTCTTACTTGACCCGCAAGGCCTTGCGGGTGGGCTTTAATTGGGCCTTCTAGAATAGTCCATGGCGTCTCCCTTTGGGCTTAGGTCTTGGGCCTTGGACCAGGTAGCCTCACCCGATAGGTACAGGATTCATCCCTTCGTGAGATATGAAAGTTAATTTGACGGCAAGCTTTGCAACCTTGTCAACAAATTCTTCTTGTATTCATATGGAAATTTGATGTCATAAAATAGACTTACATTCTTTAATAATCATCTAAGTAAAACCTTTGCTTGGAGTATTTGGTTGTCTTCACCACAAGGGTTAGATAGTTGAAGATGAAATTCAAGAGCTGATCTTCCTTGCAAGGGACAAAGGCAGTACCCGAAGGCTAGTAGAAACTAGAGACAAGGATATTGCAGGCAACAGAAGACCACAAGAAGCAACACTGCCCAATAGTGGAGCATAAGAAAATAACCAGTGAATCATTAGGAAATATTAGAGAACTTGGAATCTCTATTCCTTGTCAAGCTCATTAGAGACGAGGAACATATAATAAATCTCTTAAATGGAAACAAGTATCCAGTAAGAAATAATAACAAGTCATTGCATCCAAATGTCTTGTGCTATGTTGAGGCAGATGGTAACAATCTTAATACCTTGTTTTCCATATCCTTTTCATACATAATATTAATAGATAACAACACAAATTCATTTATACATACCCATGTAAATGATTACATGTTCTAAAACAAACATGGAATAATATCCATACTTGGAACCTGGTGGAAAACAAACAAATAGATTCCAAAGACACACATGTTTTCCACTTGATAAAGAACCTAATATATCAAATAGGGCTTACACACAACCAAGTAAAATGTCAACCAAAAATGGCCTAGAGTTTCAAATATGAAAATAACAAAGCCACCTAAAAGAAAACAAGTCCCTTCACCAATTAAAATCATCTAGTATGACTTGGAGTAATATTTCACAGTTCTTGATTTATTTACCATGCAGAAATATCACTACTAAAAGGTTTACCAAATGATTCTTAAAAGAACTTATATCTACAAATTGTCCAATATAGAACCATGCCATTATTTCAATAACATACTATTGGTGTTGTTTTCATGTCATGGCATTTACAAAATAATTTTAAATCCATTTAAGAGTTTAAATTGAGAGAAATGACAAAAACCACTTAATATTGCACCCCAAGTTAAAAATTCAAATATTGATCAAATTCACCAAAACAAAACATGATGGGGTGTAAAATTTAAAAAGGAATCCAAATATGAATTTTAATGATTTTTAAGTGTACACAAAAAGCCCTAAAATAGTGTTTCTTTTAACCAGAAGGACTTAGTTGCAATTAGTGGAAACTTTAGGGGGGTATTGAAAAGTGGTGTTTCTTTATCCTTCCTTCTTTCTCTGCCAAAAGGCAGAGGAGATCATTGGCGTGCCATCGCCACTGCTGCCACCTCCTATGCGTGTTCTTGCCGCCTTCTAGTCGTAGATAAGAAGCAGGAGGGATCCTCCGACTTGCTCTCTTCCTCCTTCCTCGCACTCACTCTCTCTGTATCTTCCTGACCCGAAACAAAACCCTAACCAAGGATAGCCGCCGCTCGCCGCCGTCAATTCTGGTCACGCCGAGACCAACCGAGGCCACGAGGAGATGTGTCGTGATCTCCCCTTACTCCTCGAGCAGTACCAGGGGCGAGGATGGTCGGGATCGACTTAATCGAGCCGGATTCTTCACCACGGCCAACGCCGAAAACTGCTAATCGCTGGCGACTAAGACCTCGCCGGGCTTCACCAACGCCTTCACGAGCTTTAGAGTGAGAAGGGGAACCTCGGGGTACTTCCAATTATGCGTTTTAGGGTCGGATTTATCCTGTCGCCGTTGGCCGAACCTTGTCGTTGCACCAGTTGTCGTCGGGACCATTCCGGTGACCATTTGGTCGCACTCGCTGCCACCCCAACACTCGCCGTGACCTCCTCGTGAGTTTGAGCCCATCAGATTCTTCCAATTAGTGGCGAATCCACATATTTTGGATCAGCAGAGGAGGATTTCTTCTAGGCTGATGCGTCCCCGACGTCAGCATGACGTCAGGACGGTTTTATTTTCCTTTTCTTTTTACTAAATTCAATATGATAGGTGGGTCCCACGTGTCAATTTAAATAGAACATAAATGAATAAAACTTATTAATTCAATAACTACTGCAATAATTATCCGAAAATGCAAATGGAATTTATAAATGATAAGAAATTATAATCTAAATGTTTATGAACTTTTCAAAAATGTTTGATATAGTTAAAATATTAATTATTATTTGATTAAATTAAATCATTTAAAAATTGAGAAAAATATTAAATAATCCAAGAAATCAGAAAAATACAAGTTATATACCAAATTGCTCAAAATGAAAAATGCAACTAATATATGATGTTTTCTTTGACCAAGTTTTCATGTGTGCAATATTTTTCCTAAACATTTAATTCATTTAAAATTAATAACTTATTCAAATCATTTCAGAAACCTTCAAATTTATATACCAAATTAAAGAGAAAAACATTTTCAACTCAAATATGACAAACAAAAACATTTTGTTTAACTTATAAACTTGTTTCTAATAGTATAATGAAATTCCAAAATGTTCCGTCATAACCAGAAACAATTACCACAATAGTAGTTTCCTTATTAATAAAACCCTAGTGTTTTCCCACCTACTAAACCTATCATCACCAGACACTAGCAAGTATGTGATGATAGAGTTAGTTGTATTAGTTTCTCATTTTCAATTAAACTCTTTGTTATTAGCTCTACACCTTTGAGCATAAAATAAAATGTGTCTGTTGTCTTTTCAATAGTTGTTTTCCATGTGTAGTGTCTTACTACCTAACCCTGTGATAACACTTCTACTTAAACATGATAACAATTGATTTTATAAATAAAAGTGAAACACATGTAAGTCTAAAAGAAGAAATAACAACATTACCACAAGTAATGAAACAACTCCCCTAAAACCTATGTGATTAAGTTATTGTATCAAACGGAGCTTACACTTGTAAGCTAGGGTATTTTCCAGGGTACCCCGATGCATCTCATTACTATGCATGTATCATGTTTCCAGTGTTTTATGTAGTCCTTATCGGGACCACTTTGCTATCTTTCAGATCTCGGGATTTCTCTACGCGACGCTCAAACCCGAAGACATGGATTATTATTGTCATTATTTCTATCTCAAGCAAGTTTACCACTTGCTCATATCCTTTGCAGTACTTCCTAAAGAACTATTTGCAAAAAACATATCGTACTACCACCTATTCACAAAAGGATGCATGGTCCTATTTTTATAATAATACGACTACTTGAATGACTACCTGAGTGGTAGTGTTCTGTTTGGTGGGCGGATGGGACCATGGTAAGATGAATACGTCAAAGGAAGGTTCCATCTGCATGGGAAAGTATTACCTAGGACTTAACCACAAATGCTGTCAAAACTCGGTGCGCCGTAAATAGCGCGTTGACCATGGGTCTTGTATGGGGCGAGTAAGCCAGCTGGGATCTTCTCTCGTTCGCATGTCAATGGGCTGCCAGAGACGTCCGCTGTAGGTCTTGCGGGACTACATGCACATGGGTGGGATCCCTTAATCCCACGGACTTTGGGGTCTATGAGTGTCTGCCAGGGGCGCCTAGATATCTATCGTGAGGGGTAGAATCAGGGGTTCAACATGCTGGCAGAAATGGGTGGGCATGCATTGTGCGGAGAAGCATGGTTTGGCTTGGATCAACAACCGGGCCCCACACCTATGTGGGCGTGGACAGGATCTCAAGCCTGGTTGTGCAACATGGTCTTGATCTCCCATGGGTAAAGTAACGCACCTCTGCAGAGTGTAAAAGGATGTGGCATGTTACCCCCTGTTCTAGGAAGGAACTGTGAACGCTACAGGAAAGGCAACTCTATGAAGTTCTAGCTCCTGTGATGGTCTGGCGGGCATAGTTTACAGAATTAAAAGCAACCTCTTGAAGAAAGATTTACAAAACCTTGCATTAGCTTATGACTCTTTTCCGAGTCTGAAGTTGTAGTTAGTGCATCAAACTACCCACTATGTATAATGAACTTGTTGAGTAACGCTCGTTACTCATTCGTTCCCGTTTGACCCCCCTTCTTAGAGTTGAAGCTTTATGGAAGTCGTCATCGTGAAGCCATCGCTATCTAAGGAAGTTAGATGGAGGCATATCTTACTTAACCAATGACGCATTGTCATCAACAACGCCGGTGGAGGAGAAGCTATCAAGGTGTAAGTGGAGTCCACTCTTGGATTTAGTTGTTTACAAGCCATAGATTAGGGCTGACATCAGCCATAGTTGATTAGGTTCTGAGCTAGAGTTATTCTCCAGCTTGGAGCTTCGCATTGCTTCTTCTGATGTTTCATTTGCATGAGACCTTCTTTGAATCATCAAAGGTGGATTCTAAAGATTTTGTAATGAAGTTTGTCTCCTATAGTTTTTCTTGGACCTGCTATGTTTCTGTTGTACCACTCTGAGGATGTAATATTCATAGATAAGTCCTTGTGTGAGTATTCTGTCAACGACTTGCGCACTACACATGCCGTGGTGTGCTGGGTCACCGCAAAGAGGTTCTAGGGTTTTGTGTTTATCGTAGTATAAACCTTCACCACACGTAGGTGGGAGGTATTTATGAGGAGGGGGTGTGGCCAAGCAGCAATGCACACCACCTCTGATCCTAATTCGGTTTGGAATCAATGGACTCAAGTTTGGAATCAAACTATGACAAACTGACCCATAGGGGGTGCGACCACAAGTGGACTCGCAGGTCCTTTATTGAAACCGTGTGGGACAACCAAGTACATGTCCTTGGTGCTCCCATAATCCTCCAAAACGCACCACATTAGTTTGGGGCTGAATTAAGAAAGGACTTGTCCTTGGTGCTCTCAACTCCATCTCCTGTAGCTCCTGGCTCCATATTCTTCGTCGAGCCACCATGATCATCTCCCTACATGTCTTCCTCCATATGTGGCACCATGACTCCATGCTAATCTCCTCAAAAAATGTTTGTGTTATCAATAACCCTGATCATACATAAATGCATATATTTAGGTAGTATAAAATTCTTAGAAGCACAAACATCATAATCTAATAACAGTGAGTTCACCTGTTGTTCTATTAACTTGGTTCTTGATCTTGTCGTTGGACCAGTTCTCAGTTCATTCGTTTTCTCTTGCACAACAAGATCTTCAATTGGAGAAGTGTGGAAGATCTAGGGATATCCTCATCATCCTTCCCCCCCCTTGAAAAGGCGTCATCCTCGATCCATCAAGGTCACCTCCATGGTATGGTGTAAAATCAGACACATTGAATGAATTACTCAAACCAAACTCATCACTAGGAAGATCAATATTGTAGGCATTATCATTTATCTTTGCAAGCACTTTATATGGACCATCACCTATAGGCATCAATTTGGACTTGCGCAATGTGGGAAATCTGTCTTTACGAAAATGCACCCACACCATGTCTCCTGGACGAAATAGTACTTCCTTTCTCTTCTTGTTAACTCTTTCAGCTACATGTCGTCCTTTCTTCTCAATTTCTTGGTTTATCTTCTCATGGATCTTCCTCAGAAAATCAGCACATTTTGAGGCTTCCATGTTGACTCTCTCTTGACTTGGAAGTGGCGGCAAATCAAGTGGTGTTATTGGTTTAAAACCATACACCACCTCAAACGGGCATACCTGAGTAGTAGAATGTACATCCCTATTGTATGAAACCTCAACATGTGGCAAACACTCCTCCCACTCCCGTAGATTTTTCTTGATCATGGCTCGCAACAATGGTTATAATGTACGATTCACCACCTCCGTTTATCCATCAGTTTGGGGGTGACAACTAGTAGAAAACAACAAATTTGTCCCCAGCTTCCCCCAAAGTGTCTTTGAAAAGTAGCTCATAAACTTCACGCCACGGTCAGAAACAATAGTCCTTGGTACTCCATGTAATCTCACTATGTCCCTAGAAAACAGATTAGCAATATGCGACACATCGTCGCTCTTGTGGCATGCAATAAAGTGTGACATTTTAGAGAATCTATCAACTGCCACAAATATAGAATAATGGCCACTTCTTGTTCTTGCTAATCCTAGCACAAAATCCATAGTAATGTACTCCCATGGAGTACTAGGTGCAGGAAGAGGAGTATACAAACCATGATGCCTTAATTTGGATTTAGCCTTGCTGCAAGTGATGCAACACCTCACAAACTTGTCCACATCTCTTCTCATACTTGGCCAATAGAAGTGGTCAGCCAACATGAGTAATGTCCTCTCATGTCCAAAGTGTCCCATCAAACAATCACTATGTGATTCCTGCAATAATAACAAGCACACGGTCGACTTTGGTACACATAATTTGTTAGCTCTAAACAAGTATCCATCATGCATATGAAATTTATCCCATGCTTTCACAGTTGTAAAACTACCATAAGGAACAAAAAAATCATGATCTTGAGCATACAAATCATACAAACTCTCTAAACCATGAACTTGCACATCTAAGTGAGTTAACAACATACTTTTCCTAGATCGAGCATCGGTAACTACATTATCTTGGCCTTTCTTGTACTTAATTATGTAGGGGAAAGATTCAATGAATTCAACCCACTAAGCATGATGTTTATTAAGACTAGATTTGCTCTTTAAAATGTTTAATGCTTCATGATCAGAATGTATGATAAATTCTCTTGGCCATAAATAATGTTTCCAAACCTCAAGAACTCTAACAAAAGCATTGTAGCATCCCTGATTTTTGGAAAACTTAAAAATCACAAAAAATTGAAACTTTTTGTTTACATGATAAAGCAAGTCACCAAAAACCAAATAAAAGGAAGAAAGAAAAGAAAACAATATGTAATTGGAATAAAGAATCCAAATTGCCTTAATTCCAAAAAAAACTAAAGCCTATTTCTAAAATAAAATATGATTCCCCATGTGAATAAAATATTATCTTAGAAAACTTCTTTATCCAACATGTTTTCAACTCAACTACCATTTTGAAAATGATTATGATAAATAAAAACCAGAGAGTTACTATCTCTAATATTTTCTCCTTGTCTCCAAGAAATTATGTCACTATCATTATTAATCTCAAATGGATAAAAGTTGGTTATGTGTTTTCCAAGTTTTATATCAATCAAATAAACAATAAGGTGTTATATATATTATTTGGTTATGAAAAAAAAGTAAACTACCTTGGAAAAACAATGTTTTCAATTGGGAAACCAACATCTTCATTTGAGAAAATCTCTCTATTCTTACTCACCCTCAATTTAAAATTTATTAATAAATTATCTATTTTGATTAGGTTAATAAGATACCATGATTGCTCATATGTTGAAAACATTTTAAAACGGCCTAGAAAACAATAATTTGAATCATAGAAATATTTTCTAAAATCATTTAAATCATATTTCTCTAATTAACCCTCTTTTTCTATTAAGTAACAATTCATGTTTTCATCATAATTCAAATTATAAAAGATGGAAACACTTTGAATTGGTTTTGGAAAATAGTATTTGATCATTATAAAGCTACTGAAATTTTATTTGACAAATATTTTTATATTATAATTTTCTAAATTAAAAATCACATTAAGTCACTATTAGGTATTTATTGAATTTTGAAAAGTTCACATTTTGAAATGTGTTTAAAAGCTTAAAAAATTATATGGTTTGAAAGATATTAAAATTACAAGATTTTAGAAATTTATTTGACCTTAATTGGATTATTAAAACAGAAGTTATTAATATTTTAATAAAACAGGAAAAAAATCATTTGATGACGTCATCGCTGACGTCACCCTTCTTCAATCTCTGAAACTGAAAAACGGCAGTTTCCATTGATTGGTTTCGTCGTTGAATTCCCGGCGTTTAAGACCACCATTTGCGTCGCCATTTCCTCCCCTTGAGAGCCCTGCTTCCCCTCATCACTTCCCCTCCCTTTCCTTCTCCCATCTCGCCCCAGGGCTGTTCAATTTCTTCACGAGAAAATTTTATGCACGCCGCCGCATTTAAAAATTCCGGCGAAGGTTCTAAGAGAGCGTCGCCCCTTTCTGGTTCTTTAGGTTCACCCTTGCCGTGCGCAACCTCCTGACCCCTCCCCGTGTTTTTATGCGCGCAGTTTTTGCCACGCCATCGACGACAAAAGCTTGCCGGAGCTTCATCATCTCCGTTCGTGCGCCGCCGTCCATAGAGGCCGTCACCAAGGGCGCCACATGCACCATCGATCTCACCGTGGAGTCCTGCACCTTGTGGTATCCTTCATTGAGCGAGAGGACCCCCGAAACACCGCCACCATCGACGCCCGAGACTCGCAGCTCTCCATCCACGTTGCACCATCGCGTGAAGTCGCCCGAGACCGTGCCGCCGTCTCCATCCTCTTCACCGTGCGACGACGAGCCGCGTCGTGCCCTCTCCTAGATCCGGGAACCTCTGCAACACGTAGCCGTCGAGATCCCGTCCGCGCCGGCCACCACGTTGCCATTTTATGGCAGCCATGTCAGCGAGGTAAGCTAAAGCCTATCTGAGCCGTTCGATCTGATTCGATGTTCATGATTAGATCACCTAACTGTGAACCGGTATGGCCAATAGGGCAACACCGTGTGTCAATCTAGTCAGCAGCCCAGTCAGTTGCTTGGTCAGCGCACATTCAACAGCATGAACCAATCACAGAGCGCCACGTAGCTCAGGAGTTTTCTGTTTTTCTCCCGAATAGAAAATTTTGGCAGTTTTGCAGAATAGTCCTTATAACTTGCAACCATCATAATTTTTTGACCATAAGGCCAAATTTAGCAAAATTGGACTTTTTGAAACCCCCTGGATCTGTAGAATCTTTTAGCATAGTTCAAATTCAAATTTGACAAACTTAAATTGTTTGAAATTTGAATATGCTTGTTTGATGAGTTTTGGCATAATTCAAATTCTACAGATCCAAAAATTTCAAATAATTTTTTTTTTGGAAACCTTAGGATGAGTACTTTCACACCCTATGTCCCAAAATAATTTTTGAACAAGTTAATTTCGAATTTAGAATTAAGTTGTCCAATTAAGTATTTTGACATAGATTAATTTCTATAAATAATTTCAGTGTAGTTCCTTTTGCAAAATTGTTCAATTTTGTAACCTTGAACTAGAGAACTTTGTATAAACTCTTTGACCATCTTAGAACCATATTCATGAAGAATTGGAAAATGTATCACACATATGTTTCACCTCATGATAGCCACGTCTTAGAAATTGTTTCCATCTTTGATGTTATGGCTATTTTGAATCCAAGACAAGTCCCTAGTATGTTAACCATATAAAAGAGCAAGTAGTCAATCTTAAACAATAGTACCATAGTTTTCTATCTACTTCTCCATTCCCCTATTCTTGCTTCAAGAATCCATCAAGTTAGCAAAATTGAAAACAAGACTCAACCACAAGAAGGAACTCCATATTCAACTTGGTGGCAACATGAAGAGCTACAAAGAAGATCATTGAAGAACTTGAATAATGGGAATAGGAATACAAAACAACTAGAAGCAACTCAAGGAAGTGCAAATTCATGAAGGGATCAAGAAGAAGACCAACCCCTTTCTCATTCTATCTTTCTTATTTTCTTTCCTTTTCTAACTGACTTAGTGGTATTTGTGCCCATCCCCTACCAAAACCAATTAGTGAAGTGAAAACCATGAAGATTTATCAAGTTCAAGAGAAGCTTCACAACAAGGAGGAAACTACAATAGAAGCCTGAAGATGATATTCAAGATGACAAGCATGTGAAGACTTGGAGCAATCCACACTAGATGAAGAATAATAAGTTGTTTTTGCCCAACCATTGACCCAAATGGAAAATCCCAAGACTTATATTGTTTTCTCTATTACTATAAAGTTAGTTGAACCTAGACCTACCCTAGTCAAAGTGGAAAGACTAACTTAGATCACTCAAATGTTTTGACGAAAAGAACTAAGTGTTACACATTGTTATGTATTACAATAGTTGAGATAGTTAGATCACCTTGGTGAACTCTTGGAACTTCTTAGATAAATATGTTTTCAATAAAGTTTGATCACTACAAACACATCCATAGTGAACTCTTGGAACTTCCTCGACAAGTATGATTATAGTAAAGTTAGATCACATCAAACTCAACCTAGTCCATCCCAAGTAAACCCTTGGAATTTCCTTAACAAGTATTGAACTCAAACCTTGACCTTGTCCTACCCAACTTGATTAAACCCCTTTTTCCATGATTGTTGCTTTGTATGTTTCTTCACTTGTATATTGTTTGCTTAGTATGTATGTTTATTTTGTTATTGCTGTTTTCAATGAATAGATTGTACGGAGAGCAATGATCTTTTGTGAAGAGAGTGTGATATCTTCACCAACTTCAACAAGGCAAGTAACACACCATCAACTACCCATTATTTTCTATATGCATTAGTTGATTTTGAGTAGTATGCATGATAGGAAATTTTAATAAGTTATATTATGCTATGCTATTATCCTAGTAGTGTGTAGCCATCTTTTTACCCTTGTTATTTTGATAGACTTAGGACTTAGTAGATGCTATGCAATATTACAACTGATTTTACTAGATGTGGAGGAAAAATTCTAAGTATAACTAATAAATGAACCACCTGGGTGGAAGTGGTAAGACTGGTTTATGTTGAGTGTTGCCTCAGGGCCCTTGTCAAAGGTTTATTCACTTGAGGTTGTCACTTGCGGATGGCCACCCAGGAACAAAGAGATTACTATGTCCCTCTAAATCTAGTAGCTTCTAGTGCAGCCTTTAGTCATATGGGCTCTGTCTTGATCAAATAAGTTGCGAGGGTTCAGCCCAGGCTTGACAAGCAGATGTAGCATAATTATAGGTGGAACGGGTCTTGCCGGTGGGTTGAACTCCTTCTTCTGAAAGATCTCGTCTCAATCTTCTCCTTTCCTTAATGCACTCAGGGTGTATAGGATGTTTGGGCTGATTTGAGTCTGAAGGTGAAAGTGCACAAACTCTGCAGAGTCAACAAACTAAGATCTTAGCCGTGTCCCCAGTTATGGACAACTATGAGCAGTTGGACAAGGATTGACGGAAAAATCTCATCACCAATTTCAGTAAGTAAAATTTGACCAAGTGAACGAGTAGTAGTGGTGCTTGGACTTCAGTCCAATGATGGCACCCTTTGAAAAGAAAAGTTTTCTTTTATAAAAGTGATAGGAGAAAACTGGCTTTATGCAAAACTTAGCCAAAACTTCACTCAGCCAAATAAGCATGTAGTATTAGTGTTGCCATTTATATCCACCATAGTGTTTACTTGCCAATACATTAAATTGTATTGACCCTCTTTGTGGCTGCATATTCCATCCTGCAGATGATTTTGAAGACGAGTGAGGATTTTGTTTAGGATCTCGAGACTATCGCCAACATGTTTTGCCTGTGGCACATGAAGAATATGGGCTCAATGTTGTACTATGTTTTCCACTGTATTTCTTTGTTTTCTGCTAGTCTTCTAAGACTATGCAAGTTGTAATCCTATTTTGTAAAGACTGGATCATGCAATGTAATAGAATTTTATGCATTTGCATGATATTTCACTTTGTACTGTGGTGCTAGCAATTGATCCAGGGACTAGCACAATAACAAAGATGTTCTTACATTATTTAAATGTGGGAACGCAACAAGCATACAATTCTTTATCATAAATAGAATAATTCAATTGAGCACCATGCAATTTCTCAGAAAAATAAGCCACTTGTTTGTTTTCTTGCATAAGAACTCCACCAATTCCAATACCACTTGCATCACATTATATTTCGAATTTCTTATTAAAATTAGGAAGTATAAACAATGGGGCAGAAATCAAACATTTCTTAATCTCATCAAAAGCAATATCTTGTGTAACACCCCATTCGAAATCAACACCCTTTTAGTTAGATCATTTAAAGGTGTAGCAAGAGTACTAAAATCTTTCACAAATCTTCTATAGAAACCAACCAACCCATTAAAACTTCTTACTTGACTAACATTGATAGGAATTGGCCAATTTTCAATAGCTTCAATTTAAATTCGTCTACTTCAATGTCATGCTTAGAAACAACATATCCCAGAAATATGACCTTATCTTTGCAAAATGTGCACTTCTCAAGATTACCATAAAGTTTATCTTCACGTAGCACATGCAAAACTTTTCTAATATGATCAACATGCTCATAGTCATTGTGGTTGTAAATTAATATATCATCAAAATACACAATGACAAACTTGCCAGTAAAATTTCTCAAAACATGGTTCATTAGTTCATGAAAGTACTAGGTTCATTAGTTAAACAATAAGGCATCACTAACCATTCATATAAACCAAATTTTGTTTTAAAGGTTGCTTTCCACTCATCCCCCTATTTCATCCTAAGTTGATGGTAATCACTATGCAAATCAATTTTTGAGAAAACAACAACACCACTTAATTCATCTAGCAAGTCTTCCAAACATGCTATAGGATGACGATAAGGAATAGTGATGTTGTTAATTTCTCTACAATCTACACACATGCGCCAAGTACCATCTTTCTTAGGAGCTAAAATAATAGGAACAACACAAAGGCTAAGGCCGATGCGAATATACCCCTTATCAAGAAGCTCTTGCACTTGTTTCTGAATTTCTTTTGTCTCTTGGGGATTGGTACCGTACGGGGGCTCGGTTTGGCAATGTTGCTCCAGGTATCAAGTCAATTTGATGCTCAATACCACACAATGGTGGAAACCCTGTTGTTACCTCTTCTCAAAACACATCATCAAAAGAGGCTCATGTCATTAGAAACAACAATAGAGAGAGGGGTCATGTCATTAGAAAACAAAATTTATCCCTTGTGCATGAGAACTATAGGAACTAAACTAGGATCCTCACTAAACTCTCTCAAGTCCTCTTTGGTGGCTAACATGCATAATAGGCTCACTCCCTCACATTTATTTTTACCACTCAGCTTGGTCTTGCTATTTTCAATCACATAAATATTATTCTGTCGTCTCTCAACTCTCTCACTCTCCTTTTCAAGATTTATTTCACTTTTTTTACGAGACTCATTTACAATTTGTTGTGGTGTCACAGGCCTCAAAATTATGTCCTTCCCATGCCAATTCAACTGATATGTATTTTCTCTCCAATTATGTATAGCACTGATGTCAAACTGCCATGGTCTACTAGCAACATGCGACAAACAGACATAGGCACCACATCACACTCAATTGTGTCCTTGTATGGTCCAATTTGAAACTCAACTCTCAGCATGTAGATCACCTTCATGTCTCCTTTGTCACTCAACCACTGAATATAATAAGGATGAGGGTGTGGAATATATTTCAATTTCAACTTTGCACATAACTCTTTGCTTGTTAAATTTCTGCACTCCCTCCATCAATAATAACTTTGCAAGACATCTGAGGACCTACAATTGATTTAGTTTGGAAGAAATTGCATATGTGATTTTTTGTACTTGGAATAACACTCAAATATTTTTGTGTGCAAACATTAGAGGAATAATGTCTAGCATATGCATCAACTGGACCGTATTTATCATCACAATCATCCTCCTCATTTGGATCAGCATCATCACCCGCTTCATACTCATTATCCTCATTAACACGCATGATTTTCTTATTAGAACAATCTCTCTTGAAGTGCCCTTTACCTCCACATGAATGACAACTCATATCTCTATTTCTAGCTGTAGAAATTGTAGAACCACTTTCACTTGGTGCTGGTTGGGAATTTTCTTTGTATTGGAAGTTCTATTCTCGGGTTTGGAAGGTGGAGCACCACGAGTTTGAGATGTTTGTGGTGGTGGTGATGAAAAAGCAGAATTTCGAGGAGTAAAAATTCCCTAGCACTCAATCTAGCCTCCTTGGCCAACCGTGCCTCAGCCTCTCTAGCACGATGTAACATCTCATTCATGTCATTATATTGTAGATGCATCACAATGCTCTTGATTTTGAATTGAAAACCAGAGAGGAAACGTTGCATAGTGTGTCCTGGTTCCTCTCTAACCCGAGCTATTTGGAGAATCAGCTCCATCTGCCTATAATAAGCATCCACTGACAAAGTTCCTTGCTTCAATTGCTGCAATTTATCACATAGGGTTATTTGGCACACATTTGTCCCCCATAAATTGCTTCATTGTTCTCCATGTGACAATTTCTGGATCACCATTTTCTTCCCTCAATTGTATAATATTATCCCACCACAAAAGAGCATAGCCATCAAATCCAGAAGATGCAAGTTTTATCTTTCTATCCTCATTATACTCATGCAATCTCCAAAGCTTCTCAATTTTCAATTCCCACATCAAATTTTCCCTATTATTTTCTAGGGCTTGGACTCTCCTAGCAAAGTCAATACCTCCACGGCCATGAATTGCATTGCCTCGACCACCATCAAGATCAGCCTCATCATGAACATTGGGATTAATATTGCATTGAGGAGCTCTTTGTTGTTGCACTAGAGTAGCCAAGTTAGCAATCTGTCTTGTCAAATTTGTCATAGACTCTTGCAAAACATCAACAGATTCTTGAGTAGCAGCAGCTTCTATTTTCAGATCCATGACTCTCAATTCTGTTCTCAAAGTATCATCGTATTTATCTATCTTGGATTCCATCCTTTTTGTCAACACATCTTTAAATGCTTCATACCCATTCCACTTTACCACCTCCTCGGGATTCTTCTTAGTCTGCAAATCAAAATCACTAGAAGACTCCATGGTTAATATGTTAGTGAAACAAAACAAATATGGGTAGTGGTGTTCTCTCAAAACTCACTCAAAATAGCAAATAAAGGTGTGTCTTACCGTTCCAAAGTGAATAGAAATACTTACCACAAGTAACATCAGGGGCGGAGCTGGATCTCAAGTCACCCCGATGCACCACATTTGACATAGCGTAAAATTTTCAAGCAACAATCTACTACTCCCTCCGATCCATATTAATGGTTGCTAAATCGGATGTATCTAGACATATTTTAGTGCTAGATACATCCGATTTAGCGACCATTAATATGGATCGGAGGGAGTATATAAATGTGTCTTACATAACGTCTAACATAGGTTATTACCCGTGATAAAATATAACGTGTAAATAGAAAGAACTAGCGATCAAAAATCAAAATGTGTACTCCCTCCATCCAGTTTTATAAGAAACATTATTTACCATTTTAATTTTAACCATATAGTACGTAGTAAAATGAGTTAATCTATCACAAAATAAGTCTAGATTTACTCATTTTAAAATTTATGTGGCCAAAATTGAAATGACTTATAATAGTGAAAGGAGGGAGTACTATAATTATGAAACAAACGGATAACAATTACTTGGAAATTCGTCTTGCATTTCCAAATTTAAAATATATCATCAAACAAAAAGACTCAATAAGCTACACAATATAGTAGACTTAATTTTCAAGTGTTGTATAGTAGAATGGACACAATGATTATATTTAAGTAGCAAATTTGCATAGTAGTGTCTTTTCGAATAGCCTAAATGTTCAATCTTTTTTTCTCTTGCTGGATCAAATTGAATCTTTACGTTGTGCAAATCCTAGCCATAATTTTGATGAGATTTCATCTATCATCCATATATTTTGTAAAAAAAAAAAGGAAATTTCAGTAAAACTAGCAGCACAAAGATTTGAATCTGTAGAACTAAAATAGACTGATTCGATAGAGACAGACCTTGTAAGTCTGGCGAAGCGAGGGGCGAGGCCGATGGCCCGGCGGCTGGCGGTAGGGGATAAGGCAATTGGCTGGTGATCGGAGGTGTGCGCGTGCCCGGGTCGGCACGTCGGAGATCCGCCCATCGCGGCGGCGCCGTTTTCTGCTAGCAGTTACGGTTTCTAGCAGTTCTTGTTAAGGCGTTCGGCTGTGCGATGGGGTAATTATTTTATCAATCAAGCCAAGAAACAACATAGGAATTGGTCCATTCGTCCATATACGTGGGGTACGAACGTGAGAGCAGCCGTGGGCCATGCGGCAGCGTACGTGGGTGTGACAACAGGCCCGCGCGTGCGGGCTGGAAGCATTGTGGCACGGACCCTGATGCACTGAACTCGATCCAACCTGATGCCTGATCCTTTTTTAGATGTCAAGTGGTATTAAAAAAAATCTTAGAGCCGTATTCCTGTGCATCGGGGTAGCTCCATAGGGCTCCGCCCCTGAGTAACATCACTACTATGACTTGGTGTGAAGAAGAGAATACCCGGGATTTTAGCTATCACAAGACAAAACATGATATATAGCAGGAGTTGGTATGGATACCTAACAACACAAAAATAACAAGTTCTATTTGTTGTTTGTGTGATACAAAAAATCACCTAGAAAACACACATCAATATGGAGACAAATGTGGAAAGCAACTATATGGATGAAAATGTTGCAATGCACTAGAAATACACTAGCCAAGCTCAATGAAAACAATCACAAGATTGCTCAATTTTAGTGTCAAGTATAGAAATGATTAAAACAGCTCCACTCACAATGTGTGATATACTCTCGGCCTCTTTTGCTTTTTTTTCTCTTTTTCCTTTTTCTCTTTTCTATTTTTTTAATACTTTTTGCAATGGCCCTACAACTAGGAGCAAAATAACAAGATGATAAAAATGTCACACAAAAGTATGATGATAATGAGCAGCCTGTAAAGAGAAGAAAGGTAGCTATTCTTATGGGTAAGGTACCTAAAATTATGCTCTAGAAAGGCAGTGTCTATGTATCACAAGTTCAGAATGTAAACCTAAAGAAAATTGTAGAATAAAACAAAAATAAACACACTAAAAACTTACTAATAAATCACGACAGAAAAACTGCTCATTTCGGTGCCCGGCAGAATAGTGGCCGCGGTTGCTATTTGAATAGAGGGCGCGACATCTTTTTCGTCGAAACCGTGCCGGGCAGGGTCTACCGATAGCAGCCAGGCTTGGGTACGCGGCAGGAAACTTGGCACTTTTGTGCCTCTGCAGCAGCCCGAGTTAGACTAGGACTTGGAGATCTAGCGTTTTGCGCAAATTGGTGCCGCGACAGAAATCCGATAGGGAGTAGTACTCGAACAACCACGACAGAGTTTTGATTGATTTTTGTACCATGCAGAATAAGTCCGAATTGAACTAGAACAAATATACAACGGCAGGAAAATAGAGATTTTTTTTGTGCCGCGGTAGGGATCAGATTAGACGCAAAGGACTCGAATTGGCAAATATTTTTGGTATTTTTGGTGGACACTTGAAATAGAACTCGAAGAACACTAAGAAACCTAACCCTAACCGAAACAAAAAAGAATCAAAAAACAGAAAAGGAAACGAAAGATCAACACAAAACAACAACTAGGGATTGCAAATTTGGGATGATCTAGGCTATGGAAGTGATCTAAACACCTATTTTGTGGGCCTTTTTCTGTATAGGATGAAAACACTCAAAAATAAGGGGATGGAAATTGCTCACCGAGACAACCTATAAATCTGAGATCAAGATGATATGGGGTGGCCCGATCATATCGATGAACTCACTGATAATGGTGGATGATAACTTGTGTCTCGCAACGAACTCTCCGGCTAATCCCTGATGCCAATGCAACGGCAATAAATCCCTTGGATATTCGCAACTCCACACACTTGCACGAGTAGCCACTGACTACTAGTGGTCATGTATCTTGTAATTCCCAATGGGACAGTAGATAGCATGCATAATTTGTAGTTGGTATACTTCTAGATGAATGCTTCTCACAATCGAACAAGAGGTTCTAGGTTTTTATGTTTATCGTAGTATAAACCTTCACCACACGCGGGTGGGAGGTATTTATGAGGAGGGGATGCGGCCAAGCATCTAATGCGCACCACCTCTGATCCTAATTCGGTTTGGACTCAATGGACTCAAGTTTGGACTCAAACTATGACAAACCGACCCATAAGGGGTGCGTCCACAAGTGGGCTCACACGTCCTTTATTGAAACCATGTGGGATAGCCAAGGACATGTCCTTGGTGCTCCCATAATCCTCCAAACCACACCACATTAGTTTGGTTCTGAATTAAGAAAGGACTTGTCCTTGGTGCTCTCAACTCCATCTTCTTTAGCTCCTTGCTCCATCTTCTCCCTCGAGCCACCATGATCATCTACCTCCATGTCTTCCTCCATATGTGGCACCATGACTCCATGCTCCTCTCCTCCAATAATGCTTGTGTTATCAATAACCTTGATCATACATAAATGCATAGATTTAGGAAGTATAAAATTCTCATAAGCACAAACATCATAATCTAATAAGAGTGAGTTCACCTGCTGTTCTAGTAACTTGGTTCTTGATCTTTTCATTGGACCAATTCTCAATTAATTGGTTTTATCTTGCACATCGACATCTTCTATTGGAGAAGGTGTAGAAGTACTAGGGATGTCCTCATCACTATTTTTATGGTGCTCTTTGATGGTCAACTTTGACCATATATATACAACAAATTATATGGATTGAGAACGTATAAATTGTATCATTGAACTCATCTTGTAAAATTCTTTCATTTCATATATTTTTATGCTATTTATGTGGACATATTATAAGGACAAATTATGGTCAAATTTTCACGTCGTTGACCAACGAAATTAAAGGGCTCCTTGTATTTTGGGACGGAGGGAGTATTATATTATCAAAGAGGATTTTAGAACTTCTTCATGCGGATCTCTTTGGTGCCTTGCCCGAGGCAAGTCTTGGTGGGAATAAGTATTGCTTGGTGATTGTGGATGACTACTCAAGATATACTTGAGTTTATTTATTCAAGTTGAAGAGTGAGACCCAACAAGCCGTCATCGACTTCTCCAATCAAGTTCAACGTCAACATAATGTTCCTATAATGTACATTAGGAGTGATAATGGCTACGAATTAAGAACTACAACCTAAATGAGTTCCTTGGCGAGAGGGTATTCGTCATCAATATTCCGCTGCATATACCCTTCAACAAAATGGTGTAACCGAAAGGAAGAATTAGACTCTCTTAAATATGGCTAGGTCCATGTGTTGGCGGAGTATAAACCTCGTCAATATCTATGGGTCAAAGCCATATCTACGGCTTGTCATTCATGAAACCAGCTCTACATTTTCAAAGGCTTAATGAAGACTCCATATGAGATTTTCACCGGCAACAAACCAAATATCTCCTACTTATGTGTCTTTGGTCGTAAGTGTTTCTATGTAGTAGAAAGAGTTTATTTGTCTAAATTCCAATCTAAATCTATTGAGGGTACATTTGTTGGTTATGGTGCCGAATCCCACACTTATAGAGTCTTTGATAAGGCGTCACGGATTGTTATTGAATCTAATAGTGTGGTGTTCGAAGAAAATGATGGCTCCCAAGTGGCGCAGTTTCATGTTTCTAATGTAGATGTTGAAATACCTCAAGAAGCCATAGAATAATGGGTGTGGGATTTTTCCGCCCCATTGAGGGACACCTTGTGGCGGATCGAGAAGAACTATGCTCTACTCAAGTGGATCCCTCCTCTACACTAGAATAACATGCCAATGGAGCAAGTGATGCACCAACCCAAGAACAAGTTCAAGACCCTCCTATTTTTGATCAATTTGCTATGCAATAACCAAGTTCTCCTATCATTAAAGCTAGCCAAGATCAAGGCCAATATCAACCTTCTTCATCTCATGTTGAAGCAAGTCAAAATGATGATCAGGGCCAACAAACCAGTCAAGATGGGGACCCAAATGATCAAGATGATCAAGTGATTCCTCCTCGTAATAATGAGGCAATCTAAGCCCATCATCAAGCAAGGATTACTAGATCTTTGAAGAAAATTGACTATACCGATGATAATGTGTTGGGTGATGTGAGAGGCAACAGATCCACAAGATCTCAATTGGCAAGCTTTAGTGAGCATCAAGCTCACATATCCATGGTGGAACCAAAAAAAGTGTTTGAGGCTCTTCAGAATCCGGATTGGTTGGAAGCTATGCATGATGAACTCAATAACTTTGAGCGCAACAAAGTGTGGAAGCTAGATGAGAATCCCAAAGATTGCCGCAATGTTATTGGCACCAAGTGGAAATTCAAGAACAAGCAAGACGAGCATGGTATTGTTAGTGGCTTAAGGGTATTAACAAGTGTAAGGCATTGACTTTGATGAAATCTATGCTCCCGTGGCTTGCCTTGATTCCATCTGTATCCTTCTTGCATATGCATCTTCGCATAACTTTATTGCAACAAATGGATGTCAAAAGTTCTTTTCTAAATGGTCCATTGAAAGAGTTGGTATATGTTAAGCAGCCTCCGTGGTTCGAGGACCCAACTTCCCTAACCATGTCTACAAGCTCAATAAGGTGCTCTATGGACTTAAACAAGCACCACGTGCATGGTATTAGCATCTTGGAGAGTAGTTGAAAGACCGTGGGTTTGAAGTTGGGAAAATCGATCCCACCTTTTTCACAAAGAGGGTTAAGGGGGTGCTTTCATATGCCAACTATACGTGGATGATATTATATTTGGCTCAACTAATCAAGCTTTCAATAATGAATTTTCAAAGCTTATGACTAGAAGGTTTGAGATGTCTCCTATGGGAGAGATCAAATTATTCCTTGGCTTTGAGATCAAGCAATTGTCTCATGGGGCTTTCATTTATCAAGCCAAGTATACCCAATACATGCTCAAGAGGTTCAACTTCCAAGATTCCAAAAGGAATATCACTCCAATGCAAACCAAGTGTCATCTCAAGCGTAATCCGGATGGTAAAGATGTGGACCAAAAGTTGTATTGTTCTATGATTGGTTCTTTGCTTTATCTTTGTTCTTTTAGGCCCGATATTGTGTTTAGTGTAGGGGTGTGTGAAAGGTATCAAGCGGCTCCTAAGTAAATCCACTTGACGGTGGTCCATAGGATCTTTCAGTATTTGGTTCATACCTCAAGGTTTGGGTTGTGGTACCCAAAGGGGGCACATTTCTCTCTTAGTGGGTACACGGGCTCGGATTGGTCTTGTGATCAAGATGATAGGAAATCGACTTACGGGGCTTGCCAATTCCTTGGTAGGTCCTTGGTGAGTCGGTCTTCTAAGAAGCAAAATTGCATATCTCTCTCTACCGTCGAAGCCGAGTATGTGGAAGCTGCTAGTGCTTGCACTCAATCGTTGTGGATGAGGCAAACTCTCAAGGAATATAATCTCCATTCTGACAAAGTTCCTCTATTGTTCTACAATGAAAGTGCCATCAAGATTGCTTACAACCCAGTGCAACATAGAAGAACGAAGCACATTGAGATTCGTCATCACTTCACTAGAGATCATCTTGCCCGTGGAAATATTGAGCTAGCATATGTTCCCACCAAGGATCAACTTGCCGATATATTCATGAAGCCCATTGATGATACACGATTTATGTTCTTGAGGAATGAGTTAAATATCATTGATTCAAGGAGCTTGACTTGAGGATCTTGCATACACACCTATAGTTGACAATGTGTTTGGGTTTAGGAGTAGGCATGGACATATGGGGAGTGTTGTCCTAACACATTGGGCTCTCCTTCCCCCCATTATGCCAAAAGTAAAAAAAATCATTTATATCTCTCTTTTTCTAATGTTGAATTGTGAGCTAAAACATTGAAAATTGGAAATGCACCTAAGATACATCTTCGTGGTGTCATACCATACTCTCTTACATGGTGGCCTAGGCCACCAACCTCTTCTTTGTGAAGAGTTGGTTCTTATTGGTCTCCCATTTGGATTTTATTTGTTTTTCCTTAGTTTTTTCTTGTTCGAGCTTGTTGTGGGAAATATGCTAAAATTTGGCCTTTTCCATTTGATTGTTGCAAATAAGAGCATAAAGTACAATTTTCCAGTTTGTAATTCTATGCCAAGCCCAATTTATCCCGAAAACAAATCAATCTCCTACACACAAGTGTCCCAAATTTGTTTATGAGGAAGTGGGGCAGCAGGCCGGATATTCAGCCTCTCTCCGAGGTGGATAATTTGGGGGCCTGATAATCCGCCCCAAGCAGTTTTCATTTTTAAACAGAGGTGGCCGAGGTGGGGAGTTTCATCGATATTTCCCACCCACCTCCAACCCCCTCTCTCCCCCACCGCTCCATGTCGCTGTCCCATCCTCGCCGGAGAAGATTTCACCACCGGAGTTTCTGGGGCCCTCTCGTGGATCCATCCCTTCCATCTCCCGGGCATCTTATCCCCCATGTGGTTCCTCCATGGAAGAGGGTAACTCCACTGCTTTCCTTTCTAGGGTGTTCTTCACCCTTTGCTTTTTATTGTGGAGTTAGTAAATTTTGTTTGGGGTAGATGATGCCATTTCTATCCATAGCATCTTATATACATTAGTCTTGGTACTTCTTGGTCCGATCTATTTCTAGACCTAGGTTTCGAATCAGGTTGAAAAAAATTCATAGGGGAGGATTATCCCCCCCCCTTGGGCCGGAATATCCGCCCCCTGTACATGAGTTGAAAGCTTAAATTCTTGCTCTGATTCCTCCTTGGCCTAAATGGTGTCGACAAGTGTGCACCATCTGTAATGTGTGTATGCTTTCCATTCCCAAATTGTGTGTACTTATATTGTTCCTTTCCACCTTTTATTCTCTTTCCCAGGTGACTCTCCGAAGAATTCCCCTCTGAAGCGAGTCCGCAAGTATTCTCTTTGTCCTAATGAGGATAGTACTCTTGTAGATGAGCATGTGATCCGTCAGCACAGCTGGGAGGCCATGAGGAAGATCAAGGTTCCTATTGATCCCAAGAAGAAAGGGAAATGAAAGAGGGTAAACTATAAGGAAGACATGGATGACATTGATTACTCAGCTATGAGGAAGCTTGACTGGTTACCGACTGAGGATGGAGAGGAAGGTGTTAAGAATGGATATTTTTGATGCATGAAGCACAAGCATGTGTATGATGACATATATCAGACCTTTCAGCATCCTGTGCGTCCTATGCACCCCATCAATATGGATTTTCTTCGTGGCAAGGAGTTTCAAGAGGATGTGGACTGAGAGGATGGGTCTTCACCACCTCATGGAGCGCCAATGCAACTACAATGTCACTCTTATTAAGCAGTTCTTTGCTACCATGGTTCTAAAGGGGGACGAGGATAGGACTCTGAAGTGGATGTATGGCTTTGTGTACTGTGAGGCTACCTTCCATGACTTTGGGAGGATTCTTGGGTATCCATTTAGAGGCGAGTCTTGTCCTTCGGGTATTCGTCTTGACTCTCCTGAGAGGACTAGCAAGAACGAGTTGGCTGATCTCTATGGCCCCGAGGGAGTGATTGGTGCCAATGTGGGCCTTCCGCCTCTCTATGTTATTCTTGTCAGGATTTTCCGAGAGACATTGACCCGAGTGGTGGAAACAACAATGCTATTCGTGGAACTCTTGTGGAGCTTCTGTTGCTTGCTCATAAGATCACTACTTCTGAAGATCCAGCGGAGTCTTTTACTCTTGATGTGATGGATTATATTTTCCATGAGATGCATGATGCCATGGTTTCCCGTCTGACCATCCCTAATGCTCTGTATATCATGTTTCTTATCAAGGACAAGATGAAGAACTATGATCTGAGTGGGAATCAAGTGGAGCACAAGTTAAAGTGGTTCTATATGAAGAAGACCACTCCAGCTGCTTCAGTTGACACTTTCATGGCAGATGATCGTAAGAGAAGCATCACTCGTAGCATCAGAAACACTACTAGGGGCCACAAGCCTTCCACTTCCTCTTTTACCTCTGAGGTGAAGGATCTTAGCTAGTTTTAGCATACCATTCTATGCATGAAGGTGGATATTCACAAGGAACAACACAATGCCTATCACGGGGATCATATTATGGCAGTGACTCAGAAGAAGATTCTTCACCATGTTAGTGGTGCCCCTGGCACCCCTCCTATTTGCTTCTCAGACTGTCTGCTACTCTTGGTGGAACACAGACTCTTCTCAGTATTCGTGTTTGACTTGGAGCCACCTCTCTATCGTGCACCTCCTGCTGATGATTCTGAGGATTATGGTGGTGATGATGAGGATGCGCAGAGCGAGGATGATGCTTCGGAGGGCCCGAAGGACTCGGAGTGACTTCTTTGGGACGTGTAGCATCACTCTTCTTTATTTTTGGTGTTTTGATGACAAAGGGGGAGAAGAAGTTCTATTAGGAGTATCCGAGGGGTTTTGCATGGGTCGGACACAAGCATGTGTTGTTATCATTTGTTTAGATCTTGTGTCCATTTATGTTTATTTGCTTTTGTTTTAGTTTTATTTCCTTTGTGGTGTCAGACATATGGATGATTTGTTATCTTCTATGTTGAGAACTATGTGATTATTAGAATGTGAGTGATATATATCTACCATCATCTTCTATACAAGGTTTGATCTCAACTATCTTTTATTTTATGTCTCTTATCATGCTTGCATTAGATTTTTTCAATGAACCCTTTGTTGTGCATTTTGGTGCTTGTGAAATTATGCTATGAACACACTTAGGGGGAGCTTATATACTTCTTGGTTTTGAGTATGGTTTCATCGCAAATCCATGTGTTGTCATCTAACACCAGAAAGGGGGAGATTGAAAGTGCATTTCTTATCCCTTAGTGTTTTGTGTGTTAGTTAACAACAACAGTGATATTTAATCTTGTTCTAAGTGGTGCAAGCCGTCTAGATAAACTCTACAAGCACCAAGCACCAAAATGGTCGAAGAAAAGATCGATGTTTCTCCCTCTGTTATGGCAGGAATTTTGGCCTGGAGAGTCCAGAAATTCTGCTCCTCAGAACCAAGGTTGAAATTCGGCTAAAGATCAAAGCGCAAGGCACGTAGAGATGGCCCAGATTTTTGGCCGGATATTTCATATCCCAAAGGCCTGAAATTCCGGGGGGCGAGTATTCCGCCCCCAGAAACTCGGTGAAGATTTTCTGCTAAGGACTTTGGCGTGGGGCTTGCAGAGTTGGGCCGGATATTTCATATCCAGAGGCCGGATATTCCGGGGGGCGGATATTTTGCCCCCTCAAGGGTCGGATATTCTGTCCTAGAAACTTGACAGGACAAAATTGGCTAAGGACTTTATAGTGGGGCATGCAGATGCCACCCGGATTTTTGGGCCGGACTATTTGGCCAAAGGGGCCGGATATTCCGCCCAAAAAAATCCTGCAACAGCCACATTTTGAGAGGGGGTAATACCCCCTCGTTCTTCAATCTCAGCTTAGCTCGCCCAACATTAAATACCTCCATTATGAGCTCACCTACTCAAGAGATCTCCCAATCCCTCAACCCAAACTCGTTTATCATCGGAGGATTGAAGGAGAAGGCCCCGATCTACATCTTCGCTAAGCCGTTCTTCATTTTCTCCTCACTCACTTGAGGGATTCGTGTCTAGAGTTTCCTTGTGGAAAACCTAGACCTCATTTTTACTCACTTGTTGTTTGTAGCATATTGTTGGTGTTCTTGGGAGCCTCCAATTCAGCTGTGGGTGGGTGTTCCTCAAGCTAATTGTAAAGGCAACGATTTCTACCTCGAAGAGAATCAATAGTGGAAGGTGAACTAGGCTTTTGTGGTGAAGTTCATCGGAGAATAAGGTGAGGCCTTTGTGGTGTTGAGTAGTCCTTCATGGCGAAACTCACACCCCTCCAACGAGAAGTACTCCCCTCAAAAGGAGGAACTCATGAATACATCATTGTCTCCACGTGCTTCCGTTATCGGTTTCTTCTATCCTTACTTTTACTTTGTGTTTGTATCTTGCTTAGTGTAGCTCTTGCCATATAGGTAAATTCACCTTAGTTGCATATCTAGAGAATTCACTTTTGTGTCAAGCCTAAATCGAAAAGGTATTAAAATTTGGAATTAGCATCTATTCACCCCCTAGGTGCCCATACTATCCATTCAGGTACCACCCGACAAAGACCTAGGCGTTCTCTCTTACCTTGTATTTCCGTGCACGTCTCCTCTCTCAACCCCTATGAAATTGTCGTTGCCGTCGTGTTTTAAACCCAGCAAAGATGTGTAGCCTTCCCCGCTTCGGTTGCTGCTCTCTTCATTGTTTGGAAGCCGCCACTGCTAGATGGATCCGACCATTGGCACATCACTTCCGTCGTTGCTTTTTCAGGATGTCTGACCTCCTCCTCTTGCCAACCAGCGGCTCTTATTCAGCTGGAGCTCGTCCACTTGCTAGGCACACATCTCTGGATAAGACCATCTTGCGCCCACCTAGCACACAAAGTGTTTGACCATTTGCTAAGGTTTCTAGTTTTCTGTGTACTTAAAGTAGATAGGGTGTTTGGTCATTTGATTGCCTCATTTTCTATTCATAGACAATGGATAGTGATGATGAGATGATGATTCTTCAATTGGTGGAAGAGGAAGCCGCCGCCGCTGCTAAGGTTGATGAGTGCTTGATGGTCCTCCCTTGTCTCCTATGTTTACAAGGGAAATTGAATGCCCCTTCTCGATGTGGAGATTTGAAGATTGGGAAACATAAGAACAAGGATCATCATAGTATGGAGTGTCATTTGTTGCTAGAGGCCGACTATTTTACCGACGAGGCAACACATAGGTCGTGGGATTTTCAATGTGCTTTAGGATAAAGGAGGAGGTGTTCATGCGTCTTGTGTAAGGAGTACGATGACTACTTCATGTGCAAAAGACTACACGAAAATGGTTAGTTTTCATCTATTCGGAAATATACTGTTGCGGATCACAAGACGACTACCTATCTATGGCTGAGTCGACATGCATTCAGATCATGTACACGTTTTGCAAGGCGGTGGTAGCAATGTTTAAACCAACCTATTTGAGAGCACCGACTGAAGCGGACATAGATTGTATGCATTGGGACCGGAAGAATTATCCGTTCGATTGATAAGAATTGTACAAAGTTTATTTTGGTGAGTGCAGTCTGACACACATTCTTTGGTATGCTGCAATCTTATAATGACATCAACATGCTAGAATTATCTCCGGTGTTTATAAGACTTATTGAAGGCAATGCTCCGGAGCACAGCTATGTGATCGATGGCCTTCAATACATTGAAGGGTACTACCTAGCCAATGGATCTATAAAATATGTCCGAAAAAAATCTTGGTTTGCTTTGTGCGAAAACAGTGCCACGAAAGGTGTTGAGTGGCTCCGGGCTTGTTTCATTATTGTTTGGTATCCTATTCTTACTTGGTTGAGAGGCCAAATGTGGGAGGTCATGAATGATTGTGTTATCATGCAGAACATGATCATCGGATGAGCGTGCCGCTCAAGTGATTGATGACCTCTTACCGAAGTTGATCACCAGATGCAGGTCGAGTTTGCTCATTTTCACGCCATGCATAAGGTTGTTCATTGCCAACTGCAAAATGATCTGGTTGAGAATCTGTGGGCACTCAAAAGGAAATGAAAACTTAGTCTTGGTCTAGTTGAACTTTTCGGATTTTTAATTTATTTGAGTTGTTGTGTCAATTATTTTATCCCTGTGTTTCAAATACTGTGGAACTAATTTATGTGTTTGAAACTATGAATAAAATATGGTTGCATTTGTTAAATAATGAGGTTAAATATGGCCTATTGCGGTGACAAGACAACCCATCTTTTTTTTTTGAAATAAGATAACTATATTAATATAGCAAGCAAGCCGCCTCATTAAAAACCTTCCAGTCCCCTCAGGTACCCTGGTAAGGAAAGGAGTGCAAAAAAACTTGCTGCTCAGATAAGAGTTACATCGTTTGCTATTACATGTAAAATGCTATCAGGTGGATCACCATGCCAAATCTCATAGGTATCCCCACTATCCCTAGCTAAAAGGTGAGCTGCTTCATTAGCCTCCCTAGGACAGTGCTGGAATCTCACAACGGTAAAATTTCTACAAAGAAAAGTACACTCCTCATATATCGCTGCTGCAGCTCCAAGAGAATTTCCTTCGTTCTGCATTGTCTCGATAACCTCCACGCAATCCGCTTCCACCATTAACCTGTTACACCCTACCTGTCCTGCTAAAAGGAGGCCATCCCTCAACGCAATTGCTTCCGCTGTTGTGGCATCCTCAACATGTTGAAAACTCCTGCGTCCACATGCGATAACCGAGCCCAAATGGTCTCTTAATATTGCACCCGTACCTCCAGTCCCCAGATCTGCCACAAAAGCTGCATCCACATTAAGCTTAATGAAATCCTCCGGAGGTTTATGCCATCTGTGTCTAGTTATCGGGCCATGTACGTTTTTTCGAGCCCTTGAGTAATTCATAGCCAGTGCTAGTATAGATTGCGCCGAACGGGCCGGGGCTTGTATCACCTCGCCATGTCCCGCCTTGCGCCTCTCCCACCACAAATACCAACATGCGACGGCCATAACATCACAAGACCGAACCTCCGGACACAACGGTGATGCCTCCGATCTCAGCAGCAGGCTTTCGAGCATCGTAGCTCCCAACGGTTCCATCCCTTCTGCTTCCAATAGTGTTTCACGGAATCCCATGAACTCCCAAACCTCTCTAGCTCTTTTGCATTTGAAAAATGCATGGGCTAGGCTCTCACATGCCTGATTACACATCAGACACTGACTGGATGAAACAATATGACGATTAGCTAAAACCCCTTTGCACGGAATCGCCCCAAGCATAGCTCTCCACATGTGAATTTTAATTTTTGCCGGTGTACGAAGGGACCATATGGCTTTCCAGATCGGACTAGCAGCAGAAGAACCCAATATAGCCATCCTTCGAAGGTTTCTGCCATGTTGTTTATGCCACTCCAGATGGTATGCCGATTTTACCGAGAAAAAACCCCTCCTATCCGGATGCCATGAGATGAAATCCCCCATCATGCCAATCGCAAGGGGAATTCGAAGAATTCTCTCAGCATCAATATCCCAAAACAGTGATCGAATCAACTCCTCATCCCAAATACGATTATCAGCATCAATAAGATCAGCCACCTTAGTCAAAACAATATTACCTCTCGTAGTCATAATCTTGCGGTTGTGGCTGTTTGGGATCCAGCAGTCATCCCAAATATTAATGTTTTCGCCATCCCCAACTCTCCAAATATGACCCCTCTTAAAAGTCTGTACCCCATGCCAGATGCTCTGCCAGGTGTATGAACTACCTTTCTTCAACTCACAGTTTAGAATATCTCCCGAGGGAAAGTATTTGGAACGCAGAACTTGTGCACATATAGAATCCGGTTCAGAAATCAGTCTCCAGCATTGTTTGGAGAGAAGGGACATGTTAAAACACTCCAAATCACGAAACCCCATACCACCTTGATTCTTTGGGACACACATTTTCCACCAAGAAAACCAGTGCATATGCTTTTGTTGGTCATCGTCTCCCCACCAGAATTGGGATATTGCAGATATTATCCCTTTGCAAATCTGTTTGGGAAGTCGGAAAACTGACATTGCATAAACTGGAATAGATTGAATTACCGCTTTAATTAGAATCTCCTTACCACCGAATGAGAGGTGTTTCTCCTTCCAACCGCTAAGGAGTTTTATCACCCTGTCAATAAGATGTTTGAAACAGTCTGTCCTATCCACCCCAACAATTGGAGGTAAACCCAAGTATTTATCAGTGATCGCCTCAGTCATAATATCCAGAATAGAGCAAACCTCCACTTTAGTATCCACATTGGTGCAGGGGCTAAAGAAAATGCTAGATTTCGCAACACTCACCAACTGGCCCGAGGCCTGGCAATAATCATCCAAAGCACTCTTCAGGGTAGACGCATTAAGGCTATCAGCTTTCATTAAAATAAGAGAATCGTCCGCAAAGAGGAGGTGTGATATAGATGGAGCATCCTTGCACACCTTGACTCCAATGAGATTTCCCTGACTCTCATGAAAAGCTAGCAAACTTGTTAGGCCCTCAGCACATAATAAGAAAAGATAAGGTGACAGAGGATCACCCTGTCTTAATCCTCTGGAAGGAGCAAAAGGATTAGATAATGAATTATTTAACCTTATCTGATAGCGCACAGAAGAGACACACTCCATAATAAGATCCACCCATCCAGGATCAAAACCAAGCTGTAACATGATCTGCTTAAGAAAACCCCATTCCACTCTGTCATATGCCTTATGCATATCAAGTTTCACTGCACAATTACCAAAACTTCCAATTCTTCTGTTCTTTATTGCATGGAAACTCTCAAAAGCCACCAGGAAATTATGAGAAATAAGCCTTCCCGGGACAAAAGCACTTTGTAAGGGAGAAACAATATCAGGGAGAAATAGTTTGAGCCTCGAAGCTAACAGTTTAGAGATCACCTTATAGACCACATTGCACAGGCTTATAGGTCGAAATTGAGATAGTTGCTCAGGATTATTCACCTTGGGAATCAGAACAATCACAGTATCATTCCAGCTATCAGGAATTTTCTTCTGATTAATAGCCAATAAAACTTCATCAGTCATATCCTCACCAATAACCGCCCAGAACTTCTTATAGAAGACCGCATGTAAGCCATCAGGTCCCGGGGCTTTCAAGTCCCCAATGCTAAAGATAGCCTTTTTTACCTCTTCCCTCGTATAAACAGCCGTCAGTGCATCATTCATTACCGTAGTGACACGAGGATGGACCTTCTGAATCACCTCGGGGTTAGTTACCTGCACCTCAGATGAAAAGAGAGAAGTAAAGTAATTAGAGCTGAGTGTTAACATGTCATTTTCATCCTCTATCCAATTATTTTGATCATCCCGTAGCCTTTTAATAGTGTTTTTCCTCCTCCTCGTTGTGGCCGCGTTATGGAAATAAGAAGTATTTCGATCTCCCTCCTTTAACCAATTTATTCTTCCGCGTTGGACCCAATATAACTCCTCCTTTTCTAGTAACTCCTCAATCTGGATTTGTAGCACCCCTTGTTTATTCAAAGATTCATCATCAATCGGTCCTGACAAAACTTGATTTAATTCCTTTTGAAGATCCCGCAGTCTGGTCCTAGGACCTTTCAGTACGTCACGGTCCCAATTGTGCAGGGCCGAATGCACCTCATTTGTCGCCTCAGCAAGAGCAGACCCCCGCGCCCTAGCTCTGTCCCAGGCTACCTGCACAATGGTGTCGATTTCCATTTCGGCCAGCCAGCGCGCCTCGAAGCGCTGTAACCTCACCGAGCTGCGAACAGGAGCAGCAGCATGGTAATCAGTGTCAACAGTTAACGGTCGGTGGTCAGACCGATTAAACTCCTCATTGATGACTGCCAAGTTTGGGAATAAAGCCATGAGTTCCTCGTTACCTCCATCCATCTTTGATCTCTTCGATCGCGTTGAGACATTGCTTGCGGAGGCTAGTTGATCCAGCTCCACACCATCTGATACCAGTGCTAAGTCCATATGGTTTTCCTTTACCAACTGTTCACCCTCCGCCTCTTTCTCATACATAAGGTGCTTCCGTACCGAGTTCTCCGCAACATCCATCATCTCATTCTCAGTTGGTTTCAGAGGGCTTGTTGCTGTATCCATCAAATTTTCATCCATCAAATTTTCCTGATCCTTCTGAATAGCATTGTGTCGCCAGCTTCTCTGAGTTCCATCCGCAACCCAATTTGCTCTATCTCTGTTTGAAAAGTCCCTTCCACGACCGCTACTAGCAAAACCCCGGCCACCCCGAGATCCACTCCAAGTGTTCATCCTCCGACCATGCCATGTTTCCCAATCTGCCTTGAAGAACTCCCCCCACTTAAGATTGTCGTCGTCGTGCTCACCGGTACCACATTCAAGATGAGTGTGTCCGAAGCATCCACAGGCCGCGCAGAATTTTGGAATTTTTTCGTACTTCAATTGGAACACTTATCGAACACCCCCACGGGACAGAGAAACAATTCTAGTGAGAACTCTACGGACATCCAGCTTCACCCTCACCCTGACAAAATTTCCGACACCTTCCACCGTGGTTTCCACCTTGATCACTTTGCCCACTCGTTTCTCAACTAGGTTTTTGATAAGAGATGGGTCACGATACCCTACTGGGAGCTTATGTATTTGCACCCACACCTCAATATAATTCAGATCAATGGACTCCGCATCTGATAAGCCGTCGTACTCTTCAATTATGACCGCGTTTTGGCGAAAGTGCCATGGGCCTCCCTCCTTCACCTTCAGCCAGTCCCCCAAGCAGAAACATTGAATCGTGAAAAGATTTGCAGCGAGCGGTGTAAAAATCATCTCCTTAGCAGGGCTCCAAGCCACCCTCATGTGTTGTTCAAAAGCTTGCGGACTGAACTGATTACTAGTGTGTACCCGGGCCAGAGCAAGCCACTTAACCTCCTTTATCGGATTCTCCGGTTCATCCACCACTAGATCGTCAAATTCATCCTCCTCAATCCCCATACGAAGCAACAAATCATTAATCTTCTCTGTACCTCCATCCGCCGCACCCGTGCGGCTAGAGCTGCTTGACATCACGCGTACACTTCTCCGTTGGTTCCGCTTACAGAGAGACAGAGACTTGATGCTGTACCGAGTGGAGCCAGCGAGCGTACACTTCTCCGTTGGTTTGCGCTTACAGAGAGACAGAAACTTGAAGCTGTACCGATTGGAGCCAGCGGTAGCGCTAAAGAAGGCTCCTGCAACCGAACTCAATACCAGGACGGAAACCGAGATCGGATCGCTAGGGGATTCAGGGCTCCACGTCGGAGAATCCAGGGGCGAGCGCTACAGAAGGCACCTGCAGCCTGGACCGCGGCCGAAATCGAGACCAAAACGGAAACCCCGATCGAATTCGCTAGGTAAAAACAGGACTCCACGTCGGATCGAACCCACGGGAGGAAAAAAAACCCTAATCGTCCCTCTGATCGCCAGAGGGAGACGAAGAGGTACCGTCACAAGACAACCCATCTTAGTAAGCAGCAGTTGTCAAAAAAAAAAAATCTTAGTAAGCAGCAAGGCGCGCCGGTGTTTCCAATAGCGCCCCTCCAACATAATTGACGGACCAGCTACTAGGAGCCCCGGTGGAGATGATGCTCTAAAAAAAAAGGTAGGAACTGCTGCTCGGGGGCTCTTATATTTTAAAAATATTATCCAATTTTAGAACCAAACGGGTGCGTTTTTAGCCTGGCAATCTCACCATAACACATCTAGTCTTCTCGAGAGAATGTATATAAAAACAACTTTTTACTTTGTCTCCACAAAAAAAAGACAAATTTGTTTCCTGGAAAAAACTTTTCACTAGACATAATTTTGTCTTTTTACACGAACCAAATAAAATTTTATGTTTCCCCAAAAATCTCTGCACGCATTTAGAACGTGGAAATGTTTTCCCGTATTTTTTTCAGAATTTTTCTACACTTACAAATATGATTTTAAGAACGGGGCAGATGCCCCCATGTTAAGTTATGCATTATTTTTGTGTAATTTCATCAATCACCATGTCTGTCGATTCCAAAGCGATTTTGAATGAAATGTTTTTGCTTCTTTCTGGCGCGGAAGACTATCCTTTTCAACGAACAATGAATCAATCAGCAGCAAACAATATCAAAATTTCTCCAGTGGATAATATCCACCGCCCAATTTCAGGTTCAACAGCCATTGGCCATCCTTGCAAGCTCATGACAGTAACAAATGATACAACGACCAGTTTGTCACAAAGAAACTGGAACTGAATCCATTGTCATTTAGGCATATATCTTTGGTGCAGAACAAAAGCTCTTGGATTCTTCATGCCAAGATGAGACAGAACGTCAGCAGCGTTTCTCAGAACACTAACTTGAACCATTCAAATACGCGTCAGGAACTTTTATCCTAAACACCGAATAATGGTGATTCAAACTTTTCTTCCCGTGCAATCTGTAGACACTGCCCAGCGCTCCAGCAATTGGATTAGGGAAAGCATAGAAGACACGCTTGAATCTATGATGTACAAGTGCCATAGCACACCTTCAAAATAAACAAACATGTCAGCAAACTGAACCGTAAGCAATAATTGAAAAAAGATGTCTGATAATAGTGAACCTACATCGTGCATGGTTCCCAAACAAGGTAGATGTCGAATCCTGTGCAAAGATATGGTCTATTTCTTTCAGACAAGTCACTGCAGCATGCTGGATCAGTGGATTGTTCTTTATCCTGAAGTTCAAACTTGAACTTGTTAGGGAAACAGGAGAGAATACTAAAAGAGGTAGGTATAAGTAACAAGGCTCACTTTTGTAACTATCTTTAGCCGCTTTGCCGGTTCATCATCAGAACAGTTCTCCATGTCACCATGTAATTTTGGTTCGGTTATTGAAGTAGGGAACAACATTCTATCCCTCTCAGCAGCATTTTCAATGGCAACTACTGCAGCATGTCTGAGAGGATGCCACAGAAAACCACCTACACGGGGCAATGTGTTCTGCTCAGCGGACTTTTGTTTGATCCACCCGAAAGGGTTTATACATGACACGTCCATGTCCAAGCCATTGCAATAAAGGGACTTTGGAAGCAACAAAGAGCCAGCTTTATCCTCAGTTGCTTCGAGCAATGAACAGGTATTATCTGCTTCCCCTCTGGCACATTTGTTCCTTTTTAGAGACGTATCATGCTGTTGAGTTTGGTCTGTGGCCTTCGAAATTATTTGCATGCTTGATGGATCAACAATAATGGCAGTGTTGCCCACCTGGTAAAAGCTCATGCAGAAGTTAACCATAAATGTTGATCCACACCAGACAATCAGCAAGCTAAAATCAAATCATGTAAAAACAGATAAAAAGCACGACATGACACCCTTGCAGACATGATTTAACTTACTCTCACAAAAAGGATGGCCTTCACCACATGTCTCTGTCCTAAAACAAATCTATCTTGCAATTTATTTAACTAGCTGGTTCGCAGAGAAAAAATCAGAGAACTAAAACAAGGGTTATAGGTAGCTGTAGCTTTTTATAATACTAGTAAATATGAAATAATTTTAATATAATATGGGGAGAAACTGTAGGGATTGGTGAGATGTTCCAACATAGCGTAACTTGTGTGCTTACAGCTAAACAAGCTGATTTTTTAACAGAGGGCCAGGTGTCTCACGTACAAGTGGTAGAAAATAGGCCACTACCAGTTTCTCAAACCTTGATTACTTGATTTACATTCTTGCAATCAATCATCTATTGCAGAAGTTGTGGATTGTGGTGATCAATGTATTAGGCAAACGATGTGTTTTTCCGTGGCTGAAATTTTTACTGGCAGATTGTTGCAAGACATTAACTTGATATAGCAATAATTATTTCAGAGGCTTAGAAGAATGGATAACTTTAAATTCTCAACAAAGGGCTGGATATTCTTTTTTACTTCTCCAAATATACAAATGCCAATTTAATATAGAAGTTTTCAAATCTAATCAGGACTAAGATTATACAAGATGAAAGAAGCAAACAAGAAGCACCACTCCAATCCAAGTATATAGTCTTTACGTGGATGTTAAAGTTGACAAATTATTCTCATTGTTAAACTTTGCATTTCATAAATAAGACAGTGAAGAAAAGCTTATCAAAACAACATTCTGACTCTCCCTGAACAGTTAGTAATGTAACAATACTGACTAGCATCCAAAGGAATCATGCAAGTATAGAATATCATAGAATAATCTAACAATAAACAGGGGAGATCACCTGCCATAACTGCAAAGCAGTCCTCATGCAATCAAATATTGATGGTAATTCCTCCTCTTTAAATCCAGATACACCATCAAGGCTGCAACATTAACAGTGAAAATTGCGAAAACTTTTAATGACACATCATAAACTATATTCACGAGTTACAATCAGAATTACAACCAATGGCAATAAACTGAAATCCTAATTTCTATTGGATGTGAATGTCATTGTAATCTTAGTCTGCCCAAAATCCCCAAAAGGAAAGAGATCATTTGACTATAAGGAAGTTTCAACAAGACGGACAAGATGAAAATTGTCAACTATGTTTTAGACTACAATTCTAAGTCATACGTTTACCATAGACATACAAGATCAAGATATTCTAACACAAAATGCAGCCAAACCTTGTTTAAGTAATAGTGCGCTGTGAAAAAATAGATTAAAAAGTATATCTCTAATTCCAATAGTGACTTTTGTGACATCAAACCAAGTATGCTCGTAAATGTGAAGAAAACGGAAAACATCTAAGCAAAGAGTATGTGTAAAACCGCAACTTGTTCCTCATGAAATAATACTTTTGAATCACACTAATATGTACGAATTTATAAATTTTATTTTGACTAATTGACCTTCCCTTGAAAAGAATGACACAATCAGAATTACATAAACTAAATTCATAAGTTACAATCTGAATATAGTTTATGTAATTCTGATTGTGTCATTCATTTTGGTTACAATCTAATTTTTTCCCTCTTTCGTTGTGTTTCTGTTGGGTTTCATATCTAGCCTAGCCAAACTTGCTTGGGACAAAGGGCTTAGTTGTTGTTGTCCATTCATAAGTTACAATCAGATTCATAAGTTGAATAGTTTCACTCTTGAACTTGAATGTCCATAGCCTCTTATTTATTAATACACAGAAGAATTTGAGTAACCTTGAAAAAAATCACAAAAGCAGAACAAACAACTTTAAATTCTTGAGAACAGCAAAAAGAAATACATAATATGAACTGTTGTGACTATACAGAACATACTCGTGAGGGGGGTGATAAGACGTTGGCCAAAGCTTGCACTGTTCCTCCCACTCTTCTTTTGACGTAGCAGAACAACTGGCAACCTGTTAAAAACTTCCCCAACAATCAACATTTGGCAGGCATCTACTGTAAATAGCTAGCTAAGCTTAAGTTCCTCTTAGGCAGTTCCAAGTGATTCTTTATGCATCAAGTGTTAGGCATCTCCAAATGTATCTATTTTATGAATCAAATTTTATTACTGGTATAAGTGCATTCTGGGAAATGGAATGTTGTTTCTTTCAGACCGTTTACATATGATACACCGACACAAAATAAACATGGAAAAATTACAAAAACCTTTGGTGGTAGTTGCCATAGAGATGAAACTGACATCACAATTTTAATCCATGGTGACTGCATGCTAAAACTTATGATGCGAGTAGAAAACAAGTAACTGAAGCTTAATGTAACCATTTTGATATGCTTAACTTAACACGAGAAAGGGAAATATTATATGAGAATGTTATAAATTATAACCTTTAGCTATAATTATCATGCCCTGAAGCGGTGTTTTTAACATTGCAGTTAATTTCTACAAGAACAACAGGAGTACTTACTTTTGCAATGAAAGGACTCAAATGGTAGTTGTCCACTATCTTTTGTACTTCTTCAGGATAACCTTCGCTACAATTTTCAGGCCTAGTCGAAAGGCATAAGATGATTGATAACTCAGATTTTTCTGTCAAAGAAAACCACGACAAAAAATTAGAGCGGGGACAATAAACTATTCGAATATTTTAATTACTGGTCCCATGGTAGAATCAGTTAAAAAAAACAGCAAGATGCTCAGTTTATTTCCACAATCTATGGATTATTCTCTGGCATTAACGGATAATTAGGAGCTCTGAAATAATTAGTGGTTCAGTAGCAGAAATCTATGGTATGTTTTCTCTTACATGAAACTATTGCGTAGTACACTACACTCTGAAGGCAAACAAAAAATAATTGAGAAACAGATAACAACGCATATACCGCCAGACCCAACACGCCGACGCACCCGCTTGACATGCCGTAGATTCTCTAGTGGACATACCTGATTCAATTGCCTGAAACAGCAGTCACACAAATAAATCATGGTATCCAGTGTTTTGAAAATAATAACATGTAAAGTTTGTCAAAAGAAAGCGACAAAAAAAGGAACTGCATATTAATATCGTACAAAATCTCAAAATAAGACCTAAATTTCAATTACACAACAGAAATTGAGCAAAAAACCAATTTTCTATAAAAATAGATTAAACAGCCTTTAGTTTTGCTTTAAGTTAGTGCACTTTTTTTTCTCGGACAGCATGGAATCACTTCTTGCATAAGTAAAATGTAGTCGCAGTGCCCAGGAAATTCAACAACTCCACCTTTTATGAATTCTTTTGCCACTCAACCAATACAATTATTTTATTAACATCTAGAAATTTAAGTTACTTTATTAACTTCTGTTATATCTATATCCAGAAGTTGAGGTTTACAAACTGAACAGTAGAACATTATTCAAATGTATTACCAAATATGAACTGAAGTTGATGAACCCTGGATGTATGATTTGATATACTAAACACAAGAACTATTTCCTAGTGAACAGGGCTGAGATCTCAATACAAACATCTGTTGAGTTCTTGGTACCAAATACACAAACTATTTCCTTTTTCACAGAGTTGAGAGGCTCAGTACAAACATCAGTTCAGTTTTTACTCAAGTTAAAGCAACCTCAAACCACCCTATGCTCTTTCCACCTATTTGTTCAAGAAAAGAAGAAGAGATAGTTTGCGCTACTGCCCACCTCAAAACCATGTTAATTGCAGTTAGACATTCCTAAACAGTAGCAAACAATCTGAATAAAACAACTCAGACAAGAAGCTATTTACCTGATGAGAGCATTTGCTAACTTGGGTACAATGTTCGCTGCCACCACATCAACTAGCAAGCAAAAGAAAAAAAATGAAACTAGAACAGTAGCAAAATCGAAAGGTGCACTTAAAGAAGATACCTGTAGAATGTTGGGGAGGAGATGGATTTCCAGGGACCTCGAGAAGCTCCCACACCATGGCGATCAATTTCAACGGAAGCTGAAGTCGAGAAAAAAACAACTCAGAGACAGCTTTTTAAGGCAATAACTTGATACGCTTAATTTGCAAGTTGCAGCAAACAGAACAAAGCTGCCAAAAAACAGGTAAGAACAAGAGAAATGGGTTAAGAAATTTGATAAATAAAGGAGGTGAGCAATAGCGGTGTAAGCATGGAGCTCAGAGCCAAAGACTCGTTGTAGGTGTTGGGTGCTAGCAGCAGTTGGGGACTTGGGGTTTGCAGTGAGAGGCAGAGCCAGGATTCAATTGTGCCTCTGCCTGCAAATTAACTTGCTACGGCAATGCTACAAACAACCCACATTTACAAGCTGAAAACTATTAACCATGTTGCAGAAGTGAAACTGCCCCAGATAGGATCGCTCTTCAGAAGAAAAATAAAGAGAGAAGAGAATCAGTATATCTTCACCTCCAAATTGCCTTGTTGTCTAAGTTAATCAGGTATCTGGTTCCCAAGTTTACAACATTAGGATCTAGGGTAGACATATCCGCTGCAGATTCGCCACATCTCAATCAGTATGCAGCTACCCAGTTAAGACATTCTAAAAGATCGCAGATTGTTTAGTTCTGGTTTGCTACATCTTTCTACGGAAACATTAACACCAACGCAAGCTGAGTACATGCATCAATCGATAGAGGTTGGAGCACTCTCTCCTTTTCGACAAAAGGAACAGCTAGCAGAAATATATGGCGTCATAACTGTATATACCACTATTTCGTTCAGAACATAAATACACGCTTTAAATTAAAAAATAGTGCACCAAAGCAAATGCAGCATGGCATTTAATTTTTTTCAGTGAAATACAACTTTACCTTAGCTAGCTACCGGCAAGGGAGATACAGGGTTGCGATACTGCTGATATCTCAAATTGGCAGCAATCAAAGAAGTACATTGGCACGTTGATACTTTAAATTGACATGAAATAGCATGCACATAATCAAAGAAGCACATTAGCATGCTAATACTCACCAGGAGAGGAGATGGGATGGTGGAGAAGCCGGCAGGGAGGGAACCTCTGCTGGAGAAGAGGGGCGTCGTGCTCTACTCCGTCGAGATTTGGGCGCTCCCAAGATTCCAGTGCCTCCCACGCGTCCCGGCGTTCCGGTGGCTGGCGGCTTTGCACTGCTGCAGCGGCAGGGACGACTTGGAACCGGCGAGGAGAGGAGTGACGGAGGGTGTAGAAGACGACAGGGACGATTCTTAACGCCGAAGAGCTCCGGGCGATCCCAGGCTGCAAGCGCTCCCAGGGCGTGTCTCGGCGGCTGGCAGGTTGCTCTGCTCCGGCGGCGGCGTGCAATCTGCAGCTGTGTTTTACCCTGTTGGACCTAAAATATTCCGGACAGCCTTAGGCCCAGTTCTTTTCAGCGGTGGCTTGTGCATGAGCCATCCTCGCTTGAGCTGCCAGAAGAAACGGGCGTGATAATAAGCCCACAAGAAAGTATCATCGAGTTCTTCTTAGCTTCTTCCAGGTCCTATAGCACACGCATCTGCAGATCCGCCGGAGCTTGAGGAGGCCGGTTGCGGGACCAGCAGGTCGACCGGCGGCAGGACCAGCAGGTCGGCAGGAGGCGCGACCCCAGTGGACGGCAGGAGCGTATGGAGCCCCGTACGGAGAGCTCGAGCTCGATGGAATTGAACCGGCCGGGGCGGCGCGAGCTAACCTACCAGCATGGAATGGAACCGGGGCGGGGCAGAGATGGTTTTCGCGGAAGCGAGGGGCGGGGGCGGCGGCGGCCAGCGGCGCGGGGTGGCGGTTGGCGGCGGCGGCGGCGGAGGCAGAGGAAACCTAACTTGTGCCTCTGTTCCTGGAGAGGAGAGAACGGTTCACGCAGAGGAGCTGTAGCGCGGTGGCAGTTGGACGTAAATAACGTGGGAAATAGGGACATAACAAAATACCGGTTCAAAATCCTTCGTTGAGAAATAGTTTGTTATTTTTGTGTAGCCCAATTTTTTCCGTATTTTTTGAATACTAGCACATGTGCCCGTGCGTTGCAACGGTAATAAAGCAAGAAGTTCGTTTCAGTTTTTGGGACATTCCCAACTCCGACTTCTCGTGCGTTGGTGGCCTCCAAAAGCTAGGAATTTGTAAGAAATTCAATAAATTTGTTCGCGCCAGGTTTTATTCCTTATCCGAGATCGGATGAAATGGTAAATAATATATTCTTATTGCAAAGCTTGTCAAAGCACATATAATTGTATGCTTCAACGGGTTCGAAGATGCAATATGCCTAATTTGTTTCAGTTTCATGACAAGAAATGTTCCCTGGGTAGAAATTTGTTTTATATGTCACCTTGATCTAAATTCCACCAAGTTATAGCCCACCACTATTTCCAGTTGCACTCAAATTATGTGTCACACAGCTCTAAATTTCACCAAGATACAGGCCGCTACTCTTTGTTGCACTCAAATTATGTGCCACCGAACTCTACATTTCACAAAGATATAGCCGGCCACTATTTCCGGTTACACTCCGTTAAATGAGTAAGCCTCAAGTCAAAATAAACAACTGTCCAAGTTAAAATTCTTTCCTGCCTCATACTTTGACACCCGGCTACTATTATAACCTCGTTGCATCCAGAGGCTGTGTGTTGCTACTACGCCTTGTTAAATTAAAGAACAATCGTTCCGAAAATGACAGATTTTACATGTGATTTTTTTTTTGTTTTAGAACTTTCCGATTCTAGCAAAAAGTACCAAACATTTATGAATTTGCAAGAAACGAAGTTCTGTTCTGATATGTCCACGTTATTTAACAATGATCATATAGAAGTCATAGCTACGGAGCACAGTGGGAGGATATAAATAGATGGTTCAGTTGATACTTACGTATACATATTAGCTTGCGTACGTGCAATGTTGCCACGTCGACCAGCTTGCTAGAAATTAAGAACAAATCCATTCAAGCATATGCATTGCTTGTGTGAATCACTCATGGAGGATATCCAACCCATGGAAATAACGAAACAAGATTAGAGTTTACAATCTGTTCTTTCCTCACGATGATCGAGAAGGGCAATCAACCATGTGAAATGTGAATTTCTTAGGTGATTAACATCTAAACCATGATCAGGCAATAATCTTCATGATTTGATTCGGCAAACTTGTAAACCATGACCACCATATTCCGTTTTTCTAATATTGGCGACCAGGGTAGCATCTTCATCTTCTCTCAGCCGCAGATCAGCCTACTAATGCATGAACATGTACATCAGCGACAGAGCTGACGCGATCGGCAATGCCGGCGAGCTTACCATCCCATGTGGCCCTTAGCCCAACCGTGCTAGCCCAAGAAGCCCACGCGCAGCAATGCTCCAGCACTCTCTTCTAGCTCAAGAAGGTGCCTATGAGCACCTGCCCAGAGGTCGGCCACGTTGTTATCTCGTCGTTTTTTAGTTAACCAAGCTTGTTGCTATCACATGGAGGCATCATCGCTTCGTCAAGACAAACCGGAACATGCGCCAACCACTGCGATTCATGCAGCAAGTGCGACGAAATCGTTCTCCGAGCGATGCCGCCGTCCACTGTCGTGACAAATTCCTCCATCATGCTCCCCACTATCTCCTTCCTGCTATCGTGTCAGGATCTCCTTGTCTCTCTCTACGTCTCCCACAAAAGCACAACTCTCCCGTGCCTAGTGCTTGAAGAACACGCACGGCGTCCAGAGTGTGTCGCCATCGTTATCTCTGTCTTCCCTGCCGTTGTAGACCACTCGTCAACCCTCCGCCATGTCTCCCTGCTACGCCTCGTTGGCTGGATGCTCTGCCCAGAAGTCGTCGTCGGCTTGTCGCCTCGTTCATCTGATGCGCCTTCGGTGAACGGCCGCCCAGTTGTCGATCTCCTCTGCCGGTACGGCCCCTCGAGCCTGAGCGTCTCGAAGCAGGCGTGTTGCGCGCCGTCCGCTGCAACAGCCAAGGAGCATGATGTGTCTAGCATGGAGTGCTCGCGATCGAAATCTACTCATTGTGGTTGCAGTTCTGGGATGTGTGTTTATGATAGAAGACCAGGAGACTCCGTGCTGGATACAATCATGTTTGCTTGGTCCGTTGCTCTCATGCCAGATCAGGAGAATCTGTGTTAGGTTCGAGGACGTTTCCTTCGGTTACTTTCATGGCTGGTTTACATGCTTCCAGAACAGTTGATGCGGATCTGGAGAGTCAGGCTTGACGGGCCGCTTTATGAACGACGATTTGAGCAATCGGTAGAGGAAAACGGAAACACGGACGGACGAAAACACAAACGATTGACGGACGAAAAAGGAGGAAGAAACCTTCCTCCCTTTATTATTAGGTAGAGATAAAATTTTGTATGTTTTAGGATACACCAATATCTATGTACGGATTCTTTTTAGAACTTTTAAATATTTTGTTTCGAAATTCTTAAACAGGCAGGAGGACGAGATCGAACCAACGGGGACACGAGATTTTGTACTCCTAAAGACAAGACAAATGCTGGCAGTCAGTACGAAAAACCGGTGAAGACATAAAAGTCCATCTCTACATGTGAATCCCCGGCGTCCAGCATCATTTCGTTGTGCATAGTTCATGCCAAGAGTGCTGGCGAGGGGGACGCTTTAGGCGCCGCTTGGGTCGCTGGTTTTGGGCCGAAAATGGCCGGCAGAAAAATTACGGGTATTGGGACGTCCATATGTGTTACACACAATAGCAAATCAACGATGAAGTTAAACAAGATCGAACCAACGGAGACACGAGATTTTAACATGAAAACCCTTCCAACAAGGAAGAGAAAAAACCACGGGCGCCAGCCAGCAATACTTCACTATTTCGGGTGAAGTTACAATCACGTCGGGATTTACAATGTGTGGCTTATCCCGTGCGGCGGCTTACAAGAGGTATAGAAAGGCGGTCCTGACCTAACTAGGTCGGTAACGGTGTATCCAGCTCCGACTCGGTATCAACTCGGCCCTAAGCCTCCGGCGACGGGCCTCCGCGTAGCGGAAGCTGAACTTTCCTTTATCTTCATATGAATTTGGATCACCATAAAATAACACTCCACCTTGAGACAAATTTTCTCTTGTAGCATGAATGAGAACCTTCACCCGAAACACACAAAGAAAATACCTTCGACGCTACATAGCCTCTTGGGCTAAGCAGTGATACCAACTAAGCTTGAGCAAAGCTCAAACTTAGCAATAGGAACTGGCTTTGTCATCATATCAGCAGGATTATCATGAGTACTAATCTTGCATACCTTCAGGTTACCTTGTGAAACAACATCACGCACATAATGGTACTTAACATCAATGTGCTTTGTTCTCTCATGGAACATCTGATCCTTAGTAAGGTAAATAGCACTCTGACTGTCACAAAATAGGTTAATGCAAGTATCATCTTCACACAGCTCAACAAACAGACCTTTCAACCAAACTGACTCTTTGCATGCTTCGGCAATAGCCATATACTCAGCCTGATATAGGTGTTGACCTCTAAGTTGGCCCGATCTTCACGAATCGACAAGAAAACACGAAGAACGCACGAAGAACGCGAAGAACATGATGAACACGAGATGGAGAATCGAGGGGAAACGTGGGCAAACGCGTGGAAACACAAAAAGGGGAACATAACTCGTGAAGCCTACGAGGAATCGCAAACCCAAGTCAACAACACGCTAATTGAAACCGATTCCTCTCACCGGCCGGTCCACCGATCCAACAGAAGCCACAAGGGGAAGTGATATAGGTGTTGACCTCTAAGTTGGCCCGATCTTCACGAATCGACAAGAGCGAACGAAGAACGCGATGAACACGAAGAACACGAGAGGGGAAATCGAGGGGAAATCACGTGGAAACACAAAGAGGGGAAGATAACTCGTGAAGCCTACGAGGGATCACGAACCCAAGTCAACAACACGCTAATTGAAACCGATTTCTCTTACCGGCCGGTCCACCGATCCAACAGAAGCCGCAAAGGGGAAGGTTGGCAAGCGCTACTAGAATCACTATGTGAGAGAGTAGCTCCTTGGGGAGATCTTGATACAATCCTAGATGAACATCATCAACATAAGAGTAGCCTCGTATGAGGAGTCACCTCACAAGAAGGATACAAGGGCAAAGCCCGAAACTCTCAAATCAATCCTAAACCCTAGATCTAGCCACCGGAGTCCCTTATATAGCTCGGGGTCGAAACGGTGCAAAAACGGGCAAATTCCGTGAATTTTGGGGCCACGCCGGCCTGGGAGCCGGCCTGGCCGGCCTGGAGGCCGGGGTGGGGGCAGGAGGCCGACCTGGGAGGGGGGCCGGCCCGAGGCCGGGGTGGGGAGGAGGTAGGCCGGCCTGGAGGCCGGGCCGTTCGGGCGGTAGGCCGGCCTGAGGTGGGTCTTGGCCGGCCCGAGGCCGGGGTGGGCGAGGGGGAGGCCGGCCTGTTCAACCAGGGGGCCGGCCTGAGGTGGGGGGAGGCCGGCCTGGCCGGGGGATGAGGCCGGGAGGCTCCGTTTTCCTCCGTTCTTCCTCCTCGGATCTCCGATCTTGACGTCGTCTTCACCCGCTTCTTTCCTAGCTTCGAGTGCCCCTTCTTGGACGTGTTCTTGACCATCTTGGGCACCTTCTTGGGTCTACGTGTGGTGATCCCACCTATGCATGTATGTAACATCCCAAGTATGAAAATCACCCCTAGAATGTTTTATTTCTTGTTATTTTATGTTTTGCATCATGACATCATCATTGCATTTGTGTTGGCATTTGTTTTTCAATTGTTTTCCTTTTGTTTGCATTTGTTTTGCATCTGTTTTCAATTGTTTTCTATTTCAAATTCAAACCAATTTCCAAACCAAATTGTTCATACTTGTTATGTTACAATTTTCCAAATAAAAAGTTCAAATAAAACATTCATTGTTTCCATTAAACCATAAGGTTCAAACTGTTTAACCTTATGGCTTTTAATAATCCACTTAATTCAATTTGCATTCAAATTCAAATTCAATTACAAACAGCACCCATTTTGAACTTATGAAAATTACAAAACAATTCATTCACTTATTTCCAATTAAACTTGAATTTAAAAACTTAATTGCTTAAGTTCAATTATTTCAATTAATATTAATTTCATTCAAATTTTAAACAAATTGCAAACAGCACTTAAATTCAAATCATTTTGAAAAACAAAAGTTGCACTTTGTGCTGTTACCATAAATAAGCAATATAAAAAATCATCCCTAAATTTTCTACCCCAAAAACCCTTTCTTTTTCTTCCTATTTCTTTTCAGCAAAAAAAAAGCAAACAGAACAAAAAAAAATAGAAAGAGAGGGGTAGGGCAGGCAGTGGGCAGGCCCAGCCCACCCAAACCAGCCCGGTACCCCTTCGACCCTCGCTCACCTTCTTCCTCTCGTACGGCAGGGAGATGCCGGTGTCCACGTCGCAGCAGCGGAGCAGCAACGGCCAGCAGCGCTCGCCCTCGCCCTATAAACCTACCCCCCAAGCTCACTGCTAGCCCTAGACCCCTACACCTCTCTCTCCCCCCTCGAGCGCCGCCGATTCTTCCCTCTGCACCACCATCTTCCTCTCTGTACCTCACCGCAACCGAGCCCCACCTCTGAATCCATGGCGCTCGCCGGCGATCTGGCCTCCCACCGAGCAGGGTAGGCACGGGAATCAAACCCCCGTACCTCCCTCTCCCTCTCCGACACCTACACGGCGCCCAGGAACCCCTACGTCGACGCCGCCATCCGTGAGCCCGCCGCCGTCGTCTGTCCACCTCCACACCGACCCTCTGCTTCCACTACTTCGAGGGTGAGCACCGTTCCCTTACCTCTCCCTCCTTGCTGCGAGCACGTGCACGGTCACCACACGAACGGCGAGCAGCACATCTCCGGCGAGCGATCGAAGCGCGGCCAAGTTCAGTTTCAGTTAACTGAAAAAAAATTCAGTTAACGCGACTCAACCTTAACCTCCCCGCGTTCCTCTTCTGTCAACAAACAGAACAACAGCGCAGTGGCACTGCACTGCGAGCGCGCACACGGGGTCGCAGGTTCGAGCCCTGCCCCCGCGGGATTTAATCCCCACATTTTTGCTAGCCACGCTGGCAGGCAGGGGCCACCTGCCATAGGCAGTGGTGGCCACGCGTGCCTCCACGCGCTGCCATGGTGGCCAGGGCCCGCTGGCAGTGGCCCAGGTTGGGTCACTGCGCGGTAGAAATAGTTTCTGCCCAGTTTTTCTTTTAAAATTAAGTCCTTTATATTACAGATTAGTCCCTAAAACCAAAACACAAATAACTTTTAATTTCCAAATCCAAATAATACAAATGAAATATGTATTATGCACCAAATTAAATCCTCTACATGAATAAATCATTTGTTTTCTGTTTTGAATATTTCAAATGTATTCAAATTTCAAATTCAAACAAATCATCTTAATTTTGGTTAATTCCATAACTAATTCAAACTTAATTCAAATAACCCAAATAAAATATGTTTTCCATGCCATTTTAAACCACCTTTTCAAATATAAAATTTGTTTCATGTTTTGAATAATTAAAATTGGTTAAATAATTTAAACCTTGTTTAAATCATTTAAATTTGCTAAATTCATAACTTGCTCAAATTAAATTATTTTTGAACATATGAAATATGTTTTCAAACTAGAAAAGTATAAACTTTTCAAATATGAATTTGGTTTAATGTTTTGAACAAATAAAATTTCAAATAAATTCATACTTGAATTAAATTCAATTAAATCTTGTCAAAACTTGTTTAATTCATAATAAATTCATATTAATTCCCTTTTCAATAATTGAAACATGTAATCCACCTAAAATTTTGTGTACTTTCCAAATATGAACTTTGTTATCTATTTTGAACAATTTAAATTGGTGAAAACAACAAATGCTTGTGTAACACCTTTAAGGAACCAAAATTTCATAACTTAATAAATAAAATTTCAAACTTGGTAAACCTTATTTCAAAATTGTTTCTATTGTTGTTATTTTTCTGTTTTCCTCATCCATGCATCATACTAATCCACTTTCACCTGTTGATTAGTTGTAAAACAATTATTCCAACCTTAATTCATGGGCTTTCCATATGCATCCCAAATTGCATGTGGGTCCAGTTAATTATGTTATGTTACCATGTCATCTATCTTAGCTTTGATGCATCAATTAAATTGACATGCATCATCCCATGATTGTGCATTATGCCATGTTATTGATTGTTTGTCTCTCTGCGTTGTTTGTTTGCTTCTTCTCGAATAGACGACGACGTTGAGACAGACGAGGTTTACGACACTACTTCTGAGGAGTTAGCTCAGTATAGGCTGCTGAGTTTGCAGGCAAGTATTCACTCACATGAACCATTGTGTTCCTTTCAACATTGGATACCGATACTTTCCGTCGTCTATTCTGCTAGCCTTATGAATCGTTGCTTCTGTTACGAACCTATCACATGTTATCCTTTAACCCTGATATAGCCTCACCCCCACACCTATGACCCCTTTGATTGTTGCCGTGTCTTATTAGCATGCTTAGGGTTGTTTCTGCTCGAGTCTGTTGCCCGTTACTTTCTGTTAATATATTTTATTATGTTCTGGGGGCTCGATGTTAAACAACAACCTGTTAATTTTGAGGTAATGCTAAATTGATGATAAGGCACCGGCAGGAGGCCCGGCGTGGTTTTGAGGCCTGCTAGTGTCGACCCTAATTAGGAAAAGGGTCTTGTCTACTGATCCATGATGAGCGCACTAACCGCATGTGGGAAGCGTGTATGGGCGCCCCCCTCAATTTGATTCGATTCGCATCTCGTCCAAATCGCCACACTTAGTTCGGGCTTTCCATTTGATGCACTCATATGCAGGTACGAACCCGAGGCCAGGGTGGAACTTTTGTAGTCGGCATTTAGGGCGGCGTGGTCTTAGAGTGTTATGAGGGTCCACCGTTTCTTCGTGGGGGCTCGATTAGCCGCGCACGCACAGCACGTGGTTCTTTGGGCTTGATGCGAAGAAGAGTTGAGTTGTGTTGAGTGTCCCGCTTGGTGGGAGGCATTCCATCTGGCGGGTTATTCTTTCGTGTACGGCCAAATTGGTGCACCCCTGCAGGGATAAATCTTCTCGAGAAGCCGTGTTTTCCGCGGTTATGGTTGACTTGGTGAAAGTACTGGCTAACAAGTACTCAGAACAACTTACACCTAACTAATGATAACTTGACTAGTAATAGGCTTATTGACACAATAACTTGAACCATCATTAATCCAACTGTGTGAGTTATCCTCGGATTGCTTCTTTGGATAAGGGGCGAGATCCAGGTTGGGTTTGTTTGGAGTTAGTTATAGTTGGTTACGATACGCTATCTTATCCCTCTCTTTTAGCCGGATGTTGTAGCGTGTTTCTGTAGTTGGTTAGAGCAGCCTGCTGCCGCACTTTTGCATCACCTATTCTTCCGTTGAACCCAAAGCATCTGTGCTTGGTGTTGACGGGTACACTTTGGTATCTTGTGAGTCTTGCTTGCCAGTACGTTTATGTACTGACCCCTTTGGGGCTGTGGTTTCCGCAGACTACGCTTACGAGGATCCCCGTGATGGCTACTACGTGGAGTTTGACGAGGCTGCTGACGAGTAGATAGCGGACCCGGGCAGGATCCGAGGCTACGTGGATGGGCTCCGTCTTTTCGTTTCCGGCCTCTTAGGCCTATTTGGATCTTGTCTGTACTCAGACAGTTTGGATGCTTCCGCTGTGATGTAATGCTGAATTGTTGGGACATGTGTCCTCTGGATGATTGTATTTGCTATCTCTGCTCTAATGAGATTCGCAACTTATTTCTATTTATTTGTGTCTTAGAGATCTGTTGTGCTATCATTTTGTTAAACGCCGTTGACGTACCATGTGTGTATGGTATGAAGTACGTCAAGGGTAGTATCCTGATTTCTATGGGATGGTTTACGTAGACGATGAACAATAGGGGTTGGTTGTCACACATACGTGTGTTGGCCTACTCGTAAGAGATGCGTGTGCCGGTAAGCCCCGTAATCCAATCATCTACTGTTCAACGGAACTGCGAGCATCCTCTAGAAGTCCGGGTGCGACAAATGGTATCAGAGCCTGTCTGCCTGTAGGATCCCTTTTACTGGTCGCAGTTGAGTCTAGAAACTATTTTGTAGCTATATGGGAAAAATGAAACGTGAGAGTAGGAATTCTGTTCTTTTTCTTCTTTCCCCACCCACCCTCCCTTTTTCTGGCAAGAAAGTGCAACGTTGTTTTCCCTTCTCATCTAAACTTTCAAGTTAGGTTTTCACGTATCCTGGTTTCTCTAGGATAGTTATATCTACTAGTCCATAGGAATGGAGGTGGTTGTGACATGATTTATCATGTTGCCTACTCATGATTGAGAATGGAGGCGTGTAAGCCCCGAAAGCAGATCCTCTATTCCTTGAGCAGTAGATATTGATCCTTTAGAAGCCCGGATGGTGTTTTCCATAGTACCTCAGGAGTTTTTGGTCTCGTGTTTCCCGATGTTGCTTCGATATCATGTTCTCCTCAACATCCTTTTCGTCCGTTGAAACCTTGTTGTTGCTTTCCACTTCAGTTCTTCTACCGGCGTCTAATCAAAACTTCCCCGATCATATGCAGATGGATCTCAGGTTCTTCCCGCAGGTGGTTCGGATGACTCGTTGTGAGAGCACTGCCGGTTATCCGGAGATGCTGAGAGACATGGTCACTTATCTGGGGTTCCGTTGGGCACCAGAGTACCAGGTCTACGAGCAGCAGCGAGAGTTTGACCAGACCTACTACCAGGCTATCATCTACATTCTGTCAGATGATGGCATGAGCATTGTCCACCGCTACGAGGCAGTAGGTTCCACAGTGGATATGGCCGTGCAGCAGGCAGCTTATGTGAGTCTCACCATCCTTCGTGCTGACTACTGGGGATTTGACGATTCCATCTATCGCCACATCCCCCGTGGTTACATCACTGCGGAGGGAGCTCACTTCACTCTCTACGACAACTTGGATGTCTACGAGCATGATAACTCCAGGCTGCACACCACCGCTCAGTTTGTGAGGCACAGTGACGCAGTTGCCAGCACACTATCTCAGGAGTTGGCTTCAGTCAGAGAGCAGCTCTACCTTGCTTTGACCCGTCTGGCGACTTACACCACAGACTTTGTTAGAGACGAGCGCTTTGCACGTTTCGATCAGCCAGTTGGTCGTCGTTTGCCAGATGCTGGAGGTTACGAGCCGATCAGAGGTCCACTCCTCAACCTCGGTGCTGGTTACACAGGGATTCCACGTTTTGGAGCACAGGGAGTCGACGCTATGTACTTCACCAAACCTAGAGTCGCTCTCAGACCACGTCAGATCTACGTGGATCGTCGTTCTACCTACTTTCGTGGGCGTGCTCCTCACCGTACCTCTCGCCGTACTCCTAGTCGCCGTCCTGCGTGATGAGCATGGGAGTACCGATGTATCCATTCTTAGCTATGTTTGGTTATCCTTTGGCATTCGAACCATTTGTGGTGTGTTGGATATTCTGATGTATTTGAACATGTGATGATGTACCTGTTGGTTATCTATTCATGCGTCGGAATAATCTCTCTTTCGTTACCAAGTCTATCCTTCTCTATTGTTGTGCTAAAATGCATGTCTATTCAGGATGCCGCCAACAAGGAACACCCCGCCTGAGCCACCGCCAATCACGGAGCTGTTGACTCAGATGACTCAAGTCATGACGCAGATGGCCCAGTTTCAGACTAACCAGCACAACAACCAGAATGCTCCACGAGTCAGTATCAAGGAGTTTCTCAGTCTGGGCCCAAGAGCTTTCGTGGCAACACGCGAGCCTCTGTGTGACGCCCCGAGATCGGGCACTATGCAGATTTCAGCATTCCCGCCAAATCCGCATAATAACCGATTCCAGGTTGCCATTTATGATAACATTACAATAGTTCACGAATAATCCACAATTACAACAGAAACAGATAGATACAAGATGACTCAAACGAGCCGGGGTTACAACTGATACATTACAAAGATCCAAATAACAGCGGAAGAAACAAACGTCCGTCTACGGACAAGATCCAAATTGGACTAAGAGTCCTGAAGATAACCGAAGGCGTCCAATCCCTGCCCAGGCCAAGCCGGAGGGAGTCCCAAGCTAACGTCGTCAGACTTCAAACCTGTTGACTGCAATTTGGAATTTGCAGCCACGAAAGAGATTCGTGGGTCAGTACGGTTAAGTACTGGCAAGGGGGACAAAGCCCATACTCACAAGTTACCGGCGTAGCCAGTCATCACAAGATACAAATACTTTAGGATCAACGGAAAGGAAGGGATTATGGCAAATAAGCGACAGCAGGCTGCACTAACCAACTACAGAGATTCTATTACTTCCAACTATCAGAAAGGGGATAAGGTCGAGTGATAGTAACCAACTGAAAGATAACTTCAAACAAACCCATCCTGGATCTCGCCCCTTATCCGAAGAAGCAATCCGAGGATAACTCACACCGTGGTATTAAAGATGAGTCAAGTTATTGTGTGAATAACCTATTACTAGTCAAGTTATTAATCATTGGGTGAAACATGATTGATCATTATGTTGAAGTTGTCCTGAGTACTTGTAAGCCAGTACTTTCACCAAGTAATCCATAACCGCGGAAAACACGGCTTCTCGAGAAGATTTACCCTGCAGGGGTGCACCATAGCAACCACACTCATGAATATCCCGCCAGATGGAATGCCTCCCACCAAGCGGGGCACTCAACACAATCCAACCCTTCTTCGCATCAAGCCCAAAGAACCTTGGGCGCACGGCTAATCGAGCCCAGAAGAAAATGGACCCTCATAGCACTCTAAGAACGTGTCCCCCTATATGCCGACTACGAAAGTTCCACCCGGGTACCAAGGGCTCGCAAGATCATGCATGCAGCAAATGGAAAACCCGAACTAAATGAGGCGATTTGGACGAGATGCGAATCGGGTCAAACTGAGGGGAGCCCATACTCCCCAAATGCGGGTAGTGCGCTCATCATGGATCGGTAGACAAGACCCTTTTCCTATTAGGGTCGACACTAGCGGGCCTCAAAACCTCAAAGGGCCTCCCGCCGGTGCCTTATCATCAAATTATTATTATTATTACCATTAGCAATTAACAGGTTTGATTGATTCACATCGAGCCCCCAGAACATAATTAAGTAATAACAGAAAGTAACGGGTAACAGACTCGAGCAAAACAACCTAAGCAAGATAGTAAGACACAGGCTCAAGCAAAGGTTATAGGAGTGGAGGTGAGGCAATATCAGGGTTAAAGAATTCATGTGATAGGTTCGTAACAGAAACAACTACTACTAAGGCTAGCAGAAAAGAATCAACGGAAAGAATCGGTAACAAGTGATGAAAGGCAGCCATATGGCATGCAAGTGAGTATACTTGCCTGAGATCCCGCAAGGTAGCAGAACTTGTCGTTGCTCACATCATCTCAACGTCCTATCCGGGAAGAAACAACGAACCTCGAACAAACACCGGATGCAACAATTACTACTACGGCAAAAGATCCAGCATGATCAAGATATGGATGCATGACAATTTAATTGATGCACCAAAGTAAACTAGTGGATATGATACACAAGTTTAAATGGATTCCATATGCAAAGATTGCATATGGCAAACCCATGCCTTATAGTTGAATTAATTGTTCTAACACTAAGCATCATGTGTAAGTGAGTTAGAATGATGCATGCATGATGAAGAACAAGAAGGTAACAATATTAGATGCAATTGGAAGGATGGTTAACAAGTTTAGAAAAACATTTATCAAGTTTGGAAATTATTGTTACTTAATGAGGTTGAACAAGTAGTGGTTGTTATCATCAAGTTAAGTTGTTCAAACCAAACAACAAAGTTGATATTTGAAAAGGTTATCAAATTTTAGTTGGATTACATGTTTCACATGTTGAAATTGGACTTTGGATTATTTAATTAGGAATTAAACAATATTAAACAATTTTTAATTGAATTAAACAAGTTTTGAATTGTTTAGGCAATTTTAATTATTCAAAACAGAAAACAAAATTTATATTTGAATAGGATATTCAAAAAGGTGTGAAAAACATATTTTATTTGGATTATTTGGAAAAGGTATGGATTAGTTATGAATTATTACAAATTACATTTGAATTATCCAAATTTGAATTTTAAAAGCATTTTGAAAACTCAAAACAGAATACAAATAAGTTATTTGGCAAGATTAGGAAATTTGGAGCAATAAACATATATAACTTTTCTTCATTAGATTTATATATTAAAAGATATTAAGGATTTAGTTTGGTGTTTAATTCTGCCTTTTAATTGATTTATGAAATAATAGAAAAAAGGTTAAACAGTTTGTTACCGCACAGCACCCTAGCCGCGGCCACTGCCAGTGGGCCACGGGGTGACTGTGCGCTGCGCGCGTGCTAGCGTGGCAGTAGAGCCACTGACGAGGGGGTCCCGTCCGTCAGCCACGCGCGAGAAAAAAGGGGTTGGCTTTTAATCGCAAAGCCAGGGATCGATCTGGGGTCGCTGCGCTCGCGTGAACGGCACCGGGCCACTGCGCTACTGACTGAATCTTGTCAGGTAAGCACGCGCGGTGAAGGTAAGGTTCAAACTGCTTAACTGAAACCTTTTGGTGCAGTACACTAACTGAAACTCTCGACAGAGAACAAATTGCAGGTCTTCGTCGTTGGTTCAGAGAGGTACCGCGCCCGTGGGCGATCCGTGCGAGCTCGAGGCGTGCTGGGCGTGTGGTGGATGTGCGCTGGTGCCTCAAGGGAACAGAGGGAGAGTGGAAAGGGCTGGACGCTCACCGAGGTTGGTCGTTGTCGAGAGCAGCTGAAGCAGAGGCAGTCGCAGGCGTCAGGGTCACCGCCGAGTGCGGATGTCGAGGAAGATCGCGAGGAATCGGGGGGTATCTGGTGATGACGCCTTCGGAGATCTTGGTGAGGGATGGATGCTTGTTCCATTCCCGGAGTCGGCTCATCCTCGTAGCGACTATGGCGGCACCGCGATGAGGGGCAAAGGGGGATGGTGCACTGGTGTTTTTCGGGTTTCAGAAACAGAAGAGAAATCGGTGGGGAGCGTGGAGCGACGGCGGCGCTAGCTGGAGAGGTCTAGGGTTAGCAAGCAGAGGGGAAGTAGGTTAGATATAGGGAGGAGACCTAGTACGGCAAGCATCTGGAGTGGGGGAAGGGGATCAAGCGGCTCTGCTTATGTTCGTACAGCCATGACAGTGACAGGTTGAAGGAAAAGGACGACAGGGAAAGGGAGGTGGGCCAGAAAAGAAAAGATGGGCTGGGGAAGGAAGAAAGAAAGGAATGGGCTGGGCTTAGGGTTAGATAGGTTAGTTGCTGTGTTTTTTCCTTTTATTTATTCTTCTGCATTTTATTTTTTTTATTTTTTTGCTGAAACCAATTGGTAGAAAAGAAAGCTTTTTGGTTAGCAAATAAAATTGACAAAAATTATGGTTAGTTTAGTTTTTTAAATAACAACTTTAAACCAAATTTTGTTTTCTAAAAGTTTTCAAAATTATTGATGTTTAGGATTTAAACCAAATTTTGAAGGAATTGGAATATTCCTTAAACATTATGAAAACAATTATTTTCATAGGGTGGACCCTAAGGTCAAGTTTTTTAAAAAAAGCAGTTGATTGATTGTTAAAGTTTTTAATTTCAAAAGGAGTTTTGTTTGAGGCATTTGATTTGAAAAGGAAGGTGGTTTAATTAATTGAGTGAAATTAGCTGTTTGATTACACCCAACAAGTTAATGAAAGATTTGGTTTGAATTTTTGAGTTAGTCATTAGGGTTTGTTAACAACAGGGACAAGTTTATTTAGCAGGCAATTTGTTTAAAACAATTTTCAAACCATTGATAACACAAGAGGGGTGTAGTTTGCAAGTTGGAAATTTTGGGCAAGGGGGAAAGTTTAAATTGTTTTGAAATTTTCCAGTTGTGATGCAAACATGGTGCAATGCAATGTGATGCATATGATGCAAGCAAACAAACAGGTAACACCCCAGGTGTTACAGACGACACCACTAACAAGGGATTGCGCCCTCGCAATCCACCTGCTAACCCGGGAGGGGAAAGAAGTTCGACTATCGATTCTTCGTGCTTCTAGCTGATCTCCTCGACACCACCAACAAGGGTTTCTCGACACCACTAACAAGAGATTCTTGCTCGGAGTGACGATGATGTTCTTCCACCAGGAATCTTCCGATGATCGAACCTATTAGGTTAAGGGCTCAGAAAACGTCCACCCACGTAGGATCCTAACACTTTGAAAGATAGATAAGGGAAGAGACTCCAAAACAAATAAGATGGGAGGGGAAATAGAATAGGGATAAGGAGAAAAACAAGAATCCTATTGAGATGTTTTTTTTTCCAAAATAGTTTAGCAGAAATAGTATTTGACATTCTAGAAACAACGTCCGTTAGCTAGGTTATCCTAGAGGCTTTGCGGACCCGTTGCTTCGATAACCATTCGTATCGAAACAATCTCGGGAATCGGAACCAAGGCTCTGATACCATTTGTGACGCCCCGAGATCGGGCACTATGCAGATTTCAGCATTCCCGCCAAATCCGCATAATAACCGATTCCAGGTTGCCATTTATGATAACATTACAATAGTTCACGAATAATCCACAATTACAACAGAAACAGATAGATACAAGATGACTCAAACGAGCCGGGGTTACAACTGATACATTACAAAGATCCAAATAACAGCGGAAGAAACAAACGTCCGTCTACGGACAAGATCCAAATTGGACTAAGAGTCCTGAAGATAACCGAAGGCGTCCAATCCATGCCCAGGCCAAGCCGGAGGGAGTCCCAAGCTAACGTCGTCAGACTTCAAACCTGTTGACTGCAATTTGGAATTTGCAGCCACGAAAGAGATTCGTGGGTCAGTACGGTTAAGTACTGGCAAGGGGGACAAAGCCCATACTCACAAGTTACCGGCGTAGCCAGTCATCACAAGATACAAATACTTTAGGATCAACGGAAAGGAAGGGATTATGGCAAATAAGCGACAGCAGGCTGCACTAACCAACTACAGAGATTCTATTACTTCCAACTATCAGAAAGGGGATAAGGTCGAGTGATAGTAACCAACTGAAAGATAACTTCAAACAAACCCATCCTGGATCTCGCCCCTTATCCGAAGAAGCAATCCGAGGATAACTCACACCGTGGTATTAAAGATGAGTCAAGTTATTGTGTGAATAACCTATTACTAGTCAAGTTATTAATCATTGGGTGAAACATGATTGATCATTATGTTGAAGTTGTCCTGAGTACTTGTAAGCCAGTACTTTCACCAAGTAATCCATAACCGCGGAAAACACGGCTTCTCGAGAAGATTTACCCTGCAGGGGTGCACCATAGCAACCACACTCATGAATATCCCGCCAGATGGAATGCCTCCCACCAAGCGGGGCACTCAACACAATCCAACCCTTCTTCGCATCAAGCCCAAAGAACCTTGGGCGCACGGCTAATCGAGCCCAGAAGAAAATGGACCCTCATAGCACTCTAAGAACGTGTCCCCCTATATGCCGACTACGAAAGTTCCACCCGGGTAGCAAGGGCTCGCAAGATCATGCATGCAGCAAATGGAAAACCCGAACTAAATGAGGCGATTTGGACGAGATGCGAATCGGGTCAAACTGAGGGGGAGCCCATACTCCCCAAATGCGGGTAGTGCGCTCATCATGGATCGGTAGACAAGACCCTTTTCCTATTAGGGTCGACACTAGCGGGCCTCAAAACCTCAAAGGGCCTCCCGCCGGTGCCTTATCATCAAATTATTATTATTATTACCATTAGCAATTAACAGGTTTGATTGATTCACATCGAGCCCCCAGAACATAATTAAGTAATAACAGAAAGTAACGGGTAACAGACTCGAGCAAAACAACCTAAGCAAGATAGTAAGACACAGGCTCAAGCAAAGGTTATAGGAGTGGAGGTGAGGCAATATCAGGGTTAAAGAATTCATGTGATAGGTTCGTAACAGAAACAACTACTACTAAGGCTAGCAGAAAAGAATCAACGGAAAGAATCGGTAACAAGTGATGAAAGGCAGCCATATGGCATGCAAGTGAGTATACTTGCCTGAGATCCCGCAAGGTAGCAGAACTTGTCGTTGCTCACATCATCTCAACGTCCTATCCGGGAAGAAACAACGAACCTCGAACAAACACCGGATGCAACAATTACTACTACGGCAAAAGATCCAGCATGATCAAGATATGGATGCATGACAATTTAATTGATGCACCAAAGTAAACTAGTGGATATGATACACAAGTTTAAATGGATTCCATATGCAAAGATTGCATATGGCAAACCCATGCCTTATAGTTGAATTAATTGTTCTAACACTAAGCATCATGTGTAAGTGAGTTAGAATGATGCATGCATGATGAAGAACAAGAAGGTAACAATATTAGATGCAATTGGAAGGATGGTTAACAAGTTTAGAAAAACATTTATCAAGTTTGGAAATTATTGTTACTTAATGAGGTTGAACAAGTAGTGGTTGTTATCATCAAGTTAAGTTGTTCAAACCAAACAACAAAGTTGATATTTGAAAAGGTTATCAAATTTTAGTTGGATTACATGTTTCACATGTTGAAATTGGACTTTGGATTATTTAATTAGGAATTAAACAATATTAAACAATTTTTAATTGAATTAAACAAGTTTTGAATTGTTTAGGCAATTTTAATTATTCAAAACAGAAAACAAAATTTATATTTGAATAGGATATTCAAAAAGGTGTGAAAAACATATTTTATTTGGATTATTTGGAAAAGGTATGGATTAGTTATGAATTATTACAAATTACATTTGAATTATCCAAATTTGAATTTTAAAAGCATTTTGAAAACTCAAAACAGAATACAAATAAGTTATTTGGCAAGATTAGGAAATTTGGAGCAATAAACATATATAACTTTTCTTCATTAGATTTATATATTAAAAGATATTAAGGATTTAGTTTGGTGTTTAATTCTGCCTTTTAATTGATTTATGAAATAATAGAAAAAAGGTTAAACAGTTTGTTACCGCACAGCACCCTAGCCGCGGCCACTGCCAGTGGGCCACGGGGTGACTGTGCGCTGCGCGCGTGCTAGCGTGGCAGTAGAGCCACTGACGAGGGGGTCCCGTCCGTCAGCCACGCGCGAGAAAAAAGGGGTTGGCTTTTAATCGCAAAGCCAGGGATCGATCTGGGGTCGCTGCGCTCGCGTGAACGGCACCGGGCCACTGCGCTACTGACTGAATCTTGTCAGGTAAGCACGCGCGGTGAAGGTAAGGTTCAGACTGCTTAACTGAAACCTTTTGGTGCAGTACACTAACTGAAACTCTCGACAGAGAACAAATTGCAGGTCTTCGTCGTTGGTTCAGAGAGGTACCGCGCCCGTGGGCGATCCGTGCGAGCTCGAGGCGTGCTGGGCGTGTGGTGGATGTGCGCTGGTGCCTCAAGGGAACAGAGGGAGAGTGGAAAGGGCTGGACGCTCACCGAGGTTGGTCGTTGTCGAGAGCAGCTGAAGCAGAGGCAGTCGCAGGCGTCAGGGTCACCGCCGAGTGCGGATGTCGAGGAAGATCGCGAGGAATCGGGGGGGTATCTGGTGATGACGCCTTCGGAGATCTTGGTGAGGGATGGATGCTTGTTCCATTCCCGGAGTCGGCTCATCCTCGTAGCGACTGTGGCGGCACCGCGATGAGGGGCAAAGGGGGATGGTGCACTGGTGTTTTTCGGGTTTCAGAAACAGAAGAGAAATCGGTGGGGAGCGTGGAGCGACGGCGGCGCTAGCTGGAGAGGTCTAGGGTTAGCAAGCAGAGGGGAAGTAGGTTAGATATAGGGAGGAGACCTAGTACGGCAAGCATCTGGAGTGGGGGAAGGGGATCAAGCGGCTCTGCTTATGTTCGTACAGCCATGACAGTGACAGGTTGAAGGAAAAGGACGACAGGGAAAGGGAGGTGGGCCAGAAAAGAAAAGATGGGCTGGGGAAGGAAGAAAGAAAGGAATGGTCTGGGCTTAGGGTTAGATAGGTTAGTTGTTGTGTTTTTTCCTTTTATTTATTCTTCTGCATTTTATTTATTTTATTTTATTGCTGAAACCAATTGGTAGAAAAGAAAGCTTTTTGGTTAGCAAATAAAATTGACAAAAATTATGGTTAGTTTAGTTTTTTAAATAACAACTTTAAACCAAATTTTGTTTTCTAAAAGTTTTCAAAATTATTGATGTTTAGGATTTAAACCAAATTTTGAAGGAATTGGAATATTCCTTAAACATTATGAAAACAATTATTTTCATAGGGTGGACCCTAAGGTCAAGTTTTTTAAAAAAAGCAGTTGATTGATTGTTAAAGTTTTTAATTTCAAAAGGAGTTTTGTTTGAGGCATTTGATTTGAAAAGGAAGGTGGTTTAATTAATTGAGTGAAATTAGCTGTTTGATTACACCCAACAAGTTAATGAAAGATTTGGTTTGAATTTTTGAGTTAGTCATTAGGGTTTGTTAACAACAGGGACAAGTTTATTTAGCAGGCAATTTGTTTAAAACAATTTTCAAACCATTGATAACACAAGAGGGGTGTAGTTTGCAAGTTGGAAATTTTGGGCAAGGGGGAAAGTTTAAATTGTTTTGAAATTTTCCAGTTGTGATGCAAACATGGTGCAATGCAATGTGATGCATATGATGCAAGCAAACAAACAGGTAACACCCCAGGTGTTACACTCTGGATGCTGATGACTGAATCCGTGAGATAGCTAAGGCTCTGGAGATTGCTCACGTTGCTGAGGAAGACAAGGTCAAGTATGCCTCCTATCTACTGAAGGGCCAGGCAGCTACTTGGTGGGAAAACTACCAGACCATGAGAGCTGGCTATCCAATCACCTGGGGTTGTTTCAAGGAAGCCTTCCTGAAGCACCACATTCCAGATGGTCTCATGCAAAGGATGCGTGAAGAGTTTTGCTCACTCAAGCAGGGCAAGCTGGACGTCATTGGCTATCAGAGTGAGTTCAATCGCCTCGCTCGTTACGCTGGTGATGAGGTGTCCACTGAGGCTAAGAAGATGGCAAGGTTCCGCAGAGGTTTTAACCCGGAACTCAAGTACGCCCTCACCAATATCAAGGCTAACAACTTCGAGGAGCTCGTTAACACCGCGCTCAATGAAGAAAATGGGCGCAAGGCGTTCAAGGAGTCTCGCAAGCACTCGCGTGAGGGTGGTTCCTCCTCCAACATGACCACCCCTCCGCAGAAGCGCCGCATCTGGGTGCCAAATGGTGATGTCACTCGGGCTCCATACACCCAAGCTTCTCCAGGCTTCGCTCCCCGCCCACCCAACCCTGCTCAGATGCATGATCAGAGGGCTTCAATGGGGCAGCCAAGGCCAGGGCCTCCTCGTGTCGTCACTTGCTACAAGTGCAAGCAAACGGGGCACTACGCTGACAAGTGCACGCAGAGGCAGCTACCTCCACCACCACCTCGTCCCAACACAAACCAGGCAATGGTGCGTGCTCCCCCGGCTAAAGCCTTCAACTCCAACAACAGGCCTATCGGGAGGACCGCAAGGGTGAATCATGTCAAGATCGACAAAGCTGAGGAAGCTCCTGACGTCGTTCTCGGTACATTTCCCGTAAACTCTTTTCCAGCTAAAGTGTTGTTTGATACCGGAGCATCGCATTCTTTCGTGTCAAAGATCTTTGCGACAGCAGTTAAACTCCCTTTTGTTGGTTTGGGTTCCCCGCTAGTAGTAAACTCCCCTGGAGCAACTATGCAAATGTCTAAGATCAGTCACAGAAATCAAATTCTAATTGGAGGCCACATATTCCTTGCTTCCCTCATACTGCTTGGCAATTCTGACATTGATGTCATTCTTGGTATGGATTGGTTGAAGGCCAATAAAGCTACGATTGACTGTGCTCAGAAGTCAATAACTTTGTTCCACCCTTCTGGCCAGATAGTCTATTCTCCAAATGAATCAAGTTCTGTTCAGCTATGCACCCTCGATGCAAAACCTCTACCTCTACTTGAAAATGTTCCGGTGGTTTGCGAATTCCCTGACGTCTTTCCAGAAGAGTTGCCAGGGATGCCTCCGGACAGAGCAGTTGAGTTCGTGATCGAGCTTGAACCAGGTACTGCTCCAATCTCTAAGCATCCATACAAGATAGCTCCTCCTGAACTGAAGTTGTTGAAGGAGCAAATCGATATGTACATGGAAAAAGGTTACATTCAACCTAGTTCCTCGGCTTGGGGTTGCCCAACTCTGTTCGTTGCAAAGAAGGGTCAAACAAAGAGACTCGTTGTTGACTATCGTGCTCTTAACGAGAAAACCATCAAAAACAAGTATCCAATTCCTCGTATCGATGATCTTTTTGATCAACTTGCTGGAGCCTCAATATTCTCCAAGTTGGACTTGAGAATGGGTTACCATCAAATAAAGATCAGAAAGGAAGATATTCCAAAAACAGCTTTCACCACTCGGTACGGTCTATATGAATACACCGTCATGTCCTTTGGTCTAACCAATGCACCGGCGACATTCTCTCGACTCATGAATTCTGTTTTCCATGAATACCTCGACAAGTTCGTTGTGGTATATCTTGATGACATCCTGGTCTACTCAAAATCCGAGGAAGAGCATGAAGAACATCTTCGTCTCACTCTCATGAAACTTCGCGAGCATCGTCTATATGCCAAGTTCTCCAAATGTGAGTTCTGGGTTCCAGAAGTTGCTTACCTTGGTCATATCATCTCTGCCAAGGGCATAGCCATTGATCCAGAAAAGGTTAAAGCAATTGTTGATTGGAAACCTCCAAAGACGGTGAAGCAAGTAAGAAGTTTTCTTGGCTTGGCTAGCTATTGCCGTCGTTTCGTCCAAAACTTCTCCAAGATTGCCAAACCTCTCACTGATCTCACAAAGAAGGACAAGAAGTTTGTTTGGTCTCCACAATGTGATGAAAGTTTCAATCTCCTGAAGACTAAACTCACTTCTACACCAGTTCTGGTTGGCCCAGATACTACCAAACCTTTCCAAATTTTCTGTGATGCATCTCTCCAAGGTCTAGGTGCAGTTCTTATGCAAGAACGTCAAGTTGTGGCTTATGCTTCACGTCAGTTGAACGCACATGAGCTCAATTATCCCACACATGACCTTGAACTTGCAGCAGTTGTGTTTGCCCTCAAGAAATGGAGGCAATACTTGTTGGGTAATCGCACTGAAATCTTTTCCGATCATAAGAGTCTGAAATACATCTTCACTCAACCAGATCTAAACCTCAGGCAAAGGAGATGGATTGAAAAGATTAAAGACTTTGATCTTACCATTTCTTACACTCCAGGCAAGGCTAATGTTATGGCCGATGCTCTCAGTCGCAAGTCGTATTGCAATAATCTCATGATCATGGAAAGCCAACCTCCACTTCATGAAGAATTCCAGAAGCTCAACCTTGGTCTTGTTCCTCAAGGTTATCTGGCAAGCTTGACAGCCAGTCCAACTCTCGAGGACAAGATTCGTTCTGAACAACTTCGTGATGCTGAAATCAAGAAGATGGTAGAACACATCAAAGAAGGCAAGGAGAAATTTAAGTCCTTCTCAATTGATGACAAGGGAACTGTGTTCTTCGAAGGACGCATTGCAGTTCCTCAAGTTCAAAGTCTCAAAGATGTAATTCTCAAGGAGGCTCATGAAACTCCTCTCTCCATACACCCTGGAAGTACAAAGATGTATCAGGATCTCAAGACGCTGTATTGGTGGCCTGGCATGAAACGTGAAATTGGTCAATACGTTTCTGAATGCGACGTTTGTCAACGTGTTAAGGCAGTCCATCAGAAAACAGTCGGTCTACTCCAACCTTTGAAAATCCCTGAGTGGAAGTGGGACATGATTGAAATGGACTTCGTCACAGGTTTTCCAAAGTCCAAGAAGGGCAACGATGCAATCTTCGTTGTCATTGATCGTCTCACTAAAGTAGCTCACTTCTTTGCTGTCAAAGAAACAATCTCAGCTAGCCAGTTAGCGGAGCTCTACACAGCAAAAATTGTTCCTCTTCATGGTGTTCCATTGGAAATAAGCTCAGACCGTGGAAGCATATTCACTTCTCATTTCTGGAAAAGCTTTCAAGAAGCTTTGGGCACCAAACTTCTGTTCAGCACAGCCTATCACCCTCAGTCTCAAGGGCAAGTCGAAAGAGTCAATCAGATTCTCGAGGATATGCTCAGAGCATGTGGTATCTCCTTTGGCATGAAATGGGAAGAATGCCTTCCATATGCTGAATTCTCCTACAACAACAGCTTCCAGGCAAGCCTAGGCATGGCACCATTTGAAGCTCTCTATGGCCGCAGATGCAGGAGTCCAATCAATTGGTCTGGAGCTGGTGAACGTTCACTCTTAGGCCCTGACATTGTTAAGGAAGCCGAAGAGAAAGTTCGTATCATTCGTGACAATCTCAAGATTGCTCAGTCTCGTCAGAAAAGCTACTATGACAGCAAGCACAGGGATATGATATATGCACCTGGTGACAAAGCATATCTCCGTGTAACTCCCTTCAGAGGCACTCATCATTTTGGTGTGAAAGGAAAACTTGCACCAAGATACATTGGTCCTTTCAACATTCTCTCAAGGCGTGCGGAAAATGCCTATCGTCTTGAACTTCCAGAAAAACTATCCAAGGTGCACGATGTGTTTCACGTGTCACAGCTCAAGAGCTGTTTCAAAGATCCAGATCGTGCAGTTGATCATGATTCCATTGAACTGCAAGATGATCTATCTTATGAGGAGCACTCTATTCGTATTCTCGATGAGACCGAGCGTAAGACTCGCAACAAGAGCACCAAGTTCTTGAAAGTGCAGTGGTCCCATCATTCTGATAAAGAGGCAACGTGGGAGACCGAAGAGGATCTTCGCAAGAAGTATCCGGACCTTTTCTCTTCTCAGTAGGAATCTCGGGGCGCGATTCCTTCAAGGGGGGCGTTTTGTAACATCCCAAGTATGAAAATTACCCCTAGAATGTTTTATTTCTTGTTATTTTATGTTTTGCATCATGACATCATCATTGCATTTGTGTTGGCATTTGTTTTCCAATTGTTTTCCTTTTGTTTGCATTTGTTTTGCATCTGTTTTCAATTGTTTTCTATTTCAAATTCAAACCAATTTCCAAATCAAATTGTTCATACTTGTTATGTTACAATTTTCCAAATAAAAAGTTCAAATAAAACATTCATTGTTTCCATTAAACCATAAGGTTCAAACTGTTTAACCTTATGGCTTTTAATAATCCACTTAATTCAATTTGCATTCAAATTCAAATTCAATTACAAACAGCACCCAATTTGAACTTATGAAAATTACAAAACAATTCATTCACTTGTTTCCAATTAAACTTGAATTTAAAAACTTAATTGCTTAAGTTCAATTATTTCAATTAATATTAATTCTATTCAAATTTTAAACAAATTGCAAACAACACTTAAATTCAAATCATTTTGGAAAACAAAAGTTGCACTTTGTGCTGTTACCATAAATAAGCAATATAAAAAATCATCCCTAAATTTTCTACCCCAAAAACCCTTTCTTTTTCTTCCTATTTCTTTTCAGCAAAAAAAAACAAACAGAACAAAAAAAATAGAAAGAGAGGGGTAGGGTAGGCAGTGGGCAGGCCCAGCCCACCCAAACCAGCCTGGTACCCCTTCGACCCTCGCTCACCTTCTTCCTCTCGTACGGCAGGGAGATGCCGGTGTCCACGTCGCAGCAGCGGAGCAGCAACGGCCAGCAGCGCTCGCCCTCGCCCTATAAACCTACCCCCAAGCTCACTGCTAGCCCTAGACCCCTACACCTCTCTCTCCCCCCTCGAGCGCCGCCGATTCTTCCCTCTGCACCACCATCTTCCTCTCTGTACCTCACCGCAACCGAGCCCCACCTCTGAATCCATGGCGCTCGCCGGCGATCTGGCCTCCCACCGAGCAGGGTAGGCACGGGAATCAAACCCCCGTACCTCCCTCTCCCTCTCTGACACCTACACGGCGCCCAGGAACCCCTACGTCGACGCCGCCGTCCGTGAGCCCGCCGCCGTCGTCTGTCCACCTCCACACCGACCCTCTGCTTCCACTACTTCGAGGGTGAGCACCGTTCCCTTACCTCTCCCTCCTTGCTGCGAGCACGTGCACGGTCACCACACGAACGGCGAGCAGCACATCTCCGGCGAGCGATCGAAGCGCGGCCAAGTTCAGTTTCAGTTAACTGAAAAAAATTCAGTTAACGCGACTGAACCTTAACCTCCCCGCGTTCCTCTTCTGTCAACGAACAGAACAACAGCGCAGTGGCACTGCACTGCGAGCGCGCACACGGGGTCGCAGGTTCGAGCGATTTAATCCCCACATTTTTGCTAGCCACGCTGGCAGGCAGGGGCCACCTGCCATAGGCAGTGGTGGCCACGCGTGCCTCCACGCGCTGCCACGGTGGCCAGGGCCCGCTGGCAGTGGCCCAGGTTGGATCACTGCGCGGTAGAAATAGTTTCTGCCCAGTTTTTCTTTTAAAATTAAGTCCTTTATATTACAGATTAGTCCCTAAAACCAAAACACAAATAACTTTTAATTTCCAAATCCAAATAATACAAATGAAATATGTATTCTGCACCAAATTAAATCCTCTACATGAATAACTCATTTGTTTTCTGTTTTGAATATTTCAAATGTATTCAAATTTCAAATTCAAACAAATCATCTTAATTTTGGTTAATTCCATAACTAATTCAAACTTAATTCAAATAACCCAAATAAAATATGTTTTCCATGCCATTTTAAACCACCTTTTCAAATATAAAATTTGTTTCATGTTTTGAATAATTAAAATTGGTTAAATAATTTAAACCTTGTTTAAATCATTTAAATTTGCTAAATTCATAACTTGCTCAAATTAAATTATTTTTGAACATATGAAATATGTTTTCAAACTATAAAAGTATAAACTTTTCAAATATGAATTTGGTTTAATGTTTTGAACAAATAAAATTTCAAATAAATTCATACTTGAATTAAATTCAATTAAATCTTGTCAAAACTTGTTTAATTCATAATAAATTCATATTAATTCCTTTTTCAATAATTGAAACATGTAATCCACCTCAAATTTTGTGTACTTTCGAAATATGAACTTTGTTATCTATTTTGAACAATTTAAATTGGTGAAAACAACAAATGCTTGTGTAACACCTTTAAGGAACCAAAATTTCATAACTTAATAAATAAAATTCCAAACTTGGTAAACCTTATTTCAAAATTGTTTCTATTGTTGTTATTTTTCTGTTTTCCTCATCCATGCATCATACTAATCCACTTTCACCTGTTGATTAGTTGTAAAACAATTATTCCAACCTTAATTCATGGGCTTTCCATATGCATCCCAAATTGCATGTGGGTCCAGTTAATTATGTTATGTTACCATGTCATCTATCTTAGCTTTGATGCATCAATTAAATTGACATGCATCATCCCATGATTGTGCATTATGCCATGTTATTGATTGTTTGTCTCTCTGCGTTGTTTGTTTGCTTCTTCTCGAATAGACGACGACGTTGAGACAGACGAGGTTTACGACACTACTTCTGAGGAGTTAGCTCAGTACCAGGCTGCTGAGTTTGCAGGCAAGTATTCACTCACATGAACCATTGTGTTCCTTTCAACATTGGATACCGATACTTTCCGTTGTCTATTCTGCTAGCCTTATGAATCGTTGCTTCTGTTACGAACCTATCACATGTTATCCTTTAACCCTGATATAGCCTCACCCCCACACCTGTGACCCCTTTGCTTGTTGCCGTGTCTTATTAGCATGCTTAGGGTTGTTTCTGCTCGAGTCTGTTGCCCGTTACTTTCTGTTAATATATTTTATTATGTTCTGGGGGCTCAATGTTAAACAACAACCTGTTAATTTTGAGGTAATGCTAAATTGATGATAAGGCACCGGCAGGAGGCCCGGCGTGGTTTTGAGGCCTGCTAGTGTCGACCCTAATTAGGAAAAGGGTCTTGTCTACTGATCCATGATGAGCGCACTAACCGCATGTGGGAAGCGTGTATGGGCGCCCCCCTCAATTTGATTCGATTCGCATCTCGTCCAAATCGCCACACTTAGTTCGGGCTTTCCATTTGATGCACTCATATGCAGGTACGAACCCGAGGCCAGGGTGGAACTTTTGTAGTCGGCATTTAGGGCGGCGTGGTCTTAGAGTGCTATGAGGGTCCCCCGTTTCTTCGTGGGGGCTCGATTAGCCGCGCACGCACAGCACGTGGTTCTTTGGGCTTGATGCGAAGAAGAGTTGAGTTGTGTTGAGTGCCCCGCTTGGTGGGAGGCATTCCATCTGGCGGGTTATTCTTACGTGTACGGCCAAATTGGTGCACCCCTGCAGGGATAAATCTTCTCGAGAAGCCGTGTTTTCCGCGGTTATGGTTGACTTGGTGAAAGTACTGGCTAACAAGTACTCAGAACAACTTACACCTAACTAATGATAACTTGACTAGTAATAGGCTTATTGACACAATAACTTGAACCATCATTAATCCAACTGTGTGAGTTATCCTCGGATTGCTTCTTTGGATAAGGGGCGAGATCCAGGTTGGGTTTGTTTGGAGTTAGTTATAGTTGGTTACGATACGCTATCTTATCCCTCTCTTTTAGCCGGATGTTGTAGCGTGTTTCTGTAGTTGGTTAGAGCAGCCTGCTGCCGCACTTTTGCATCACCTATTCTTCCGTTGAACCCAAAGCATCTGTGCTTGGTGTTGACGGGTACACTTTGGTATCTTGTGAGTCTTGCTTGCCAGTACGTTTATGTACTGACCCCTTTGGGGCTGTGGTTTCCGCAGACTACGCTTACGAGGATCCCCGTGATGGCTACTACGTGGAGTTTGACGAGGCTGCTGACGAGTAGATAGCGGACCCGGGCAGGATCCGAGGCTACGTGGATGGGCTCCGTCTTTTCGTTTCCGGCCTCTTAGGCCTATTTGGATCTTGTCTGTACTCAGACAGTTTGGATGCTTCCGCTGTGATGTAATGCTGAATTGTTGGGACATGTGTCCTCTAGATGATTGTATTTGCTATCTCTGCTCCAATGAGAGCTATTCGCAACTTATTTCTATTTATTTGTGTCTTAGAGATATGTTGTGCTATCATTTTGTTAAACGTCGTTGACGTACCATGTGTGTATTGTATGAAGTACGTCAAGGGTAGTATCCTGATTTCTATGGGATGGTTTACGTAGACGATGAACAGTAGGGGTTGGTTGTCACACATACGTGTGTTTGCCTACTCGTAAGAGATGCGGGTGCCGGTAAGCCCCGTAATCCAATCATCTACTGTTCAACGGAACTGCGAGTATCCTCTAGAAGTCCGGGTGCGACAATGTAGAGGGGCATTTCATGAGGTAGAGCACCGTTCACCAAGACACCGGAATCGTAAGGAGATCGGAGTGAGTTCACCTTGTGGAGTGTCGATGTTGTGCTTGGTTGAATACGGTGGGCTACATCATCTCCCCCCCCCCCCTTGAAGAAGAGTCGTCCTCGACTCTCGTTCCATCCATTTGTGAGTGGGAGAAGGAATGTTGACGACGAAGATGTCGTTGAAGTTGAGTCGCTTGTCGAAAATCATGTGACGGTAGGCTCGTAGTGGGTGTGGTCCAAAGGTGATGAAGATCATAAAAGGTTCCTCCTTGGAAGGTTGGTGAAGATCTTCCGAGGCGGTGTAGTCGTTGAAGTTGAGCCTCTTATCGAAGATCATGCCAAGGTATGCTCGTGGAGGGTGTAGTTCAAAGGCGATGACGATCTTGACATGATCCTCCATGGGTGGGTGAGGATGAGCTTGACATGAGATGTAGTCGTGGTAGTCATTGTCGTTGACGCGCTTGTCGAACTCCAAGTGCATCTTGACGAAGGGGATGTAGACGTGGAAGTCGTTGATGTCGAAGTGCTTGTGACGCGCCGTGTAGATCTTGACTTGAGGAGTGTGGATGTAGAAGTCCTTGTCGTAGAATCTCTTGTCAATCGCCATGTGGATCATGACGAGCGGAATGTGCTCCTTCCAACTCTTCAAGTCGGTGTCGATGTTCATGCGTTGTGGAGAGCCTTGTATGTGGAGTAGTCCATGAGGTCGAGGATGCTTGATAGGGTCACCAAATCTCTGCAAAATAGACAACAAAGATGGAGAGAAAGTTGGTAAGCCGTTAGTGTCAATAAGCACACATGGGATTTTGCTCTCAACTCTCATCTCACTATTGGTGGCTATCATGGCAATGCCTCTAGGAACACTCATGCTTTTTCCACTCATTATGGGCTTGTGGCGCTCACTCACGTGAAGGTGGATCTCTCTCTCACCACTCATCTCACTAGAACCTTGAGAGGGGACACTAGAAGGCTCCCAAGTCTTGGCACAAGAGGTGTGCGGGTTTGTCAAAGTCGATGCGTTGCTTGGAGTCGGTAGTGTCATAGCATGTGGCGAGGAGGACTCGAGAATCTCATCTCTTGGGTTGAGCTCCAATAGTGGAAAGGGTGGCTTTCTTGGAGGAGGAGGTAGGGTCATGGCTTTTGTTGAAGAAGGCTCCATCATCTCCGTGATGTGGTAGTGTAAGCCATGCCTTGTAGCATCCTCAAATGGTCGATGATGATGATGGTGAAGATATCCTTGGCTAGAATGGTGGCTTGAGCGTGGCCTTGTGGAGGTTGGCATGAGATGCTTTGAAGTCAAGGGGAGTGTGTCACCCAATTCGTCGTTACCTCCATCCATGATAGATGAGCCATTGACGCTGGCTCTAGAGAGGTTGCATCGTTGGTCCTTATCTTGAGGATATGCTTGAAGAACTTGTGTCAACACTCGCGATGAATTCGCGGCCTCATTGCAATAGACGCTTTCGTCACCATTTGTGGGCATGTCCAAGGAATTGAGAGCTAGTTGGTGCAAGGCATAGTATTGGCCTTCACTTATGTAGGCATGGTCACCATTTTGGTTGGCAACCATGGTCATCTCATTGGTAGCATTGGAAGCTCTCTTGTGGATGATCGGAGTTGTCACTTGTGTCATTGGAGACGAAGAAGAATGCCTTAGAGATGATGGCAAGGGATGAGCCTCTTTCACAATGAGACATGTATCGACGTCTTCATCATAGAGTGGTGTAGCGGTATCCTCATGCGCATGGTGATGTCGATCTTGTGTCATGGGAGGAATAGCTTCGCACTCTTGATGTTGTTGTTGCTCTTGTGGCGAGAAGGGAAGCTCATGCTCTTGATCCTTGTCGAAGGCAGGGTGCGAGAAGAAAGCACATTCTTGATGAAGATGAGGTGGAGGCTCCCATTCTTCATGTTGGTGATGATGCAATGGAACTCCGTGGTCGAGTTGGTGCGGTGCTTCATCCAATATGGTAGGAGGAGAATCATGGATAGCAACTCCATTTGCTTGTTGTTGGCGAGGTCGCTCATGTGGGTCCTCATCAAAAATAGGAAGTGAGAAGTCCCTTGGAGCATCTTCACTTTCTTGGTGTTGACGTGGTCACTCAAGAGGTTCCTCATCAAACAAGCGGAATGAGAGATCATGGGTAGCATCCGCGCCTAGGTGTTGTCGAAGTGGGCGCTCATAGGGGTCTTCATCAAAGATAGGAATAGAAATTCCATGAGTATCATGCCCACTTGGTTGTTGTCGATGTAGGAGCTCATTGGGATCTTCATCAAAGATGGGTAGTGAAGTAGCATGTTGAGGAATCCCACTTGGTTGATGTCGAAGTGGACGCTCATGGGGGTCTTCCTCAAAGATGGGGAAAGACAAGCCATATGGAGCATTCTCACTCGCTTGATGTTGAGAAGGTATCTCATTTGGGTATTCATCAAAGATAGGCGGTGGAAGCTCAATTGGGTCATCCTCATTGGTTTGGCGATGGCGATCATGATGGAGAGGATGGCGCCGGTGGTCATTGTGGTGGAGTCGAGGGAGGCATTCACTAGAAGCCATGTCGAAGGTACCTTCGTGATAATGGCCTTGGTCTTGGTGGTCATTGTGGGGATGACACACATTTTGCCTTCGAAGCCTTGAATGTGGGCAAGCACCATCCACGAAGCCATTTAGACCAATGTCATGAGTCGAGCTTGGAGAAGGTGGGTGATGAAGAATATCCGGTCGTAGAGGGTGATCTTGAAGAGGGTCACCACGGCCTTGTCGGTGTCGAGTTCGAGGTAGTGGTGATGGCGAGCGATGCTCAAACCAATGTAGTCGCGGAGCTTGTGGTGGAAGATGCGGTGAGGTGGGTGTACCACTCTCTTCCATATGGCGGTGATGATCATAGCGACGGTCTTGGTAATGAGCGTGGGGGTGATCATGTCGACGGTGTTGACGATGGAGCTTGCGGCGTTCCCGCACCTCATGTGTGGGATGACTCCGAAAGTCATTTGGATGCCTTGGCTTCTTGGCCTTCTCGCTAGATGGGGCCTCGATGATGTCCTTCGTGTGGCGTCGTCTTGATGTTGACAATCTTGACGTTGCCAACTTGTCGGATTTCTTGTCGTTGCGCCATCTTGAGGTTGAAGGTCGTTGTCTTGTCTTGGCAATCTCCTTGGAGTTCCTTGGTGGTGAGCATGAACCATCGGAGTTTCTTGGCAATCGAAGCTTGGCGAGGAAGTTCTTGAAAGTGAGCTCATCCATGTCGGAGTCGAAGTAGCTTGGGGAGTCGTTGTCGGTGTCGTACTCCGTCATGTTTGTGGATGCATTGTCGGTGTATCATGGCTCCATCTCGTCATCCAAGCTTGCGATGTCGTAGTTGTAGTAGTGGTTCATGTCGGTGGAGCTCATGGAGTCGAAGTCGTCATGGTTGTTGTGGTGCTCCTCCATGTCGATGATGGTTGGGGAGGAGTAGTCAGTGTAGAGATCGACGTCGTGGTCATAGTAGTGGTGGTGATCCACCATGTCATGCTCGTAGTAGTGGTCATCCACGATGTCGTGCTCGTAGGAGTGGAGGTCCATGTCTTGCTCGTTGTAGTCGTAGTTGTCCATCATGGACTCATCATGGTCATCATGGCCTCCATATGATCCGCTCTCGCTATAGATGGTTAGTCACAAACGCAAGTGTATATATAGTGTCGAGACATCATAGTAGTTTTCATAGACGGGGGTGCCATGAGACTACGGGTAGAGACGTGGGGAAACGGGATCGCGTTGAAGACAAAGACACAGGATTTACCCAGGTTCGGGACGTCGTAATAGTACGGCGTTCCTACTCCTGCAATCTCACTAATCAGGACTAAAGCATGTGTATACAATTACAATGTGAGGTTATGTTTAGCTATTCGTTGAGGATCAACTTCCCCGCGAGTTAGCCTGTAGCTTCGTCTCTATCTATCATATCTCCTGTCCGGCTTTATATAATAGCCGGGTTAGGGCATACAGAGTAGGAAACCTAGAAGACTACGGTAACTTCTAACTTGGAAAGTAAGGAATCCGCCTTCTCCTCCAAGCCAGATCACGTGGGCCGTGATCCGGGTCCTTCTAGAATCCGGCTTCTGCGCGTCAGCTTACTGGGCCGCCCAATGGACCATAGCCCACTACCACTTGGGCCACCCTGGTAATCCGGCAATTATGACCACCATCTGATATACCCCTATTCAGTATATATCCGACAGTAGCCCCCAAGAAGAATTAAAACTCTGATTCGCCGTCTTTCGCCAAATGCATATTGTCCGAGAAATATTGACCAGCAGTCTTGATTCTTCTTATTCTTCTTCAAAAAGAGATGATAATGTAAAACTCGGAATTCTGAAAATCCGGCTTTTCTCACACGATCCTTCGTGGAGAAGGAATCTCCTACGTCAGCGCTTTAATCGTGCTGACGTAAGGGACGTTTGGGTTCCAGGCGAGAAACCCAGAAACATATCTCTGACAGATTCTCGCGGGAAACAAGGAGATAACCATAATCACCCTGTCGATTCATTTCCCGGATTTTCCGGCGAGCGACACGCGTTGATCATCCAACGGTCAAAAGAGCCGATAGCACGTATCGTGACGGATTTCCGGCTATAAATAGCCTTCTTCGTCCTCCCAGAAAACCTTCCGCAACCACTCCGAACGCCATTACAGTGCCCAAGCTTCTAGCAGAGAGAGAGCACCGAACGCACACCGCGCCCAGAACCTCACCGGAGGCGAACCAGCGCCGCCACCTAATGGAATCTCCGCCGTCCTCGCCAGCTCGCAACGTCGCGCAAGACATTGAGGATATCATCAACACGATGGATCATGTGCTGGACTCCCCAACGCACGACGGCGGCGATGAACCAGTGAAGACCGCGAGCACCGCGGCGGACGAGGGAAATGCTTCCGCCGCCGCGGATCTTGCGGATTCGAGCTCCGCGCCTACTCCGCCGTTCGCTCCCGAGACGGCGCAGGAGAAGATCACGCTCGTTGGCGACGAGCTCGCCGCTGCGAAGGCCGCCGCGTTTACCGCCGCCGGAGTCGATGAAGAAAAGGAATTTGTCGGAATCTGGAGTCCGAGTAATATCCCTCCTTTCCTCCTTCCACAAATGGAAAGGGAAGGGCTAATAATCAAAGGCAAATGGCGGAACTCAGAAGGTGAGCTCGAGCCCATACCAAAAAACGGGGAACGCGTCCTCCTTACCTCTCACATCGCGAGAGGTATGGGTTTACCGCCTTCCGTCTTTTTCTTGGATGTCCTTAATTATTATGGCGTTCAGCCACACAATCTTTCTCCCAACTCCATCCTTTGCCTAGCTAGTTTCCAAGCCCTTTCTGAAGGGTATTTAGGAATAGCACCGAATCTAGATTTCTGGCGATATTGCTTTGAAGTGAAGCATAACCTCACAGAAGGTATTCCTCCCATCTGCGGAACTATTTCTTTCACTCTTCGGAGGTTTAGGAAGATTGGCATCCGAAGATAAAAACATCGGAACCCGCCAAATCTTGGATGGGTTCCTTCTTTTACCATCAGGACGTCCCATTCCCTGGTAAGGAAAGCGGGGTTCCTCCATTCGTTAATTCCGCCGCCTCTCCTCAAGAGAGTTGGGCAGTTGAAGCAGTGCAGACATTGCCGGAAAACCTGATGAAGATAAAACGGCGTATCGCCAAGCTTACTTCCTCTCAGCCTCCCTTAACTGGAAAGGATACTGTTTTATGTTGGTTTGGACGCCGTATTCAACCTCTTTCCTTTCGTTCCCGGCTCCTTTGCGAATATGAAGGGCCAGAAGATAGTATGAGGGGGACGGACAAATCCTATACCAAAAAGGATTTCATAAAGCGACTCCACCAACTGGTCGCCACGTGCAATCAATACGCAGAAAGTCTGGCAATATATCACGTGGAGAATCCAGCCCCTAAGGTATTTATATTTTCCTCGCCTTTGGGTTTTTCTCGGATTAACCTCCTTGTCTGACTTTTAACGCATCGTTGCTACTTCCTTAGTTCGACGAACTTGAGGGAGCTGATCTTGCTTCCGACGCCAAGCTTAACGAATTACATGCCAGCTTTTACGGCGATCGGAAACGTAAAAGGCGGGTGACCTTTGAGGAAACGATAACTATTGACGGGATTCCCGTCGCCACATCCAGGTATTCTGCTGGAGCTTTTTTAATCGTTATTCCTCTTCAGTTCTTCGAGATATTTATTTCTCGGATGTTTCCTTTTCAGCCTTGCTCCAACTCCTTTGAAAACAAAGAAACTGAAGAAACATAAAGCTGCTGCTATCAAAAGGGAACTTTCTTCTGCTGCAGTTTCTCCTCCCTTAGCTATGTCTAGCAAGGGGTACAAACCCACGAACCCGGAATCAGTTTCAGCAATCCAGCCAGCCTATTGCACCTACCATGGGCGCGAGGGAAAGGGCGGAAACACAGATGAATAGAAATCCTCGGGCATCTGGGGAGGACGAGCCTATTCCCAACTTAGACAGGAATATCCGGATAAAGAAAGAACCATTTGATGAACTCGGATATATCCGTCCAGAAGCTAGGAAATTCTTCGCTCCTGCTCCTCTGATCCGTCCTTGGCCACAGGGCGGGCTAATTATCCGAAATGATTTCGTATTTTCACCTCGTCAGGTCATACAAGATGGCCTTCATCACGTTGGAATTCTTTTTTCTGAATACGCAAAAGAATTCAACGAGACTTTGTCAAACTTGCGGGAAATGAGCCAGGTAATATCTCTAGCCCCCAAGCAATAAGTTGAAAGTATACTTTCCCCTTAATGCTTCTTATTACGCTTGATCTAACTTAAGCGTTTTGGCTTCCATTTTTGTTTTTCAGCATACCGCTGATGTAATAAACTTGGAAATTTTTAATAAACTTAACGTCAAGAATGAAGAGGTGAAAACCCTTCAATCTATTATTGAGTTTAAGGACAAGGAGCTGGCATCATCTCAGCTACAGCTATCGGAAACAACAGGTATGCTTTATTCTGTTTTATCCGGATTATCAATAAGTACTTTCTCGAGATTTTTCTAAACTCGGAATTTTTCCCTTGCTTTCCAGCTGCTTTGGCTAAGGCCAAGGAATTAGCTGAAGATGCCGGCAATGTCGAACGTCTTCGCAAGGAGAACTTGGACCTTCATAAGGAACTTATGAAGGTTCAACAAGATCTGGAAGCCAGTAATATGGCCCTTGGAATTGCTCAATCCAAGGCTTCTGATCAGGCGGAAAAAGATAAGTCCACTATCCAAGACTTGGAAAGTATCTTATTCCTTCGCCTAGAAGAAGGTTCCGAAATTGACAAGGTTCTCGGTAAGTTTTATTTCATTTACCGATTCGTCCATGTCTTGCTTTCTTTCTCTGTTTTGCTGCCGCCTAACCTTTTTGGAGGCTTGTTCCAAAAAAACAGGAAATTATCCAGGTCTTACTCGTATTGAAAAAATCCGAGCCTTTGGGAAGGTATGGAATACGATCAGAGATGCTGGGATGCAACTGATCAGCAAGTTCCTCCCCGCAAGTACCATAGAATTCTCGGAAGTTTATAAACTTCCGGGTGCTATCCTGGAGGTGGCAGAGTCTAAGGAGTCCACCTTACGCTCCGCGGCACGGGGCGGTGCACGCATGGCTCTCGGCCTTATGCGTATGCATTACCCTGGTGCCAAATCTTGGTGCGTGGCGTCCGGTATCCCTCAAGGATACACGCAAACTCAGCGAACCACCATCTTTGATGAAATCAAAGGCCACGCCACCAAGATCGCCTCCATGGTGAACATCTCCATCACCTATCTAGAAGAGGAGATCCCCGAAGCCCCCGAGAATGACAGCAACGAAGAAGACTCGGATGCTTGAAGGGCTGTCTTAAACCTGGATGATGAAAGTAGACAATAGGAGCATTACTGCACTTTTACAATGTAATTTATATTGTAATGCTTCTATTCCTTTTGTATAAACAAGAACTCCGCCTTTTGCAGTTTTAATTATGAAATTCTTTGCAAGGTTTCCGGGTTTTAATATTCCTTTGTCTTCTAAGTTCTCTGGCTTATGTGTTTTAACTGTCCTTAGTGTTTGAAATGGCTCAATAGTACTATGAATCATCATGCCGAATTTACTGGGTAAAACCAATCAGTTCAAACTCGGAAACATGGATCATACTAAAGGCATTTTTACTAACTAGCTCCAGCGACCCAACACATAAACAATCAGATAATACTTAGAGAAAATTAAGGAATTTTTTGAAACTTGGGCACGCAGGCACAATCCGAGTTTCCTTTAGCCGTTGGCAGGCTGAAAATCATTCAGTTTTTAAACACCGAGCACGCAGGCACAATTAGGGTTAACACTGAGTATTTTTTAAGATAATTGGGAAATAGATAAGGTGGAATCATGTTTTATACTATAATAAACTTGTAAAAACATGGATATAAGAATTCCGACAACTTTATTTCATGATCTCAAAGATGTTTACATAGAAATTGAACTAAGTATAGAAGGGACGTAACTGCTGGATGCTCCAAGGCCTCTTTGTCTCTCCTAGTTCATTATCTATCTTTCTCTTTCTTTTGCGATTCGGCTTTTCGGGATCGTCTTCCATGTCCCGAATATCTACAAGATAATATGACCCATTTTTCATAGCTTTGCTGATTACAAATGGTCCTTCCCATACTGGGGCCAATTTGTGCTTTCTTTGCTGCACCAATCTCAGCACTAAGTCACCTTCTTTAAAAGAACGATCCCCGATTTTCCGACTATGGTAACGTCGTAAACCTTGCTGGTAAATGGCGGATCTTTGAAGCACAAGGTCTCATTCCTCTTCTAAGAGATCGACGGCATCCTGTCGTGCTTCTTCGGCATCCGAGTCGTCGGAATCCCGCGCTCTTGGGCTATCATGATCATGTCCGTTGGAAGGATAGCTTCCGCACCATAAACTAGGAAAAACGGGGTTTGCCCAGTTGACCTGTTTGGTGTCGTTCGAATACTCCAAAGCACGGAAGGTAGCTCCTCTACCCATGCTCCAGCTGCTCTATGAAGAGGAGATTCGAGTCTTGGGTGTATTCCTTGCAGGATTGAGCTATTCATTCTTTCAACCTGTCCATTGGATTGCGGGTGTGCTACAGATGCGAGATCTAGGCGAATTCCCGTTTGTCGGCAATATTTTGCCAACTCTCCAATGGAGAAATTTGTCCCGTTGTCGGTTATTATGCTGTGTGGAACGCCATATCTCATGACTATGTCAATGATGAAATTTCTGGCAGTTACACCGTCAAGCTTTTTGATGGGTTTAGCCTCCACCCATTTGGTATACTTATCCACAGCTACAAGTAGATGTGTAAGTCCGCCTCGCGCAGTTTTGAACGGTCCCATCATATCTAGCACCCAGACCACAAACGGCCAAGTAATTGGGATAGTTTTGAGTGCTTGGGCCGGAATATTAGTCTGCTTGGCGTAATATTGACACCCTGCACATGTGTTGACTATGTTCTCGGCATCTGTCTTGGCTGATAGCCAGAAAAAACCGGCACAAAATGTTTTTTTAACTATGCTTTTTGATTGAGCATGATGTCCGCAATCTCCGGCATGGATTTCTTGCAGGATTTCTCGTCCTTCTTCTGGTGAAATACACCGCAGAAAAATTCCGGAAGTACTGCGTTTGTACAGGCAATTGTCAATTACCGTGTATCCTTTGCATCGACGCTGAATTTGCCTCTGCAAGACTTCGTCTGCTCCTTCCGGGTACTTCTGGTTGACTAAGAAGTTTAAATATGGAATTGTCCAGTCCGGGTTAACGAGCATGACTTCAATTGACTCGGAGGCCAGGGGGTAATCGATATCTCCACCTTTTATGGATGGCTCGTACAAATGCTGGACGAATACACCTGGTGGTAGGATTTTTACCCTTTCTGACCCCATGCGGGCTAACGCATCCGCGTTCCAATTTTCCTCCCTTTTAACGTGGAGTACTTCGAATCCGAAGAAACAAATGGCGAACTCGTCCACCGTTCTCCGGTATTCGGCCATTATAGGGCTCTTTGCGTCCCAGGTTTGGTTAAGCTGATGCTGTACCAAATCCGAGTCGCCGTAGCACAGGGTGCGTTTAACCCCTATTTCTTTTGCAATTTGCAAGCCATGAAGCAGAGCTTCGTATCTGCCACGTTATTGCTGGCGTTGAAGTGTATTTGTAATACATACTCCATTGTGTCTCCTTTAGGGGATTTTAAGACTACACCAGCTCCAGCGCCCTCCTTCATCTTGGATCCGTCAAAATGCATGATACAATACTCGGACTCCGGCATTAGTGTTTTCTCCATTGCTTCCGTCCAGTCGGCGATAAAATCTGCCAGAACCTGGGATTTTATTGCCGTCCTTGGCTAATACTTAATGTCGAAGGCTGCTAGCTCGATACCCCATTTGGCTACTCGGCCAGTTGCCTCCGCATTGTTTATTATATCCCCTAGTGGTGCTTTACATACCACTGTTATGGAATGTCCTTGGAAGTAATGGCGTAACTTTCTAGATGCGAAAAATACGCCATATGCCAGTTTTTGGTAGTGTGGGTACCTTTGCTTGGACTCGGAGAAAACTTCACTTATGTAATATACCGGATGCTGGTCTGGTATGCTTTGTTCGTCTTTCTTCCGTTCCACAACAATTACCGCACTAATAACCCTGTTTGTAGCCGTGAGGTACAATAACATAGATTCTTCGTCTTTTGGGGATGCCAAAATCGGAGTTTTCATCAGAGCTTCCTTTAACTGAGTTAATGATGCATTGGCCTCTTCTGTCCACTCGAATTTGTCGGATTTTTTCAGCAACTTGTAGAGTGGTAAGGCTTTATCCCCCAGCCGACTAATAAATCTGCTGACGGCAGCGGTGGAACCCGTCAATCTTTGGACATCTTTCACACACGTGGGTTTGGAGATGTTCAAGATTGCTTTGATCTTTTCTGGGTTAACTTCTATTCCTCTGTGAGAAACGATGAAACCCAGAAGTTTTCCTGAGGGAACCCCGAATACACACTTTGATGGATTTAACTTCATCTTGTAAGTGCGCAAGTTTTCGAAGGTTTCTCGCAAATCCTCAAGGAATGTGTCTTTTTCCTTGGTTACGACAGCAATATCGTCTACGTAAACGTGGACATTTTTTCCAATCTGACTATGCAAACAACGCTGCATGCAACGCTGGTATGGCGCACCTGCGTTCTTCAGGCCAAATGGCATGGTTACGTAATAATACGTCCCGTACGGGGTTATAAAAGAAGTCTTAATTTGATCTTCCTTTTTCATGCGTATTTGGTGATACCCGGAATAAGCATCCAAAAAGCATAAAAGCTCAGAGCCTGCGGTGGCGTCTATTATTTGATCGATTCGCGGTAACGCGAACCTATCTTTTGGACACAATTTGTTCAAGCCGGTGTAATCTATACACATTCTAAGAGCAGTACTGTCTTTCTTCGGTACTAATACCGGATTTGCAGACCATTCAGTGTGGATTACTTCCTGGATGAAATCTGCTGCTAAAAGCCGGATAATTTCCTTGCCAATAGCCTTCCGTCTTCTTCCGTCAAATCGACGGAGACCTTGATTGATGGGTTTGGAGCCTGGAATCACCTTAAGTTGATGCTCAGCAAGTTCCCTGGGCACGCCTGGCATGTCAGCCGGACACCAGGCGAAAATATCCTAGTTCTCACAGAGGAACTTGATGAGCTCGCCTTCCTATTTGTCGGTCATCCCAGTTCCTACTACGACAAATTTTGTCGGATCTTTGGGATCTAGGATTACCTGTCTTGTATTCTCGGATGCCTTGAAGCTATCTGCTGGCTTCCGAGTTTCTTTTCCTGCCGGCATTTCTGTCGGCGATACCTCCTTAGCCAGCTCCTTCAGCTCTTCCTTTGCTATAATCTTCTCAGCACAAAGGGCATTTTCTTTTTCCAGCTTGTTCGCCAGCTTGAAGTCTCCAGTTATGGTGATTACCCCTCCTTTCGGCCCTGGCATCTTCAGCTTGTTATAAATATAACATGATCTTGCCATAAATTTGGCGAAAGCTGGACGTCCGAGAATTGCGTGATATACGCTTTCGAACGACACCACCTCGAAGGATACTTTTTCCTGACGGAAGTGATCTTTTTCTCCGAAAGTGACATCTATGGAAGTTTCTCCTAGGGATCGTGCTTGCCTGCCGGGAACAATGCCATGGAAGCGTATGTTGCTGTGATTGAGCTAGGTCTCAGAGATTTTCAGATGTCTCAACGTATACAGGTACATTATGTTGATGCTGGATCCTCCGTCCATCAACACTCTTTTTAGCCTAGTGTTCTGGACAATATGGCTTACAATAAGAGCTTGTGTGCCGGGTTCAGGGATATTTCCGGGATGATCAGACTGATCCCATGTGATTGGTGTGTTCGAATACTTCAAGAATTTTGGGGTTGCCGGAACAACCGCGTTTATTTCTCGAAGTGTTCTTTTCGCCACCTTTGCTGATGGAGTTGCTAGGAAAGTTAGGGCGCATTCTCCATCAACTCTCGGAAACTTGGGTTCGCCTTTCCGCTGTTGTTCCTGGATTTTTTCGTCGGTGTCCGATTCACTGTCTTCTTTCTCAGCTTCTGGATTTTGTTTAGAGAATTTCCTTTTGGAACTCTTCCCCTTGTTTCCGGATCCTGCACTGCCTTTCATGTGCTTATTCAGCCGGCATTGTGCGTTCGTATGGGTGGGTTTCCCGAATTGCGAATGGTGGACGCAGGGTTCCGACTTAATCTTCTCCCACTCTTCTTTAGTGTAGTTGATTGGTTCTGAACTGCGTCCTTTCCATCTGTTCCCTTTTTCACTTCCAAAGGCTATGTTAACCTTTTTGGGTTTTGGTGTTGCATCTGAAGTTCCTTTTTTCTCAGGGCGAGGATTTTTCTTGGCCAGTATCAGTGTATCGATATTGCCCCCTCTTGCTCTGATGTCGTCTTCGGCTGCAGCGTGCTCATTGGCGGTTGTAAGCATAGATCCGAGATCTTTGTGCTGTTTGGAACCAACCATGAACGGTACTAGTCCGGGTTTTAGGCCATTGACGAAAGCATGCATTGCTTGTACGTCAGTTACTCCAGAACAACTATTCTTCATTGCAGTCCATCTGGAGATGAAATCCACGTATGGTTCATCCTCGAACTGGGTGCAACGGTTCGGCTGGTTGATGCTGTTCGGGCGTTTGTAAGTTCCTCGGAAATGCTGAGTGAATACTCGAGCCATATCATCCCAGCTGTCGACAGTTCTTGATGGCAATCCATTGATCCAATCTCTGGCTCCATCCAGTAACATTAGGGGAAGAAACTTTACGGCTTCCGGGTCTGTCCCATTGTTAATCTGGACGGCTGTATAGTAGTCTGAGAGCCAGGTATCCGGGTTTGTACTGCCGGTGTATTTCTGGTACGTTGGACCGACCTTGGCGAAGCCAGAATGCAGGGTTATTCTTCGGATCCTATCAGTGAAACACTTAGGTCCAAAGTACAGATCATCCTTTTCCGCTCTATCATTGTGCGCGGAATATCTACCGGCTGAATGGACAGAAGGGGATCTACTCCTTTCTTTTCCATTGTTGCGCGGACGCGCTTTTCCGGGATCGTTTCTATTTCTTTCAAGATCACGCCCTTTTGGATGAGGCGGAGTTCTACTCCTGTGCCTTTCTTTATCCTTGGGAGGTGTCCGAGATCTCTCACGCCTGTGAGGTACGTCATGTCTTCCGGCTTTTTCAGCAGGGTGTCTCGGAGGTGGCATTGCTTTGCCATCATTCCGGTGTTTTTCTTCTCGATCGTGGGGTTTGCGTCCACCTTTCGGGAGATGAGATCCAGTTCTAGACGCCTCATCCCTATTGTCGGGATTTTTCTTATCTTTCCTTGGATCCGCTTTCTTATCCTTTGAATTGTCGGAATCTCCAGGTTCTTCCGGTCGAGGTGCTCCAGCGGCGCAAGTAGCTGTTTTGCATAGGGCAGAGTTTCGTGCAACTTCCCTGATCGCTCTTGAGCCTGCTGTTGTTGTTGCAATGCTTTTCCTAGGAAAGCATACACCCCTTGGAGTTTTTCACCGTTGGAGTACATGTCGTTGTTGAGGATGGCAAACGCTGCTTCCGCGTTTTCTGCTGCGGTTTTGTATATTGGTTCGCCTCTGGCATCTTTGCCGTTTACCTGTTTTTGCCAAGATGGGTTGTGAAACCTTTCTTTTGGCGGCAGTACTTCCGGTCTTACGATTCCGGGTAACCTTGTAGGTTTAATGCCAGATCTATTCTTTTTCTCGTACTCCTCGATCTCTTCCTTCATGAGCTTGATGTCATCCTGGTTTTTTTTGGAGGTGTTCACGAGTTCTGAATAGATGTTGCTGTTGCCTTTGGAGAGCTTGTCTCCTAGCTTCTAACACTTCAGGGGCTTCATGCAATCCCACTGGTGTTTGTAACAATTCCTGTTCTTCTTGCTCTGTCATTGGCGGAACAAGGATTTCTTTTGTTTTCTTCTCCGCAAGTTTTATTCCGCTTGCATCTCCTACTTCCGGGCTTTCATCAGCTGGATCAGCCAATTTCTTCTTCCGGAGTTTGTATTGGAGTTTTTTAGCGGCCTTGTGCTTTTTCTTGGAAGAGGGAGGTTTTTTGGCAGGTTCATCCTCTGTCAATTCCTTGACGTTGGGAAAGATCGGAGAAGTTTCTCCATCTTCTCTCTCTTCCTCTGGCGGAGGGGTTTTAGGGCTTTCCTGACTGCCGGCGTCCGTGTTTTCAGCCGGTTTCGCTATTAGTACTTCATGGAATCCCTCCTGAAAAGATTTAACTTTTCTTTCGAAGGCGTCCACGTCTTCGTCTTCGGAATAAAAATCATATGATCCGGTTTCTGACTCTAATCTCGCCTCAATGGCGGCTAGCACTGAGTCAGCTTCCGAGTTGACCGTCATGTTGACGGATGTCGGATCTTCCACCTCTGTGGCGGGCGTGTTGTTGTCTGCCTCCTGCACGGGATTTCCGTCGTCCGTGTTTTCGGCGACCTCGGATTGCACCATACCGATAAAGTGTGTATCACTTTCATGTCAGCGATCTGAGCAAAATCCGGTATCATAGTCATCTTCGACTGGGTACAGGGCAGGGTGGGTAAAATTTGCTTCCACCGCAAAACCCCATGGCCTCTGCGGTTAGTCCGATAAAGATGTTAGCAGATCCGATCGGTAACACGCAGGCACTTACCAGATGATTTTGCGCCGGTATGTAGGATATCCATTGTCGAGGAAGCGTACGACGTCATCGTCGAACTCCAGGCTTCCGACAGTTATGGAACTGCCGATTCCGCCGAGTATCCCAGATCGGAACTTAACGCCTGACGTCGTTTGCCCCACGGTGGGCGCCAACTGTCGAGACATCGTAGTAGTTTTCATAGACGGGGGTGCCATGAGACTACGGGTAGAGACGTGGGGAAACGGGATCGCGTTGAAGACAAAGACACAGGATTTACCCAGGTTTGGGACGTCGTAATAGTACGGCGTTGCTACTCCTGCAATCTCACTAATCAGGACTAAAGCCGGTGTATACAATTACAATGTGAGGTTCTGTTTAGCTATTCGCTGAGGATCAACTTCCCGGCGAGTTAGCCTGTAGCTTCGTCTCTATCTATCATATCTCCCGTCCGGCTTTATATAATAGCCAGGTTAGGGCATACAGAGTAGGAAACCTAGAATACTACGGTAACTTCTAACTTGGAAAGTAAGGAATCCGCCTTCTCCTCCAAGCCAGATCACGTGGGCCGTGATCCGGGTCCTTCTAGAATCCGGCTTCTGCGTGTCAGCTTACTGGGCTGCCCAATGGACCATAGCCCACTACCACTTGGGCCACCCTAGTAATCCGGCAATTATGACCACCATCTGATATACCCCTATTCAGTATATATCCGACATATAGAGTGTGAGGACCTAAGAGCTCAACCCTCACCTTTTAGCAAATGTTGGAAACTAAAAGTGTGTTGTAAAACGTGGAGAAGAATCAAAGAAAAGTTAGCACGAAAACCAAACCTAGTGGAGGAAAATGATATGGTGGAAAGAGAAAAACACACACACACACAAATGATAAATGGGGTTAGTGCGGCCAATGGACGAGCAGAGACGAAATGTACCTATCGAAGACTAAGCTCAATTCGACACCAACGCAAAGAGGACGCTATCTCAAACCGCAATTAATTAGAGGCAACAAGATTCTCAATGTGGCAACCGGTCACTCTCTTCTCTCTTGCAACTCGAAGCTAGGCGTTCCTACAAATGATAGCAATTGGCATCGATCATTTTCTTCTTTTGGCTCTTTTTGCTTCTTGCTCTTTCTCCTTGCTCTTTTTTATTTTTTTATTTTTGATGATGATGCGGAGATGATTCCCAAATGCCAATGCCTACTCGAAGCTATCCTCTCACAAGCGCAAAACTCGCACTCTCGGTGCCACAATGCGATGCCAAGCGGTGTAAAAGAACTAGTCCAAGTAGGTAAGTAACACAATGGGGGGGCAAGCGGAAGCAAGTTATACCTATGCGGTGGATGATCTCGGACTTGCGGCCGATGGATGTCGATGTCGTGTGGATCCGATGATGTAGATGCGTAGGCGATGTCGATGGCCACGCGTAGGAACTTGCCTCACTCAAATCGGAGCAACGACGACAAAGAAAAACAAGATACAAAATCTGTCCAAGAATCGAAGAGCAGGATTTTTCTGAAATTTTTGCTCAAATTCGAAATTTCTCCCAAATCAAGAAATTTTTTGGACAAATTCAAGAATTGTGGCTGAATAGGAAGACGAGGAATGGTTTTTGGCAACAAATCTATGAAACAAAACCACGAAAAACTCAACAAATCAAGAGATCGGTCGAAATCCCTTTCGGCTATTTTTGGTCAAATTTTCGAATTTACGGTGGATAGAAGAAAAATTGGTGGTAGGGGAGGGGGTGGGGTGTCGGATTCGTGTCAATCTAGCTCTGGATACCAGATGATATAGGTGTTGACCTCTAAGTTGGCCCGATCTTCACGAATCGACAAGAACGAGCGAAGAACGCGATGAACACGAAGAACACGAGAGGGGAAATCGCGTGGAAACACAAAGAGGGGAAGATAACTCGTGAAGCCTACGAGGGATCGCAAACCCAACTCAACAACACGCTAATTGAAACCGATTTCTCTTACCGGCCGGTCCACCGATCCAACAGAAGCCGCAAAGGGGAAGGTTGGCAAGCGCTACTAGAATCACTATGTGAGAGAGTAGCTCCTTGGAGAGATCTTGATACAATCCTAGATGAACATCATCAACATAGGAGTAGCCTCGTAAGAGGAGTCACCTCACAAGAGGAATACAAGGGCAAAGCCCGAAACTCTCAAATCAATCCTAAACCCTAGATCTAGCCACCGAGGTCCCTTATATAGCTCGGGGTCGAAACGGGGGTCGAAACGGTGCAAAAACGAGCAAATTCCGTGCATTTTGGGCCACGCCGGCCTGGGAGCCGGCCTAGAGGCCGGGGTGGGGGCAGGAGGCTGGCCTGGGAGGGGGGCCGGCCCGAGGCCGGGGTGGGGAGGAGGTAGGCCGGCCTGGAGGCCGGGCCGTTCGAGCGGTAGGCCGGCATGAGGTGGGTCTTCCCCGGCCCGAGGCCGGGGTGGGCGAGGGGGAGGCCGGCCTGTTCGGCCAGGGGGCCGACCTGAGGTGGGGGGAGGCTGGCCTGGCTGGGGGATGAGGCCGGGAGGCTCCGTTTTCCTCCGTTCTTCCTCCTCGGATCTCCGATCTTGACGTCGTCTTCACCCGCTTCTTTCCTAGCTTCGTGTGCCCCTTCTTGGACGTGTTCTTGAGCATCTTGGGCACCTTCTTGGGTCTCCGTGTGGTGATCCCACCTATGCATGTAGAGGGGAATTTCATGAGGTAGAGCACCGTTCACCAAGACACCGGAATCGTAAGGAGATCGGAGTGAGTTCACCTTGTGGAGTCTCGATGTTGTGCTTGGTTGAATACGGTGGGCTACATCAGGAAGGTTGGCAAGCACTACTAGAATCACAAGGTGAAATAGTAGCTCCTTGGAGAGATCTTGATACAATCCGATAGATGAATCTATGGAGTAGCCATGGATCCCATGGGGGAGGTTCTCCACATGGGAGGAGGAGCAAGAAGCTCAATTCTATCTCAAAGTCAACTCTATCCCTAGATCTAGCCACCATAGTCCCTTATATAGCCTAGGGGGACATGTGGGGTGAAAAGGTGCCAAAATGGTGCATTTCCGCACAAAAACAGGGGATCCCGGCCTGGCCGGCCTGTGACACCGGGGTGGGAGGCAGGCGCCCAGCCTGGGGCAGCCGGCCTGGGGGCCGGCCTAAGGCCGGGGTGGAGGCCGGAGCCCTCGGGCTGGTGCCCGGCCTGAGGCCAGGGTGGGAGGTCGGCTCCCTCGGGTTGGTGCCCGGCCTGAGGCCATGGTGGGATGAGGAGGCCGGCCTGAGGCCAGGGGAGGCCGGCCTGGCCGGGGGTTGAGGCCGGGTTACCCCGTTTTCCTCCGTTCTTCCTCCTCGGAGCTCCGATCTTGACGCCGTCTTCACCCACTTCCTTCCTAGCTTCATGTGCACCTTCTTGGATATGTTCTTGAGCATCTTGGGCACCATCTTGGGTCTCCACGGTGTGATCCCACCTATGCATGTAGAGGGGTATTTCATGAGGTAGAGCACCGTTCACCAAGTCACGGGAAATATACGGAGATAGGAGTGAGTTCACCTTGTTGTGTATCGATGTTGTGCTTGGTTGAATACGGTGGGCTACATCATCTCCCCCCTTGAAGAAGAGTCGTCCTCGACTCTCGTTCCATCCATTTGTGAGCGGGAGAAGGAATGTTGACGACGAAAATGTCGTTGAAGTTGAGCCGCCTGTCGAAGTTCATGTGACGGTAGGCTCGTAGTGGGGGTGGTCCAAAAGCGGTGAGGATGTTGAAGTGGTCGTCCTTGGTTTGGTGAAGAAGACCTTGCGAGGCGGTGTAGTCGTTGAAGTTGAGCCTCTTATCGAAGATCATGCCAAGGTATGCTCGTGGAGGGTGTAGTCCAAAGGCGATGACGATCTTGACATGGTCCCCATTGGATGGATGAGGATGAGCTTGCAAAAACGGTAGAGTGTAGATGAACTTGACGCATTGGTTGCACGCTGTTCCATGGGGTGCGTTGTTGTTGATGCTCGTGTCGAAGTCCATGTATAACTTGGCGGTTGATGTGTAGTCGTGGTGATCATTGTCGTTGACGCGCTTGTCGAACTCCAAGTGCATCTTGACGAAGGGGGTGTAGACGTGGTAGTCATTGTCGTTGACGCGCTTGTCGAACTCCAAGTACATCTTGGTGTAGGGGATGTAGATGAAGAAGTTGTTGTAGTGGATGCGCATGTGGAACTCCAAGTACATCTTGACATGAGGGATGTAGGTGTAGAAGTCGTTGTCGTGGATGCGCTTGTCGAACTCCATGCACATCGAAACATGTGTGATGTAGGCGTAGAAGGCGTTGTCGTCGAAGTGCTTGTGAAGCGCCGTGTAGATCTTTACTTGGGAGTGTGGATGTAGAACGTCTTGTCGTAGAAGCTCTTGTCAATCTCCATGTGAATCATGACGAGCGGAATGTGCTCCTTCCAACTTTTCAAGTTGGTGTCGATGTTCATGCGATGTGGAGAGCCTTGTATGTGGAGAAGTCCATGAGGTCGAAGATGCTTGATAGGGTGACCAAATCTCTGCAAAATAGACAACAAAGATGGAGAGAAAGTTGGTAAGCCGTTAGTGTCAATAAGCACAAATGGGGTTTTGCTCTCAACTATCATCTCACTATTGGTGGCTATCATGGCAATGCCTCTAGGAACACTCATACTTTTTCCACTCATGATGGGCTTGTGGCTCTCACTCACGTGATGGTGGATCTCTCTCTCACCACTCATCTCACTAAAATCTTGAGAGGGGAGACTAGAAGGCTCCAAAGTCTTGGCACAAGAGGTGTGCGGGTTTGTCGAAGGCGTTGCATTGCTTGGAGTCGGTAGTGTCATAGCATGTGGCGAGGAGGACTCGAGAATCTCGTCTCTTGGGTTGAGCTCCAAGTGTGGGAAGGGTGGATTTCTTGGAGGAGGAGGTAGGGTCATGGCTTGTGTCTAAGAAGGCTCCATCAAGTTGGAATGTAAGCCATGCCTTGTAGCATCCTCAAGTGGTTGATGATGATGATGTCCTTGGCTAGAATGGTGGCTTGAGAGTGGCCTTGTGGAGATTGGAATGAGTTGCTCTGATACCAGATGATATAGGTGTTGACCTCTAAGTTGGCCCGATCTTCACGAATCGACAAGAAAACGCGAAGAACGCACGAAGAACGCGAAGAACACGATGAACACGAGATGGAGAATCGAGGGGAAACGTGGGCAAACGCGTGGAAACACAAAAAGGGGAAGATAACTCGTGAAGCCTACGAGGGATCGCAAACCCAAGTCAACAACACGCTAATTGAAACCGATTCCTCTCACCGGCCGGTCCACTGATCCAACAGAAGCCACAAGGGGAAGGTTGGCAAGCACTACTAGAATCACAAGGTGAAAGAGTAGCTCCTTGGAGAGATCTTGATACAATCTGATATATGAATCTATGGAGTAGCCATGGATCCCATGGGGGAGGTTCTCCACATGGGAGGAGGAGCAACAAGCTCAATTATATCTCACAGTCAACTCTATCCCTAGATCTAGCCACCGGAGTCCCTTATATAGCCTAGGGGCAAAGGTGGGGTGAAAAGGTGCCAAAATGGTGCATTTCCGCACAAAAACAGGGGAGCCCAGCCTAGCCGGCCTGTGAGGCCGGGGTGGGAGGCAGGCGCCCAGCCTGGGGCAGCCGGCCTGGGGGCCGTCCTGAGGCCGGGGTGGAGGCCGGAGCCCTCGGGCTGGTGCCCGGCCTGGGGCCAGGGGAGCCCGGCCTGAGGCCAGGGTGGGAGGCCGGCTCCCTCGGGTTGGTGGCCGGCCTGAGGCCAGGGTAGGCCGGCCTGAGGCCAGGGTGGGATGAGGAGGCCGGCCTGAGGCCAGGGGAGGCCGGCCTGGCCGGGGGTTGAGGCCGGGGACCCCGTTTTCCTCCGTTCTTCCTCCTCGGAGCTCCGATCTTGACGCCGTCTTCACCCACTTCCTTCCTAGCTTCATGTGCACCTTCTTGGATATGTTCTTGAGCATCTTGGGCACCATCTTGGGTCTCCATGGTGTGATCCCACCTATGCATGTAGAGGGGTATTTCATGAGGTAGAGCACCGTTCACCAAGTCACGGGAAATATACAGAGATAGGAGTGAGTTCACCTTGTTGTGTATCAATGTTGTGCTTGGTTGAATACGGTGGGCTACATCACAGCCTCAGTAGTAGATTGTGCAACAACATCCTGCAAGGTAGCCTTCCAGCTAACGACACATCCACTAATTGTAAACACATAACCTGTGAGGGATCTCCTCTTATCCAAGTCGGCGGTAAAATCTGAATCCACATAGCCTACGAGTCCCTCACCAGTCTTGCCAAACTTCAAGCAAGCTTTGGATTTGCCGCGAAGGTACCTGAAAATCCACTGAACAACTTTCCAATGTTCTTTACCAGGATTAGCCATGTATCGAATGACCAAACTCATAGCATACGATAAATCAGGCCGAGAACACACCATGGCATATATTAAGGAACCAACAGCACTAGCATAGGGAACTCGTGACATGTACTCAATATCTTTGTCAGTAGTAGGACATTGCAATGCTGACAACTTGAAGTGTGAAGCAATAGGAGTACTAACAGACTTTGCATCATGAATATTAAAACTATGAAGGACTTTCTTAATGTAATTCTCCTGACTAAAAAATAGCAATCTAGATTTTTTGTCTCATGGAATTTCCATACTTAGAATTTTGTTAGCAGGGCCAAGATCCTTCATCTCAAACTCATTACTCAACTGTTTCTTTAATGTACTGATTTCTTTCATGCTCTTGGCAGCAATTAACATATCATCAACATATAGCAGCAAGTATATAGGCGATTCATCAACAAATTTAATGTACACACAGCTATCATATTCTTAAAGCCATGTGACATCATAAAAGAATCAAACCTTTTATACCATTGCCGAGGAGACTGTTTCAAACCGTAAGGAGACTTCTTTAGCTTGCACATGAAATCCTCTTTACCAGGCACTATGAACCCATCAGGTTGATCCATGTATATTTCCTCCTCAAGTTCTCCATGCAAAAACGCAGTCTTCACATCTAACTTCTCAAGCTCAAGATCATGCATAGCAACAATACTAAAGAAAATACGAATAGAACTATGCTTGACAACAGGGGAGAATACATCATTATAATCCACTCCTGGAATCTGGCTGAAACCTTTTGCTACTAACCTTGCCTTAAACCTTGGAGGCTCACTAGGAGACAAACCCTCTTTTCTCTTGAATATCCACTTACAGCGGACGGCCTTCTTTTGTTTAGGCAAGCGCACAATATCCCATGTGCCATTCTTCTCAAGTGATTGCATCTCCTCGTGCATTGCACCAATCCACTTGTCACGATCAACCGAAGCAATAGCTTCATTATATGTAGCAGGTTCAGCATCATTCTCCACCTGTTCTGCACAACTTAGAGCAAAATAAACAACATCACATTCCTTAATTAAACGAGTACGAGGTCCTTTATTCCTCTTCTCTCTGCGCTCTGCAATAGAAAAATTTTCTTGCTGCACAATAGGAGGTGAGGGCGGCACAATATCCTCCTCTTCCATTTCAGTTTCCTCCTCATCCAGGTGGTCTAGCTCCACCTGCAAACGAACTCGTGGTTCGTCCTCATTAGAAGAATCTGGCATAACATCAGTTGACAAACTGTCCTCATACATAACAGATTCATTAAAGACAACACTCCTGCTAAAGAAAGTCTTTTGGGTTTCCGGGTTCCACAACTTATATCCTTTTACTCCAGAACCATAACCAAGAAATAAGCACTTAATAGCTCTAGGCTCTAATTTTCCATTATCAACATGAGCATAGGCACTGCAACCAAAAACTTCCAGTTGTGAATAATCAGCTGACTCACCAGACCATATCTCAATAGGAGTTTTATTGTCAAGAGGGATGGATGGTGACCTGTTGATCAAGTAGCATGCAGTGTTGGAAGCCGTAGCCCAAAAACGCTTATTCATGTGAGCGTTGGACAACATGCAGCGAGCTTTGGAGATGATCGTTCTGTTCATCCGCTCAGCTACACCATTCTGCTGAGGTGTGTATGGTATGGTGTGATGCCTGACAATGCCTTCCTGCACACAATAATCATCAAAAGCATGCGAACAAAATTCGCCACCATTGTCAGTACGAAGCACCTTCACCTTTCTCTCAGTTTGCTTTTCAATCATAACTTTCCACTCTTTAAAAGTAGCAAAGGTATCATCCTTAGTTTCAGGAAATAAGGCCAAACTCTTCTAGAGTAATCATCAATGATAGTAAGAATATAACGAGAACCACCATAAGAGGGCTTACGTGAAGGCCCCCACAAATCAGCATGTACATAATCCAATGTACCTTTAGTGGTATTAACAGACGCATTGAACTTAACTCTTTTATGCTTACCAAACACGCAGTGTTCACAGAACGGCAACTTACTCATATTGCAGTTCTTCAGAAGTTCTCTCTTCACCAATTCTGCCATACCATGTTCACTCATGTGTCCAAGTCGCTTATGCCAGAGGTTAGTTATACTTGGATCATCATTAGTAATAACAGCAGCAGTACCAGACAAAGTGCTACCTCTAAGGATATATAGCTTGGCAGAATTCATATCACCAATCATAACAATGAGAGAACCTTTTGATACCTTCAGGCGTTTATCCCCTCCGGCATATTTGTACCCGTCACAATCAAGGGTACTCAGCGAGATCAAATTTCTCACCATGGATGGTATGTGTTTCACTCCCGTCAATGTACGTGTCATCACTCCATGGGTCTTGATCTGAATAGATCCAAAGCCAACAATGTGACATTTGTTGTCGTTCCCCACACGCACAAAATCTCCAGTCTACACAGCTTCATAAGAACTGAACCAATCTTTGTTACAGCAAATACGAAACGAACAAGCAGTATCAAGAATCCACTCATCATCACGGGTAACACATGCAGCAAAAACAGCTAAGCATTCAGCATCCGAACTATTATCAGCAGCAACAACAGCAGTTTTACCAGTACCATTACCGTTACCGTCAGATTTATTTTTCGGTTGGTATGTGCCGTTCCTTTTCTCCTTGTTCTGTACCTTCCAGCAATCATCAATGGTGTGATTGGTTTTCTTACAGTACCTGCAGAACTTGTCTCGTCCTTTGGATTTTGAATGGTCCCTGCTCTTATCTCTTTTGTTGTTGTTGTTGTTGTTGTTGTTGTTGTTGTTGTTGTTGTTGTTGTTGTTGTTGTTGTTGTTGTTGTTATCTCGCTGCTCAGGTCTACCTCGTACCTGCAATGCATCGCCTTTGGAGGACGATGTGTTAGACTGCACCATAACTTTCATCTTTTCCCTGGTCTGCAGGGCCTCACAAACTTCCGCGAGAGTTAGTTCATCGCGGCTTAACAGTATGGTATCGCGCAGGTTTGTAAAAGAGCTAGGCATCAAACATAATAGCAGAAGAGCTAAATCTTCATCATCATATTTTACCTCCATCGACACTAGGTCAGACACGATCTCCTTAAAGATCGACAAGTGCCTCATGACAGAACCACCATCTTGCATCTTGAGCGAGAACAACTTCATCTTTACGTGCATCTTGCTGGTTAGATCTTTTGACATGCATATCGATTCTAGCTTGAGCCACAACGCAGCTGCGGATTTCTCCAGCAGCACCTCTTGCAAGATATCATTGGATAGATGAAGTTGAATCAACGACAAAGCCTTACGATCTTTGCGTTTCTCCTCGGCAGTCCAATCCTTGGCTTCCTTATTCCCGAACTCATCTAGCGTCTCATCAAGATCCGATGCTTGCGATAGAATCGCACGCATCTTTACCTGCCACAGAGAAAACCTCGTCTTGTAGTCCAGCAACGGTAGATCAAACTTCATCGATGCCATCGCGAATCCCTAATCTGAAACAGGGCTCTGATACCACTTGTTACACACAATAGCAAATCAACGATGAATTTAAACAAGATCGAACCAACGGGGACACGAGATTTTAACGCGAAAACCCTTCCAACAAGGAAGAGAAAAAAACCACGGGCGCCAGCTAGCAATACTTCACTATTTCGGGTGAGGTTACAATCACGCCGGGATTTACAATGTGTGGCTTATCCCGTGCGGCGGCTTACAAGAGGTATATAAAGGCGACCTGACCTAACTAGGTCGCTACGCGAGGGCAAACTTTCCTTTATCTTCATATGAATTTGGATCACCATAAAATAACACATATGTTTTTCGCATGTGCTTCGTAAAAACTCAACCAAGTAGAGTTCTATAGTGTGTTCGGTAGGTCGGGTGAATTTCAACACACCTTACATTTTGTTGTTTGGTAGGCGGCCGCATCCCTTCATTTTAAGCGAGCATGGACCAAATGTGTTTTCTCCTACCACTTCACCATCCCGTCCCCGGCCCCGCCGCCGCCCAAATCCTGCCCGCCCGCCTTCCGCACCAGCCGCCCCCACTAAATCCCGCCCGTTGCACCCCCAAATCCCAACCGCCGCCACCAAATCCCGCCCATCTGTGCACCCTTCCACCCGCCGTCAAATCCTCCCACCCACCGTTGCGCACCCTCCCACCCGCCGCTCCCGCCTCCACCCGCACTCACGTCGCCGCCTGTAAACCCTAGCACCCCTCCCCCACCGAACTCGCCTTTGGCTACTCAGTTCCCTTCTTTGTTTGTAATTGTGCGACAAAAAAACATTCTAGTTTCCCAAGTCTTAGGACATGGCTCTTTGAACCTGCAATTTAGACGTGCGCTTGTGGGGGATAAATGGGAATCTTGGCTTGTTTTGGTACAAAAACTCATGGGAGTGACTCTATCATATGGCCAGGATATCGTCAATTTGAAGTTTACTACTTCTGGTGCTTTTTCTGTTAAATCTTTCCACGTTGATCTAATGCATTGGAATGTTAGATTTCTTCGTAAATATTTGTGGAAATTGAAAGTGTCGCTTAAGATTAAAATTTTCATGTGGTTTTTATCCAGGAAAGAATTGTTGACTAAAGATAATTATGCTAAACGGAAATGGACTGGGTGTATGAAATGTGTCTTTTGTGGTGCGGAAGAGTCTGTAGAACAACTTTTTATATCTTGTGATTTTTCTAAAAAGATTTGCCGTTTAGTTCACTTTACTTTCAGTTTATCACCTCCGTTAGGTGTTACAAACATGTTTGGAAATTGGTTATATGGTGTGGATAAGAAAAATAAAACTTTCATACACATAGGTGTATGTGCTTTGCTTTGGGCAATTTGGAATTGTCGGAATGGAATTATCTTTAATAATGAGAAAGCTGAGAATTTTTTGCAGGTAGTTCATCATGCCACGTACTGGATTCAGACTTGGGCGTGGTTGCTACCCGAGGACCGACGAGGACATTTGGACTCTGGATGCACTCGATTGATGGCGGTCGTTCGGTCTATCTTCAGCACGGGTGGCTGGTTGCTCACTAGGCGCCTCGACTTCGTGTAGCTTCGTTTTGCTAGCATTGCGTTGGCTAATTCTAGCATTTTTAGTGGCTTTGGCCTAAGAACCCATACGGATGATGTCCGGCTGGTTGATTTTGTAAACTTATACTTGAATGCTATTTCTTTAATAAAGCCGTATGCATCAATTCGATGCAGAGGCTGGGAGCTCCCTTTAAATAAAAGCACCCCCCACCATGGCGTTGCCCAAAAAGTCGAGGGGGGCATCCAACTTCAAGGGGGTGCGGGTGCGTCGCTCCGACTGGTGGAGCACGGAGCTTCAAGGCGACGAGGTACGCTGATACCTCAACACCTTCGACACGACCGATTTGTCCACTTAGGTGTACGACATCGCCTGCTGGCGGCTCGGAGTTTTGCGGAAGGAGGTCAATTTCCCGGGGATTACCTCCCTGAAGGACCCAATCTTCGTCGGCCCTCCGATGAAGAAGAAGGTGAGGGCCCGCTTGGTGAGAAAGAAGGAAGAGCCGGTAGAGCCAATGGCGAGGTCCGCTCGGGAGCATTCCGAATACGTGTAGTATGACCGTGCGTTCTTATGGAAGCGCGACATGAAAAAAAAAGCTCGACGAGACTGGACTATCCACTGTGAGGGTCAACAAAGAGGGTGAGGTTGGACCATCCACGGTGATCAATATGGTCCGATTCATCTCCGTTCCATTGGTCATCAAAGTCAGATTTCGATTCCTCGCTCGAGTGGCCGTAGGATAGGCCAGTTGCATCGGATGTTCGAATAAATATGTAGAATGCTAGTTTGAATCAAGTTCAGGTTATGAAATCGAGTAGTTTGTTTATGAAATCAAGTTCAAATGATCGATTTTAGTTTGAATGTTCGAAAAATGATGTTTCGATGTGTTCGAAATCTGTTGGAGGAGGCGTGCCCTATTGTAGGTCATCTGGTAAACCAGAAACAAATTTGGTGGCCTAAAAGGATTCTCTAAGTTTTGGTTGACGCTTAGCCACTGACTTTCATGACCATTCTTTTCCCAGGTTAGACGAAGACGTGCCGAACCAAACGAAGGAGAAAATTGTTTCGTCAAGTTGCATGAACTGTTCCCGCGTGGCGTGGTTATGATGGCCAGCCACATCCCTCTCGGGATGCTCTCCACCACGAAAACTTATCCCAAAGTAGTCGGACACATCTGTAGGGGTAGGGGAGAAGAGAACATGATGGGCTCGTTGAAACTGCGTACTCGTCGAAAAGGCTTCCTTAACTAATTGCGGCAACTACAGCTAGAATGGCATAGGTATAATGGGGAGAGATACCAACGTAGCAATCTAGAGGACGTAAGACCTAGGAGACTAGGTTTTTTTGGCTCCACCGGCGATTCGTCACCGGTGTGAGATTGGATCGGAGTTGATCGAGAATTGGTATCAGGATCGGACACCCCTAGCCCTAGGGGTGATTTTGGTCGCGGCATTGGAAGCAATAGCAGTACCGCTTGGCTGTTTGGATCCTCTCGCGGAAACAAGGGCACGGTTGCGGAAAGCTCCTGTCGTCGGAATAGGGATCTTGACTGAACAACATGGAGACTTCGGCTGAGGGATCGGGAGGCACGTACAGGGGAGGCGGGGACGATGCACTGGCTCGTGCCATGCAGAACTTGGAGCTGAGGGAAGGGGAGCTTGATGACATTTTCATCGGAGAAGAAGACCTCAAGGACTTACAAAAGCAGTCACGGTGGCTAGTTGTTGCAAGGGTTAATACGAGGAAACCAGTGATTTCCTCGTCGGTCTTCGAGACCCTCCGAGGAGTTTGGGGGCTGGCACTGATCCGGAGATGAGGGAAGTCGACGATAACTTGTTCACCTTCAAGTGTTATGTCTAGGAGATTGGAATAAAGTGATGCATCAGGGGCCTTGGTTATACAAAAAGCTAGTAGTGATCACCGCTGAGTATGATGGGTTGTCTAACCCTAAGGAGGTTAAGCTGGAACGTACAAACATATGGGCGCAGATACATTCTATTCCCGAGGTTTATCGAGTTAATAGGGTGGTGGATGAACTGGCCAGAAGAATAGGTAAAGTCCAGAGTGTGGAGATGAATCCAGTGCGTTATTTCAAAGGAGATTATGTCCGTATACGAGAAAGCATCGAGGTGAACTCTCCACTCATAAGGTTTGTCCCTCTGAATGTTGGTGGAAAAAGGGAACTATTGCATGTCAAATACGAGAAGATTGGCTTCTTTTGTGATGTATGCGGTATTATGGGGCATGACTTGGAGGAATACGGTGATGGAATACATGATCTGAAAGCAATTCAATACGGGAAGTGGCTAATAGCAAAAAGGAGAGTACAACCGGGACAGTTCACTTTTAGGGGTGGTTTTGCAGGAAGATCAGGTGGAAGAGGGCGAGGAAGAGATATGGGAAATTACAACAGAAAAAGAAGATCAGATGATATGGAGGAAGAAGAGGATGTTAGTGACACAGCATCAAGCCCAATGAAAATCACCGCGGTGGCACGGTCAGAGGAAAAGGATGAGAGGATCCGTGATAAAGGTATAAGCAATGCAAAGAAGCTAGACTTTGACCAAGAGACAGATAATGACAAGTAGGGAGGAGAATTATCTGGGGGATCGGTTAGGGGTAGGATTCCTCCACTGCCACCGTCGTACTCGAAGGAGAGAATCAGCAAGAGAACTAAGAAAGTAGGTGAAAGCAACAATTCAGTTTCAAATGATAGCACATCGGCGGCTCCTCTCGAGGGAGACCGCCGGGCTCAATGAATCTTTTCAGTTTGAACTGTCGAGGTTGCGGGCAGCTCGAGATAGTTTAGGAAATGTGCAGCTTGATCAAGTTGCATCGCCCTAGCTTGGTCTTTCTCTCTGAGACCAATTTGTCAGAAAAGAGAGCACGAGATTTGAGGTTTAGGCTGGGTTTCATAATTCCTTTGCTGTGAAGAATGAGGGTTTGAGTGGTGGATTAGCTCTGTATTGGAACAATGACTCCAAGGTCAATTTGAAATCTTTCAACAATTCTCATATTGATGTTCTAGTGCAGAACGACATGGTTGGATCGGAAGAGTGGAGATTTACTGGATTTTATGGTGATCCAGTAAGAACAGGAGGAAGAGAAGTTGGGAGTTACTAGAGTTTTTGAGGTCGGAACGTGATAACCCGTGGCTGTGCGCGGGTGATTTCAATGAAGTGGTTAACGAGAGAGAACAATTTGGAGGCAACAGACGACAAAGGTGGATGATGGAGGGCTTCCGAGATGCTATAGATATTTGTCGGTTTACGGACTTAGGCTACTCAGGGCTTCCATTTACTTGGGACAACATACAATATGGAAATAGAAATATTAAAGTGCGACTGGATAGGGGTTTTGGAGATGATCTGTTCATGGAATTATTCTCTAACTCGAAGGTGTTCCATATTCAAACAACGGAATCCGATCACTGTGGGCTTCTGATTTCGGTACAACGATCCCTGTTGTCCGTGGACACGAGAGGCCCACCCCCGTTTCGGTTCGAGGATGCATGGATGAGACATGACAGCTACGCTGCGGTTGTTGAAAGTGCTTGGGTACCAGGCGGTGGTAATCTAGCAGGGGTCTCGGAATCACTTGGCACGGTTCGGTGCCGTCTTCAAAGCTGGAATGCGAGTGAGTTCGGACATGTTAAAAAGCAATTAAAGAATATCAGGGGTAGGCTTGAAGCACTGCGAGGAAGATCAATTGGAGGGGGTCCATCGAAGGCGGAAAAACTACTTATGAACAGAATTTCCGAGCTTTTGTTGAGGGAGGAGATCATGGCGAGGCAAAGGGCAAGGGTTCAATGGCTGAAGGAGGGCGACCGTAACACCTTATTTTTTCATGCCAAAGCAAAGGAAAGAACTAGACAAAATAGGATTAAATCCTTACAGCTAGAGGAGGGTTCTACGGTGTCTGATCAAAAGGGTTTGGAGAGGGCAGCGGCTGCGTTTTACAAAGATCTTTTCGAGGCTGAACCAAATATTAATCCGGGGCTTGTTACAGAGCTAGTAAAGCCCAAAATCACCGAGGTAATGAATGAAAGTTTAGGCAAATCGGTGTCTGATCAAGAAGTGGAAGACACACTGTTTATGATGCATCCTAGTAAATCACCTGGACCAGATGGTTTTTTGGCAGGATTTTATGTTAAACACTGGATTCTTCTGAAGCAATCCGTATGCACGGCTGTGAGAGAGTTCTTTGTGTCAGGCTCTATGCCGGAAGTGGTTAACAAAACGGTATTGATTTTAATTCCGAAGGTGAAAGATCCGAAAAAGTTGACACAGTTTAGGCAAATTTCCTTATGCAATGTTCTCTATAAAATTGTTTCTAAGGTCCTTGCGATGAGGTTGAGACCGTTTCTAGAGGAAATCATCTCGGAGGAGCAGAGCGCATTTGTTCCAGGAAGATTAATCACCGACAACGTCCTTACAGCGTATGAATGTATACATTATCTGAAGAGAAAAAAGGGGAAGACAGGGGATTGTGCTATTAAGCTGGATATGGCGAAAGCTTACGACAGGGTGGAGTGGGATTATCTGAGTAAAATCATGGAAAAATTGGGGTTCTCGGAATTTTGGATAAGAAGAGTTATGGCGTGTGTGTCCTCGGCATCGTTCTCTGGAGGGTTAATGGTGTCTTCTCGGACACTTTTATTCCGACATGGGGAATAAGACAGGGCTACCCTATTAGCCCTTATCTTTTCCTTCTTTGTTCTGAAGGACTGACATCACTGTTAAAATATTTTGGTACAGGTCACTTGGCAAGGGGTATTAGGGTGGGGATCCTCGCCCCGTGGATATCCCATCTACTATTCGCGGATGATTGCATTATATTCACACAAGCAAGCCAGGAAGGGGCTCAACGCCTCAACGAGATTCTGGATAGGTACCATGACGGATCGGGACAAATGGTAAATAAAGAGAAGTCAGCTATCTTCTTTAGTAAAAATTGTTCGGAGGTGATTAAGCAACAAGTCCATGTTGCTGCTGATATTTCTAATGAGGCTCTAGTGGAGAAATACCTCGGTCTTCCTACGGCGGTGGGTAGATCGTCTAATGATCAGTTTGAGGGCATCCTCCTAAAAGTTAAAATATTAGTCAATGGATGGGTACCCCAACACCTAAATAGTGCTGGAAGAGAAGTGCTTATTAAAGCAATTTGTCAGGCGATCCCGACATATTCTATGAGCTGTTTTAAATTATCTAAGAAGCTAATTAAGAAGATCTCGAGTATTATTGCATGGTTCTGGTGGGGAGGTGACGAAAGCAAAAGGAAAATGCACTGGTGTAGATGGCAGGAGGTGGCCAAACCGAAGTGCAAAGGAGGACTTGGTTTTCGAGATCTGGGATTTTTTAACCAGGCTATGTTGGCTAAACAAGGTTGGCGTTTGCTTACAAACCCCAATTCTCTTTGTGCTAAAGTGTTAAAAGGTAAATACTACCATTCGACAGATTTTATGGATGCATCTTGGAAGAGGGGTGCCTCTCATACGTGGCAGGCTATTTTGCACGGGAGAGAGGCTTTGAAACTAGGGCTTATCAAAAGAGTCGGTGATGGATCGTCGATAAGGGTATGGGAAGATCCGTGGATCCCGGATAATCCATCAAGACGTCCCCTGGTCCGTATTGGTCAAAGTGGAATTTCTAAGGTGGAGGAATTACTGTGCCCGATCACTAATAGTTGGCTGATTGACAAGGTTAGTGAGAATTTTATTAATTCGGATGCTAATGCTATTTTAAAAATTCCCGTTGGAGCGTTTATGGAGGATACCTGGGCATGGCAACCGGAACGGTTGGGTTTCTTCTCGGTCAGGTCTGCCTACAAAACGCTAGTCCAACAGTGCAGTTTCAATCCGATTGGGCCCTCGAGCATTGAGTTATCGACGTGGAAGGTACTGTGGAAACTGAATGTCCCCCCCGAAAGTGAAGAATTTCTGGTGGCGTGTGATCAAAGGGTTCGTTCCTTCTAAACGTATTCTGGCGCATAGAAATATCGAAAGAATTGGGTTCTGTGATGATTGTGGGGTTTTGGAATCAATACACCATGCACTGTTCAAATGTACGTGGTCTAAAATCTTCTGGGGTGCATTGAAAGAAGCAACAGGGGTTTAAATTCCGAATCTGAACCCGGATTCGTGGGCAGCTGATATGCTGAATCCGCTGCTGGTGCCTGCTCACGAGTGCGCCATTATTTTATATGGGGCGTGGACGGTATGGTCTGAGCGCAACGCTCGTAGACACGGCGAGACGTCTCGGACGGTGACCCAGTCTGTTCAATGGACTTGCGACCTAGTACATGATTTGATCCAGTTAGTAGGTGATCCACGGAAGAAGAAGATCCACGCGGTTACTAGATGGAAGACCCCGACAGCAGGTACTATGAAGATTAATGTAGACGGGGCATTTTCGGAGGAGGGGTTTAATGGAGGTACGGGTGTGCTTATCAGAGATCACGAAGGGAATTTAATTATTGCACAATCTTTATGGTATGCGGAAGGTGCATCTCCAATCGTGATGGAAGCATATGCGGTAAGAGATGGTTTAAAATTTGCTATTGACAGAGGTATTCAAACTCTTGTGCTGGAAACGGATTCTCTACAAATTGTGAGCATGTGGAAGGAGTCAAATTATGAGAGGTCTAACATTGCTTCGATCCTTCTGGAGGCTAATGATCTAGTAGGGAATTTAGAGTCTTTTGAGTTAGCTTTTGTTCTAGAATAGCTAATGAAGCAGCCCACATGTGTGCTAAATATAGTAGTAGTGTCAGGAGTAGATGCTTATGGTTAAATTTCACTCCCACCGTCCTCGATGCTTGTATCAGGAAGGATTGTAACCCTGACTAAACTATGTTTCGAGGCAGCAAGTTTCAGACGCACTCTTTTCCTTACCAGGGTACCTGAGAGGACTGAAAGGTTTTTAATGAGACGGCTTGCTAGCTTAATATATTGAGGTTTAAAATTCAAAAAAAATAGAGTTAGGGGAGAAGGTGCGGACCACGTGTCTAGAAGAAGAATGCAAGAAAATTATGGGAGCCACGTATGTCGGACTTTTAACGTTGACTTGCCACTAGAACATAGTCAAGTCAACGTCAACGTAGGAAAACCGCTACAAAACCACTAAGAAAAGGAAATATTTTTGTACTACTCAAATGTTTATGTACCGTTTGGAAAAGAAAAAGAAAATGCTCAGATGTTTGAACAAGAGATTAGTACGCCACTTTGCGATAATACAAGTTGATGTACGTAGCTACCATATTGCAATCTTCTATAAGCAATACAAGTTGGTCGTAGCTACCATATATCGCGAAGTGCATGTTCCTCTTAGCTAATGCTAGCTGCAAGATCAGGAGCTACTCTCTAGAACTAGAACTGATTATTTTCTTGTCATACGTGTTAATTTTTTTACGAGATTATTACTGTATATTTTCTGAGAGCACATAACGCGCTCCACTTCGTAGCTAGCTTATGGCGAAACGACTATCGAAGCAAAACTAGAAGTACTCCCTCCGTTTCTTTTAGTCCACGTATTAGAATTGTCTTAAATCAAACTCATATAACAAAATATCAACACTTCTAATACCAAGTTCATATAATACGAAAGTATATTAGATGACGAATCATATGATATTGATTTTATATCATGAATATTCATATTTTTTTCTAGAATTTTGGTCAAAGTTTAGCAAGTTTGACTTTAAAAAAAATCTAATATGCAGACTAAAAAGAAACGGAGGGAGTACGATAAGGCTGGTGCCAACGTGGGCGGTAGTGGAGGCGGTAGCGCCCGGCGCGGGGCGAGAGGGAGGCGAGAGCGCAGTGGCGGGCGATGGTTCCACCGTCCGGCGGTAGCAGGCGGTACCGCCCGCCTGTCGCCCGCGTTGGAGGCGAGAGGGAGGCGAGAGCCGGGCGCCGCGCTGGCGAGGTGGGGCGAGAGCGGGGCGGTAGCGAGCGGGGCAACGGCTAGTTGATGTGGCGAGCTGTGATTCGTCCACGTCAGCTAGCCGTTGAAGTATCCATTGCAGCCTCCAAAAATTCGAAAAAAATTGCAAAAAAATTCAAATTTCATCCCCAACCCCCTATAAATACCCCCACCCGGTTTCACTCATTCCACACCCCACTTCATCTCCTACACTCTCTATTTCCACTCCTCTCGACGTCATGTCTTCGTCCAGCAGCAATTCGAGCGAATGAATGGAGGATGATATGATCGGTGCATTCGAGGCGGAGTATGAGGAGGCGATGCTCAACCTCGAGGCGGAGTCAAGACGGACGCGACGCCATCGAGTGTACATCAGGCGTGATCGTCTGGGTGCTCACGATCGGCTCTACGACGACTACTTCGCCGACAACTGTGCTTATCCTCCGAACTTCTTTCGGCGAAGGTATCAGATGAGGCGACACCTTTTTCTACGCATTGTGGATAGATTGGGTGAATACTCTCCGTATTTCACCCAAAGAGTTGACGATCTCAACCGTCCTGGTTTTTCTCCCCTACAAAAGTGTACTGCGGCTTTGCGTTTATTAGCTTATGGAGCCGCTGCAGATACGATAGATGAGTGGCTTAAACTAGCAAGACAAACTTCATCAAAATGTCTAGAGAGATTATGTGAAGGCATCATTCACTGTTACGGGGATGAGTTTTGCCGTCGACCAAATGTCGCGGATACTCAGCGTCTACTAGCGAAAGCCGAGGAGCGTGGCTTTCCGGGCATGCTATGCATTGGCAGTGGAGGAACTGCCCAGTTGCGCATGCCGGTCAATTCACAAGGGGAGACATCAAACACCACCATAATCTTAGAAGCCGTTGCGTCGTATGATCGTTGGATCTGGCATGCCTTTTTTGGAGTGGCCGGGTCCAACAACGACATCAATGTACTCAATCAGTCGCCACTGTTCACTGATGTGCTTAGGGGAGAAGCACACATAGTGAAATTCACGGTGAATGGACACGAGTACAACAGGGGTTACTACCTTGCCGACGGCATCTACCCCTCCTGACCGGTGTTCATGAAAGGTGTTACTCTTCCACAAAGTGAAAAGCATCGGTTATTCACTACTTCTCAATCAGCTTGGCGCAAAGATGCCGAGTGTACCTTTGGAGTGCTGAATTCTAGGTTCAACATTATAGCAGTTCCAACTCTTGGGTTGATCATGCGTGCATGTGTTATTCTGCACAACATGATCATCGACGATGAGCGTGGTACCAATTTGGACGACATCTATGAGACAGTTGATTCCAATGTCGGCCCGGCGATACACAACAATGCACCACCAAGTCTAGCAGGCAGGATTCAGATGGACAACGAAATGAGGACTCACCGATGTATACACAGCTCCAGCAAGATTTGATTGAGCATGTGTGGGCAAATAGTAATGCCTAGATTATGTAATTTTTTTACTTATATGTAATTTTTATTTATAATGTAATCGGTGACATTTTTAGTTGAATAAAATAATTTTCTTACATTATTTTGAATGTCTAAACAAAAGCGAGTGAAATAACTTAATCTCAAACAGAAATGCTGATGTGGAGGAGAGAGAAGTGAGAGCTCACACTACAGTCCGTGCATTGGCACCGTGGGGTGAGAGTGTGCTGAGAGTGCAGTGAAAGTGAGGGTAAAATCTGACGTGGCACCGCTATCACGGACGGTGCACTGGCACCGGCCTAAGATTAGAGAACATCTGAGCATGCAATTCTATTTATCTTTGTACCTAATAGCATGTCCAATTCGTATACAGAATTGGTAGCTAGTAATTAATGCGAAGCTACCTGAAAACTTCTTAACCATTTCTTCAAGGGCTCGTCAGTCGTCGGTCGTCGTGCACTGCAATAACTATATCATGCATGCACCAAATTTTCCAAGTCCTCCCTTGCCCACCGGCGTGCACTTAGGATTCCAAATTCTCCACTATTGACCGCTCAACACGCATCAGCCACTGCCCCAAGCTACAAACATCCACCCGCATTAGCATTAGCAGATTATTCCTCCGTCATTTCTTCTTCCGACCACTCCTTCAAGCTTAAACTAGCCATGGCTGCCAAAGCCACATCATGCTTTACTTCCCTAAAGGAAGCCCTGCTACTCCACACGCGAAACCCCAAGCTCTTCGCGCCCCTGCTCCTCCTCTTGGCCGTCGCCGCCTACCTTGTCCCCATAGCACATGTCGACGACGATACGTCAAGGACCAGCCATCTCGTCGAGATCAAGAACACCGGCCCATTCAGCGCCGAGTTCGCCAGGCTCCTGAATGAGATCAAACACGACGTTATGAAGCTCGTCGTCGTCAACATCGCCCTCCAGGTCATCACGCCGGCGCTTGGTCTCGTCAAGCAGATCATCGCATTCCTCATGGCCTCCACGATCGACTTCGCCGACCACTACTCGCTCGCCGGGATCATCCCCAAGGTGGTGAAGGTGAACAGTACGAAAGGCCCTTCGGTCACCATCGTGCTCGTAGTGCTCCTCGTGGCGCTGCTTTCTGCCGTGATGCGCCGCCGCTTGGGGGTGCTCTCCGTCCAGGGTCTCGTCTTCCTCCTCGCGTTCCTAGTGTTCCTGATCTATTGGAATAACTAGAGCATTGCGTTTGTTGTAAACTTGTAACCCATAAAATAAGATATGACTGTGACATGAAAATCATCACTAAAAGTCATATACGCACAAGTAATACATGCAGCATGCATGACATATATCTACCCGGACATGAAAATGATCAACATGCACACAGGTGGATGTATCATTTTGAAGTACCCGATAGCGGAGAAAGACGTTGCGATGATAATGATTTCAAACTTTGTCAAAGTATATTTGAAAGTGATCTTTTTTAAAGGTTTTATCATCGTAAACACAAATATTCAAACAAATCATAAATCGAATTGTCGGTTCAAAAGATAACAGGGTCTCAATAATGAAAATAAATAAAACATGGAGTGCATGTGGTGTGAATAGTAAATCCTTACATTAATGTTTGGTACATAGTGGAGGAGAGAACATAGTCCCACTAGACATAATAATCTACCACGGACATCTCACTTATGATCTGGGCCCACATGCCTATGACCCGCTTGTCATTGCCATTTTACACCTAGTGAGCCCCCCTCCCCCCACCAAACCCACACACAACCCAACATAAAAATATGAAATATTCATTAGCAACCGGTCGCACCACCTCCCCTGTCTCCGCGATAGTTCAGCCCAAACACTGCTACAGAATGTCTGTATCATCTGGTACTCAAATATGTCATCCATGCAACCAAACCCACACACAACCCAACATAAAAAATATGAAATATTCATTAGCAACCGGTCGCACCACCTCCCCTGTCTCCGCGATAGTTCAGCCCAAACACTGCTACAGAATGTCTGTATCATCTGGTACTCAAATATGTCATCCATGCAATGTCCGAATTTGCAATGCGCTCGCTCGATCTCCATTTATCCATCATTGACTGTCGTGGTGGTACCACGACATATCCCATGCTTGAGATGCTAGGGTTTCGTGGGGGGAGATGAGCGATGGTGGACTACTCGGCTCACAGGAAAAGACCGAGGGCACGATCTACCCAGGTTCAGGACCCTTGTGTGAAGGAAAAACCCTACTCCTGCGTGTTTCTGGTATTGATTCCGGCGAGTTCGCTAAGGTTACAGCAGATTGCAGCGCAGAGATTAGATCTGCTGCACGGGTGTCTATGCGGTATGATTCTAGGGTTCGCTATGATCCATGCCAGCCTTTATTTAGGAGGTGAGTTGTACATGAAGAGTCACGACTTGAGTTGGTTTCCTTATTCTATTCTTGACTTGCGGAGTACTCCTTGCTCCGAGCTGGACTCCAATTCGTACCTATGGTGGGCATGTCTCCTTCTACTTTGATGGGACCACCCAAGGGACCCACAGTTGGCTTGCACCCGGTATATCAATCGTGGTCACCTATTTGGTATGCCCATGTTAGTAATCCCCGAGTGCATAGTTCATTCGAAGACTCGAGAAGAGACTCCAACTCGTACGTTTTTCGAGTTCGTCCAGTGATTCATAACCTGAAAATTAAACTACCAGCTCGGAAATTCACCGAGCCAATTTTTATTTGAATGCGGAGAAATTTATTGGAGTCGAGGGAAATGGTCTAGAGAACCCGACACACTCAAAAGGCCAGGGAAGTTAATCACGCTTGGGTAAAGCATCACTAACCTTCTCAAATTCGAGTCCCCAGGCTTGGAGCTGGAAATAACTGGGGTAGCTCGACTCGGGCCGCGGAGGCCTTACCGAGTCGAACTCCATTATTCGGTATAAGGAACCTGTCGGATATATACCGATTAGGGGTATATTGGATAGTGTCCTAAAGTGCCGGATTGCCAGGGTAGCCTGAAAGGTAATGGATTACGGTCCATTAGGCGGCCCAGTAAGCTGACGCACGGAAGGCGGATTCTAGAAGAACCCAGACCACGGCCCACGTGGTACGGCTTGGAGTAGAAGACGGATTCTTGCCTTCCAAGTTAGAACTTACCGTAGTCTTCTAGGTTTCCCTTTCTGTAAGCCCTAACCCGGCTATTATATAAAGCTGGACGGGAGAGAAGAAAGATAGAGGCAATTAGCTAGAAGCCAACTCGCCGAGAAGTTGATCCTCGTCGAGTAGCTAAACCAACTCACATTGTACTTTCTATACTTCAGGCTTCAGCCCTGATTTAGTGAGATTGAGGAGTAGGAACGCCGCCTAGTTGCGACGTACCGAACCTGGGTAAAACTTTGGTGTCCTTGATCGTCATACTACCACGTTCCTCCCCCGTCTCTATCAGTAGTCTCATGGCACCCCCGTCTATGAACTCTACTACGATGTCTCGATAGTTGGCACCCACCGTGGGGCTAGCGACGTCAGGCGTTATGTTTCGATCGGGGATACTCGGCGGAATCGGCAGTACCATAACTGTCGGAAGCTTGGAATTCGACAACGACGTCGGGCGCTTCCTCGACAACGGATCGTACATGCCAGCACGGAATCATCTGGTAAGTGCCTGCGTTTTACTGATTGGATCTGCAAACATCTTTATCGGATTAACCACAGAGGCAATGGGATTCTGTGGTGGATGCAAATTTATCCCACCCGCCCTATACACCCAGTCGAAGAAGACTATGATGCCGGATTTTGCTCAGATCACCGATATTCTGTTGAATCTGCCACCTCTTCGGAGGTGCCCGCAATGCGATAGCACTTTATCGGTATGGTGCAATCTGAGATCGCCGAAAACACGGATGAGACCAATACCATGGAAGAGGCAGAAGAAAACAATCCCACAATAGAGGTGGAAGATCCGACATCCGTCAATGTGACGACGAACTCGGAAGCTGATTCTGTACTAGCCGCCATTGAGGCGAGAGGGGAATCAGAACCCAGATCATATGAACTCGATTCCGAAGATGAAGACGAAGGTGCTTTCGAAAGAAAGGTAAAATCTCTTCAAGAGGGGTTCCATGAAGTACTTATGGCAAAACCGGCTGAAAACACGGATGCCGAAAGTCAGGAAAGCCCTCAAACACCTCCGCCTGATGAGGAAAGAGAGGATGGTGAAACCACTCTAACATACCCTGATGTGAAGGAATTGACAGAGGACGAACCCAATAAAAAACCTCCCTATTCCAAGAAGAGAAACAAGGCTTCCAAGAAACTCCAATACAAACTCCGGAAGAAAAAACTGGCAGATCCAGCCAACGAAAACCTGGAAGCAGGAGGAGGAAGCGGATTTAGCCTGCGGAGAAGAAAACGAAGGAAATCTCTGTTCCACCAATGTCGGAACAGGACGAACGGGATTTAATGCAAACATCAGTAGGACCCCACGAGCCCCCTGAAGTACTAGAAGCCAGGAGACAAGCTCTCCAAAGGCAACAGCAACATCTATTCAGAACTCGGGTAAACCTCCAAAAAACACAGGCTGACATTAAGTTGCAGCAGGAAGAAATCGAGGAGTACGAGAGAAGGAATAGACCCGTCATAAAACCTACACGGTTACCCAGAATCGCAAGACCGTAAGTACTTCCGCCAAAGGAACGGTTCTAAAACCCTACTTGGCCAAAGCAAGTAAACGGCACGGATGCCAGAGGCGAACCTATATACAAAACCGCAGTAGAAAACGCGGAAGCCGCATTCGCGATCCTCAATAATGACATGTACTCCAATGGAGAAAAGCTTCAAGGGGTGTATGCTTTCTTAGGAAAGGCATGGCAACAGCAACAACGGGGGCAGGCAAGATCAAGGAAGTTGCACGACGACTCGGTCATATGCAAAACAGCCACATGCGCCGCTGGAGCATCTGGACCTGAAGAACCTGGAGATTCAAGAAATTCAAAAGAGAAGAAAGGAGATCCGAGAAAGGACAAGAAAAACCCAGATAACAAGGATGCAGCGTATAGAACCGGATCCCATCTGCCAAAAGGTAGAATCAATCCCCGAGATAGGGAAGAACAAAACCGGAAAGACGAAAAAACAATGCCACCTCTGAGACGCCCCGCTGAAAAAGCCGGAAGACATAACATTCCTCACAGGCGTGAGAGATCCCGTACTCCTTCTAGGAATAAGGAAAGACACAGGAGCAGAACTCTACCTTATTCCAAAGGACACGATAACGGGGGAAATAGAGATAATCCCGGAAAAGCGCGTTTGACAACAATGGAAAAGAAAGGAGCAGATCCCCTTCTATTCATTCAGCCGGTAGATACTCTACACACGCCGATAGAGAGAAAAGAGATGATCTATACTTCGGACCTAAGTGTTTCACTGACAGGATCCGAAGAATAACTCTACATTCTGGCTTCGCCAAAGTTGGTCCAACATATAAAAATTATACCGGCAGTACAAACCCAGATACCTGGCTCTCAGACTATTACACAGCCGTCCAGATTAACAATGGGACAGATTTAGAGGCAGTAAAATTCCTCCCCCTAATGTTACTGGATGGAGCCAGAGATTGGATTAACGGGCTTCCGTCGAGGACCGTACACAGCTAGGATGATATGGCTAGTGTTTTTTACTTAGCATTTTCGGGGAACTTACAAACACCCCAACAACATCAACCAGCTAAACCGCTGCACCCAGTTTAGAGATGAGCCATACGTTGACTTTATCTCAAGGTGGACCACAATGAAGAACAACTGCTCTGGAGTAACTGACGTACAAGCAATGCATGCTTTCGTCAATGACTTAAAACCCAACCTCGTACTGTTCATGATCGGTTCAAAAGAGCACAAAGATCTCGGATCTATGCTTACAACCGCAAATGAGCACGCAGCTGCTGAAGATGATATCCGAGCAAGAGGTGGAAATATAGATGCTTTGATTCAAGCCAAAAAAAAGCTCCTCATTTTGAGAAAAAAGCCACTCCAGAGGCACAACAAAAGTCCAAAGAGGTCAACATAGCCTTTGGAAAGGAAAATGGGAGCAAATGGAAAGGAAGAATCACATAACCTATCTCCTACACAAAAGAAGAGTGGGAAAGAATTAAGTCGGAAAACTGTGTCCACCATTCGCAATTTTGGAAACCCACCCATACTAATGCACAATGCCGGCTCAATAAGCATATGAAAGGCAGTGCAGGATCCAGAAGCACAGGGAAGAGTTACAAGAGGAAATTCTCCAAGCAAAAGCCAGAAGCTGAAAAAGAAGACAATGAATCGGACACTGATGAAAAATTCCAGGAACAGCAGCGAAAAGGTGAGCCTAAGTTTCCAGGAGTTGATGGAGAATGCAACCTAATGTTCCTCGCAACTCCCTCAGCAAAGGTGGCAAAGAGGACACTTCGAGAAATAAACGCGGTTGTTCCACCACCCCCGAAATTCTTGAAGTACTCGAATACACCAATTACCTGGGATCAGTCTGATAATCCCGGATATATCCCAGAACCCTGCACACAAGCTCTAGTTGTAAGCCCTATTTTTCAAAACATGTCGCACCCTGATTTCTAGGGGATACTCACCGTACGAACTGGATAGCAGATGCTTGGATTATGGGGCATAACTGCTCCCACGTCCCACTTTCCTGGTAGGCCTGCGCTTATGCGCGACAACACAAGCCCTGCTATTCCATCGTCGATGTAAACTATCCACTAGAGATCGAAGGCACTTCCGTCGACGTACTTCAAACCATACACACATGGTACGTCAACGGCGTTTAACAAGTGATATCACAACAGATCTCTACGACACAAAAGATTGAAATAAGATGCAAATGGCTCTCATTAGAGCAGAGATAGCAAATACAATCATTCAGAGGGCACATGCCCCAACAATACATCATTACATCACAGCGGAAGCATTCAACATGTCTGAGTACAGACAAGAACCAAATAGGCCTAAGAGGCCGGAAACGAAAAGACGGAGCCCATCCACGAAGTCTCGGATCCTGCCCGGGTCCGCTATCTACTCGTCAGCAGTCTCGTCATACTCCACGTAGTAGCCACCATGTAGATCCTCGGAAACGTCGTCTGCGTAAACCACAGCCCCAAAGGGGTCAGTACATAAACGTACTGGCAAGCAAGACTCACAGTTCACCAAAGTGTAACCCATCAACACCAAGCACAGATGCCTTGGGTTCAACGGAAGAGAGGGGATATAAAAGTTGCTGCAAATGGCTGCTCTAACCAACTACAGAGATTCTATCACTTCCGGCTAACAGAAAGAAGATAAGATCGAGGATTGTAACCAACTGAAAGATAACTTCAAACAAACCCATCCTGGATCTCGCCCCTTATCCAAAGAAGCAATCCGAGGATAACTCACACGGTTGTATTGAAGGTGAATCAAGGTATTGTGTCATCATCCTATTACTAGTCAAGTTATTAATCATTGGGTGTAACATGTTTGATCATTATGTTTAAGTTGTCCTGAGTACTTGTTAGCCAGTACTTTCACCAAGTAATCCATAACCGCGGAAAACACGGCTTCTCGAGAAGATTATCCCTGCAGGGTTGCACCAATTTGGCCGTACACGCAAGAATATCCAGCCAGACGGGAATCAAACCCACCAAGCGAGGTACTCTACACAACTCGACTCTTCTTCGCATCAAGCCCAAAGAACCTTGGGCGCACGGCTAATCAAGCCCCGAAGAAAAGGGACCCTCATAGCACTCTAAGACCGTGTCCCCCTATATGCCGACTACAAAAGTTCCACCCTGGCCTGGGCTCGCAAAAACATGCATGCGGCAAATAGAACACACGAACTAAATGAGGCGATTTGGACGAGATGCGAATCGAATCAAATTGAGGGGGGCGCCCATACTCGCTTCCCACATGCGGTTAGTGCGCTCATCATGGATCAGTAGACAAGACCCTTTTCCTATTAGGGTCGACACTAGCAGGCCTCAAAACCACACAGGGCCTCCTGCCGGTGCCTTATCATCAAATTATTATTAAGTAATAACATTAGCATGATTGATTGATTAGACATCGAGTCCCTAGAACATAATGAAGTAGTAACAGAAAGTAACGGGTAACAGACTCGAGCAAAGCAACCTAAGCATGCTAGTAAGACACTGGCTCAATCAAGGGGTTGTAGGAAGGGAGATGAGGCATTGTCAGGTTTAAAGGATTCATGTGATAGGTTCGTAACAGAACAACTACTACTAAGGCTAGGAGAACAAAGCAACGGAAAAGTATCGGTAACCAATGTTGAAAGGAACACAGTGGTTCATGTGAGTGATAACTTGCCTGCAAAACCCAGTAGCCTGGTACTGAGCTAACTCCTTAGAAGGGATGTCGTAAGTATCGTCGGTCTCAACGTCGTCGTGTATCCGAGAAGAAGCAAACAAGCAATGCAGAAAGATAAACAATCATTATCATGGCATAGGTGCACAAACATGGGATGATGCATGTCATGTTAATAGATGCATCAGAATAGACTACTTGACAAGATAACACAATTTAATTGGACCCCTATGCAATGTGAATTGCATATGGAGGCAAATGGTTAAGGTGGAAGCAATGATCTACATTTGATTAACAAGTGTAAGTGGTTAAACATGATGCTTGCATGATGATGATGACAAGATAACAACAGAATAACAATGATAGATGCAAAGGAAAAGGAATAAAACAAGTTTGGAAAAGATATGTTAATTTTTGGAAAGTTTTGGTTACTTAGACATGTCACACAAACAATTATTGTTTTCATCAATTTAAAGTGTTCAAAACAAATAACAAAGTTCATATTTGAAAAGAACATCAAATTTTAGTTGGATTACATGTTTCAATTATTGAAATTTGAATTAGGATGATTTTATTATGAATTAAACAATATTAAACAAGTTTTAATTGAATTTAGAACAAGTTTGAATTTTATTTGAATTTTATTTAGTCAAAACATAATTTCAAATTCACATTTGCAAAGTTCACACTTTGGTGGTTTGAAAACATATTTTGCATGTCCAAAAATATTTTATATTAAGCAAGTTATGATTTTATCAAATTTAATTGAATTAAACAAGGATTAAATTATTTAGGCAATTTAAATTATTCAAAACAGGAAACAAAAATTATATTTGAAAAGGTTATTTAAAATGGTATGGAAAACATATTTTATTTGCATGATTTGGAAATATTATGAATTACTTATGGATTATTACAAATTACATTTGTATTATTCAAATTTGAATTTTAAAAGTATTTTGAAAACTCAAAACATAACACAAATAAGTTATTTGGAAAGATTATAAAATTTTGAACAGAAAACATATACAAGTTTTATTTAGTGGATTTATAGATTTGAAGTTATTGATTTTTGAAGTTTTATTGCTTATTCTGTTATTTAAAAAGAAAATAGGAATTAGACAGATTCGTTTGAAAACCTTTTCTACTCGCAGAAAGACACACACAGACACTGCAGGGGGGGGCCCCGTGGGCTCACTGTGTCTGCGTGGCACAGAGGGAGGCTGACAGGTGGGCCGCTACAACCTGCGCTGGTTAACAAAAAAAGGTTGGGGTTTTCTCCCCTCCGCGGGACTCGAACCTGGGGTGCAACGCTGCGCAGATGGAAGCGTTGCCACTGCGGCTGCTTAGGTTTCGTGTCAGGTACCGATCGGGTGGCGAGTTAACATTCAGTTAACTAGTTAACTGAACTGTTAACTGACGAACAACACTCTGCTCGACTGACAGAAAACAACGGCGTTCGCCGGCGGCAGCGATCGACGGGCTGGCGCTCGCTCGCGAGGTGTGCGTGTGCTTGTGCTTACCACCGTGGAGGCGTGCAGAGGTGTGGATGCATGCAGGTACCGAGGGGGAGAGGAAGGAGATGGCGGTGAGCTCACCATGGCTGCAGTGGCACGGTGCAGCTCCTCGGCGGCGACAGAGGCGTGCTCGGCGGCGCCAATCCAGTCGACGGCGAGCTCATCGGAGGCGTCGTAGAGGAAGGAGGAGCTGCGGCGAGTCGATCCACGCAGCTGGATCACGACGAGATGTACCACGGCGATGGCGGCGAGCAGAAGTTCAGAGGGGCGCCATCGGTGGCCGGAGGAGAGGTAGCAGACGGCGGCGGCGTGTCCGTGGTTCACAGAGGGCGTGCGGGTGTCGAAAAGAGAGAGGCAACCGTGGGCGTTCGATTTTTGGGACTAGCTGGGTGTGGCGGTGGATGATCGAGGCGGGGCTCGCCGGGGTTCAGAGATCGACGCCGGGTTCAGAGCAGTGGCGAGTTGCAGAGAGGCGAGGGAGGCAGAGCGATGGAAGAAATGGCGGCGGGGCGGATGGGACAGAACCTAGGGCTCGGGGTAGGGTAGATATAGGGGCTAGGAGCTTGTACGGCTGATCATCGGGAGGGCATGGAGCGATCGGAGGGTGATGGGGGTGTTCGTACTGATGACGACGTCATCGAGAGGAAGACGACAGCGATAGATGGAGGGGGGTATCGGGCCAGGTGGTTGGTGGGCTTAAGTGAAAAGAGAATTTGGGCTGGGGAAGGAAATAGATGGGGTGGGCTGCTGTGCTCTCTCTCTCCTTTTGTTATTTTTATTTTTGTTTTACTGTTTTTTTTGTAGCCTTAGCTTTAGGAAGAAAAAGTTAAGGTTTTGTTTTACAAAATTTCCAGAAAAAAAATTAGGTTAGACTAATTAGTTAATTAGGAACCATTTTCCAAGAGTAGATTCCAAAATTTTGAGATGTAAAAATGATGTTTGTATTTTGAAACTAAAATTGGGAAATTTTAATATTAATGAACCATTAAGGAAAAGAAGCATGTTTATAGGGTAGCCCCTATGAATTTAAAAAATTAAAATTAGTTGGTTGAATTGATAATGTTTATAAAGTGGTTATGACCCAACTTGGGTGCTGTTTTGGAAAACAAACCAAATTGATTGAAATTTGCAATATTCATTAATATTAGGAAAACAAGCAATTTCAATAGGGTTTCCCCTAGGGTTTAGAATGATTTAAGGAATTCAAATTAGTGGTGCACTTCATGGATTCAAAAGTTTAATGATTTTGAGACATGGTTTGAGTTTGGAAGTGATTTAGAATTAATTGATTAAAGTGATTGATTGAATTAAGCAACAATTTAATAAGTGATCCAATATGAAATAAAATGGAACAATTTGGTTGTTTTCACTTGTTATTTTTATTCCAAAAGTTGTAACAGAACAAGTATGAAAACATTGTTTGAGTAAGGTTTGAATTTGAGTTGTGAAAACAGTGGAAAACAATTGCAATAATTAAGAAACAAATGCAAACAACATGGAACAACATGATGACATGATGCAAAACTTTAATAAACAAGAAATCAAACATTCTAATTGGTAGGTTTTCATACTTGGGATGTTACAAAACGCCCCCCCTTGAAGGAATCGCGCCCCGAGATTCCTACTGAGAAAAGAGAAGGTCCGGAAACTTCTTGGGAAGATCCTCTTGAGCTGTTACACGTGAAACACATCGTGCACATTGGATAGACGTCAGGGAATTTGGAAACCACCGGAACATTTTCAAATAAAGGGAGAGGTTTTGTATTGAGGGTGTATAGCTGGATAGAACTTGATTCATTTGTTGAATAGACTATCTGTAATAAGGGTGGAACAGAGTTATTGACATCAATGCAACACCAAGAATAACATCAATGTCAGAATCATCAACATGAAAGTAACGAGGAATATGTGGCCTCCCATTAGAATTGGATTGTTCTTACTTATCTTGGAAGTCAACATTTGAGATCCCGGGGAGTGAACAGAGATTTGATTGCTTAGTGGAACCAGAATTAGGTTGTATGTTGTGGAAAAGATTGTTGACACAAAGGAATGTGATTCTCCGGTATGAAATAACACTTTAGTTGTTCAAGAGTTTACGAGGAAGTTTTGATTAGACGCCGGTAGAAGATTTGAAGTGGAAAACAACAACAAGATTTCAACGGACGAAATGGAAATGTTTAGGAGGACAGGATAACGAAGCAACACCGGGAAAACGAGGTGAAAACACTCCTGAGGTACTACGGAAAACCCATCCGGGCTTCTAAAGGATAAATATCTACTGCTTAAGGAATAGAGGATCTGCTTCCGGGGCTTACACGCCTCCGTTCTCAATCGTGAGTAGGCAACATGATAAATCATGTCACAACCACCTCCATTCCTACGGTCTAGTAGATATAACCATCCTAGAGAAACCAGAATTCGTGAAATCCTAACTTGAAAGTTTAGATGAGAAGGGAAAACAACGTTACACTTCCTTACCAGAAAAGGGAGGGAGGGTGGGGAAAAGAAGAAAAAGAACAGAATTCCTACTCTCACGTTTCATTTTTCCTATATAGCTACAAAATAGTTTCTAGACTCAACTGCGACCAGTAAAAAGGGATCCTACAGGCAGACAGGCTCTGATACCATTTGTCGCACCCTGATTTCTAGGGGATACTCACCGTACGAACTGGATAGCAGATGCTTGGATTATGGGGCATAACTGCTCCCACGTCCCAGCTTCCTGGTAGGCCTGCGCTTATGCGCGACAACACAAGCCCTGCTATTCCATCGTCGATGTAAACTATCCACTAGAGATCAAAGGCACTTCCGTCGACGTACTTCAAACCATACACACATGGTACGTCAACGGCGTTTAACAAGTGATATCACAACAGATCTGTACGACACAAAAGATTGAAATAAAATGCAAATGGCTCTCATTAGAGCAGAGATAGCAAATACAATCATTCAGAGGGCACATGCCCCAACAATACATCATTACATCACAGCGGAAGCATTCAACATGTCTGAGTACAGACAAGAACCAAATAGGCCTAAGAGGCCGAAAACGAAAAGACGGAGCCCATCCACGAAGTCTAGGATCCTGCCCGGGTCCGCTATCTACTCGTCAGCAGTCTCGTCATACTCCACGTAGTAGCCACCATGTAGATCCTCGGAAACGTCGTCTGCGTAAACCACAGCCCCAAAGGGGTCAGTACATAAACGTACTGGCAAGCAAGACTCACAGTTCACCAAAGTGTAACCCGTCAACACCAAGCACAGATGCCTTGGGTTCAACGCAAGAGAGGGGATATAAAAGTTGCTGCAAATGGCTGCTCTAACCAACTACAGAGATTCTATCACTTCCGGCTAACAGAAAGAAGATAAGATCGAGGATTGTAACCAACTGAAAGATAACTTCAAACAAACCCATCCTGGATCTCGCCCCTTATCCAAAGAAGCAATCCGAGGATAACTCACACGGTTGTATTAAAGGTGAATCAAGGTATTGTGTCATCATCCTATTACTAGTCAAGTTATTAATCATTGGGTGTAACATGTTTGATCATTATGTTTAAGTTGTCCTGAGTACTTGTTAGCCAGTACTTTCACCAAGTAATCCATAACCGCGGAAAACACGGCTTCTCGAGAAGATTATCCCTGCAGGGTTGCACCAATTTGGCCGTACACGCAAGAATATCCCGCCAGACGGGAATCAAACCCACCAAGCGAGGTACTCTACACAACTCGACTCTTCTTCGCATCAAGCCCAAAGAACCTTGGGCGCACGGCTAATCAAGCCCCGAAGAAAAGGGACCCTCATAGCACTCTAAGACCGTGTCCCCCTATATGCCGACTACAAAAGTTCCACCCTGGCCTGGGCTCGCAAAAACATGCATGCGGCAAATAGAACACACGAACTAAATGAGGCGATTTGGACGAGATGCGAATCGAATCAAATTGAGGGGGGCGCCCATACTCGCTTCCCACATGCGGTTAGTGCGCTCATCATGGATCAGTAGACAAGACCCTTTTCCTATTAGGGTCGACACTAGCAGGCCTCAAAACCACACAGGGCCTCCTGCCGGTGCCTTATCATCAAATTATTATTAAGTAATAACATTAGCATGATTGATTGATTGATTAAACATCGAGTCCCTAGAACATAATGAAGTAGTAACAGAAAGTAACGGGTAACAGACTCGAGCAAAGCAACCTAAGCATGCTAGTAAGACACTGGCTCAATCAAGGGGTTGTAGGAAGGGAGATGAGGCATTGTCAGGTTTAAAGGATTCATGTGATAGGTTCGTAACAGAACAACTACTACTAAGGCTAGGAGAACAAAGCAACGGAAAAGTATCGGTAACCAATGTTGAAAGGAACACAGTGGTTCATGTGAGTGATAACTTGCCTGCAAAACCCAGTAGCCTGGTACTGAGCTAACTCCTTAGAAGGGATGTCGTAAGTATCGTCGGTCTCAACGTCGTCGTGTATCCGAGAAGAAGCAAACAAGCAATGCAGAAAGATAAACAATCATTATCATGGCATAGGTGCACAAACATGGGATGATGCATGTCATGTTAATAGATGCATCAGAATAGACTACTTGACAAGATAACACAATTTAATTGGACCCCTATGCAATGTGAATTGCATATGGAGGCAAATGGTTAAGGTGGAAGCAATGATCTACATTTGATTAACAAGTGTAAGTGGTTAAACATGATGCTTGCATGATGATGATGACAAGATAACAACAGAATAACAATGATAGATGCAAAGGAAAAGGAATAAAACAAGTTTGGAAAAGATATGTTAATTTTTGGAAAGTTTTGGTTACTTAGACATGTCACACAAACAATTATTGTTTTCATCAATTTAAAGTGTTCAAAACAAATAACAAAGTTCATATTTGAAAAGAACATCAAATTTTAGTTGGATTACATGTTTCAATTATTGAAATTTGAATTAGGATGATTTTATTATGAATTAAACAATATTAAACAAGTTTTAATTGAATTTAGAACAAGTTTGAATTTTATTTGAATTTTATTTAGTCAAAACATAATTTCAAATTCACATTTGCAAAGTTCACACTTTGGTGGTTTGAAAACATATTTTGCATGTCCAAAAATATTTTATATTAAGCAAGTTATGATTTTATCAAATTTAATTGAATTAAACAAGGATTAAATTATTTAGGCAATTTAAATTATTCAAAACAGGAAACAAAAATTATATTTGAAAAGGTTATTTAAAATGGTATGGAAAACATATTTTATTTGCATGATTTGGAAATATTATGAATTACTTATGGATTATTACAAATTACATTTGTATTATTCAAATTTGAATTTTAAAAGTATTTTGAAAACTCAAAACATAACACAAATAAGTTATTTGGAAAGATTATAAAATTTTGAACAGAAAACATATACAAGTTTTATTTAGTGGATTTATAGATTTGAAGTTATTGATTTTTGAAGTTTTATTGCTTATTCTGTTATTTAAAAAGAAAATAGGAATTAGACAGATTCGTTTGAAAACTTTTTCTACTCGCAGAAAGACACACACAGACACTGCCAGGGGGGGGGCCCCGTGGGCTCACTGTGTCTGCGTGGCACAGAGGGAGGCTGACAGGTGGGCCGCTACAACCTGCGCTGGCTAACAAAAAAAGGTTGGGGTTTTCTCCCCTCCGCGGGACTCGAACCTGGGGTGCAACGCTGCGCAGATGGAAGCGTTGCCACTGCGGCTGCTTAGGTTTCGTGTCAGGTACCGATCGGGTGGCGAGTTAACATTCAGTTAACTAGTTAACTGAACTGTTAACTGACGAACAACACTCTGCTCGACTGACAGAAAACAACGGCGTTCGCCGGCGGCAGCGATCGACGGGCTGGCGCTCGCTCGCGAGGTGTGCGTGTGCTTGTGCTTACCACCGTGGAGGCGTGCAGAGGCGTGGATGCATGCAGGTACCGAGGGGGAGAGGAAGGAGATGGCGGTGAGCTCACCATGGCTGCAGTGGCACGGTGCAGCTCCTCGGCGGCGACAGAGGCGTGCTCGGCGGCGCCAATCCAGTCGACGGCGAGCTCATCGGAGGCGTCGTAGAGGAAGGAGGAGCTGCGGCGAGTCGATCCACGCAGCTGGATCACGACGAGATGTACCACGGCGATGGCGGCGAGCAGAAGTTCAGAGGGGCGCCATCGGTGGCCGGAGGAGAGGTAGCAGACGGCGGCGGCGTGTCCGTGGTTCACAGAGGGCGTGCGGGTGTCGAAAAGAGAGAGGCAACCGTGGGCGTTCGATTTTTGGGACTAGCTGGGTGTGGCGGTGGATGATCGAGGCGGGGCTCTCCGGGGTTCAGAGATCGACGCCGGGTTCAGAGCAGTGGCGAGTTGCAGAGAGGCGAGGGAGGCAGAGCGATGGAAGAAATGGCGGCGGGGCGGATGGGACAGAACCTAGGGCTCGGGGTAGGGTAGATATAGGGGCTAGGAGCTTGTACGGCTGATCATCGGGAGGGCATGGAGCGATCGGAGGGTGATGGGGGTGTTCGTACTGATGACGACGTCATCGAGAGGAAGACGACAGCGATAGATGGAGGGGGGTATCGGGCCAGGTGGTTGGTGGGCTTAAGTGAAAAGAGAATTTGGGCTGGGGAAGGAAATAGATGGGGTGGGCTGCTGTGCTCTCTCTCTCCTTTTGTTATTTTTATTTTTGTTTTACTGTTTTTTTTTGTAGCCTTAGCTTTAGGAAGAAAAAGTTAAGGTTTTGTTTTACAAAATTTCCAGAAAAAAAATTAGGTTAGACTAATTAGTTAATTAGGAACCATTTTCCAAGAGTAGATTCCAAAATTTTGAGATGTAAAAATGATGTTTGTATTTTGAAACTAAAATTGGGAAATTTTAATATTAATGAACCATTAAGGAAAAGAAGCATGTTTATAGGGTAGCCCCTATGAATTTAAAAAATTAAAATTAGTTGGTTGAATTGATAATGTTTATAAAGTGGTTATGACCCAACTTGGGTGCTGTTTTGGAAAACAAACCAAATTGATTGAAATTTGCAATATTCATTAATATTAGGAAAACAAGCAATTTCAATAGGGTTTCCCCTAGGGGTTAGAATGATTTAAGGAATTCAAATTAGTGGTGCACTTCATGGATTCAAAAGTTTAATGATTTTGAGACATGGTTTGAGTTTGGAAGTGATTTGGAATTAATTGATTAAAGTGATTGATTGAATTAAGCAACAATTTAATAAGTGATCCAATATGAAATAAAATGGAACAATTTGGTTGTTTTCACTTGTTATTTTTATTCCAAAAGTTGTAACAGAACAAGTATGAAAACATTGTTTGAGTAAGGTTTGAATTTGAGTTGTGAAAACAGTGGAAAACAATTGCAATAATTAAGAAACAAATGCAAACAACATGGAACAACATGATGACATGATGCAAAACTTTAATAAACAAGAAATCAAACATTCTAATTGGTAGGTTTTCATACTTGGGATGTTACAAAACACTAGGCTAAAAGAGTGTTGATGGATGGAGGATCCAGCATCAACATAATGTATCTGGATACGCTGAAACATCTGCGAATCTCCGAGAACCAGCTCAATCATAGCAACATACGTTTTCACGACATCGTTCCTGGCAGGCAAGCACGATCCCTAGGAGAAATTTCCCTAGACGTAACCTTTGGAGAGAAAGAACATTTCCGACAGGAAAAAATTTCTTTCGAGGTTGTCCCGTTCAAAAGTGTGTATCACGCAATACTCGGACGTCCAGCTTTCGCCAAATTCATGACAATATCATGCTATATCTATAACAAGCTGAAGATGCCAGGACCAAAAGGAGGAGTAATCACCATAAAGGGAGACTTCCAATTGGCAAACGATCTGGAAAAAGAAAACGCCCTTTGCGCAGAAAAAGTGATAACAAAGGAGGAATTGCAGAAGCTGGCAAAAGAAGTATTGCCGACAGAGATGCCGGCAGAAAAAAAAGCCGGAAGCCGGCAAATAGCTTCAAAGCTTCTGAAAATACAAGAGAGGTTACCTTAGATCCCAAAGATCCGACAAAGTTTTTCGTAGTTGGAACTGGGATGACCGACAAATAGGAAATCGAGCTCATCAAGTTCCTCCGTGAGAACTGGGATATTTTTGCCTGGTATCATGCGGACATGCTAGGCGTACCCAGGGAACTTGCTGAGCACCAAATCAAGGTGATTCCAGGATCTAAACCCGTCAAACAAGGTCTTCGTAGTTTTGACGGAAGAAGACGGAAGCCTATTGGCAAGGAGATTATCCGGCTATTAGCAGCTGATTTTATCCGGCAAGTTATACATACTGAATGGTCCGCAACCCCAGTATTAGTCCCGAAGAAAGATAGTATTGTTCTTCGGATGTGTATAGATTACACCGACCTGAACAAATTATATCCAAAAGATAGGTTTGCGTTACCGTGAATCGATCAAATAATAGACGCCGCGGCTGGCTCTGAGCTTTTATGCTTTTTGGATGCTTATTCCGGGTACCATCAAAAATGTATGAAGGAAGAAGACCAAATGAAAACCTCCTTCATAACCCCGTATGGAACATACTATTACATAACCATGCCTTTTGGCCTGAAGAACGCAGGTGCAACCTATCAGCATTGCATGTAAAGATGTTTGCATAGTTAGATTGGCAAAAATGTTCACGTTTATGTGGATGACATTGCCGTCGTTTCCAAGTAAAAAGACACACTCCTTGAAGATTTGCGAGAAACCTTCGAAAATTTGCGCACTTACAAAATGAAGTTGAATCTATTAAAGTGCGTATTCGGGTTTCCCTTAGGAAAACTTCTGGGTTTCATCGTTTCTCACAGAGGAATAGAAGTAAACCCGGAAAAGATCAAGGCAATCTTAAACATCTCAAGGCCTACGTTCTGCAGCTGCCGTCAGCAGGTTCATAAGCCGGATAGGAGATAAAACTCTGCCATTATACAAATTGTTGAAGAAATCTGAAAAAAAATATGGACAGAAGAGGCAGACTTGGCATTAACCCAGTTAAAGGAAACCTTGATGAAAGCTCCGATTTTGGCATCACCAAAAGACGAAGAACCCATGTTACTGTATCTTACAGCAACAAACATGGTTATTAGCGCAGTGATAGTTGTGGAAAGGCGGAAAGACGAGCAAAACATACCAGATCAACATCCAGTGTATTATGCAAGTGAAGTTTTTCCCGAGTCCAAACAAAGGTACCCACACTATCAAAAACTGGCATATGGCGTATTTTTCGCATCTCGAAAACTCCATCATTATTTCCAAGGACAGTCCATAACGGTGGTATGTAAAGCACCACTAGGGGATATAATTAACAATGCGGACGCAATAGGCCGAGTAGCCAAATGGGGCATCGAGTTGGCTGCGTTCGAGATTAAGTACCAACCCCGGACGGCAATCAAATCCCAGGCGTTGGCAGACTTCGTCGCTGATTGGACAGAAGCAATGGAAACCACACCAATGCTGGAGTCGGAATACTGGGTTATGCACTTTGATGGATCCAAGATGAAGGAAGGCGCTGGATCTGGTGTAGTACTAAAATCCCCAAAGGGAGATACTATGGAGTATGTATTACAAATACACTTCAACGCCAGCAATAATATGGCCGAATACAAAGCTTTTCTTCATGGCTTGCATATTGCAAAATAAATAGGTGTCAAGTGCATCCTATGCTATGGTGACTCAGACTTGGTACAACATCAGCTCAACCAAACATAGGACGCCAAAAGCCGCATCATGGCCGAATATCGGAGAACGGTGGATGAGTTTGCTATCTGCTTCCTAAGATTTGAAGTACTGCACGTCAAAAGGGAAGAAAATTGGAACGCGGATGCATTAGCCCGAATGGGCTTGGAAAGAGTGAAAACCCTACCACCAGGTGTGTTTGTCCAACATTTGCATGAACCATCGATAAAAGGTGGAGATGTCAATTATCCTCTTGTTTCCGAGTCAATAGAAGTCCGGCTCGTTAACCCGGATTGGACAACTCCATATTTAAACTTCTTAGTGGGTCAGAAGTACCCGGATGGAGCAGACGAAGTCTTGCAAAGACAAATAAAACGTCGATGCAAAGGATACACGGTAATTAATGGTTGCCTGTATAGACGCAACACTACCGAAATTTTTCTACGATATATTTCGCCAGAAGATGGCCGAGAAATATTGCAAAAAATCCATGCAGGAGATTGCGGACATCATGCTCAATCAAAAAGCATAGTTAAAAAAGCATTCAGTGCAGGGTTTTTCTGGCTAACAACCAAGACAGACGCCGAACACATAGTAAATACATGTGCCGGATGTCAGTATTACGCCAAGCAGACGAATATGCCAGCCCAAGCGCTCAAAACTATCCCTATGACATGGCCATTTGCGGTCTGGGGGCTAGATATGATGGGACCATTCAAAACTGCAAGAGGTGGACTTACACATCTACTCGTTGCAGTAGATAAGTATACCAAGTGGGTGGAGGCAAAACCCATCAAAAAGCTTGACGGTGTAATTGCCAGAAATTTCATCATTGATGTAGTCATGAGATATGGCGTTCCACACAGCATAATTACCGACAACGGGACAAATTTCTCTATTGGAGAGTTGGCAAAATATTGCCGACAAACGGGAACACACCTAGATCTTGCATCTATGGCACACCCGCAATCCAATGGACAGGTTGAAAGAATGAATAGTTCAATCCTGCAGGGAATACGCCCAAGACTCGAATCTGCTCTTCATAGAGCAGCTGGAGCACGGGTGGAAGAGTTACCTTCCGTGCTTTGGAGTATTCGAACGACGCCAAACAGGTCAAAAGGGCAAACCCCGTTTTTCCTGGTTTATGGCGCAGTAGCAGTGCTTCCAACGAACATGATCCATGATATCGCAAGAGTGAAAGCTTCCGATGACTCGGATGCCGAAAGTGCACGACATGATGCCGTCGATCTCCTAGAAGAAGAACGAGAACTTGTGCTTCAAGGATCCGCCATTTATCAGCAAGGATTACGACGTTACCATAGTCGGAAAATCAGGCATCTGTAACATCCCAAGTATGAAAATATCCTTTAGAATGTTTGATTTCATGTTTAATCAAAGCATTGCATCATGTCATCATGTTTATTCCTTTGTTGCATTTGTTTACTAATTGTTTTGCATCTGTTCTTAATTGTTTTCACATTTGAAATTCAAATTATTTCCAAACTTTATTTCATACTTGCTCTGTTACAACATTTCAAATAAAAATCTAAAATAAAAACAACCCATTTGTGTTCATTTTATTCCATTTGGATCAACTAATAAAATGGTGCTTTTAATTCCAATTAATTATTTTCCAACTTGGTTTCAAATTCAAAGCAAATCATCTACAACACCTAATTTGGAAATTATAAAAATACCAAACCATTCTAATGTTTTGATCCACTTAATAATAGGGGTCACCCTAATAAAAAAAACCTTGTTTTCAATATTAAGTCATTAATTAACAACCATTTTAATTTCCAAATCCCCTTCAAATTCAAATCAAATGCATCAGGCAGAACCATTTTGAACTTATGAACACTATCTAAACCAATCAACTAATTTAACCAAGTTAATAATAGGGTTCACCCTATTAAACTTGTTGTTTTCAAATATCAATCAATTAATTTGCAATTTATTCCAATTCAAACCATTTTGCAAAAACAGCAACTAAATTTGAATTTCCAAAAAACTTAAGTTGTAAAGTGGTAGATATTGAACTAACTAACTCACATGATTTTTTCCAAAATTTTTAAAACTCAAAAACCTAACAATCTCTTCCATTTTTTCTTTTGCTACAAAAAAAAAACAGAAGGAATAAATAAAAAGAAATCGGCGCGCGGCAGCTAACTATCCCCGGCCCACCTTTCCCCTTTACCTCACGCGCAGCCCATCTTTTCGGCCCGATAACGATTCGATCTTCTAATTCCCTTCGTCGTCGCGTACGGCACGAAATCCGCCGGTGCCACGTACGCCACCGTACCGAGCAGACGGCCATCCTCGATCACCGCGTCCTATAAGAACCCCACGGACCCAGCGCAGCTAGCCCTAACCCTAGGACCTAGCTACCTACCCGCGCCGCCAAGTTTCCCTCTTCTCGCCGCGATTCTTTTCCTCCTCTGAACCTCCATCGCCACCACCCGAGCCATCTTCTCTGAACCGGCGAGGATCGCCGCCGGTGGGCTGCGATTCACCGCTGGCTGCACCCCGGAACAGACTCACCGCTGCTCCCGCTACGCCCTCGACCTCTCATCATCTCCGGAGACCTGCTGGATGCGCGCCGCCCTCGCTGTTTCTGCCGGCGGCGACGACCACATCCACGTCGAGCCTCTGCTCGACTCCACGCGGCAGGTGAGCGCCACCTTGCCCTCCAGATCCCCCTGTCTCCCTCGCATCCGTGCACGTCATCATCGCATCCACCCCCGGGCACACCCACGGCGCAGCTCGAGCAAGTTGACAACGGCGATCGCCGTCGGTAGCCACTGTCCAAGTCTGAACCTTGTCAGTTAACAGGTTCAGTTATCGTAGCATAGGCTTATCCTCCCCACGCTCGTTATGCTGTCAACAAACGCGACACCACCCCACTGGTTCAGGCACAGCGCACGCGAGCGAGGGGTACCAGGTTCGAGTCCTGGCTCTCCCCTGGGATAAAATCCCACTTTTTTTCGACTGAGTGCTGACAGGGAGGGCCCCCTGTCAGTCACTCATGTGCCACGCAAGCGCACGGTCCCCCTGGGCCCCCCTGGCAGTGTCTGGGGTAAGATTCAGTACGGTATAAAAAGTTTTAAACATATTCTGTAATCAAAAACTAGTCCTTTATTTTAACAGATTGGCCCCTGGTTTTAAAAACCATATAACTATAGTTTTATAATTCCAAATTACAAAAATAAAATATGTGTGCTAGTCTAAATTTAATTGTCTACCCATTGGTATCATTTGTATCCTGTTTTGAAATTTCAAAATGCAATTCAAATTTGAATTCAAATACTTCAAATGCAATTTGCTAAAATTCATAACTAATTCATTCTTAATCCAATAAATGCAAATAAAATATGTTTCCCATGCTATTTCAAATAACCTTTTCAAATATAAATTTTGTTTCATGTTTTGAATAATTTAAATTGCCTAAATAATTTAAACCTTGTTTAATTCATTTAAATTTTGCTAAAATCATAACTTGCTCAAAATAAAATATTTTTGAACATGCAAAATATGTTTTCAAACTAGAAAAGTATGAACTTTTCAAATATGAGTTTGAATTTATGTTTGAACAAATAAAATTCAAATAATACTCAAACTTGTTTTAAATTCAATTAAAACTTGTTTAATATTGTTTAAGTCATAATAAATTCATCCTAACTCCTATTTCAAAATTTGAAAACATGTAATCCAACTAAAATTTGATGTTCTTTTCAAATATAAATTTTGTTAGTTGTTTTGCACACTTTAACTTGATGAAAACAACAATTGTTGTGTGACATGTTTAAGTAACCCAAAAATTTCCAACTTAATAAATAATCTCCAACACTTGTTAAATTCCTTTAACACTTGCAACTATTGTTGTTATTATGTTGTTATCATCATGCATGCATCATGCTAACAACTTTCACATGGTAATAAATTGTAAATCATTTGTTTCCACTTAATTCATGGACCCTTTTCCATATGCAACTCAAAATTGCATATGGGTCCATTTAAATTGTGTTACCATGTCACTTAGTTTATTTTGATGCAGCTATTAAATTGACATGCATCATCCCATGATTGTGCACTATGCCATGATAATGATTGTTTATATTTCTGTCTTGTTTGTTTGCTTCTTCTCGAATAGACGACGACGTTGAGACAGACGATCTTTACAACACCCCTTCTGAGGATCTAGCTCAGTACCCGGCTGCTGAGTTTGCAGGCAAGTTATCACTCACATGAACCATTGTGTTCCCTTCAACCCTGGTTACCGATACTTTCCGTTGTCTGTTTCTGCTAGCCTTAGTGGTAGTTGTTTCTGTTACGAACCTATCACATGAATCCTTTAACCCTGATATTGCCTCACCACCCCTCCTACAACCCTATTGATTGAGCCAGTGTCTTACTAGCATGCTTAGGTTGTTTTGCTCGAGTCTGTTACCCGTTACTTTCTGTTACTATTTCATTTTGTTCTGGGGGCTCGATGTTTAATCAACCAATCAATCATGCTAATGTTATTGTTAAATAATAATTTGATGATAAGGCACCGGCAGGAGGCCCTGTGTGGTTTTGAGGCCTGCTAGTGTCGACCCTAATAGGAAAAGGGTCTTGTCTACTGATCCATGATGAGCGCACTACCCGCATGTGGGAAGCGAGTATGGGCGCCCCCCTCAATTTGATTCGATTCGCATCTCGTCCAAATCATCTCATTTAGTTCGTGTTTTCCATTTGCCGCATGCATGTTTTTGCGAGCCCAGCGCAGGGTGGAACTTTCGTAGTCGGCATATAGGGGGACACGGTCTTAGAGTGCTATGAGGGTCCCTTTTCTTCGGGGCTTGATTAGCCATGCGCCCAAGGTGCTTTGGGCTTGATGCGAAGAAGAGTTGAGTTGTGTTGAGTGCCCCGCTTGGTGGGAGGCATCCCATCTGGCGGGTTATTCATACGTGTACGGCTAAATTGGTGCAACCCTGCAGGGATAATCTTCTCGAGAAGCCGTGTTTTCCGCGGTTATGGTTAACTTGGTGAAAGTACTGGCTAACAAGTACTCAGGACAACTTAAACATAATGATTAACCACCCTACACCCAATGATTACAACCTGACTAGTAATAGGCTTATTGATACAATAATTTGATTCATCTTTAATCCAACTGTGTGAGTTATCCTCGGATTGCTTCTTTGGATAAGGGGCGAGATCCAGGATGGGTTTGTTTGAAGTTATCTTTCAGTTGGTTACAATACTCGATCTTATCCCCTTTCTGTTAGTTGGAAGTTGTAGTTCTCTGTAGTTGGTTAGTGCAGCCAGTTGCAGCATCTTTTATATCCCCTTTCTTCCGTTGAACTCAAGGCATCTGTACTTGGTGTTGACGGGTTACACCTTGGTGAACTGTGAGTCTTGCTTGCCAGTACGTCTATGTACTGACCCCTTTGGGGCTGTGGTTTCCGCAGACTACGCTTACGAGGATCCAGGTGACGGCTACTACGTGGAGTTTGACGAGGCTGCTGACGAGTAGTTAGCGGACCCGGGCAGGATCCGAGACATCGTGGATGGGCTCCGTCTTTATTTCAGTTTCCGGCTTCTTAAGCCTATTTGGATTTGTCTGTACTCAGACCCCCCTTTGAATGCTTCCGCTGAGATGTAATGATGTTATGTTGGGACATGTGTCCTCTGGTTGATTGTATTTGCTATCTCTGCCCTAGTGAGGGCCAGTTGCAACTTATTTCAATCTTTTGTGTCTTAGAGATATGTTGTGCTATCATTCTGTTACAAACCGTTGACGTACCATGTGTGTATGGTATGAAGTACGTCAATGGTAGTGTCCTGATTTCTATGGGATGGTTTACGTCGACGCTGAACAGATAGGGGTTGGTTGTCACACATACGTGTGTTGGCCTACTCGTAAGAGGACGCGGGTGCCGGTACGCCCCGTAATCCAATCTACTACTGTTCAACGGAACGGCGAGTATCCTTTAGAAGTCCGGGTGCGACAAATGGTATCAGAGCCTCTCTGCCCGTAGGATCCCTTTTTACTGGTCGCAGTTGAGTCTAGAAACTATTTTGTAGCTATATAGGAAAAATGAAACGTGAGAGTAGGAATTCTGCCATTTTTCTTCTTTCCCCACCCACCCACCCACCCTTTTCTGGTAAGGAAGTGCAACGTTGTTTTCTCTTCTCACCCAAACTTTCAAGTTAGGATTTCACGTGTTTTGGGTTCTCCGTAGTACCTCAGGAGTTTTTGGTCTCGTGTTTCCCGATGTTGCTTCAATATCCTGTTCTTTTCAACATCCTTATCGTCCGTTGAACCTTGTTGTTGCTTTCCACTTCAGTTCTCTACCGGCGTCTAATCAAAACCTCCCAAATCATCTGCAGATGGATCTCAGGTTCTACCCGCAGGTGGTTCGGATGACTCGTTGTGAGAGCACCGCCGGTTATCCGGAGATGCTGAGAGACATGGTCACCTATCTGGGGTTCCATTGGGCACCAGAGTACCAGGTCTACGAGCAGCAGCGAGAGTTTGACCAGACCTACTACCAGGCTATCGTCTACATTCTGTCAGATGATGGCATGAGCGTTGTCCACCGCTACGAGGCAGTAGGTTCCACAGTGGATATGGCCGTGCAGCAGGCAGCTTACGTGAGTCTCACCGTCCTCCGTGCTGACTACTGGGGGTTTGACGATTCTATCTATCGCCACATCCCCCGTGGTTACATCACTTCAGCGGGAGCTCACTTCACCCTCTACGACAACCTGGATGTCTACGAGCATGATAACACCAGGCTGCACACCACCGCTCAGTTTGTGAGGCACAGTGACGCTGTTTCCACCACACTTTCTCAGGAGTTGGCCTCAGTCAGGGAGCAGCTCTACCTTGCTTTGACTCGTCTGGCTACGTACACCACAGACTTTGTTGGAGATGAGCGCTTTGCACGGTTCCATCAGACAGTTGGACGTAGTCTGCCAGATGCTGGAGGTTATGAGCCGATCAGAGGTCCACTCCTCAACCTCGGAGCTGGTTACACTGGGATTCCACGCTTTGGAGCACAGGGAGACGACGCTTTCTACTTCACCACACCGAGAGTTGCTCTCAGGGCAGTCCCGATCTACGTGGATCGTCGTTCTACCTACTTCCGTGGGATTCCTCCTCACCGTATCTCTCGTCGTACTACTCACCGCCGTCCTGCGTGATGAGCATGGGAGTACCGATGTATCCATTCCTAGCTATGTTTAGTTATCCTGTGGCTTTCGAACCATGTATTGGTGTGTTGGATATTATGATGTATTCAAACATGTGATGATGTACCTGTTGGTTATCTATTCATGCGTCGGAATAATCTATCTTTCGGTTACCAAGTCTATCCTTTTCTGTTGTTGTGCTAAAATGCATGTCTATTCAGGATGCCGCCAACAAGGAGCAACCCGCCTGAACCACCTCCGCTCACGGAGCTGTTGACTCAGATGACTCAGGTCGTCGCTCAGATGGCCCAGATCCAGGCTAACCAGCACAACAACCAGAATGCTCCACGGGTCAGCATCAAGGAGTTCCTCAGCATGGGTCCGAGAGCTTTCGTGGCAACACGTGAGCCTCTGGATGCTGATGACTGGATCAGGGAGATGGCCAGGGCTCTGGACATTGCTCACGTTGCTGAGGAGGATAAAGTCAAGTATGCCACCTACCTACTGAAGGGTCAGGCAGCTACCTGGTGGGAGAACTACCAGACCATGAGAGCTGGATATCCTATCACCTGGGGTTGTTTCAAGGATGCCTTCCTGAAGCACCACATCCCAGATGGTCTCATGGAAAGGATGCGTGAGGAATTTTGCTCTCTCAAGCAGGACAAGCTGGACGTCATTGGCTACCAGAACGAGTTCAATCGTCTCGCTCGATACGCTGGTGATGAGGTGTCCACTGAAGCCAAGAAGATGGCAAGGTTCCGCCGAGGTTTTAACCCGGAACTGAAGTACGCTCTCACCAACATCAAGTGCAAGGACTTCGAGGAGCTCGTGAACACCGCGCTCAATGAGGAGAATGGGCGCAAGGCGTTCGAGGAGTCCCGAAAGCACTCGCGTGAGGGTGGTTCCTCCTCCAACATGACCACCCCTCCGCAGAAGCGCCGCATCTGGGTGCCAAATGCTGCTGTCACTCGGGCTCCATATGCCCAAGCTTCTCCAGGCTTTGCTCCCCGCCCACCCAACCTAGCTCAGATGCAGAGTCAGAGGGTTCCAATGGGGCAGCCAAGGCCAGGTCCTCCTCGTGTCGTCACTTGCTTCAAGTGCAAGGATACTGGACACTACGCTGATAAGTGCACTCAGAGGCAGCTACCTCCACCTCCTCGCCCCAACACCAACCAGGCAATGGTTCGTGCTCCCCCGGCTAAAGCCTTCAACTCCAACAACAGGCCTGTCGGGAGGACCGCGAGGGTGAATCATATCAAGGCCGACAAAGCTGAGGAAGCTGCTGACGTCGTTCTCGGTATATTACCCGTAAACTCTTTTCCAGCTAAAGTGTTGTTTGATACCGGAGCATCGCATTCTTTTGTGTCAAAGATCTTTGCTACAACGTACAACCTAGCTCTGGTTCCACTAAGCAATCAAATCTATGTTCACTCTCCGGGAACTAAAATGATTACTTCCAAGATAAGTATGGACAATAAAATCCTAATTGGAGGTCGCATATTCCTTGCTTCACTCATGTTGCTGGGAAATTCTGACATTGATGTCATTCTGGGTATGGATTGGTTGAAGACCCACAAAGCTAAAATTGACTGTGCTCAAAAGTCAATAACTCTCTCTCACCCTTCAGGCCAGATAGTCTATTCTCCATATGAATCAAGTTCTGTTCAGCTGTTCAACCTCGATGCTAAACCCCTTCCTGCAATTGAAAATGTTCCGGTGGTTTGTGAATTCCCTGACGTCTTTCCAGAAGAGTTGCCAGGGATGCCTCCGGACAGAGCAGTTGAGTTCGTGATCGAGCTTGAGCCAGGTAATGCTCCAATCTCTAAGCATCCATACAAGATAGCTCCTCCTGAACTGAAATTGTTGAAGGAGCAAATCGATATGTACATGGAGAAAGGTTACATTCAGCCTAGTTCCTCCGCTTGGGGTTGCCCAACTCTGTTTGTTGCCAAGAAGGATCAAACAAAAAGACTCGTGGTTGACTATCGTCCTCTCAACGAGAAAACCATCAAAAACAAGTATCCAATTCCTCGTATCGATGATCTTTTTGATCAACTTGCTGGAGCCTCAATATTCTCAAAGTTGGACTTGAGGATGGGTTACCATCAGATAAAGATCAGAAAGGAAGATATTCCTAAGACAGCTTTCACCACTCGGTACGGTCAATATGAATACACCGTCATGTCCTTTGGTCTCACCAATGCACCGGCGACGTTCTCAAGACTCATGAATTCTGTCTTCCATGAATACCTCGACAAGTTCGTTGTGGTATATCTTGATGACATTCTAGTCTACTCAAAATCCGAGGAACAACATGGAGAACACCTTCGTCTCACTCTCATGAAACTTCGCGAGCATCGTCTGTATGCCAAGTTCTCTAAATGTGAGTTCTGGATCCCAGAAGTTGCTTACCTTGGTCATATCATCTCTGCCAAAGGCATAGCCATTGACCCGGAAAAGGTTAAGGCAATTGTTGATTGGAAACCCCCTAAGACGGTGAAGCAAGTCAGAAGTTTTCTTGGCCTGGCTAGCTATTGCCGTTGTTTCGTCCAAAACTTTTCCAAGATTGCCAAACCTCTCACTGATCTCACAAAGAAGGACAAAAAGTTCGTTTGGACTCCACAATGTGATGAGAGTTTCAATCTCCTGAAGACTAAACTCACTTCCACACCTGTTCTGGTTGGCCCAGATACTACCAAACCTTTCCAGATATTCTGTGATGCATCTCTCCAAGGTCTAGGTGCAGTTCTTATGCAAGAACGTCAAGTTGTGGCTTATGCTTCACGTCAGTTGAACCCACATGAGCAAAACTATCCCACACATGATCTAGAACTTGCAGCAGTTGTGTTTGCCCTCAAGAAATGGAGACAATACTTGTTGGGTAACCAAACTGAAATCTTTTCCGATCATAAGAGTCTGAAATACATCTTCACTCAGCCAGATCTAAACCTCAGGCAAAGGAGATGGATTGAAAAGATTAAAGACTTTGATCTCACCATTTCTTACACTCCAGGCAAGGCTAATGTTATGGCCGACGCTCTCAGTCGCAAGTCATATTGCAATAATCTCATGACCATGGAAAGCCAACCTCCACTCCATGAAGAATTCCAGAAGCTGAACCTTGGTCTTGTCCCTCAAGGTTACCTTGCTAGCTTGACAGCCAGTCCAACTCTCGAGGACAAGATTCGTTCTGAACAACTTCGTGATACTGAAATCAAGAAGATTGTAGAGCACATCAAAGAAGGCAATGATAAATTCAAGTCCTTCTCAGTTGATGACAAGGGAACTGTGTTCTTCGAAGGACGCATTGCAGTTCCTCAGATTCAAAGTCTCAAAGATGTCATTCTCAAGGAGGCTCATGAAACTCCTCTCTCCATCCACCCTGGAAGTACAAAGATGTACCAGGATCTCAAGACTCTGTATTGGTGGCCTGGCATGAAACGTGAAATTGCTCAATACGTTTCTGAATGCGACGTTTGTCAACGCGTTAAGGTAGTCCATCATAAAACAGCCGGTCTTCTCCAACCTCTGAAAATTCCTGAGTGGAAGTGGGACATGATTGAAATGGACTTCGTTACTGGTTTTACAAAGTCCAAAAAGGGCAACGATGCAATCTTCGTTGTTATTGATCGTCTCACTAAAGTAGCTCACTTCTTTGCTGTCAAGGAAACTATCTCAGCTAGCCAGTTAGCAGAGCTCTACACAGCAAAGGTTGTTCCTCTTCATGGTGTTCCATTGGAAATAAGCTCAGACCGTGGAAGCATATTCACTTCTCATTTCTGGAAGAGTTTTCAAGAAGCATTGGGCACCAAACTTCTGTTCAGCACAGCTTATCACCCTCAGTCTCAGGGGCAAGTCGAAAGAGTCAATCAGATTCTCGAGGATATGCTCAGAGCATGTGGTCTCTCCTTTGGCATGAAATGGGAGGATTGCCTTCCATATGCTGAATTCTCCTACAACAACAGCTACCAGGCAAGCCTAGGCATGGCACCATTTGAGGCATTGTATGGCCGCAGATGCAGGAGTCCAATCAATTGGTCTGGAGCTGGTGAACGTTCACTCTTAGGCCCTGACATTATTAAGGAAGCCGAGGAGAAAGTTCGTATCATTCGTGACAATCTCAAGATTGCTCAGTCTCGTCAGAAAAGCTACTATGATAGCAAGCACATGGATATGATCTATGCACCTGGTGATAAGGCATATCTCCGTGTAACTCCCCTCAGAGGCACACATCGTTTTGGTGTGAAAGGAAAGCTTGCACCAAGATACATTGGTCCTTTCAACATTCTCTCAAGGCGGGCAGAAAATGCTTATGGTCTTGAACTTCCAGAAAAACTATCCAAGGTGCACGATGTATTCCACGTGTCACAGCTCAAGAGGTGTTTCAAAGATCCAGATCGTGCAGTTGATCATGATTCCATTGAACTGCAAGATGATCTATCTTATGAGGAGCACCCTGTTCGTATTCTCGATGAGACCGAGCGTAAGACTCGCAACAAGAGCACCAAGTTCTTGAAAGTGCAGTGGTCGCATCATTCCGATAAAGAGGCAACATGGGAGACCGAAGAGGATCTTCGCAAGAAGTATCCGGACCTTTTCACTTCTCAGTAAGGAATCTCGGGGCGCGATTCCTTCAAGGGGGGGCGTTTTGTAACATCCCAAGTATGAAAATATCCTTTAGAATGTTTGATTTCATGTTTAATCAAAGCATTGCATCATGTCATCATGTTTATTCCTTTGTTGCATTTGTTTACTAATTGTTTTGCATCTGTTCTTAATTGGTTTCACATTTGAAATTCAAATTATTTCCAAACTTTATTTCATACTTGCTCTGTTACAACATTTCAAATAAAAATCTAAAATAAAAACAACCCATTTGTGTTCATTTTATTCCATCTGGATCAACTAATAAAATGGTGCTTTTAATTCCAATTAATTATTTTCCAACTTGGTTTCAAATTCAAAGCAAATCATCTACATCACCTAATTTGGAAATTATAAAAATACCAAACCATTCTAATGTTTTGATCCACTTAATAATAGGGGTCACCCTAATAAAAAAAAACCTTGTTTTCAATATTAAGTCATTAATTAACAACCATTTTAATTTCCAAATCCCCTTCAAATTCAAATCAAATGCATCAGGCAGAACCATTTTGAACTTATGAAAACTATCTAAACCAATCAACTAATTTAACCAAGTTAATAATAGGGTTCACCCTATTAAACTTGTTGTTTTCAAATATCAATCAATTAATTTGCAATTTATTCCAATTCAAACCATTTTGCAAAAACAACAACTAAATTTGAATTTCCAAAAAACTTAAGTTGTAAAGTGGTAGATATTGAACTAACTAACTCACATGATTTTTTCCAAAATTTTTAAAACTCAAAGACCTAACAATCTCTTCCATTTTTTCTTTTGCTACAAAAAAACAGAAGGAATAAATAAAAAGAAATCGGCGCGCGGCAGCTAACTATCCCCGGCCCACCTTTCCCCTTTACCTCCCGCGCAGCCCATCTTTTCGGCCCGATAACGATTCGATCTTCTAATTCCCTTCGTCCTCGCGTACGGCACGAAATCCGCCGGTGCCACGTACGCCACCGTACCGAGCAGACGGCCATCCTCGATCACCGCGTCCTATAAGAACCCCACGGACCCAGCGCAGCTAGCCCTAACCCTAGGACCTAGCTACCTACCCGCGCCGCCAAGTTTCCCTCTTCTCGCCGCGATTCTTTTCCTCCTCTGAACCTCCATCGCCACCACCCGAGCCATCTTCTCTGAACCGGCGAGGATCGCCGCCGGTGGGCTGCGATTCACCGCTGGCTGCACCCCGGAACGGACTCACCGCTGCTCCCGCTACACCCTCGACCTCTCATCATCTCCGGAGACCTGCTGGATGCGCGACGCCCTCGCTGTTTCTGCCGCCGGCGACGACCACATCCACGTCGAGCCTCTGCTCGACTCCACGTGGCAGGTGAGCGCCACCTTGCCCTCCAGATCCCCCTGTCTCCCTCGCATCCGTGCACGTCATCATCGCATCCACCCCCGGGCACACCCACGGCGCAGCTCGAGCACGTTGACAACGGCGATCGCCGTCGGTAGCCACTGTCCAAGTCTGAACCTTGTCAGTTAACAGGTTCAGTTATCGTAGCATAGGCTTATCCTCCCCGCGCGCGTTATGCTGTCAACAAACGCGACACCACCCCACTGGTTCAGGCACAGCGCACGCGAGCGAGGGGTACCAGGTTCGAGTCCTGGCTCTCCCCGGGATAAAATCCCACTTTTTTTCGACTGAGTGCTGACAGGGAGGGCCCCCTGTCAGTCACTCATGTGCCACGCAAGCGCACGGTCCCCCTGGGCCCCCCTGGCAGTGTCTGGGGTAAGATTCAGTACGGTATAAAAAGTTTTAAACATATTCTGTAATAAAAAACTAGTCCTTTATTTTAACAGATTGGCCCCTGGTTTTAAAAACCCTATAACTATAGTTTTATAATTCCAAATTACAAAAATAAAATATGTGTGCTAGTCTAAATTTAATTGTCTACCCATTGGTATCATTTGTATCCTGTTTTGAAATTTCAAAATGCAATTCAAATTTGAATTCAAATACTTCAAATGCAATTTGCTAAAATTCATAACTAATTCATTCTTAATCCAATAAATGCAAATAAAATATGTTTCCCATGCTATTTCAAATAACCTTTTCAAATATAAATTTTGTTTCATGTTTTGAATAATTTAAATTGCCTAAATAATTTAAACCTTGTTTAATTCATTTAAATTTTGCTAAAATCATAACTTGCTCAAAATAAAATATTTTTGAACATGCAAAATATGTTTTCAAACTAGAAAAGTATGAACTTTTCAAATATGAGTTTGAATTTATGTTTGAACAAATAAAATTCAAATAATACTCAAACTTGTTTTAAATTCAATTAAAACTTGTTTAATATTGTTTAAGTCATAATAAATTCATCCTAACTCCTATTTCAAAATTTGAAAACATGTAATCCAACTAAAATTTGATGTTCTTTTCAAATATAAATTTTGTTAGTTGTTTTGCACACTTTAACTTGATGAAAACAACAATTGTTGTGTGACATGTTTAAGTAACCCAAAAATTTCCAACTTAATAAATAATCTCCAACACTTGTTAAATTCCTTTAACACTTGCAACTATTGTTGTTATTATGTTGTTATCATCATGCATGCATCATGCTAACAACTTTCACATGGTAATAAATTGTAAACCATTTGTTTCCACTTAATTCATGGACCCTTTTCCATATGCAACTCAAAATTGCATATGGGTCCATTTAAATTGTGTTACCATGTCACTTAGTTTATTTTGATGCAGCTATTAAATTGACATGCATCATCCCATGATTGTGCACTATGCCATGATAATGATTGTTTATATTTCTGTCTTGTTTGTTTGCTTCTTCTCGAATAGACGACGACGTTGAGACAGACGATCTTTACAGCACCCCTTCTGAGGATCTAGCTCAGTACCCGGCTGCTGAGTTTGCAGGCAAGTTATCACTCAATGAACCATTGTGTTCCCTTCAACCCTGGTTACCGATACTTTCCGTTGTCTGTTTCTGCTAGCCTTAGTGGTAGTTGTTTCTGTTACGAACCTATCACATGAATCCTTTAACCCTGATATTGCCTCACCACCCCTCCTACAACCCTATTGATTGAGCCAGTGTCTTACTAGCATGCTTAGGTTGTTTTGCTCGAGTCTGTTACCGTTACTTTCTGTTACTATTTCATTTTGTTCTGGGGGCTCGATGTTTAATCAACCAATCAATCATGCTAATGTTATTGTTAAATAATAATTTGATGATAAGGCACCGGCAGGAGGCCCTGTGTGGTTTTGAGGCCTGCTAGTGTCGACCCTAATAGGAAAAGGGTCTTGTCTACTGATCCATGATGAGCGCACTACCCGCATGTGGGAAGCGAGTATGGGCGCCCCCCTCAATTTGATTCGATTCGCATCTCGTCCAAATCATCTCATTTAGTTCGTGTTTTCCATTTGCCGCATGCATGTTTTTGCGAGCCCAGCGCAGGGTGGAACTTTCGTAGTCGGCATATAGGGGGACACGGTCTTAGAGTGCTATGAGGGTCCCTTTTCTTCGGGGCTTGATTAGCCGTGCGCCCAAGGTGCTTTGGGCTTGATGCGAAGAAGAGTTGAGTTGTGTTGAGTGACCCGCTTGGTGGGAGGCATCCCATCTGGCGGGTTATTCATACGTGTACGGCTAAATTGGTGCAACCCTGCAGGAATAATCTTCTCGAGAAGCCGTGTTTTCCGCGGTTATGGTTAACTTGGTGAAAGTACTGGCTAACAAGTACTCAGGACAACTTAAACATAATGATTAACCACCCTACACCCAATGATTACAACCTGACTAGTAATAGGCTTATTGATACAATAATTTGATTCATCTTTAATCCAACTGTGTGAGTTATCCTCGGATTGCTTCTTTGGATAAGGGGCGAGATCCAGGATGGGTTTGTTTGAAGTTATCTTTCAGTTGGTTACAATACTCGATCTTATCCCCTTTCTGTTAGTTGGAAGTTGTAGTTCTCTGTAGTTGGTTAGCGCAGCCAGTTGCAGCATCTTTTATATCCCCTTTCTTCCGTTGAACTCAAGGCATCTGTACTTGGTGTTGACGGGTTACACCTTGGTGAACTGTGAGTCTTGCTTGCCAGTACGTCTATGTACTGACCCCTTTGGGGCTGTGGTTTCCGCAGACTACGCTTACGCGGATCCAGGTGACGCCTACTACGTGGAGTTTGACGAGGCTGCTGACGAGTAGTTAGCGGACTCGGGCAGGATCCGAGACATCGTGGATGGGCTCCGTCTTTATTTCAGTTTCCGGCTTCTTAATCCTATTTGGATTTGTCTGTACTCAGACCCCCTTTGAATGCTTCCGCTGAGATGTAATGATGTTATGTTGGGACATGTGTCCTCTGGTTGAATGTATTTGCTATCTCTGCGCTACTGTGGGCCAGTTGCAACTTATTTCAATCTTTTGTGTCTTAGAGATATGTTGTGCTATCATTCTGTTACAAACCGTTGACGTACCATGTGTGTATGGTATGAAGTACGTCAATGGTAGTGTCCTGATTTCTATGGGATGGTTTACGTCGACGCTGAACAGATAGGGGTTGGTTGTCACACATACGTGTGTTGGCCTACTCGTAAGAGGACGCGGGTGCCGGTACGCCCCGTAATCCAATCTACTACTGTTCAACGGAACGGCGAGTATCCTTTAGAAGTCCGGGTGCGACAGCATCGTTCTTTCAAAGAAGGTGACTTAGTGCTAAGATTGGTGCAAAAAAGAAAGCACAAGTTAGCTCCAGTTTGGGAAGGACCATTTGTCATTAGCAAAGCTATGAAAAATGGATCATATTATCTTGTAGATATTCGGGACACGGAAGATGATCCCAAAAGACCGAATCGCAAAAGAAATAGAAAGATAGATGACGAACTAGGGGAGACCAAAAGACCCTAGAGCATCCAGCAGTTACGTCCCTTCTACACTTAGTTAAATTTCTATGTAAACATCTTTGAGATCATGAAATAAAGTTCTCGGAATTCATACATCTATGTTTTTACATGTTTATTATAGTACAAAGCATAAATCCGCCTAATATATTTCCCAATGATCTTTCAAAATACTCAATGTTAACCCGAATTGTGCCTGCGTGCTCGGTGTTAAAAAATTGAATGATTTTCAGCCTAAAATGGCTTAAGGAAACCCAGATTATGCCTGCGGGCTCGAGTTTCATTCAAAATTCCTTGTTTGTTCTCTAAGTATTATCTGATTATTTTTATGTTGGGTCACTGGAGCTAGTAAGTAAAAATGCCTTTAGTATGATCCATGTTTCTGAGTTTCAACTGATTGGTTATATCCAGTCACTTAGCATGAAGATTAAGTACTATCGAGCCATTTCAAACACTGTGGACAGTTAAGACATATAAACTAGAGAACTTAGAAGATAAAGGATTATAAACCCAGAAAACTTGCAAAGACTTAATAATATAACTGCAAAAGCGGAGTACTTGTTTATACAAAAGAATAGAAATAATTACAATAAGTTTACATTGTAAGAACAATAATGCTTCTATTTTCCTATCTCTACCTAGGACCAGGCAGCTCCTTCAGGCATCCGACTCGTCGTCTTCGCCTCTGGATTCCTCGGGAGTTTCCGGAATAGCTTCCTCCGGGTAGAAGGTGGAGATGTTCACCATGTTAGCAATCTTGGTGGAGTGACCTTTGATTTCATCAAAAATGCTGGCCCTCTGCGCCTCCATGTATCCTTGAGGGATGCCGGACGCTACACGCCAAGATTTGGCAGTTGGGTAGTGCATGCGCATGAGCCCAAGAGCCATGTGTGCACCACCACAATCCGCGGAACGGAGAAGGGATTCTCTGGATTCCGCCACCTCCACGATAGCTTCCGAAAGCTTTTCAACTTCCGAGAACTCCCCAGACCTGGAAGGAAGGCACTTGTTGACAAGCAACATTCCCGCAACCTTGATCGCGGTGAAGACCTTCCCGAAAGCCCGGATTTTTTCAATCCGGGTAAGGGGGCTATCTTCTGTTTCAGTAAAACACAAAAGTGTTAGAGAAAACATAAGAAGATGAAACATGGAAAATCCGGTAAATGAGAAAATACTTACCGAGAATCCGGTCCATCTCGGTGCCTTCCTCCAGGCGCTGGTTCAAGGCATTCTCCAGATCCCGGATGGTGGCCTTTTCCTTGGCAGCCTGATTGGAGGCCTTAGATTTGGCAATGCCAAGAGCCAGTTGGCTGGCCTCCAGGTCCTGCTGCATCTTCACATTGAGCTTGTGAAGATCCAGGTTTTCGTGGCCGAGGTTTTCGGCGTTGCCGACATCTTCATCAACTTGTTTGGCTTTCGCCAAAGAAGCTGAAAAGTAAGTAAAAAGAAGAGTTAGAAAACTCAGAAATATACTTAGAAAGAAATTGCGAATGAAAAGCAGAGAAAAATTTCATACCTGCTAGTTCGCTCAGCTACTGCTGAGTAGATGCCAGTTCTGCATCCTTACCTTCAAGAATTTTGAGAAGGGTTTTAACCTCCTTATTCTTGATGGTAAGTTTGTCGAAAACTTCCACGTTGATATTTTCAGCAGTTTGCTGAAACACGGGAAAGAAAGAAAGAATGAATGCTTTAGTTCAAAACAAGCATAACAATGAAAAAAGTATTAAGTCGAAAGTATACATTCAACTTAATACTTGGGGGGCGGAGATATTACCTGGCTCATCCTGGTCAAGTTTGCCAGGTTTTGATTGAATTCTTTTGCATAGTGTGCAAAAAGAATCCCGACGTTGCAGAGGCCGTCCTGGATGACCTGCCAAGGTGAAAATGCGAAATTATTCCTTACAATTAGTCCGCCTTGCGGCTAAGGACGGATTAGAGGCGCTGGTGCGAAGAACTTGGTAGCCCACGGTCGAATGTATCCGAGTTCATCAAACGGTTCTTCTTTTACCTTGAAATCTTTGTCGAAAGATGGGATGGACGTTTCTTCAGGAGCGTAAGAAGTTCCACCTGTCTCGGGTACCACCCTTTCCCTCGCGTCCGGCTCGGACGCAAAAGGCTGGCTGGACTGCAGGGATTCTTCCTCCCTAGCAGCAACGTTCTCTTCTGCAGCTGCGACCGGAGTGTCGGGAGCAGCTGTAGGAGAAGGCTGTGACCCTCTCTGGGAAACAGACTTAAGTTTCCTCAGCTTTTTTGGCTTCAGTGTTGTTGGAGCCAGGCTAGAAAGAAAAATCCCGAGAAATCAGAATTCTGAGACAAAGGAATAAAATTCCGAGAAGACGAATAAACCCGGATGTCTAACCTGGAGGTAGCGACGGAGATCCCATCAAGGTCGATTATTTCTTGAGTGGCAGAAGGCTTCTTGCATTTCCTCCCACCTGCGAAGCTAGCACGCATGGCGTCTAACTCGGCGTCGGATGCGAGATCCTTCTAAGGAAGATCAACAAGCTGTAAAGAAAGACAAAGTTCGAGTTAGATATCCGACAATGAAGAAACACAAAATCAAAAGCCCAACATGAATAAACCATACCTTTGGGGCGGGGTTTGATGCCGTGTACATTGGTCGATTTTCCTCGTATTGGTCGCGAGTTGCGACCAATTGGTTGACGCGCTTCCTCAAATCTTTTTCCGACAAAGATTTGCTTGTTGTCCGCATTGTGTCTTTGGTTCCCGAGTATGCGCACATAAGTCGGGAACCATGATTAGCCAAAGGCTGAATCCGCCTTTCTAACCGGCATAGGACTGTGTCCATTCCGGTAAGGGGCGGAGACGTGGAAACAAGCTTGGCAATGCGTCGCTTGATCCTGAGAAGATCTGGTGGAATAGTTTGAAATGCCTCCACATCCCAGTTTTCCTGGGGAGTGGCGGCAACATTGACGAAAGGTGGAATCCCCGTTTCCTTTCCAGGAAACGGGATGTCTTGGTGATAGAAAAAGGAACCCGTCCAAAACTTGACGGATTCCGACGTTTTGATCTTGGGGAACCAATCTTCCCTGAATCTAAGCAGGGTGAAAGATATGGTCCCGCAAGTCGGGAGTGCGCCCTCTGAGGGGTTTCGCTTAACCCCGAAACAATATAACCAGAAATCTAGCCTAGGCTCTATTCCTAGATACCCTTCGAAGAGGGCCTGGAACCTGGCTAAATGAAGAATAGAGTTTGGTGGCAGGTTGTGGGGTTGGATGTTGTAATGTTTGAGGACTTGAAGCAAGAACCTGGAAGGTGGAATTCCCATACCTCGAGAGATGTGCGAGGTCAGGAGAACCCGTTCCCCGTCATTGGGCAAGGGCTCAGATTCATCTTTTTCATACCGCCATTTCCCCTTCACAATCAGCCCCTCCTTCTCCATTGTCGGGAGAAGAGAAGGGGCCAAGTTGCATCGGCTCCAATTGCCGGAAAGTTTGCCCTCGTCTTCGGCTCCGGTGGCGGTGGCCGCAGCGGCAAGCTCCTCCCCGACGAGGAGGATTTTCTCTTCCGTCCTTTCAGGGACGAGTGGTGGAGGCGGCGTAGAGGAAGAGGCCGCCAGGTTCTCTGCCGCGAGAGAAGTTTTCTCGCTGGCCTGGTCACCGGAATGTTTCTCCGATGCGCTGGTGGCAACGCGGCTCGGGGAATCGAGCTGCGGGTCCATGGAATTGATGATCTCGTCGATATCGACGGAGACCGAGAGCTTCTCTGCGGCACGCGGTGAGTCGCCGGAGTCCATTTGCGGGCGGCGCAGTGAAGTTCTTGAGCTACCGATGGAGGAATTCCGGGAACAACGCGGGACGTGCGTAAGCTCTGCTTGCTCTAATGGAACTTTGGCTCGGGTGCAGTGGCGCTTGGGGGCTGGGAGGCGGAGTGAAAGCAGAAGAATCATCGGAGGGCTCGAGATAGTCTATTTATAGCCGGAGAACCTTTGAGATACGTTGCAACGGCTCTTTGGACTGTTAGATCTTCAATGCGTGTCACACGCCGGAAAATCCGAGAAATGAGGCGACGGGTGATTATTGCTATCTCCTTGTTTCCTGCGAGAATCTGTCAGAGATACGTTTCAGGGTTTCGCACTCGAAACCCAAACGTCCCTGACGTCAGCATGATTTTATCGCTGACGTAGGAAGTTTCTTCTGCATGAAGGATCGTGGAAAAAAGGCCGGATTTTCCCAAAATCCGAGTTTCGCGTTAGAGCATGATTTGAAAAAAATAAGAATCGAGACAAGCGCCGGCATTTCTCGGAAAAAAATACAAATGGACGAAAGACGGCAGATTGGAGTATCAATCCTTCTTGGGGGCTACTGTCGGATATATACTGACTAGGGGTATATTAGATAGTATACTAAAGTGCCGGATTGCCAAGGTGGCCTGAATGGTAATGGATTACGGTCCATTAGGCGGCCCAGTAAGCTGACGCACGGAAGCCGGATTCTAGAAGAACCCGGACCATAGCCCACGTGGTACGGCTTGGACTAGAAGGCGGATTCTTTCCTTCGAAGTTAGAACTTACCGTAGTATTCTAGGTTTCCTTTCTGTAAGCCCTAACCCGGCTATTATATAAAGCTGGACGGGAGAGAAAAAAGATAGAGGCAATTATCTAGAAGCCAACTCGCCGAGAAGTTGATCCTCGACGAGTAGCTAAACCAACTCACATTGTACTTTGTATACTTCAGGCTTCAGCCTTGATTTAGTGAGATTGCCGAAGTAGGAACGTCGCCTAGTTGCGACGTACCGAACCTGGGTAAAAATTTGGTGTCCTTGATCGTCATAATACGACGTTCCCCACGTCTCTATCAGTAGTCTCATGGCACCCCCGTCTATGAACTCTACTACGATGTCTCGACAGAACCTAACGTGTTCGTCAGGACTTTCATCATGTCGTAGGCACGGAAGTAACTAGATAGCGCAGCTGCAGTGCAACTCCTAGGACGGCGGACTCAATTCTACGGGTCTTATCTTCAAGCCGCAGACGTGGCATCGAAATATGTTGCGGAGCTGATGCGATCTGGGGGTTTGAAGTAGGAAATCTCTACCCGTAAATCACGAGTGCGGGTAGAAATTATAGCTTGCTACGAGGGGGCATTTCATTCACACAGTCTGTACCATGTATCAAGGAAATACCCCGACTCGATCGAGCGTAAATTTTAGCGGTAATCGGAAGATTATCAATTACTAAAGGATTCAATTAAAAATTAATATTACATGTTTCATAAATGATGTCATAGTGCACCACGCACCGAAATCGGCAGCTAATGGGGCAGGACCAGGCGGTTCTACTATAATAATGACGACGACGTGCGATCAGTTGACATGATTTGAACGCTCAATGCGCGAGGAACGAGAATCTGGGAGTAATGGCCTCCTCAATCTTCTCGTGTATTGGAGGAACAGGTGATGTCTACGCACGCTTCTATTCTTGTAGACAGTGTTGGGCCTGCAAGTGCAGAGCTTTGTAGAACGAGAAACTCAGAAAGGTAGAGGTCAAAGATATCCCTCTCAAGCAACCCTGCAATTAAGATATAAGCAGTCTCTTGTGTACCCAATATACCTAATACAATTGTCAGTTGTATAGGTTCATTAGTCCGGCGAAGAGATAGTGAAATACAAGTAATATGGATGATTATAAGTGGTAATTCCAATCTGAAATAAAAATGGCAGCAAGCAAACATGTAGCAAAACTGGTTGTAAACGGTGTTTCAATCCTTAGAACCAAGGCCTAGGGATCATACTTTTACTAGTGGACTCTCTCAACAATAATAACATAATTGAATACATAAATATTTTCTCTTCACTATGCTACTCCAAACCACTCTATGGTTGGATAATGAACACCAATTTATTGCGTAGGGCTATAAAAGCACACCTTAAAGTTGCATTCTCCACTAGGTAACCCCACACTGTCACCTTGAGCCCTAGATGGTTCCAGACAAACACCATAGTTTCATAGAGATATCCAACATAAATTATATAAAATTTAGCACAAGAGTCACACACGGTGCGCACACTGTCACCTTCACACCTTAATAAAACCACTTAAATAGCATAATAGATGAAGAGTAACATCTACTTATTCAACTAGATTACAAAGCTCATGATCACATAAAGATCACACCATGGGAGAGAGAGGGATGAACCACATAGCTACATGTAGAGCCCTCAGCCTCGGGGGAGAACTACTCCCTCCTCATCATGGGAGTCAGCAAAAGCGATGAATATGGCGGTGGAGTCAATGGAGATGGCTCCGGGGGCAATTCCCCGTCCCGGCAGGGTGTCGGAACAGAGATTTCTGTACAATGAAACTTGTCTTCGATGGCGGCGGAGCTGCGGAACTTTTCGTGGATGGAAGCTGGTTGATTTAGGGTTTTTGCGTCGGGGGCAATATATAGGCAAAAGAATGATATCGGTGGGTGCCCGAGGGCCCATACCATGTGGTGGCGCGACCAGGGGGCGCGCCACCCCATGGTGTCGCCACCTCGGTGCCCCCCTTTGGGTCTCCTTTGGACTCCGTTGACGTGTCGGAAAAATTAGGACCCTGAAATTTTGTTTCGTCCAATTCCGAGAATATTTCCAGAACAACTTTTCTGAAATAAAAAATAACAGAAAACCCGAACTGGCGTTGTGGCATCTTGTCAATAGGTTAGTCCAGAAAAAATCCGGAAAACAAAGGAAGACATGTGGAAAACATAAAGGCATTGGATAGAAAACAAGCATGGAGCATCAAAAATTATAGATACGTTTGAGATGTATCAAGCATCCCCAAGCTTAACTCCTGCTCGTCCTCGAGTAGGTAAGTGATGATAAAATAATTTTTGAGGTGACATAAAGCCAACACAATCTTGATCAACGTTATGTAAAAGCATTGCAAGCTGAGATCAAAGTACTCCAAACATAGGCATGATAGATATAATTCTAACAATGTAACTTAGCAACTATGTTGCAACTTGAAAAATACCACAAACAAAAGATCATGAATAATAATGCACTGAAAGTTATACGTTTGTTTAGAGCATAAAGAAAACATAGCAAAGTGGTATTCCGCTTGTCCTTAGAGTGATAGCAAAACATAAATTCCAGGACACCTTCAAAGTTCAAGTGGTGACTAGATACAAATAATTTGAGAACAAGTAATAACATATTATGAAGCAATCAATAATAATTTTTGGGACTGATGCATATTATACTCAGAATGACATCTATGTTCTCTTAATTGGTGCATAAAGTTAGAAGATGAAGACTCAACATAAAAGTAAAAGAAAGGCCCTTCGAAGAGGGAAGCAGGGATTTGTCACACCCCAATTTCCGCCTCTGTGTAGTATCAGTAGAACCCAAATTTTTGGTCCAACAAAAACTTTTATTTTAAATGATGTTTTTCTTGGTTGAACAAGTTTGTGTGTTGCAATCATCTAGGCATTGCAAGGATTATTTTCTTTAAACTCACCCTAGTGTTTTCCCTGAGTAGTAATGTTTTCTCTCTTGTTTTTTCATATGTTACCCTGAGGGATTTTTACCCAAGACTTGGATCATTCTTGTTCTCAACTTGACATAATCATTTAGCTTTGTTGAATACAATAAAACAAAAGTGTAATTTGAATTATGGTTGTTTTCCTTTAATTTCCATGTTATAGTTTTTCCTTGAAAACCTAGCCAAGCACCTATTTTTAGCTCTTGTTTTCAATTAGTTAAACTATCCAATTTTATGTTTCCTTGGCTTGTAATTGTTCTTTGGTATGTGACCACAAATCCATAACCTTGGTTTGGTTTGTGAAGTTTGAAAAGATATAGTTGCATGCGTGTTTTTAGACAAGAAAATAATAGAGAAAACTAGATTATTTTTAAAACAGAGAAAAACAGAAAGATTCCCCCTTTTCAGCTTGTTTTCATAGCCTTGCACACTTTAAAAAATATATTAAAATGTGTTCATGACATTTTTACCATTTTCCAATTTGAAATTCCAAAATTGGACTTTATTTGATATTTTAATCAAGTATGAACATTTCCTTGTTTCTGTTTGTTTCAACACTTAGCAAATTCTGCTAAGTCATGTTTTTTTTGAATTTTCTAAATCCTTCTTTTTACAGAAGTTTGAGTGTTTGTTTTGGTTCGAATTTTGTTTGAATTAAAGAGAGGGAGGGTGTCCAATCTACTCCCCAATGTGCCAACATCGTGTTGATGTATTTGATGCCTTTCGGTGTTGATCAGAGAGAGAGAGAGAGAGAAAGGAGAGAGGGAAGTGAGGCCGAGAGACAATGGGGTGGGGGGCAGCGGGGAGGCACACAGTGCGCTCCACCACCCGCGCGCCACTATGGCCATGCCGCATGCCACTCGCCTCTTCCCTCGCCGCCCAATAGCAGTGCGAGCACGCCCGAGCCTTGTGCCGCCTGTACGTGACACCACGATGCGGCTCGAGCCTCCCGAGGTCATGCCGTCAACCACCACCCGTGACATGCGCCTATACGGCAGACCATGCACTCCCACCTCGTCACCACTCCCTCCGCTCCACCGCACGCCCCCAACACGCCCACTCCTCCCCGCTCGCTGTCTATGAGCGAGATGAGGAGAAATCTCGCCGGAGCCCGTGCCGGATCCACCCGAAGGTGGAGCTCGCCTCGGCCTTCCCTAGCTCTCCATTTTGGCTTAGCACCACTCTCTGACCCCGTGCGCATCCCCCTGACACCTCGCCCTTCCGTTCGCTTGCAGGAGCGCTGCCGCTATCCACGACGCCGCCGCGGACACGCGCCTCGCCGGCGTCGACTGGGGCCGTTGCTACTGCTGCTGCTTGCATGCCTGCACTGCCCCGACCCCGTGCGATCTCCACGGCACGGTGCCTCTGCGTCTCGCCGCCCCTAGGTGAGCCACACCTCGACGTCGTTCTCGGCTATGTCACGTTTGAGATAGAGAGGGAGAGAGGAGAAAGACGCGCTAGGGCCGTTGATCAATAGACCAACGGTGCCCTTTGAACGCGGGCACTCCCGCGCAGCGCACGAGCCCTGGGCCGATTCGTCCGTAGTTGGGCCTTGCCCCTTGCAGATCTGGCCTGCGTCCTGTTTTTCTTCTGTGATTTATTATTTTGGAAAATAGACAGATTGTGAACCCTAGCTTTCTCCCTTGGAAAAATTGGAAAAATGCAGATCTGGCCAAACCAAAAATCATGGAGGTACCGTGGCATATTCTTAACCATTTCCAAGTGATAGATCCACTTTTTAACTTTTATTATTGCAGTAATGTTTATTCTCGCAGAACCTATCTGTTTCACTATTTGTGGCATAACTTTCAAAATAAGAACCCTAAAAAAAAAAATGCAAACTCAACTTTTTTGGATAGCCCTAAGTGATACCTATGGATAATTTTTTTTTTGTAACAAAATGTGGAGAACTCTTTTTTGGCAATATTGTGTGGAATGGCAAGATGCACTCAGATATTAACATATTATCATAAACTATGAAATGGGAAATTAGCGGACGACAGATATATTTTTATATAGTTTTTACTGAGTGCATGTGAGGTGACACTCTCTAGACAAGGTAGCGTTGTCTCTATTTAGTCAAGTGCGACCGCCTGGGACACGTGTTCCTCTTTTTTGCGGAGTGTAACCTCTTTGCCGAGTGTGGCAGATGAGCGTATTTCGTGAGACACGTGAAATATATCCCAAATACTTTAAAACGCAGTTGCGCTATTTGGTAATCTCGAGCTCACTGTCTCCACTGTCCGATAGCGGTTGTGCCAAAATTTTAGTGCCCAACGAGATTCAGCGGTCGGACCAGCAGCATAGGACTGACGACGGAGCATTTCCATCCGTGCAAATCTTGGAACCGGAAAGTTCACGGCAGCATAGTACCAATCTACCTTTTTCAGGTCCAGAAGATGTGATGTGCACCGTTTCCCATGGTTTATTAAAAAAATCATATGTAGTCAGAATCTTCTGAGCACAATACACTTGATAAACTATTGTTGTGAAGTTACATCAGCGTACACAAAAGCTACTTATCACTGTTATGAAGTTGCATCAACGTATACCAAAATTGCCCCATGTCTTATCAAAATTGCTTTTATTTGTTGTTATTGAGTTGCTTAATGCTGATGTTAAGTTGCTCCAACGCACATCAAAATTTCTTACGTTGGTGTGAAGTTGCTCCAATGTACAACAAAAGTTGCTTACGGATAGGGTTAAGTTGCTCCAATGTACGACAATGTTGCTTACCGTTGTTGTATAATTGTATTAACGTATAAAAAAAATTGCTTATCACTATAATGAAGTTGCATCAACATATAACAAAGTTTTTCCGCGTCGTACCAAAGTTATTTTTATTTTTATTGTTGTGGAGTTGCTTAATCCTGATGTGAAGTTGCTCCAACAAACAACAATTTTGTTTCCTGCCGTTATGAAGTTGCATCAACATACACCAAAGTTGCTTACCGCGGTGTGAAATTGGCTCAAAGTTGCTTAGCATTATAGTGTGTGACAAAAAAAATTCATAGCGTAATAAAGTTGCTTTTAATAGTTACGGAGTTGCTATGAAGTTGCCCGTATTATCATAAATTTTTCCTCCCGTTGTTTTCCGTCTTGTTTTCCCGTGGCGCACAAAATTGCTTCGTAATGCACTAAAGTTGCTTCATCACGGACAAAAGTTGCTTATAAAAAAGTTTCGTCAGAACATATACAAATGAGATCTAGTTTTGAAGATTTTACCGCGAGGATTTCAAAACTGAAAACGGATCTTTATTATGATCACTGAATCAACAATTATGACTTCATAAAGAAAAAATATGATGCAATTAATGCAACAACAAAAAAGAACCTGATAAAAAATACGAGTGTTCCACCCATCTATCCATCCACGCACATGCGCTCCCTAGACGAGGGTCCTGTAGGGTCCGCCCTTAGAACCACTGTTCAAGGACACCCCCGATATGCATACATTCACGATCCCAGGAATTCAGTCGTGAACAACATATCAAGTTGGTACACAGATACAATATCCATTACACGGTTGCACAAACACTTACAAGAGGGACTTGGTCACTTGACCACGCAGGGAAACACATAACACACACAAGGAAGACTAAACACACTCATAACGCGGTAGAGCCCAAGTCACGCTTTAACCTACAGGCTGCTGACCCGGAGACGATCCTAGTTCGCAAAGCCATCAGCTCCGTACTCCTCCTCTTTGATCTTCTTCTGAGACTCCTTCTCAAAGTCTAGCAAGTAGATACCAGGGGCGAAACCATAATGAGTACATTTGAATGTACTCAGCAAGACATCCATCATGTAACTTACCAAATATGCAAGTATGCTTATATGGTGGAATAGGTAAGCTATAAATAGGGTTCACTATCAATGGTGTTCATATAGGATGACACCGCAGTTGCAGTCAGGTTAATCTGTATCTTTGTTGAAGAAGATACTTCAGAAGAAAGTAATACAGTTGTTCTCTCTCTTGTAGATATCACATGTACATAAGGTTTTGTAAAGCTTTGTCAAAAGAATATTTTCTCTTTGCAAAACTTCTTGGAATCAGTTTCCAGAATTCTTGCTTAGAGTAGAAAAGGTTTTCTTTGCAAAACATTTTGTTTTGTATAACAACTTCTGGCTTTTCATCATCGACGGTACCTTCCCAGGTACAAGATTTCCTTCCTTTCCGAACTTCACAAGTTCAAAACACCTTTTTGAAAACTTTTTCTTAAAAACATTGAAACAATGCTAGCTACATGGCCATTCAACTGTCCATATCCGAGGGCGCGGCTTCTTCGAAAAAGTTGTACTCTGCAGAGGTGTACACATCCACCAGATACAGTACACCTACCGTGAACAACCACAGACTGTAACAACAGTATGTAAACATCAGGTATCTGATCATAACCATCCACTATGTTCAAGCTAGTATATGTCTATCTCTTCAGTAGAGTGTCCGCATCCCCGGCACCGGGCTAATCCCCGCCAAGACAGGAGCCCCAACTGCTGCGTCCGGAGGGAAAATTAATCCCACACTTTTTATGTCTCAACATTGGGAGTTTTGACGATATTCGGTTCGAGGGTTCGACGTCCCTTATAGCGATTGAGATAGAACACACACTAACAAGGACAAAAAGCCCCGTGCCCATGTTGGGGTAGGGTGGCAGTACGGTAAAGGTTGTCCGGCGAAGACTAGGTTATGTGTCATTTTGCTACTTGGCGGACTATATATAAAGGAAAGGGGTGATTTTTCCTTTACGGCAATAAGAGTTGATTCCCTTGCTTGTAGTTTAGGATCGATTCCGTGTATTTAACATATTTAAGAGTGGTTAGGAGAGAGAATCAATGTTTAGTAGTAGGCCCGGTTCACCAGGTTCTACCACTGTTCGGCCCAATCATAGTCAAAATCTGAGTTTGATCCTGGCTCAGAAGGAACGCTAGAAAAACACGTTTTTCCCAAAAATGACCACTTCCACATTCCTCCGAAGAATAAGGATCCGCCTTTTCTCCGGGCTTTTCCATAAGAGCCTTTGTTTTGTAAAAACACATTTTTAGGGTGTCCACTTAGGGACTAATATATGTGATGGTAATAAATACCATATGGTGGCTTATGGGCTTGGTAACACCAAGTATTAACTAATGGCATAGTAATAGTATATATATAATAGAAGTGATACTCACTTCAAAAATAGTTTTTTTGGAAATCAAAGTTTTGTAAAACTTTTCAGAAGTAAAACATGCATGATAGATAATGATAAGTGTATTATAACAGCAAGCATTAGGATGGCTTGCCTTAAATCTCTTAATGTCCCTGGTCTTGAAGTAACTTGAACTTGACGCACATCTCCACAACTGTTTCTTCTTCTCCTTCGTTTTCTAGCGTCGTAAAATAATAATAGACACACTCTCAGGTCTAAAGGGCAAACAACTAAGCTAAACAACACATACAGCAACAAATGTTCACTCACGAGTTCTCTCGAAACGATATCGCGAAAAACTGCCTGACATAACTCTCACGGTCCAAACTATCGTGAGTCAAACATATGGTTTAGGAAACCATATCCCACATCTTACATACCACATGTGGAGTGGTGTACAACTCTCACAATAAGATATCTAAGAAGCTAAAAATATAGCTTGTGGGTGCAAAGGGTTAGGTTACTAAGGTAAAAACAAACAGACAGAACAATACCCATGTCAGTGGGTATTAGCAACACACAAGCAATTGTCACTTAATAAGTTTATGATTAATTTGGATGTTTAGTTCACAAGATACTCCTAAACACCAAAACAACACAAACACAAAAAATAACCCAAGTATGACACTCATGCTAAGGTAAATTACTCCAACAAAATCCAAACAACAAGTAAACACACCACAATTGAATAGACCATTTATTTACTACATTTGTGTTTAATTGAAGTTATGGAATCCATCAATCATGAAAATCTTAGCATGTAACCATTAGCTAAAAACCAAAGAATCAAGTCATAGAAATAACCTAAACACAATCATCACTCAAGATAATACTCCTATAAAAAAGGCATAAAAACAAGACTGCCTTTAGCATACTAGTATGGGAAATCTACACAAGCATGCTATAAGAGATAATTATATTCTATGACCATAGCACATGCAACTAAATAATTCATGGAACCATAACAGAAGTAATAACTTCCTAAATATGCTATAATAAACCCATACACTTATAAAATGAAAGATGGCAATACTAGAGCAAAAATCACCATTTTTCAGTGGTGACACTAGTTCCTCACTAGAGAAGCAAACAATGCTACCATGATGCTTAAATCTAAACAAGCAAGTCATGATCATAAATATACCTAATAACAGGACACAAAAACTTACTCATGCTAGTGAGCACAACCATCAAAACAATTCCATGAAACAACTATTAAGTATGCACAAATTAATTCTAGCAATTATAGTTCTTCTTAATTAATTTGTAGCAAGCAAACATGGTATAACCTACACAACCAGTAGCTATGCATTCAATGGAAAGTTATATAAACCTTTTCAAAAATCCAAACACTCAACTTAAAATCATTCACAAACAATCTATCAATCACAAGGAATTTAGTTTATTTGCAAACAATTTAATTTAGCACTCAATAGTGAATCATTTCTTAACATGATACTCCTAAGGAACATTATGCTAAAAATGGATAACATCTAACATACTAGTATCTGCTGATAAGAAATAAACTCCTCACTTGCATAAGTGAAAACAAACAAATATATTTTCCATGGTGGAAAAACAGCAATCAATCATATAATTAAAAAAGGTTATTTTCACACATGTGCATGGTTGGGAATTCTTACCCACAACCAAGATGCAATGGGACCAGTGGGATATGGGCCCATTAATACCAAGGCAAATGAGGTACTAAGCCTCTGGTTACTCATGACAAAAACTAGTATACAAGATAAATAATACAAAGCTATTTATTCTAGTGAAAACAATACTAGTGCAAACTAAATAACAAGACTTGCACATGCTTTGCTACAAAAGAACATGCAAGCTAACAGAGGCATTAACTTCAAAATAACAGTACCAAAATGTTACTAGATCCATAGCAAACATAGCTCAAAATAAACTCAATCAATCACACAAAGATCTAGCTCTCACAAAAATTCCAAATAATAAAACTAGAAAGCAACCAATGCTATTTCCATTTTTATTTAGGTTTCCAAAACATGCACACACTTCTAAGGTAGATGTACTGTAAGAAAACAACTGAATAACAAGTCCTAACAACTCCATACATGCTAGGAAGCAAGATTAAACATCCACACATTCTATTTCAAACAAAAACATAATTAAAAAAAGAAACAGAAAAGTGCTGTTTTCTATATCTGTACACCAAAAATAATCTAGAGCTTCAAAAATTAATCTAAGATAGGAAAACATAGATATAGTCAATACCAAACTCATCCAATTGTATTTTCTTCAAAAAGCATTTTTAAACTCCTTATAAAACTCATAGAAGAGCCTACTGGTCTTTTAGTAATCTGGATGGCATTTTCATTCTATAACTCACCTTGATGTGAGGTTAGGTGCATTGGATATATATTTTCAAAACCTATCCAGAATATTTTAGTTTGTTCCATTTGGTTACATATTTTAAAAGTTATGGTCAAAACATTCTCAGAGACAGTCTGAGGCGAAACAGTTCTTGTGCCCAAAATATTTGTCCAAAAGTAGATCTGCAAATTTTATATGGTTTATATTTCCTCTCTTTAGGTCCATGAATTTTCTCAGATTTTATTTTTCAGTTTTTATATTTTACACAGGTCCAAAGTAAAAGCATCAGTTCTGTTAAACTTTAAAGGAATAAAAAAGCAACGTGAGAGTGGGCTGGAACTGAGCGAGCGCGGCCCAGCTAGCGGCTGCGCAGCCCACTGCGCTTGCACGCACGCTGGCAGGCGCGGGAACGGGGGCGTTCGAACGCATCCGTGGATCTTAGATCCAACGGTGCTGGTTGTTCTCCCACCTCCCGCCTCTCTCTCTCTTGGTCCCGACGGACGGCGGCGGGAAACAGCTCGGGGAGATCACCGTGGGGCTCGGGAAGGTGCTGCGAGGGCTCGGGGGAGGCCCACGGGTGGAGGGGCGTCGAGGGGCGGTCACCGCGGCGACTGGCGTGGCCCCGAGCGGCGGCGCGCGGCAGATGCCCGCCGCGGCACTCCGCGGACGGCGGCGGCGGCTCCGGCGGGTGGAGGGCAGGGGAGCTTGTCCGGGGGGTTCAGGGAGTCATGGGGGATCTATCTGGGGTAGAGGGAGGTGCTGGGATTGTGTGGCTCGGGCAGGGCTTCGCTGTGGCCGTGGCGGTCACCGGCGGCTAGAGCTCGAGCTCGGGTTGCTCTAGGGGCTAGGGCTCGGGTCCCAAAAGACCAGGGGAGGTAGGGAGAGTATGAGGGAGGTGCAGGGTGCAAGGAGGTGGTCTCTGGACCTTTATAGCAGAGGGAGTGAGGTTGAGGGTAAGATGGTCACCTCGGGTTGGATGACACCCATTGGCATGGAGGTGCTCTGGAGTTTTTGGTCCTTTCCTAAGGTGAGCACAGGGTGTCCTAGTCAAGACCAAGAGTGATGCAAGCCAGGGATGGCCCTTGAGTGCAAGTGGGCAAGTGGCAAGGTCAAAAATGTCAAAGACAAGTGTGTGCCCATACCTGTCCTAGTCACCATCTCTCTCCTCTCTTATCTTAGCACACAACGCTTCTAGAAGGCTACCAAAATATCTTGGCTCGAGTAGGAACTATAGTCAACACACTAGGTATGGTCATGCTTCCAAAAGATCATGGAAACGATAATAAAACTAATGTGCAAAAGTGTATCCTTTAACTGTTCCCTGAAAAATTCAGAAAATTCAGTCTTATGACTTAGAATTTTTCTAAGTGTTGAAAACAGATAAAAAGTTGAGTTTGTTTTCAAGGCTCAATTGCTTTCCACAATTGGTTTCAAAGTATGGATGTGTTAACCATGTTATATACTTTCATAAACAACTTTTGAAAACAATTTTGAAATAATCTAAGGCCATGAAAACAATGTGGGCAAAGGTATACTTTCTGTTTTTATCTGTTTCTCAAAAATGTCTTTTTCTGCCTTAATTTTATACCACAAAAACAACAAGCAAAAGATAGTTTTTATTTGTTAAAAAATAAAAGTAAACTTATAGTTTTGTAGTATATATATCAAGGATTAATTAAATGCTAAGAAATCATAAACTAACAATTTATAGCTTAGTGAAAACAAGTGTAGAAAACAAGTACTTGGCTTTATTTTCAGATATTGTTTTCCATAGAAAACTTAAAAGAAAACTTTTATAAATCATTTTGAAAACTTGTTTTCTTGGATCCAACAAGGTTAAAAGTTTGTTTTAAGATGCAAACAAGAATGATCCAAGTCTTGGAATAAAAATCCACTCAGGTAATAATAGGAAAACATCAGGGAAAAATAATAAGAATATTTTTCAGAAACATTTGGTATTGGTTTTATCAAGAAACAAAACTTGTGTTGCAAATATGGTTTAGATCATAAACATATGTTAGTTCAAACAATCAGGTTGTTATTAAAAAAAAATTGTTGGCCATAATTTTTGTCTTCTTGAGCACAGTCCAAGAATTCAAAAACTGGGGTGTGACAGGTCCTAAATAAAAGACACCCAACAAAGGTTTTGAGATCATGACGCTCGGCAAACAGGCGGATTCCGAGAGTGATATAGCCTTCATTGAGCGCCGAATAAAAGAGACTCAGCAAAGATCTTGAGATCTTGACGCTCGGCAAACAGGCGGACTACAAGAGTGATCAACACCCATGCCGATGAACTATTCATCATGTCCCATCCAGTGAAAAAAAATTCGTCGAAATTTCGACCGAAATTCGCGAAATTTACGATTATCGTGACAGGGCGAGAAAAGCCCCATATCGTCCGAATTTTTTGGCCCGTTTAAAATGTTTCGGCCCAGCCTGCCGTCCTGGCCTGCATCCTTTCTACGTATGCCCTGCACTCCTGCCGCAGCCTCGTAGCACACAGTAACTGCCTTAGGTTTTCCCCTGATTACTCGATTCATACGGCGGCGTTCTTGGCGTGAGCATGACCGGTGACGGAAAGTGGACGCAGCATCAGAGAGGGGGCAACTATGATCTAGGGAACTGGGAAGGAAAGAAACGCAAGATGACGCCCATGGCAGCAGGGAGCGTCCCGGCGACGGCGACAACGCGAGGCACGGCTGGCCGGCCGAAGTGGCGCGGCAGACGCTGCGCTAGGCAACGGTGGTTCAGGTGTGTGAGTGTTCAATACATGGTACCTGATCGAATTTTGCCAAATGGGTGTTACGTACCCCCTTTTGCCACGAGTGTTGTCACACGAGTTCAGCATGGAGGTAATGCCGAAGAAGTTATCTCTCGGGCAGGGAGTAGCGGCTCCAATGGATGTGTTCGTCACAGATAAGGAGCTCCTCTCCCCCAAGCCAGACGGGCTGGGACCGAGAGGAGTGATGCTCACCCGAGGAAAACCATCGGAGGAGGAGGTGCTTGCCTTCGGTGGACTTCTGGACGTTGGAGAGGTGCGCTCTAGCCCACGGCTCCGTGCCAAGGTGGACGCGGATCTTCCTCAACACGAACGTGCGCAGGCGATGGCGGCACGCAAAGATGAGGCATACGCTAAAGGTACTAGCTCCTATGCTAACTTCTCTTTTGCATCGTTTTCTACTTCTGATATTATGTCTAGGGCTGATAGCTTAGGCGTCTCTTTAGGCAAAACCCATGAACAGCAAAGATTGACAATCTCTGGGCTTTTACAAAAAGAAAAACAGAGAACATTAACGTTCCTTAATAATAATCTTAATCAAGATGGTGAAGATGCGGGTACTAGTTTAGCTCAGCGGGTTCCAACTAATCTTAGTGATGACTTGGTTAATGAGGATATTGAGGCGGATCAAGAGTTTGCTCATTTATCATCTTCTGCTTCTCTGGTTAAACGTAACCGGAAGAAAAATATTAATAATTTTATTAAGCCTAGAAGGAGTGCACGGATAAGAAAAATTTATAAGTAACAATGAGAGGTTTTATATGGAATTGTGATGGTTTTGGGGACCACGCCAAACACTTATCAGTGAATGAATTCGTTAAGGAGTATAATCTTGATTTCATAGCATTGTTGGAAACGGGTAGGGATTCGTTCTCTGTCCATTTCCTCCAATTCTTAGCGGCGGGTAGAGATTTTACTTGGTTTGCTTTACCACCTAATGGACGATCCGGTGGAATGTTAATTGGGTTTAATAATACTAACCTCTCAGCGCAAACCGTTGTGGCTGGGACATTTTGTGCGAAATTTCATGTGAGAAATAAGATTGATGGGTTTTTGTGGAGTCTTGTTGTAGTTTACGGTGCTGCACAAGACTCAAAAAAACCAGAGTTTTTATCAGAGCTAGTAAGGATTTGTGATAACGAGGATTTACCATTGCTTGTGGGTGGGGATTTTAATATCATTAGGAGACAAGAGGAGAAAAATAACGACAATTTTAATGCGCGTTGGCCGTTTATTTTTAACGCGATTATTGAAAGTTTGGATCTAAAGGAATTAAGGCTCTCGGGTAGGCAGTATACGTGGGCTAGTAGAAGACCTATACCAACTCTTGAGAAGTTGGACCGTTTCCTTTCGAGTATACAATGGGAACAAAAATTTCCCCTAGTCTCTGTTCATGCGTTGGGCAGATCGGGGTCAGACCATACACCATTGTTGTTGGATTCAGGGGAACAGGCGCACTTAGGCAATAAGAAAAATTTCTCGTTTGAACTTTCATGGCTATCACACGATGGTTTTCATGATATGATTAAACGGGAGTGGTCATCAATAAAATCGGGTTCGTCTCCGATTGAACGATGGCAACATAAAATCAGACACTTGCGTCAATTTCTGAGAGGGTGGGCTAAAAATCTTAGTGGGCAGTATAAGTTGCTTAAAGAAAAATTATATTTGTTGGTTGAGCAGCTGGACATAAAGGCTGAAACTGTACTCCTTAGTGATGCCGAGCGGGCTGCTAAGAAGGAGGCGGAAGAGGGTTTAGCAAGGTTGATGTGTGACGAGGAATCAAAATGGGCTCAACGGGCAAAAGTGAAACACGTTCAGGAAGGGGGAAGTAATACGAAATATTTCCATATCATAGCGAATGGTAAACACCGAAAAAAACGTATTTTCCAACTTGAGCAAGACGAGGGAACTATTGTGGGAGAGGATAATTTAAAATGTTATATAACAGAGTACTATAAGAAATTATTTGGGGATGTCAATCAGAGTTATGTGTCTTTAGTAGACGATGTGACTCACGATATCCCTCAGGTTTCCCCCGAGGAAAATAATCTTCTAACATCTCCGTTTACGGAAACGGAGGTGAAGGAGGCAATTTTCCAAATGGAACATAATAAAGCACCGGGACCAGACGGGTTCCCTGCTGAATTTTATCAACAATGCTGGGATATCATCAGAAGCGATCTGATGGAAATGTTTTCCCAGCTGCATAAGGGGGATTTACAGCTTTTTAGGCTCAACTTTGGTGTGATTACCTTGCTGCCCAAGAAGGATGACGCAAGTAGAATAGAGCAATATAGACCTATTTGTCTTCTTAATGTGAGTTTTAAGGTGTTCACAAAGGTGGGCACAAATAGAGTAACATCAATAGCAAGCCGAATTATTAGACCCACCCAGTCTGCTTTCTTGCCGGGACGTAATATTTTGGAAGGAGTAGTAATTTTACATGAGACGATACATGAATTAAAAAGAAAGAAAATGAGTGGTGTGCTACTAAAAATCGATTTTGAGAAAGCATATGACAAGGTAAATTGGTCGTTCCTACAGCAAGTATTAAGAATGAAAGGATTTTCACCTTCGTGGTGTGAATGGGTTGGCCGATTTGTTCAAGGTGGTAGCGTTGGTATTAAAGTTAATGACGATATTGGTCACTATTTTCAAACTTTGAAAGGTTTAAGACAGGGGGATCCGTTGTCTCCTATCTTGTTCAATCTGGTAGCCGATATGTTGGCCATTTTAGTCGCGCGTGCAAAGGAGGATGGACAAGTAGGAGGGCTTGTTCCTCATCTGGTTGATGGAGGGGTCTCGATTCTTCAATATGCAGATGACACTATTCTCTTCTTGGAGCATGATACTGATAAAGCTATTAATATGAAACTTATCCTAGCAATGTTCGAGGAATTGTCAGGACTAAGAATAAATTTTCATAAAAGTGAAATCTATTGCTTTGGTGATGCTTTAAACTATCAGGATGAATACCGGCATATTTTCGGTTGTGATATCGGTCACTTACCGTTCAAATATTTAGGTATCCCAATTCATTATAGGAAATTGCTGAATAAGGAGTGGAAAGCGGTGGAGGATCGGTTTGAGGGAAAATTGGGTTCATGGGCTGGAAAATTGTTGTCTTACGGGGATCGTCTTGTGCTTATTAATTCAGTTTTGACTAGTTTACCTATGTTTCTATTGTCCTTTTTCGAGATACCTGTCGGGGTACGCAAAAGGCTAGATTTCTATAGGTCTCGTTTCTTCTGGCAAAATGATAATAAGAAAAGGAGATATAGATTGACGAGATGGAATATTATATGCAGACCCAAAGATCAGGGAGGGCTAGGTATAGAGGTACTAGATATCAAAAATATATGTTTGTTAAGCAAATGGTTTCATAAGTTATTAACCGAAGATGGGGTCTGGCATGAGCTTTTATCAAACAAATATATTGGAGATAAACCGTTATCTCAGATATCTTCGAAACCAAATGACTCTCCTTTTTGGAAGGGACTTATGAGGATAAAAAGACATTTTTTTGATCGCGGTTCGTTTCGGTTAGGTGATGGTCAACAAGTGCGTTTTTGGGAGGATACTTGGTTAGGAGATGAGCCGTTATCTCACCAATACCCTTCACTTTATAGTGTGGCCAGACAACGCGGTGTCACTGTAGCAAACGTGCTATCGAGTGTACCTTTAAATATGCATTTTCGAAGAACTATTACGGGAAGTAGACGAACTCTTTGGTTACATTTAGTGGAACGTCTTATGTTTGTAAATTTATCAGAAGAGAAGGATGAGTTCCGCTGGAGTCTAACTATGAATGGAACATTTACGGTCAAATCTATGTATGCCGATTTAATGCATGGTTCCACAACATATTTGCGTAAGTATTTGTGGAAACTAAAGGTACCGCTGAAAATTAGGATTTTTTTGTGGTTCCTTAACCGTAAAGTAATTCTCACTAAAGATAATTTGATCAAAAGGAATTGGACAGGATGTAAAAAGTGTGTTTTTTGCGACCAAGATGAAACCGTTCATCATCTTTTTATATCTTGTTCTTTTGTGCGGCATATATGGCGACTATTGCATTTTACTTTTAGTATATCCCCTCCGATCTCCATTGCTAATTTGTTTGGATCATGGTTAAACGGTATTGATAAAAAAACAAAGGCACGTATTCGAATAGGCGTTGCTGCTGTTTTATGGGCTGTTTGGAATTGTAGAAACAATGTTGTGTTTGATAAGAAGAAGGGAATTCATTTTTTGCAGGTTATCAACATGGCGGTCTCCTACATTCACCTATGGTCCTTCCTGCTACCTGCGGATCAGCGAGGACTTATGGATTCAGGCTGTGCTCGAATGATGGCGGTCGTTCGGGTTATTTACAGCCAGGGTGGGTGGCTTAATGAGAAGCGACTAGATGCATAACGTTGTAATCTTTCTATGGCTGGTGTTTATGGCCACTTTGTCTGATCCATGAATTGTAATCTCAAACTACTACTTTTATCTTCTTTATAATAAAAACCAGCCGTGTGCATCGTTTCGATGCAGAGGCTGGGGCCGAGGCTCCCATTTCTAAAAAAAAACCTGATCGAATTTCATCTCTTCACAACATGCAGCACGGTCTAGTTGATTACATCGATAGACATACAGAGAGAGGCTTGATCAATCTTATCATCTTTACCATTATATATATAAGTGCCATACTGAACATACCTATATTTTAAGATTCAAATATTTTGATTGAAAGATTCAAACAGATTCATTCATATTTGTCCGAGTTTTTTGAATTTTTTCTTCGAAATTTCGTTATTTTATCGAAATTCTCGAATCTCTGAGGGGGGCGAAATTTTTTTGAGAATAGAAATGTTGAACTCCCATCTCAAGAAAGAAAATAGGGCTCATGCACATATATTCAACATGCTAATCAGGTCTCGTGTTGTAAACTGTGTGTTGGTTCTGAAGTTCAGATACCACAGTTGTATGGCAAAGAGGCCCCAAAAAGAAAAAGAAACAATACTATATCGTGGACTGAATTTTCCAAGTCTTCCATTTGGCAACAGCGACGTGCCTTTACTTTTCCAATTTCTCGTTTGACTGGAGAGCACGCACACCAGCCATTTCAACCCCAACAACAATCCTCCTGTGCATCTCCTATCCAATCAAATCCTCCATCCCTTCTTCCCACGCCTTCAAGCTTGAACTAGCCATGGCTGCCAAAACCGCATCATGCTTTACTTTCTTGAAGGAAGCCCTGATCCTCCCCACACGAAACCCAAAGCTCTTCACGCCCGTGGTACTCCTCTTGGCTCTCACAGCCTTCCTCTACTCCTCCGTCCATGTCCTGTTTATGCAGCCTCTCACCGAGGACATGGCCAGGCTTCTCATCGAGAGCACGCACGTCGACCCCTCCAGCTCCGAGTACGCCAAGATCCAAGAGGAGATAAAGCAAGACGCGGTGAAGCTCATCGTGATCGTCATCGCCGAACTGATCGTCGGGCTGTCACTCGCCTTCCTCAACCAGATCATCGCCTTCTTCGCGTCCTCCACGACTTACTCCGGCGACCGCTACTCGCTCACCGAGCTCATCCGCGAGATCAGCAAGGGGAACGCTTTCAAGGGCCCTTCCATCACCATCGCCGTGGTCACCGCGCTTAACTTCGCGTGGATGTTCGCACTGGCTGCCCTGCTTTCATTCATCATGCGCCGCCGTCCGGTTCTCGCCGTGCAGGGTCTCCTGTTCGTCCTCGCCTTCCTCGCCTTCCTTTACTTCACCGTGGTCGCGCTGGTGAGCGTCGCGGCGTCGGTGGTCGACGAGGATTACCGCGGCCTGCGCGCGCTCCGGCAGGCGTGGAGGGTCATGACGCGGGTGAAGAGGAAGGAGGGTCTCGTGCTGGTGCTCGTGGCACACCTCCTGCCGACCGTCGTGACTCCGCTGTACGGGGTTGCTCTGGTGTATGCGAAGAAGAGCATGGCGGTGGCCTTGTGCATGCTGGCTGTGTATGCTCTTCTGTCCGGTGCGCAGCAGCTGTTCTATTTGGCGGCAGCCACGGTGTACTACTACGAAGCCATGGAGAGCAAGGAGGCGTCGCCTTGTGACTATGCCAAGATTCCATCCGGGGACGCAAATGTCTGATTGATGATCCATGTGCACGCTACATGGAGTCTTCATTTTGTTTCTAGTGCAATGTATCTGTGAGATTATATGTGACCGGTGGTTAATTAGTACGAGTATATACTTGTGCTCTTGTGTTAGATTTCGATAAAGCGATATATATTGGTCGGTACATTCTCCATTTTTCAGCATATATACTTAATGAAATTGGTCCATTTCTTTCTTTTTTTGGGAAGAAAATTTTCTGGTAACTAAGGTGCAAATCGTTCTCACTGCCAACCAGATCGATACAGCTCGGCCATAGATTCCTTAGTCAACACTCCAACGATGATCAGTCTGGGAAAGCGAGCACTAGTATGATCCTGAGATGCAGCGATGGTAGTGTGGCCTTCTCAGCCCGCAGAAGCCTGCGCATGTGTTCATCCGCGCGCTAGAGGCGGAGCTGCAGGCATGGAAGGGCTCCGCTTTACCCTTGGTTTCCATGAGTCAAGGGCTAATCACTGTCGAAACAGATAGTTCTGAGCTGATACATCTGGCGACAAGCAAGGAGAGGGATGGCTCGGCTCTAAGTCATTTGGTAGACGATCTTCAGATTCTGTTGTCTTCTGACTGCGTGGTGGCTATTCCAAAAAATCCTGAATTTTGTAATAGTGCTAGTCACGAGTTAGCTAGCTAGATTTGAAATGCTAAATTAAAGTTCAAGTTTATTCGTAGATCATCACCGGGTCTGATTCGGCGGTCTTCACCTTGTTTGTCTGCTGGTCGAGATATTGGTATGCTTTCTCCAGCAGGTGGTGCTCGCAGGCAGGAGGCAGCTGGGCTTGAGTCCGTAGTGGAGGCTGCAGCACCTGGGTCCGACCCGGGGTGCGGGGACCCGACGACTACTACGGTGGACTCTGGTGCTGTGGTATTGGGTCTGGGGGAGGATACTTCTTCGTCATTACCTCCCCTGGGTCTTTCGGTGGACTGCCACGGTGTTACCGCCATCGAGGGGGGTGTGGACTCTTCTTCAGCTTTGTCCACACCGTCCTCCGTGGTGGGGACAACTCCTTCTTCACCACAGTTGTCCCCGCTCGTTTGAGGAGTGGAGCATGCATCCAACTTAGCTGGCTTTGTCTCGCCTTATACTCCACTTCCTATCGCGGCGCCACGCCGCAGTGGGAGGTTCGAGTCGGCAATGGATGGAACTAATGCTACGGATAAGGATTCCCTGATGAGGGCCATGCGCCGCAAGGCTGAGCTCAACCTCGATTCGCATGGTACGGATGACGCTTCTAAATCTTTTCTTTCTTTTTCGTCTTCAGCTATCTCTTCAAAGCTTGCTAAAATAGATGTTAAGCTAGGCAATGATAGTTCTCAAATTTCTGTTTCGACTCGTGTCTTGAGACATATGGAATTTGACCGTTTAACGGTTATTCCTAAAGTCTCGACTAGTCTAAGCGCCACCTATCTAGATGATGAGGAAGCGAATGCCATATCAGATGGTCGGCTTCTCTCTCATTTAATTGGTGAAGTGTCAGAAATTGGTTTGGATGTGGAAAACCCTTTATTTGAGTTCAAGGCTACATGTCGGCGATCCAAATCGTCTTCTAACAAGAGGTATCGGAAAAAGTCAAAATTATCCAAATCCCCTATTGTTTCCTAATGAACGGTAAATTTGCAAATAGCAGAGGTCTTGGAGACTTGGCTAAACATTTGCACTTTGTTGATTGTGTTAGGGATCATAATTTGGATTTTTTGGGTATTTCTGAGACCGGTAGGCGTGATTTCTCGCAAAGTCTACTAAACCGCCTTTCCGGTGGTGTAGATTTTGCGTGGCATTCACGCCCGCCTAGGGGACGTTCTGGTGGTATTTTACTCAGAGTAAGGACAAACACTATGGAAGTGTTAGCAACTACATATGGTGAGTTTCATATCAAACTCAACATTCGTAACAAGGGTGACAATTTTATATGGAGTCTTGTTACCGTGTATAGACCTGCCCAGGAGGAAGCTAAGGACAATTTTCTCGTGGAATTGGTTAACATAGTAAAACATTACCCACATCCCATAATCATTGGGGGGATTTCAATATGCTCAGGTTTCCATTCGAGAAAAGTAAGGGCCGTTTTGACAACCATTGGCCTCTTTTGTTCAATGCAGTCATTGACAGCTTGAACTTGAGAGATATTTCGATGGTTGAAAGACAATTTACATGGGCAAATAGTCTGCTTGAAACCACATAAGAGAAACTAGACCGGATACTTATGGATACAGAATGGGAATTGAAATATCCCATGGTATCGGTAACGGGCTCTAGAACGTATTGAGGCTCTGTCGGACCACGCTCCCATCCTTACGTCTGGATTGCCTAGACCACGGTGTAATAGTCGGTTCAAGTTTGAACTTAGATGGCTTCATCGGGAGGGCTTTGCTGAAATGGTCCAAAAGATACGGGAAAGACCTGTTGCTGGGACAACACCAATCCAGAGGTGAAATAATAAGATACGTGCACTACGTAACTACCTTATAGGATGGGCTCGTCATACAACGGTTTACTTAGAAAAGAGAAGCAGGTGTTATCATCAATTATTGATGACCTTGATTCTTTAGCGGAAATTCAGCCTCTCTCTGTGCAAGAGATTGAATTGAAAAATCAATCAAATGCCCAGATTGCCGGGTTATTACGCGAGGAGGAGCTTAAATGGTATCAACGATCGAAAGCACAATTTATTATGGAAGGGGACGCAAATACAATTTATTTCCACAGTGTTGCCGAAGAAACATATTTTTTCCCTGGTACAGGATGATGGTACGATCGAAGGTCATGAACAGCTAAAGTCGTATATTTCTAATTACTATAAAGGGATGTTTGGAGCTCCGGAGGAAGATCACTTTTCCTTAGATGAGAACCAAATGGCGGATATCCCCCCAGATTTCTAATGAGGAGAATAATATTCTTACTGCACCTTATTCTGAGGGAGAGGCGAGAATGGCTATTTTCCAAATGGAAAACAACAAAGCCCCTGGACCTGATGGTTTCCCGGCTGAATTCTACCAGTGCATTTGGAAAGTTATTAAGTCCGACCTCCTCCAATTGTTCTACTGCCTTCATAGTGGTCAATTGGAGTTGTTCCGTCTGAATTTTGGTGAAATTATTTTACTACCTAAGGTTAATGATACAGAAACGATCCAGCAATTCAGACCTATATGCCTCCTTAATGTTAGTTTTAAGATATTTAACAAAGTTGCGACGTTAAGGCTGAGTGCAGTGGCTGATCATGTGATTTGTCCTTCTCATTCCTCTTTTATGCAAGGTCGTAACATCCTTGATGGGGTGGTTACCCTACATGAAACGGTCCATGAGATGCACAGCGAGAAGTTGAATGGGGTGATCCTAAAACTTAATTTTGAGAAAGCTTATGATAAGGTTAAATGGTCCTTTCTTCAGCAGACTCTTAAAATGAAAGGTTTTTCCTCTGAATTTCGTGCATTAATTCAAAGTTTCATCTCGGGAGTAAGTGTTGTCATCAAGGTCAATGATGACATAGGTCGATACTTCCAAACAAAAAAAAGGCTCAGACAAGGTGATCCTTTGTCGCTAATGCTATTTAATATAGTGGCGGATATGCTCGCTATTTTAATCGAACGTGCTAAGTCTGATGGTCAATTTGAAGGGGTCATTTCGCATCTAGTGGATGGTGGTTTGTCCATACTTCAATATGTCGATGATACAATTCTCTTTATGGATCATGACATCAAAAAAGAAAAAAACCTGAAGTTAATTCTCTCAGCGTTCGAGCATTTGTCGGGGTTAAAGATAAATTTCCATAAGAGTGAATTGTTTTGTTTTGGTGAGGCCCAAAATGATGTTTCTCAGTATGCCGAGCTTTTTGTGTGTGCAAGGGACAATTTCCTATTAAGTATTTGGTATTCCGATTCACTATCAGAGACTCACGAATGCTGAGTGAAAACTGGTTGAGTAACGTTTACAGGCTAGGTTACACAGCTGGAAAGGTAAATTATTATCCTTAGGGGGAAGATTAGTACTCATAAATTCAGTACTTAGTAATATGGTACTGTATATGATTTCTTTCTTCAAATTGCCAAGAGGGGTTCTGAAAAGACTCGATTATTTTTGGTCAAGATTATTTTAGCAAGGCAATAATGAGAAGAGAAAGTACCACTTGACTAAATGGAGTGTGGTTTGCCGACCTAAAGATCAAGGGGGATGGGGATTCATGACCTTGAGGTCAAGAATAGAGCCCTCCTTGGTAAGTGGCTTTTTAAGCCGCTGACTGAGAATGGTGTTTGGCAGACCCTTCTAAGAAAAAAGTATGTGGGTTCACAAGCGCTATCGCAGGTTTACTGGAAACCTGGTGACTCTCACTTTTGGGATGGCCTCATGGCCACCAAAAAGTACTTTTTTCCGCATGGGTCTTTCTCAATTTAGGATGGGTCGGAAATTAGGTTCTGGGAGGATGTTTGGGTGGGTAACACCACTCTTCGAGAACGCTTTCCGTCTTTGTATTGCATTGTGCGACATAAAAGCGATACACTCGCCAAGGTGATGGAATCTTCCCCACCTAATGTGTCGTTCAGGAGAAGTATGTTCGGTCGTAGACAAGTATCATGAAATACCTTGGTGCAAAGTCTTGCTTCCGTTGAACTGACGCAAGGATCGAATAGATTTCGGTGGAATCTACATGAGAAAGGCAAATTCTCGGTGGATTCTATGTACAGAGCTCCAGTGCAACCTGAGATTCCAGTTGTTAATTTTAAGAAGATTTGGAAGATGAAGATACCATTGAAAACAAAAGTGTTTGCATGGTATATCCGTCGAGGTGTTATTCTTACTAGAGATAACCTTGCTAGGCGGAATTGGCAAGGAAACAAATCGTGTGTCTTTTGTCCTCTAGACGAGACTATTAAACACCTTTTCTTTCAGTGCAATTTTGCTAGATATATATGGTCAGCCATTCAGATAGGCTCAAACTTATATCCATCTAGTAGTGTTGCTAATATTTTTGGCAACTGGCTCAATGGTGTTGATCGTAGGTTTAAGCAGCTGATTAGAGTGGGAGCGATTGCCGCAGTTTGGTCGCTATGGCTATGTAGAAATGACAAGGTTTTTAATGATAAAAATGTTTCTCTTATGCAGGTGATCTACCGGTGTACGGCTTTGATCCGTTCTTGGGCGCCTTTGCAACGTGTGGAGCATCATTCCCTGTTCATGGACGCGTGTATGCGGTTGGAGGATTCGGCGAGAGATATTTTTACCCTTCATGGATGGCAGCATAATTTTCGGATTGGTCCTCCAACAGTTTAGGCGTCTTTAGAATTTCTCATGATGATATGTAATTCGCCTTTTTTTATGTTGTTTTGTCTCGTTGTGGACTTGTGGATGTGTGCATCTTAGCTATGCAGAGGCCGGGGTACATGCTTAAACCTTATAAGTAATAAAGTTCCCATTATCGAAAAAAAGTTCTCAAGTTTGGGTGGGATCGGTTCCTGATGTTATCCGGGAGAGACTTTTTGATTATTTAATACAATCATTTTTCCCCGAAAAATATAAAATAAACTCCAGCCTTGGTCAAATTAAAAAATTCTGTTCAGGGCATTTACCGGTGTTCCCGAATTTGGCTCGGGAGTCGGGAGTAAGGCGAAAAGACCAACCAATTCGATAAAGAATTAGTGAAAATTGTCGTGGGATAATCACGGCAGACGTTACCGGGGGTAACTGATTTTGGGGCAAGACGACACAGGCGTTTGGGAGAGGGTTTAGCTCAGAGGAAAGCATGATGGAACTCGATCTGGTAGCCGGCAATCAAGTCGCCGAGTCTCCGATCTCAAGTTATTAACTCAACTCTCGTGTTACACTGGATACTCGATACCAAGCGATATTGCTAGGGTTCTTCGATCTCCCTCAACTAATCCTAGGGGTCGGTTTATAAAGCACCCGTACCCCCTGGCTTGTCCTCCAAGACGCACCCTGGATCCTACCCGGACACCACATACAAACCCTAACTTTCCTTTACCGTAACCCACAATCCGGGTTACGAGGCCTACAAATTTGGGCATTCCAGAAGTTTCTTTATCCTTAGTCGGATCTTGCGCAGCGTCCTTTGGGCCGGGTTACACCTTGGAGTTGGCCTACCGGGTTATTATCCCTCCATCAGTAGTCCCCAGAATAGCTTGGGCTTCACGGATCCTTCCTTGAAGCGCTTGCTATTCCCTGCAAAAATATCAAACGCACAAGTGTATGGAGGCCGGGTTAAGGTGCTTTGATAAATAGCTAGGCCTAACTCCATGGTGGCCATATAGTAACCTGGCTTTTCTCCAAGTACTTGGCTTAGCTCTCCAGGTCTAAACCCTGATAAAAAATGCCAAAAGCCCGACTTACTTTACTCGATAATTAACCCTGATATCGCGGACAATATCTCCTTCTTATTTCTGCCCGGATATCACGTTCAACACTTGAAGCATATCTCAAAAAATCCGCACAGATGACCGTTATCCCAAAATTTCCGGATTCCGCCCGTTAGGATAGGTTTACCCGCCCGCATCTTATAAATAGAGCCCAGAGGGTAACTTAGATCCCAACATTTCACTCCAACCTTCCCTTTGCTTCCTTATTCCCTGCGCTCCGCAATTCCACAAGAGTCTCAAGCCCGCCATCGTAGCAAGGCCGCCGTCGGCCACGTTCATCCTTGAACTGTTCCGCGCCGCCGCCAAACTCTGCCACCGCGCCTTTATTCCGCTCATCAAGGGTTCCAGGGGGACATCCAGACCGCGACATCGGCTGCCGCCACGCCAGATTCAGGCTCCTCCCAGTAAGTATTTGTTAAAATAGCTCCGCAATTTTTCGATTCACCTTAGATTGGATCTAGGTCAACCTGCGGGCCGTTCTTCCTGTTGCACCGGATTAGATCGATTTGACGCTCGCTAACTCCTTTAACCACCTGTTTGATGATTACACCTCATCCTCCTACCATTATTAATCACCAATTTCTTCGTAGAATCGTTCGCAAGTTTTCCAATCTAGATCCATTTCACCTCAATTTTCCGCGCATAACATTGACACCCGGAAAATCCTCCTTTTCCGGCTATTTTGCTTGCAGTAGATACATGGGCAACCATCCGTCTTCCCCAAATACTTTTCCATACGTAAGTGACCAATAATCTCCATAGTTGTACTTAATACCCGGATACCTCGCAATCTCCACTCCATGGTGTGATACCCGGATAGTTCTTAGTTTTCATACTTTCTTGATACCCCAGACTCGGATAATCCAATACCTCCGAGTCTTATTTCCTGTACCTTTTTTCCTTGTGTTTTGCAGGTTGATCCTATGGCTCCCAAAAGGCAAGGGAAACAGCCGGCCCAGGCGAAGACAACCCAATCCATATCCGCTAATTGGGGGCGATCCACTGTCACAAAGGCCAAGCTGGAAGAATTGGCCGAGTTGGGGGTTCTTCCCCCTCAGAAGGACATTCACTGGAGGGCGCCGGGTGACGAGACCCGGCCCACACCCGCCGACGGCGAGGTAATCTGTTTCATAGAGCACGTGACCCGGGGATTCCGCCCTCCGGGTCACCCTTTCTTTCGCGAGGTCCTGAGCTACTACGGCCTCCGGGTATTCGACATAGGGCCTAACTCTATGTTGAATATTACCCACTTCATTGTCCTATCCGAGTCATACTTGTGCACTCCGCCAAGTTTGACTCTCTTTATTGAACTTTTCCGGTGTAAGCCGTGCCGCGAAAGCGGTGACGGAGCACTTCTCACTTGCGGCGGGGTATCCATCCAACGCCGCAAAAACTCCCCAATGCCAACCCTTAATCTGAACTCCCATGTTAAGCACTGGCAACTATCCTTCTTCTACTGCCACGACACCTCTCCACCCGGCGAGAAGAGACTGCCGGGTTACTCGGAGGGCCTCCTCAATACTTCCGAGAATTTCAACGCTTTCGCCCCTGACTCAGACAGGGAGGCAATCATACCTTTGCTAGCTAAGTTAGCCGTTCTCTCAGCCCAAGGCCTTCTTGGGCTCAACTTAGTGAAAACTTGGGTCGACTTCCGGATCCAACCCAATTCTATCCGCTCCAAATTGATGTGCGAATACTCGGGGCACACCACAGACGCCCTTCGATATTCCACCAAGAGCTTTGCAGCCGGGAATACCAACAAAACCATCAATGGTTTCTTGACGGAGAAGCTGGAGGTGATAAAGAACATCGCCGGGTTACCTCCGTTTACTCGGGAAAACCCGGCCCCAGCGGTAAGACCCGATACTCATAAGTTTATTTCCTCATCTTGACTCGATACTGCTCCTAGTTCTTATTTTCATCTTTATGTCTCAGGCCGATGATCCTTTCTGGACAGTTGAAACCTCCCCCCTTCCAGAGACCCGGAAGAAGAAGATGAGCCGGCTGACGGTGACGAAGGTATTTGCCCGGATCTTGTATTATCTTTACTTGCATCATTTTCCTCCCATTTAACTTTTTCCCACGGACACACACTCGGTTCGCAGGGCGGGAGGACGAAGGTGAGAATAACGAGGATGACCCGGAGGCTACCGAATCTGATCAAGAGGCAACAGTTGGAGCCAAGAGGAAGACCAGAGGGGCAGTGTCCAAGGTTCCTTTCTCTTCTATATCCTCTGAACCTTACTCCTTTGATGCCATGCGACAACTTAACCATCAATTATCGAACTCGTCGTACTTGAAGGATTCTCTTCCAGCCAAGCGCAGAGTAACTCGGAGTTCCCCGGGTGAGGATCCCCTTAACCCGGGCATCTCCACCTCCCCCGTCCATCGTGCCAGTGCTCCTCCGCCTCGTCCTTCCAATTCTCCTCAGCGCCACCCTTCTCCTAACCATCCACGTGCCGGGCAATTCCGGGTTCCTCTATCGGTCCCTTTGACATCCTCGTCTGCTTCCAGCAGCGAGCTCCCGCCGGATTACGCTGTAAATACCGGGTAAGTTTTTGCTATATGACATCCTTTGATACCTGACAATTTTCAATCACCATTGCTAACTGCCTCTTCTCATCTTTCTTTAGCGCTCAAGTCGCCGTTAGTGACCCGGAGAATGTGGAGATGGATAACCGGGAGGCGGATAACCGTCAGACAGAGGAGCCGACTGAGAACGTAGATGCCGCGACTGGCGGTGATATTGAGAACAACCAGGAACAAGGCCCCTTGGGCGATCCACTTCACCAAGCCGCCGGGTCTCCTGCTTCATCCGAACCAGTGGACGAGGAGATCGAGGTTCCGGACACGAGGATGGGTTCTCCCAACCCGGATACTCAGACTGTCCGGGTCTCGACCCCAAGGGCGGGGAGAGCTCCACCATCAGGCGACCAGGCTGCCGGCTCTTTCGGTGTCCGACCCGAGGACCTGGCGTTTGCCCAGATGCTCGAAACCCTGCGCGCTTTGAGGGCTAATGAAGAAAACATCTTGGAGGCTTTAATAGCCAAACACGAGGTAAACCCGACTAATATTGCTTGTGTCCTTATCCAGTCCCCAAGTTCCGAGTGAATTGATTCACAATTTGCTTGGAACTTTACGATATAAGCGACTGATAACTTGCCCCTTTACCCGGCTAATCCTTCCTTGCATCCATGCAGTCCTTCGTGACTCAATCTGAGGAGAAACTGGCAAAGGCCACCAAGCTCATTGAAAAGGAGGTGGCTCTGCGTGAGGCGGCCGAGGCTGAGGCCAGGAGGAGTAGGACGATAATGAAGAAGTATAGGAGGAGGGCTCACACAGCAGAAGATGATCTAACGAGCCTTTCTGTTCAAATTGCTGATATGTATCGTGCTTTGCTTGGTACGTTTCTTCACCCGGGTTATCCTTCTGATAAATAGCCGGAGTTTCCTGACTCATGTTTCCATTTCTGCAGGTCCGGATGAAGTGATGCCGGACGAGGGTGACATTGCCAGGCTGAAAACTATCAAGAGCGTTATCCGGCAGCTATGCGCCGGAACCAAATGGATCCTTCAAGAAATACGGTGGCCGGGTAAAGGGCATGGCGACCTGAAGAGAATGCTAGACGCTTGCTCCACTATCCCCGAGTGGATTTGGCACTGGAAACGCTCGTCCTGCCGGGTTGGAGTAACCCGGGGTCTTGCGCTTGCCAAGGCTTACTTCCCTAAGCTCGAGCTAGCCAAGCTTATGGGCGGTTTCCCAGAATACAAGCTTGATGGGTCCAAGTTCTCCGTGAAGGATTTCCAGGCCGTACAGAAGGAGGTCCGTTACCCGGCCAGCGTGATTGCTGACGGCTTAGATGTCGATTCCCTCATTCCTGCATATGATGCTGCTGGTGTAGCGGTTAAGTCGGATCTTCCCGAGCCGTATGACATGCTGGCCCGATGGAAGGAGGAAACTGCTAAGTTGAGGGAGGAGGCTGCCAAAAAGAAAGCTGAAGCCGATTCTGCACCCGCTACCTCCACACCAGTCGTTCCTCCTCCTGCGCGAGCCGGTACTACTGATCCGGGTGCTGCTGTTACCCCAAGTGATAACAAGGGCAAGGCGAAGATGGATGACGCGGCCTAGAACGCCGAGTGATACCTGATACCTGATGCTACTTTATACGCGTCAGTTGATCGATGTGTCGTTAAAACAACTATTTTTGGATGGTTCGCCTGTGCACCTTTGATACTATTTACCGGAGTTTGTAATGCACTCTAAGTTCTTGATACACTTTGTGCTTCTTCTGATCGTTTAAATTTATCCACTTTTAAGTCAACTTGTTCTTGATATCCGACTTTCTTTACGATTCCTTTTGTGAGACTCGGTTTCCGAGTTTCGTGGGTGTTTGACGAGCGGACTTGCTTCTAAGCCCCCAAGTCCCCAAGACTCGGATGTTTGGGTTTTTTGAGCCTTAGCAACTAAGCTACTTTTTCTTTTCCAAAATCCCGAATCGCCAAGACCCGAATTTCCGAGTCTGGCATATGTGGTCTTTTCAAAGAGAACGAGTTTTGTTGTTTGCTAAGCCCAAGCCCGGAGCCGTTTCACATAGGTAATGAAGTTATGCTTGATAAACATTGAGTTTCCAGCTAATAGCCTTATACTCTGCATAACTTGTGGTTTATATGACCCTTTTGACAATCTTGTACTATAAGCCGGCTTTCGCGTGGATATCATGTTGTTACATCTATACGAAAACAGGGTCACGCAAGTCCCATTGGGCTTCATGGCTGATTGTAATCGTAAGCGAGCAAATCATGCCACTTTTATTGCGAGTCACATCGAGCTTAAGTAAGAAAAGTCAAGAAAGTTTGGCTCCTTTGTCCGGTTATAAGATTGCAGCCGTACTCGTTTGCGAGTAATCGTCCCTTATAACTCATAGGCATCAAGGCCGGGTCATTGAGTTTGCAACTGTGCTATTCAAGCAATCAGCCCCCAAGACCTATATATATGCAACGTACTGAGACTAAGGAACATGAGAATAACCACTTCTTTTCTTGATATGAGAATGTTGGGTCAGCAAGCCGCCTCATTAAAAACCCATCCAGTCCCCAAGGGTACCCTGGATAGGAAAAGAGTACGTCTGAAACCTGCTGCCTGTTACATCGTGCAATTCCCCTTGTCAATATAGTCTTTACTAAGTATAATATGGACGTAGCTGAGCCACGTTCCATGGTCTGTCTCTTTCTTGCATAGATGAAGTGGTATGAGCGGTGTCATTAACTGTAGCCGACTCTTCCCTTGCATCTACCAAGTAATATGATCCATTATGCAGATTCCGGCTTATGATAAACGGTCCTTCCCATGGTGGTGATAATTTGTGTTTTCCTTCGTTTGACTGTATCAGGCGCAGAACCAAGTCTCCTTCCTGGAATACCCGGGTTTTCACGCGCCGGCTATGATACCTCCGTAGATCTTGCTGATATATGGCTGATCTTTCCAGGGCTTGTTCCCTTTGTTCTTCTAACATATCTACGGCGTCCTGCCGGGTCTTCTCGTTCTCTACCTCGACGTAAGCTGATACTCGAGGTGAATCATGGATAATATCACTCGGCAGCACTGCTTCCGCACCATAAACCATGAAGAATGGTGTCATCTGAGTAGATCTGTTAGGTGTAGTGTTGATACCCCAGACCACGGAAGGTAGTTCTTCGACCCATGCACCCGCAGCCCTAATGCAAGGGACTCGCAGTCGTGGTTTTAGTCCACGAAGTAATTCTTGGTTTTCCCTCTCCACTTGTCCATTGGCCTGCGGATGAGCCACTGATGCTACGTCAAGCCGGATTCCATTGCTACCACAAAACTTTTCCATTGCGCCAAGGGACATGTTGGTTCCATTGTCGGTAATTATACTGTGGGGATACCCGAACCGATAGATAATTCTTTTCAGGAACTTGACTGCTGTAACTGCCTCACAGTTGGTGACTGGCATAACCTCAACCCACTTGGTAAACTTATCAATAGCCACCAAAAGATGTGTCTTCTTGCAAGGTGACATGTGAAAGAGACCAAACATGTCCATACCCCAAACCGCGAACGGCCAAGTTAACGGAATAGTCCGTAATTCCATAGCCGGCACGTGGGTTTGGCGAGCGTACCTTTGACATCCGTCACACCTTGACACTAAGCGCTCCGCATCTGCTAGAGCCGTGAGCCAGAAAAATCCGTGTCGATAAGCTTTGGCCACAAGGGATCTTGTGGATGCATGATGCCCACAATCACCTTCATGGATTTCCTTAAGAATCTGTCGGCCTTCTTCTGGTGCTACACAGCGCAAAAAGACTCATGCTGCACTTCTCTTGTATAACTCCCCATTGATGATCGAATATCCCTTTGCTCGCCGCAGAATTTGCCTTGCTAACACCTCTTGCTGTGGTAACTCGCCCCGTGATAGGTAGGCCAAAAACGGTTCTGTCCACTCGGGAATAGCACGTACAGTGGCCACGAGTCCTAAATCCGGGTCTTGATTTGCCAATTCCTCCTCTGACTCGGTTTTAACTGATGGTCGCCATAATTCGTCCAGGAAAACGTTAGGTGGAACCGGCTCTCTGCGCGAGCCGAGTCTAGCGAGGGCGTCGGCTGCCTCATTCTTTCTTCTGTCTATATGCTCCACCTCGTACCCAGAAAAACATCCTGCAACCCTATCAACTTCCCTGCGGTATGCTGCCATAGTTGCGTCCTTTCTATCCCAAGTTCCTGACACCTGCTGTACCACAAGGTCCGAATCTCCGAAGCATCGTATCCTCTTAATGTTCATCTCCTTGGCTACCTTTAAGCCATGCAGTAGGGCCTCATACTCGGCCACGTTGTTGGAACAGTCAAAGTGAATTTGTAGTACGTAACTCAATTTGTCTCCTTTGGGTGATGTTAGCACCACTCCAGCTCCTGATCCCTCATACTACTTTGATCCATCGAAGTGCATAATCCATGACTCGGAGTTTGGAACCATGGTAGTCATGCCTGTGTGTGTCCAATCATTAACGAAATCAACCAAAGCCTGAGATTTGATTGCTGACCTGGGCTCGTAGCTGATGTGATAATCCCCCATTTCTATCGCCCATTTGGCTATTCTTCCGGTCGCATCCGAATTTCTGATGATATCCGACATTGGTATTGAGCTAACCACTGTTATGGGGTGTTCCTGGAAATACGGCTTCAGTTTCCGGCTGGCCATAAAGACCCCGAAAACCAGCTTTTGCCAATGCGGTTAGCGCTGCTTTGCCTCTGATAATACCTCACTGACATAATAAACTGGCCTCTAGACTGGATAACCTTTCCCATCCTCGTTACGCTCCACAACCACTACTGCACTGACGGCTCGGGGGCCAGCTGCCACGTATAGCAACATAGGCTCTTTAGGACCCGGGGCCGCTAGTACTGGTGCTTCAGATAACTGCTTCTTTAGTGCCTCGAACGCCTCATCCGCCTCTTGATCCCATACAAATTTGTCGGATTTCCTCAAGAGCCGGTACAAGGGTATTGCCTTTTCTCCGAGTCTTGATATAAATCGGCTCAAGGCTGCTACGCAGCCCGTGAGCTTTTGAACATGCTTCAAATTTTCCGGCTTTTTCAGACTTTGGATAGCTTTGATTTTGTCCGGGTTTGCTTCAATTCCTCTCTCGGAAACGATAAAGCCAAGTAATTTCCCGGCTGAAACTCCAAATACGCACTTTGTCGGGTTAAGCTTCATCTGATACCTCCTTAAGTTCTTGAACGTTTCCTTTAGATCATCGATAAATGTTTCTGCCTTCCTGGTCTTGATAACCACATCATCCACATAAGCATGGACGTTGCGTCCAATTTGGTCCTCGAAGCACTTGTGAATACACCGTTGATAAGTTGCGCCAGCGTTCTTCAACCCAAATGTCATGGTTTTGTAACAAAAGGCCCCAAAAGGGGTTATAAATGATGTTTTCTCCCAATCCTCCCTCTTGAGTTTAATCTGATGATATCTGGAATAAGCGTCCAGAAAGCACAATAGGTCACTCCCAGCTACTGCATCTATGATCTGATCTATCCTTGGTAGTGCGAACGGATCCTTTGGGCAATGCTTGTTGAGACTCGTAAAATCAATGCACATCCTCCACTCATTGGTCTTTTTCATCACTAGCACCGGATTTGCTAACCAATCCGGGTGAAATACTTCCATGATGAAGCCGGCTGTCAATAGCCGAGCAATTTCTTCACCTATAGTTTTCCTTCTTTCCTCATTCATCTTCCTCAAGCCCTGCTTCACAGGCCTGGACTTGGGATCTACATGCAAACTGTGCTCTGCCAACTCTGTAGGGATACCCGGCATGTCGCTAGGTGTCCAGGCGAATACGTCCGCATTCGAACGAATAAACTCCACAAGTGCCTTCTCCTGCTCGCTGTCCAAGTTAGACCCTATAGTAAATTGCTTAGTGGGATCACCTTCGACAAAAGCTATCATCTTGGTGTCCTGTGCTGCCTTGAATTTTGCTCTTTCGTCCTCAGTATTCGGCCTTTTCAATGCGGTTCCATCATCCGGATCTACTTGAGACCGATAATACTTGAGTTCTTCTTTTCTGCAAGCTTGCTCGGCCATTACCGAATCTCCTTCGTCGCACTCGGCTGCTATATCCCGGCTTCCATGTATGGTGATGGTCTGCTTAGGACCCGGAATCTTCAGCTGCAAATACACATAACACGGCCTGGCCATGAATTTGGCGTAAGCCGGTCTTCCAAATAGTGCGTGATAAGGACTGCGCAATTTGACCACCTCGAACGTGAGCCACTCAATTCGATAATTATCCGTTGATTCTCCGAAAGCTACCTCCAATGCGATTTTCCCCTCGGGACATGCCGAGTGACCCGGCACTATTCCATGAAAAATTGTTGAGTTTTTCTGTAGCTGGGACTCTTTGAGATCCATGCGTGAAAAAGTTTCCCAGTACAAGATATTGATGCTACTTCCACCGTCCATCAGGACCCTTTTTAACTCGTAACCATTAACCTGTGGTGCGACTACCAATGCTAAGACTCCTGGGTGCTCTATTCTTTCCGTGTGATCTCTTCTGCTCCACGTTATCTCTTGCTCCGCCCATCTCAGGTATCCCGGACCAGCCGAGGAAACCGAGTTCACAGCTTGCTTGAGTATCTTTTTGTCCCTATTAGAAGTTCCTGTAGTATGCACGTGATATTGTCCTTTTAAATCAGATGTACGTACCATACCGATGAAGACGCTGATCTGGCCGATCGTCACAATAGATCCGGATTCGAGGTGATCCGACTCTGGCCCCCAGCCGGAATCGTCCACCATCTTCTCCCCTTCGTGGTCGATGTAGATCTCGCCGACGACAAGATTCTCCATGTTCTTCCGAGCTTCTCCCGTGATGTAAACACCTTTGGACGTAGGCCCCACGGTGGGCGCCAACTGTCGTGGGATAATCACGGCAGACGTTACCGGGGGTAACTGATCTTGGGGCAAGACGACACAGGCGTTTGGGAGAGGGTTTAGCTCAGAGGAAAGCATGATAGAACTCGATCTGGTAGCCGGCAATCAAGTCGCCGAGTCTCCGATCTCAAGTTATTAACTCAACTCTCGTGTTACACTGTATACTCGATACCAAGCGATATTGCTAGGGTTCTTCGATCTCCCTCAACTAATCCAAGGGGTCGGTTTATAAAGCACCCGTACCCCCTGGCTTGTCCTCCAAGACGCACCCTGGATCCTACCCGGACACCACATACAAACCCTAACTTTCCTTTACCGTAACCCACAATCCGGGTTACGAGGCCTACACATTTGGGCCTTCCAGAAGTTTCTTTATCCTTAGCCGGATCTTGCCCAGCGTCCTTTGGGCCGGGTTACACCTTGGAGTTGGCCTACCGGGTTATTATCCCTCCATCAAAAATAGCAACCAATCCAAGGGGGAGATATTAGTCGGACTAATTTTTCTTCGGATGGATACCTCCGAGTTTTGCGGAGAGACGCCATTGGGGCGATTCAGTTTCCTCTCACTAGACTCTCACGAAGAAGTGTTGTGGAGGAGGTGGAGGAGAGTGGATCATCGCTAGTGATGCCCTGTCTTCGCCATTCGTCGAAGGAGGTGTTTGCTTGCAATTTAATGGCAACCACCAAGCGAATGGAGAAAATAAATATAATGAGGAAGCGAGTGTTGTATAGTCGGTTCTTCACATATCACCCGGGAAAGGTATGCATTTTCTTCTTGTTCCACATGGACTTCGATGCCAACAGGCAAGCTTCAGATGATGATGTCGCCACCCACGTTCTAGTTGGAGGATTTTGACTGAAAAGAGTGGGTTCTGGTGGAATAACGACACTAAAGAATGTTTCAGTGACATGCATGCTATGAGAGAGGAGGAAGATTGATAGCGGGATCAACTCTAGGTGGGTCTAAGATCATGGGTTTACCTAGCAATATCAGAGAGGACCAAGTCAAGGCATTCAGAGTAAAGTCCTCCACTAGGTTTCTAGGGCGACTCCCAGAAATGTTGCCCGGATGTCGACTCCTCGAATCATCACCATCAAGATGGTTGTTACAAACTATTCAAGACGGGCGTTTCCAATCGGTGCCACTATTTATTAACTAACCAATTAAAATTGTAATCATAGCAAGTCAATACCCATCATCCTGTGTTAGACATAATACAATACAAACAGGAGTATGAATTTACCTCCTTAGTGAGGGGCCTCCTTATAGATCTCGGTTTTTTTAGTAGAGTGATGAGACAAAGCGCAAATATAGGTTAACAAAATGGAATATTATTTGTAGACCTAAAGATCAGGGCGGATTAGGGGTGGAAGTGCTTGATCTTAACAATAAGTGTTTACTAAGTAAATGTCTGTTTAAGATTCTTACCGAGGAGGGTGTTTGACAGGAATTATTGCAAAATAAATACCTTCATAGGAAATGTTTAGATCATTTTGAAGCACAACCTAATGATTCTCCCTTTTGGAAAGGACTAATGAGAGTTAAGGAGGACTTCTTTCATAGAGGTTATTTTAAAATTGGGAATGGGGAGGTAACAAGATATTGGGAAGACATTTGGTTAGGTCCAACTCCTCTCTCGGAGCAATACCCTCTCCTCTATAACATTGTGCAATATAAAAATGTGTTGGTACATGAGGTATTTCACAATGCTCCACCACTTAATATTTCTTTTCGTAGGAATTTGGTGGGCAATACTTGGGACATGTGGTCTCACCTATGTTTGCGTTTGATGAATATTTCTCTTTATTCCACTAAGGACAAGTTTCATTGGAATTTGACACAGAATGGGATGTTCTCTGTTAAATCAATGTATGAGGATAAGATGAATGGGCATGGTATTTTTCTCAAAACTTATTTGTGGAAATTGAAAATTCCTCTCAAGATTAAAATTTTCATGTGGTTCTTAGATAAGAAGGTTTTTCTTAATTGATATAATTTATCTAAAAAAGGGTGGAAAGGTGACACACATTGTTCCTTTTGTGGGAATGAGGATACAGTTGAACACTTATTTATTTCTTGCCCTTTTGCTAAACTTGTTTGGCATGTGGTTTTTTGTACTTACAACATTCCTCCCCCCTCCAACTGACTAACATGTTTGGGAATTGGTTAAATGGGATTGATAAGAAGACCAACAATAGGATTAGAATTGGAGTGTCGGCCATTTGGATTTGTAGGAATGATGTTGTTTTTAACAGTAAAGAGCACTTTCATATCTTACATGTTATCTTCTCGGCAACACATTGGATCCAGCTATCGTCTTTCTTACTTCCTTCGGACCAGAGGAATCTTATGGTGGATGGATGTAGACGTATCCTTACGGCGGCACAACATTTTTTCTCCTAACATACGGGACAGCATATTAATAGGCTTTCATAGTTTTATTCCTGTTGTTTGTTTTGAGGGAGGTCATCCTATTTGTAAGGAACTTGACGTTGTACACTTTTAAGACATGCTGGAACTCAGTAAGTAATAAAAGTTTTGTGCATCACTCGATGCAGAGGTTGGGGTATATCCCATTTTCTAAAAAAACGAGGGGCCAAACCTAGCTAAAAGCCCCGTGTTTATCTGTACCTAAAATTGCACTGTGACCTTCTTTAGTGTGTCTTCTCTACTACTGACAGCCCCATTGCTGCACGCTTCAGTTTTCCTGACGCCTACCGTGGGGAAAATAGCTGGTGGGTTGTGTTTCAGGCAGGATCACTTCCGTCAACTGGGGGTGTCTACATCTCTAGTCAGGTCATCCTCTTTGAGATGTCGGATGGCTTCATGGACAACATGGCATGTTGACCTCAACTACCCTACTATCGTTGTTTGGGCCGAGCATTTTCTCATCACGCCCATCAAGGACATGAACAACATCCCCAAGACAATGGATGCCTTGGTGGAGACCAGGAAGCTGATGCTCAACTCACCTTATAGCTTTATGAGAAAACCAAGAACCTGGAAAGGTAGGAGAAATAAATCGTGGAGTTACTAGATCATGTGAAGAATATGCCACCTCGTTTTTGTGCGCCCTTAGAAAAGAGAATTCGGTAGTCTCGCTAGCTTTTTCCACTATTTATTTGCTTGGAGGGAGATACACAACAAATTCTTTGGTAGGAAGCTTGGACGCTATGTCTACTACGCACTTCTATTCTTGTAGACTATGTTGGGCCTCCAAGCGTAGAGCTTTGTAGGACAGCGATAAATTTTGTTCAAGTGAGTAACCCAAGATTTATCGAATTCAAGGAGGTGTAGGTTGAATGTATCCATCTCAACCAACCCTGCAATTAAGATATAAGAAGTCGCGTGTGTCTTAAACACACCTAATACAATTGTCAGTTGTATAGGTGCATTAGTTCGGCGAAGAGATGATAAAATACGCGTAATATGGATGGTAAAACAAGGTATAGTAATATGTAATAAAATGGCAGCAAGGTAGAAAGTAGCAGAATATCAATGGTTGGAAACATCCTCTAGGGATCATAATTTCACTATGGGTTACTCTCAATAATGTTAACATAATTAAACACATGATAATTCCTCTAACACTATGCATGGAAAACGTCACTCGGAAATTGTTCCTAATGGATGAAATAGGATGGGAATTACATGGGGATACACAAGACACCTTAAAGTTCATGTTCCCATAAATGGACACTCCAACCCTGTCACTTTGAGCATGCAAAGATAGCACTAACAAATACCACAACCTATCTCTTAAATAGTCTCTTTATAATACAAACACAACACCCACACTGTCATCTTGACATGTAGATTATAGTCAACACAAGTATCAAGAAACTCCATGATTCCATAATTCAATCCAACAAACTAAAAACATGTTCATGATAAGTATCCCTCTAACCCATAATCGATAGAGTCACACACGACAATCGCACTGTCCTCGTGGCATCGTGGGACAAAGGATACTCTGAAAGATTATACTAGATAAATCTAATGGAACACATCATATCCATTACATAATGAAGGGGAAACATTATAGATTCAGCTATATGAACATAGCTCATGATCACAATGAATATAACACCATGTGAGAGAGACATAACCACATAGCTACTTATTGGTGTATGTAGCAGAATTTAGAAAAAGTTCCGTCCTACGTAGCACACATGATTTACTATGAAAGTAAAGGTGTGGATAGGTCTGATTCGTTACTATAACGAAGTGCGGAAGTGGTGTCGATTATGATGTCGATGAAGCCTGATGAAGAGTCTCACGGCTAATCCTAGTGGTGCGGCTGTTTTCGATTCCGCGTATTCTACCTTCTAGATCAAGTAGAGTAAGGGTATCACGTGTTACCCCTCTGAGAGCTCGCACACATACGTCCGTCAAAGTCCTACAACGCTTCGGCGTCCAGGTTTAGGAACCGCGGGTTTGCAATTGAGGTGGATAAGTTCCCAACACATGGGAGAGAGAGGGAGAGAGATTAGAGCTACTACCTCCGGTCTGATTTAAGTGTCTCAAGGGCACAGCTAGGCTAGTACAAAATCTTTTAGAGCTGGCGACAGTAATTTCGGATCGGAGGGAGTAGGTCTAATCGGGAGAGGATCACCTCAGCCTAGAAGAAGCTCTAATTTTATTAGAGGAAAGTCTAATCCAATTAGAGGAGACTCTAATCTTAATTAGAAGATATCTAAACCAATTAGAAGGGGTCTAATTAGATTGCTCCAATTAGTCTTTCTAATTATTAGAGAGGTTCTAATCCTAGTAGAAGTGCTCTAATTAGTTCTTCTAATTTTTAGAAAGATCTCTAATAAATTAGAAGTGCTCTAATTAGACCTCTAATTCTTCTAGAGAAAGAGAGAGGCCAAAAGGCTCAATTGTGTGTCTAAAAGAGAGGAGGGGTGGGGATTATATAGTGGGACAAAAGGGAGACCTGCCAAAGGGGGATATGTGGGTTCCCCATCTCCCTCCTTGGCCACACCACTCCTCCTAGGAGGATTCGGATTTGACACCCTTGTGGACTCCAATCCCACCTCGCCCTTATTTTTTTTCCTTTTGCTTTTTCTTTTTATTTATCCCTCTCATTTATTTATCCAATAAATTCAGGAAAAATACTTGTGGAAACCTCGTGCACTTTGTGAGACCATGGGCCCCACCTGACATTCCCTGAAATTAGGTTTTGCCCATAGGGGGGAATCTGACCCCCTCCGGCACTGCTTCCATATAAGGAAGTCCCCCGGGACTTTTCCGGAAGCCTGTTACCCCTATAGATAAAATTATCTAATGATGTTAGAAACACATTTCTAACACCACGGGGCATCTCGTGTCCTCCGCTATATCTCATATAACATTCTGCCTACACCGGCATTATTTCTCTCTTATGGTAACCTTCCAGAAATGACTCCGATTGACACCGGACTTGTTTTTGTGATGTCATAATGACATCAACCATGACCTATTGATGTTAGAAACATATTTCCAACATCTCTAGATATCTCATTTCCTTCATAATTGATGCTCTCAGACGTGATCACACGTTCGTTGTGTTACCCCAAGAGGAAGGTATGATGTATTCTAGCGGAAATTTTCCCCCAATTGTGGAACCAGGGATTTATCGACCAGTAGGACTTCGAAGATTTGAAGAAGGTTGATTGTTGTATGGCGCGTCAACAAGCGTGGAACCTGCACAAAACACACAAACTCTCTCTTCTCCCCAACTTTCCGAGAAGTTTGTAGTCTTCTCGTCTTGCTGAAAACTAGAGAATTCAACGTATAGAGTAATGAAAAGTAATAAAAGTAAAAACGGTACAACAAGGAAACAATGATGAAAATTATTTAAAGAAGGTTGCACTAATGAGGAAAATAGGACCGGGGGGCATAGTTTCATTAGTGGTGTCTCTCCAAAGAAAACAAACATGTTGGGTGAACAAATTACAGTTGGGAAATTAACAAATCATGAACGTATAACAATACTATTATGACGAGATATAGTTCACGGGTCCTAACATCGTAGGCATTACGTCAAGGCATATGGACCGCTATCCATCATGCATAAATATCTAAAAGTCCACCTCAAGAAAGCTATCCGGCAAATCTATCTGGAATTAAGTTGCAGCAATGAAGTGATTGCTTTGTGTGTAAAAGAGAAACACATTAAGTAAAGTATGTAATGTAAGCAACAATTCTCATCCATAGACAAGAACACCATTGTTTTATCCCTAGCGGAAATATCACACCCCTCATCCGTCATGTTTCTGTCAATCAAGTACAGATGTAAGGGAGGCATGAACCCACTATCTAGCATATAAACTCTCTCTTAGAGATAAAAACAACTACGTGGCCAAGGTAATCATAAACACCATAGAGCATTGTAAGACAACACTAAAACTCTCTACAAATAAGTGAAGCATCTCACATGAACAAAATAATCACAATCTCATGGTTCATCAGATCCCAGCAAACACAACATGCACAGTTACATAACGGTGGTCTCGATCATGTGAGGCAGCTCATCAGACTCTAAACATGGAGACATTACAGATAGAACTATCATCTAGCTACTCCTATGGATGCGTAGTACCGAGATGAACTACTCACACATCATCATGGAGGCAATCATGGCGATGCACTAGTACCGAACCAGGCTTTAGAGACTCGCCAGGTACACATGCCTCAACCGGTTTCTCAATCCGGCTCCAAGAGATGGTCGCTAATGTCCCAAATGCCAGAGCTGGTTAAAATACCCGTCTGTGATGACCCAATCCCTCATATGGCTGTGAAACATAACCGTCTTGGAAAATATACCTTTAGAGGCAGATGTAAAAAATATGCGTCTCTAGTTAGAGGCGGATGTAAAAACTAGCCGTCTCTAGTTATACAACAACAGCGTCGGTTGTTATTCGTGGCCGGCTCCCGTTTCCATAGCATCCAATGCCATCCCATACGGAATATTGTCCGGACGGTCCGATCATATTACACAGCTGAAATAATAATTAATAATATGCAAATCACATCACATAATTAAGTAATACGTCTACACAATATTGTTCACCAGTCTCACAAATATAATATTCGACTTTCACCAATACCAAATGTTCCTAATTATTAAGAAACAAAATAGAATCAGTACTAGTCATAGCTTTAGGGTCTTGCGTCACTCTGAGGCATCGGAAGTGTCCGAATCATCCTCACTCTCCTCTTATTGATGCCGTAATTTATAACACCAACAAAGATCCTAGGATAAGGTCCTGACATAGTAAAAACGAGAAGGTCTCCCATGTTGAGATTGTTCTTCGTGATGAAGTCTTCTCATCCTTCGCCGTGCACCCGGGTTCTCCTCCATCCTTTGGACACAACAATGTTGTACGTGCTCCCGAGCGCATGAAACAACACAGTCTTGCCTACTGTCTCGTTGAAGGAATGGCGAATGTTGCATGGTACAAACTGTGTATGCAACCGAGAAACAAGTTAAAAAAGAATTGTAAATAAACATGCTATTTCATATAAAATACACTAAACAGTAAACTAAATAGAGTTGTTTTCTTACCAGTGACTTTATGTTGAGAGTCATGTAGAAAGACACTAAAACTGGATCGACTAAAGTTCTTAGTTGTGCAATTATTTTTGTAGACTGGGCATGTCATCTCGTGTTAAATAATATATATCCTTATTAACATAGCCTATATTAAAATATAATCTCTTGTTAAATAATTTTAAAATGAAGCATACACAAAATATATTCCCTCGCCCTTTAATTTCGATGGTCAACGACGTCAAACTTTGACCATGATTTGTCGCTATAACATGTCCATAGAAATTGTATAAAGATATATGAAATGAAATAATCTTATAAGACGAGTTCAACGGTACCATTTATACATTCTCAATCCATATGGTTTGTTATATATTTAAGGTCAAAGTTGACTATCAAAGACCACCATAAAAATAGCGCGTCTTATATTTTGGGATTGAGGGAGTATATCGTAATTAACATGCTAATAACACTACAAAATTAACACTGCCAATTTTCTTCTAGCAAGACTCCCAAATCAACATATTATATATACGAAATCCTATGAATCAAAGGAGGCCTAAATACTTATGGTTGTAGCCTAAATCCATGTGGATGTGTCCTAAATCAATGTGCATAAGATGCATGGTACCTCACCGGACGGGGCTAGATCAAAGATTTGAGGGTTGGAGATGCAGGATCGACGATGAACGGTTGTCGGTGGATGGGAGGAGATTTGGCGAGGAAAGAAGGCGGCGAAGCCACAGAGCGGCGCAGGGGAAGGCTACGGAGAGTGGGAGGATCTTGCGAGGAAAGTAGGCGCAGCGGCAGCGGCGGCGACGGGCGCGTTGGTATGTAAGCGAGGGGGCTAGGGACAGGAGGTGTGGATTTATACATAGGCAAATGGGGGGGGTATCCCAGTCCCCCTTACGAAATTTTGAGCAACAAATTTATGTTTTCCCGCCAAGCAACAAATGTACTGATGGTCCGGATTTACTCAGGCGGTCCGATAGATGCCATGATGAAAAAAAATCATCTTTTTGAAACAAAAATGAAAATAAAAGGCATGTGCAATCTTGTGAAATCCAGATGAAACATGTATTTTGTGCAAAAAAAACACACGAATTACATGAAGTTAACGCAAAGGAATCATTCGATTGAAGTGCCGATAAGATGTCAGACGCTTTCTGACGATGCACTTCGTTCAATGATAAGTTCAAAGCAAGAAATTCTGCAATTGTCTAATTAATTTACCACAACATTCTGCTGTAATATAGTGACTAAAATCTAATTTCATTTTTTTTTGAAAATTTTAAGTTATTGTTTATGTGCGAAGCAGACCTGGACCCTACGGATATTTGTTTTGACACTCTACTGCCAAGGGTATACAATAGCTGACGTGTGGGTCTACCCGGTCCACTTTGACCGGCGCAAACTCGGAGCATACCCGGACCCCACGGATATTCGCTTTTGACATTTAATCGTCGAGGCTATATAGCCGCTGACCTGTGGGTCTATCTGGTCCACTTTGACCGGCGCAAACTCGGAGTGTACCTGAACCGCACGGATATTTTCTTTTGATACTTAACCGCTGAGGCTATACAACAGCTGACTTGTGAGTCCAGTCGGTCCACTTTGACCCGCGCGAACTTGGAGCGTACCCAGACCCTCTAGACGAATCCGCGTGCACCGGTGCAGAGAGGCACCTCTCCATGAGGGTCTCAGGGGGTCTCTCACCAGGCGTGCCGCCTGGCCGCGAGAGCCTCTACCCACACAAGTGGGAAGCCGCGTGTTAAACCTTTGCACCTGAACTCGCGCGAGTATCAGCCCCATGACGACGGGAGTCTCATGTCCGCACGGTGACTTCAAGTGCTTCTTGGGGGACCGCAGGGTCATGATATCCCCGCGTTGTAATGTAGAGCCTCACCATAGCAGTAAAGGTCATTTTTGCTAACTAGTTCTTATTCCTCAATATGGGTAGTAGGTAATCAAAGATAAGAATGCTAGCACAGACTGCACATGTTTCGCAATAAAGGAGGAGTGACTATGGTACCAAATACGCTCATTGTGCGATCCACGGAAAGAAAAAAGGGTTGTTTTGGCCTTCGTGACCTCCCACTACTTCATCTACCAAAATGATTAGGCATATCTCCTTTTTTCTAGCATTAAACCTGCTCATGATGGAATGGAAAGCAATAAATTGTTCAAGAAGAAGTAAATAGTTCAGCTTGAAACCAAAGTCCAGAGTTCTTCCTTCATGCTTGCTTCCCAGTCGATGGGACTGTTTCGGTATTATCCCCCTCGGCTCCGATAGAATTAGGTAAGATAAAATAAGATTGTAAAGTCCTAAATTAGACCAATTCCGTCTTCTAGAATAAGAAAAAAGTGCTCCCAAATTGATCTAATCCTTTAGAATGATAATTTATCTTTATTCAGTAATAACTTAATCTTGCAATAAAACACTCTTGCTTGGTCATTGCCATTCGGGGTTATGCGAGTGGGAGTATTAAATAAAAGGAATATTATAGCAGGAGCAACCAAACTGGTTACCGAAATTGGGGAGAATTTCCCTTTTCGAATTACCCTAATTAGGACTCTCTATGTCAGCCCCTTGACGGGGCAATGTGGGGCTCTCGAAAAGACGGTAGATGCCTTCCCCTAAAAAAAACTAGCCCGTATCTTCCTAGTCCTTGTTGCCATCCCTACTCGACTTTACTCGACTATTTAAAAAAAGCTACTACTTGAATGCATACTTTTACTATTCTTTAAAGAAAAAACACACACTATTTATGAGTTTGTGCCCCACCAACACAGCAAAAGAACGCTCGCCAAAGTACTCTTCAGCTGAAGAACTCTCTTTGGGACAAGGGCATCATTAAAGCAAAGAAATCAGAAGAAGAAGCAGTCAGTAATGCAGTGCGTGTGCGAACTATGTTATTGAATCGGCCATAAAAACCTAAAATGAAGGAATAGGAGGTCTGGGATAAGCATGTATTGGAGGAGGGTTTACCAATAAGTCAATAGCTATCCTTCGCTATCTGGGGCTAGCTCACTCTATGAGATAAGTTTCATGTATGGTTCGAAGCAGTTAACTCCCTTTTAAGGAGCAATCGATCAGCCCCGACGATACCAGCAAGTCCGTCTTCACGGCGTTACGGCTGAATGGATGATGATTCATCAACGGGCACAGGAAAATTCAAAGCGGAAACGAAGCCTCAAGGGATGGGTGAAAGTCTCCTAGGAACGTGTCGTCTGCGCATCTGATGAACGAGAAGACCGTTCGAGGCAGCCCATGATAGTAGTACTCGAATGATGGTAAATCTAGCCACAGGTGAGTAAGTATCCAAGAAATGCCTACTTTTGCTGCTATGCGGATGGAGGACTTTTGGGCCTGGCATTACGATAAATCAAGACAGTTCTCTGTCCGTTCTGCTTACCGGATGTTGATAAAAACGAAGTATTGAACTTCACCCTCTTGTGCTTGCCAAAGATGCAATGCTCACAGAACTTCAGCTTGCCCACTTGTCGCCTCGGCAAACCCCTCTTCTTTCTTCGGGAGCGCGCATCTATTACTTCTTCTCGAGAACGCCTCGCGAGCGGGGGCTAGGATCGGTACCAGTGCACGGGTGAGACCTAATCAAAATAAACCCAAGTGATAGAGCTCTGTGTAAACGGGTCGCTACTGTACACAGCACCTATTCCAAGTCCTTGGTACTGACTTCCTCCCAAGGTATCCACGAGAAGAGCACCAGACACGCACTTTCGCTCACTGCAGAGACAACCGCCCGCCTCGCGAAGTAACCATGCAGGAACTTCCACAAGGAAGAAAAGGACACCTCGACAAGGGACAACTACAAGGACGCTCATAGGCACAACTAGCCACACAAAGGACATCGAACTTTTAGTGCTAAGTCTAAATTCTCCCTCACTGACTCTACAGAGGATTCACTTGCAAAAATAGTAGGAAAAAAAGAGCACATTTCCTTCATATTTCATGCATAAGATACATTCGGGTACATAGGTGTGCTGCAGATCTACTACGAAGAAAAAGGGGGCTAAAACCTGGAGGGAGCTACTATGTGGTGTTGGGAACCCCAAGAGGAGGGTGTGATGAGCACAGCGGTAGGAGTTTTCCCCTTAGTTAAGAACAAGGGTTATCAATCCAGTAGGAGAAAGAGAATCGTCGGAAGGTTGATGCCACTGACGGTGGTGCTGGCGCTTCACCAGTGTCAGCAACAACGTGGAACCTGCACACAACACAACCAAAATACTTTGCCCCAACGGTACAGTGAGGTTGTCAATCTCATCGGTCTTGCTGAAAACAAAGATTAGACGTATAGTGTGGAAAATAGTGTATGCTTGCAGTAAGTAAAGAAAGCAGGAAAATGTTGTGGTTTGTTTAACAGTGTGAAAAAATAGACCGGGGTTCATAGTTTCACTAGTGGTGTTTCTCCATAAAATATAGCATGCTGGGTGAACAAATTACAGCTGGGTAATTGACAAATAGAGATTGCACCGTAGTGCACAATATAACATGAAGATTACTATGATATTTAGTGCGGGCATTATAGCAAGATACATAGACCGACATCCATCTACATCTATGACTAATAATCCACCATCAGGTTATCATCTGAACCCCCTTACACTACTAAGAAAATGGCTATAGATGGATTAGCATCAGTGGCGCACCATGTAGCCGTGCGCCACTGATATGGTTGGGAGGAAACAGGTCCAGGCATCAGTGGCATCACCATGTGTTCATGATCCACTGATGCTCATAGCATCAGTGGCGCACCGTCCACAGATGCGCCACTGATACCTCGCACCCATGTATGTCCATTAGTATCAGTGGCGCACCAGTGCATAGTGCGCCACTGATTCTCCATAGCATTAATGGCGCACCATGCATGGTGCGCTACTGATACCTGACACCCATGTATGTCCATTAGTATCAGTGGCACATGGTGTAAGGTGCACCATTGATGCTATGAAGAATCAGTGGCGCACCATGCATGATGCGCCACTAATACTAATGGACATACATGGGTGCCAGGTATCAGTGGCGCACCAGTGAGCAGTGCGCCACTGATGCTCTGGTCAAACTATGGTCAAACTAGTCAAATGGTGGTCAATATATGGTCAAACTATTCAAATTTTGGTCAAACTTTGGTCAACGGGTGGTCAAACTAGTCAAACTATGGTCAACATGTGGTCAAACTATTGAATGATGGTCAACTATTCAAACTATGGTCAAACGCTGGTCAATGTGTGGTCAATGTATATTCAAACTATGGTCAAACTATTCAAACTATGGTCAAACTCTGGTTAATGTGTTGTCAAACTAGTCAAACTCTAGTCAATGTGTGGTCAAACTATTCAAACTTGGCTCAAACTTTTCAAATTATTGTTATCAAACTCAAACGGTAAATGTGTGACATCATGCTCAAGGGCTTAATAGGATTGATATGATACATATATCAATAAGTTATAACTTCTTTCCCGGGACAGAAGTCGAATGGAACTAAGATGTTAATCGTGCTAGGGTTGATGAGGAATCAGTGGCGCACCACACTGGTGCGCCACTGATGCTCTGGAGTATCAGTGGTGCGCCACTGATTGTCCAAAGTGGTGCGCCGATGATGCCCTTTTTCCTAGTAGTGTTAGGTATTAAGTTGCAAGCAACAGATAATTGCATTAAACAAAGTGTGTAATGTAAGCAATGATTATGCACGCGGGCACTCTCACTGCTGTTTTCTCCCTAATGGCAACAACACATCCTCCCCCTTCACGTTTCTGTCACTCAAGGCAACAAGGAGGCATGAACCCACTATCAAGCATAAATACTCCCTCTTGGAGTCACTAGCAACTACTTGGCCAGAGCAACCACTAGCAACGGAAAGCATGCAAGATCACAAATAACATATGCAATAAAGACTATAATCAACTTGGCATAAGGTCAATATTCATCGGATCCCAGCAAACACATCATATAGAATTACATAAGATCAATCTTGATCATGATAGGCAGCTCACGAGATCTAAACGTGGAGACATATGAGGAGGAGACAACCATCTAGCTATAGCTATGAACCCGTAGTCCAGGGATGAACTACTCACGCATCACTCCGGAGGCAGGCATGGTGACGTAGAAGCCTCCGGTGATGATTTTTTCTCCGGCGGGGTGCCGGAAAACAGCTCCAGAACCCTCCTGATCTAGGGTTGACGTTGACGGCGGCTGCGGAACTTTTTCGGGGATTTTGATCAGGTGCTTATGGTTTTCCATCCGGGGGGCTTAAACGGGTGAAAGGGCAAAGGCGGTGGAGCTCCAGGGCCCCCACACCCATAGGTGGCGCGGCCAGGGGGACCCGCGCCACCCTATTGTGTGGCCCCCTGTTGCCCCTCTTCGACTCCTCTTCGGTGTTCTGGATGCTTCCGGGGAAAATAGGAACTTCAGGCTTTGTGGGGTCCAATTCCGAGAATGTTTGCAGAACAACTTTTCCGAAACCAAAAACAGCAGAAAACAGGGAACTGGCACTTGACATCTTGTTAATAGGTTAGTCCCGGAAAACGTATAAAAATGCTATAAAGAAAGGAGAAAACATGTAGCAATTGGCATAATATCATCATGGAGCATCAGAAATTAGGGATACGTTTATGACGTATCAAGCATCCCCAAGCTTAGTTCCTACTCGTCGTCGAGTAGGTAAACGATAAAACAATAATTTCTGAGGTGACATGCTACTAACATAAACTTGATCAACCTAATGTAAAAGCATATGCATGCTGAGATCATAAAACTTTAAACAAATGCATGATAAATAAAACTTTAATGATAATCATAGCAATTACTTTGCATCATGAAGAGTAACTCAAATAAAGGATCATGAATAATAATGCAAAGAAAGGTAAACGTTTGTTTCAGGTATAGAGAAATCATGGCAAAGTGATATTTCGATAGTCCTTAAGAGTGGGGCAAAACATAAATGCCAGGACACCTTCAAAGTTCATGAGGAAGACTAGAACAAATAATTTAAGAACAAATGATATCACATCATGAAGTAATTATTGATGCTTATGGGACAAATGCACATAGAACTCAGAATGGCAAAAATGCTCTCTCAATTGTGCATAAAGTTAGAAGATGGAGACTCAACATAAAAGTAAAAGAAAGGCCTTTCGCAGAGGGAAGCAGAGATCATTCATGTGCTAGAGCTTTTATTTTATTAAACAGAGGTATTAAAAGTTTGACACTCCTCCCAACCATCTTTCACAAACAATGGCTAACCGTATCCTCGGGTGCCTGCCAACAATCACATACCGTGGAGGAGTGTCGTGGGATAATCACGGCAGATGTTACCAGGGGTAACTGATCTTGGGGCAAGTCGACACAGGCGTTCGGGAGAGGGTTTAGCTCAAGAGAAGACATGGTACAACTTGATCTGACAGCCGGCAATCGAAGTCGCCGGATCTCTATTCTCGATACAATAACTCGATTTAGGGTTTATACTGGATACTCGATATCACACGATATTGCTAGGGTTCTTAGATCTCTGTCTAAACTACCTCCGGGGGTCGGTTTATAAAGCACCCGTACCCCCTGGCTTGTCCTACAAGGCGTACCCTGAATCCTACCCGGACACGGCGCACTAACCCTAACTTGCCTTTACAGTAACCCACAATCCGGGTCATTGGGCCTACAAGCTTGGGCCTTCACAAGTTTCCCTATCCTTAGCCGGATCCTGCACATCATCCCTTGAGCCGGGTTATTCCTTGGAGCTTGGCCTACCGGGTTAGCATCCCCCTGTCAGTAGTCCCCAGAATAGCCTGGGCTTCACGGATCTCCTTGAAGCGCTTGCTATTCCCTGCAAAGATATCGATCATACGGGTATATGAAGATCGGGTTAAGATGTTTTAATATTCAGCTAGGCCTTGCTCCTTGGCGGCCATGCAATAACCTCAGCTTTCCCTCCAAACACCTTGGTTCAAACTTCTGGGTCCAAACCATAATAATAACTCCAAGATCCTATGCTCGATAACCAATCCCGTCATCACGGGACGAATCCCCTTCTTCCTTTTATCCGGATGCTTTGCTCAATACTTGGCGCACATCTCGCAGAAACTTTAAATAAATAGCCGTTTACCCCCTCCATTCTCGGCTTCCACTCACCAAACCGAGCTTATCCATTTGCACTATAAAAAAGCCCTTAGGAGTGACCCGAACCCTAACGGCTCATTTCCTCCATTCCATTCCTTTCTCCCTCTGAGCTCTCCTTCTCCCTGAGCGCCACCACGGAAATCCCGCGCTCGTCACCGGAACCCATCGCCCGGAGATTACGCTCCGCCACCATTCGCCCCGCGCCGCCGCCAAGATCCGCCGGCGAATCCTCATCCGGCCCACCAAGAACCGCGAAGGGACACCAAGCCTGCGCCATCTGCCTCCGCAAGGCTTCCCTCAGATCTCCTCCGGTAAATCTTTTGCACCTATCAATTTGCCCTCTCAACCTTTGATTTTTTCCTCAGATTAGATCCAGATCGGTCCGCCTCGGATTTCTTGACTAGGCCGAATTAGAATACCCATAAACTCTTCTAGCTCGCACTCAAGACAAAGCGCATGCTCCAATCCGCTCCCCTACTACCCACAATCATTATTCTTGCCACAAATCCAAAAATAAAACTTCCAATCTAGGCTCGAACCACCCAAATTTTCCGCCTTCGCATCAATCACCCGGCTAGACCATTCCTTTTCAGTTACTTTTATTCGCGTCTGGAACTTAAGCCGCCATCCATTGTATTCAAAAGGCTCCTTCAACATTTAGATCCCATAAATTTCACCACAATGCCTGATACCCGGAAACTTTCAAACTTTGCTCTGCATGCTAACACCCGGATCTCCCGTAACTTTTCATACCTCAATGCTATCCGGCCTATACTTAGCCGGCTCGCAACTTTCATGTCTTAATTTCCTTCTTACCTTGTGCTCTGCAGGCCAGCCATATGGCTCCCAAGAAACAGGGGAAGACCCCAACCAAGGCCAAAGCCACCAACACCATTTCCGCCAACTGGGCGCGGTCTATGGTCACAAAGGCCAAGTTGGAGGAGCTGGTGGAACTGGGAATTCTTCCTCCTCAGGAAAATATCCAATGGAGGGTACCGGGTAAGGAGACCCGGCCCACCCCTACCAAAGATGAGGTAATCTGTTTCGTGGATCACGTGACCCGGGGTTTTCGACCACCGGGTCACCCCTTTTTCCGTGACATACTGAGCCACTACGGCCTTCGTGTCTTTGATATCGGACCCAACTCTGTGCTAAATATTTCCCATTTTATTGTCCTCTCCGAATCCTACTTGTGCACTCCGCCAAGTCTAGCTCTTTTCATTGAGCTTTTTCAATGCAAACCATGCCGCGAAAGCGGTGATGGGGCGCTTCTCACTTGCGGCGGGGTTTCGATCCAACGCCGCAAAAACTCTCTAATGCCACCCCTCACCCTCAATTCCCATGTCAAGCATTGGCAGCTCTCGTACTTCTACTGCCAGGACACTTCCCCACCCGGCCAAAAGAAACTGCCGGGTTACTCGGAGGGTCTTCTTGATATTTCCGATAAGTTTAGCGCCTTCGCCCCTAACTCGGATAGGGAGGCAATTCAACCCTTGCTAGCCAAAATTGCTACTCTTACAGCCCAGGGCCTCATCGGGCTCAATCTAGTAAAGACCTGGGTCGATTTTAGGATTCAGCCCAACTCCATCCGCACCAAGTTGATGTGCGAGTATTCAGGAGAACCTTCCGATCCGCTCCGATACTCCGATAACATCTTCGCACCTGGCGACACCCATAAAACCATCAAAGGTTTTTTGACGGAAAAGCTCGAGGTAATCCGGAACATATCCGGGTTAGAGCCCTTCACGCTTGAAAACCCCGCCCCTGAGGTAAAAGTCCGACTCTAACGCCCTTACTTTCATTCTTTCCACTTGATACAGTTGGTAACCTGTGTATTAACACCTTTCAGGCTAATGACGACTTTTGGAAAATCAACGCCTCCCCTAGCTCCGAAAGTCCAGAGGAGCAAGAGGCCGTTCACTCGGATGAAGGTACTCTTCGAATTCTATTTGGTTCCTTCGAACTCGTCATAACCCCTTCATTTTCAACCATAACTTTGATGATATTTCAGAACAAGAGGATGCTGAGGAAGAAAACTCGGATGGCAAAGTAGAATCTGCCAGCGACGAGGACGAACCGGAACCGGCAACCAAAGCCGGATCCAAAAGAAAAGCTCAAGAGGCCCCTTCCAAGGTTTCATATCCCCTCCTCGCATTCAATTCACGTCACCTTAATGATATACCTGAGTTATTTTGACATTATTCCACTGGCCATTCTTGAAGGAGTCGCCCATGATCAAGCGTAGGTCAACTCGAAATAACCCGGGTGACAACGTCATCAACCCGGGTATTTCTTCGACCCCCATTCGGCGGGCTGGTAATTATTCTATCTTTTCTCGGCCGGCACATTCCCCTTGAACTATTCTTATATGACATCTAACCTGACAATTTTCAGCCTCTCCCGAGTCTGATGACGGGTTTCCTTGTGACTTCGCGGTGAACACCGGGTAAGATCCCCTTCCGGACGCTCTTCCACACTTCACCACCCTTTCCTGACCGCGTATTTTAACTGCTTCTTGATAACATTTTACAGGGCCACGGTCGTCATTAGCGACCAAGAGGGCATGGAAGACGAGGGCCCGGGTCAGGGGAGCCCGGCCGATAAGACTACTGTCGTGTCTGGCGGTGAAAAGCAAACCTCGCCGATTAAACCGGACGCCCAAGAAACCGAGTATCCAATTGCTTCCCATGCGAGCAAGAAGAAGAAAGCCACAACCTTGGGTGCCGAAGGAGTGTCGGATTCCAATGCACAAATGACCCGGGTTCCGCCTCCTTCTAAGAAGAAAACCTCTTCTCGGAATTCCCAAGGCCCCGGGTCTTCTGATACGGGTAAAGATACTTTTGATCAATTGATGAACACGCTCCTCACCATGAAGGCTTCAGAGGGCGATATTTTAGAGCGCATGGCTGCAGAGCACCAGGTAAAAGCGCTTGTCATCTCATATTGCATATCTAGTCCCCAAGTTCCGAGTATGACTTGCAAAAGTTATGCTTGGTACTTCACGCCAAATTTATCTTATCATAACATCCCACTAATGCTTGCCCTCCTTTCTACTTACAGGCACAGATAACTCGGTCTGATGAAACTTTACTGAAGACCGAACAACGTCTTCTCGCCGAGATAAAACGACGGGAAATCCTTGAGGATGACATGGAAGCTTTGAAGAAGGATGTTTCCAAATATAAGAAGAAGTGCCACACCGCTCGGACCGACTTGAAGAATTTATCGGATCAAATCACCGACACTTACCAGATCTTACTGAGTAAGTTTTTGTCTGCCGACTAACTTCATGCTTCTTGTTATGCACCACTCTGGGTTACTGATGCCTTCTTGCTTCTGTTTCAACTGCAGGTGCCAACCTTGCACCTCCAGAGGAAGATACTATTGCCAAGGCTAGGACCCTGAAGACTGTGCTCCGGACTTTCTTTGCCGGCACAAAATTTATATTGGACGCCATACATTGGCCCACAGAAGCCTATCCGGGTGAAGAGAATCTTGTCCAAGCCTGCTCCACTGTGCCTGGCTGGATTGAACTTTGGAAACGTTCGTCCTGCCGAATTGGAATAACCCGGGCGTTGACCTTGGCCAAAGCCTACTTTCCGAAGCTTGACCCGGCGAAGATAATATCCGGGTTTCCCGAGTTTAAGGCGGATGGTGCCAAATTTACGCCCAAGGACTTCAAGGCCATTCAGTCAGCAGTGCGCCCCTCGGCTACCTCTTTAGCCGATAGCTTGGACCTGAATACGCTAATGGCTGCGTATGACGCCGATGGCAAAGTTATCACAGAGGAAGCACCCCCGCCCTTGGACCTCTTGGAGAAGTGGGCTGATCACTCGGCCAAAAAGAAGGAGGCAACCGCGAAGAGGGAGGCCGAGTTAAAATCAGGGCCATCCGCCTCTACACCGTCCGTCCTTCCGCCCATCCGCCCTGGCGCGGTGAGTCCGGGTGGTTCTGCCAGGAAAGCTAAGCAGCAGGCCCAGGAGCAAGACCCGGAAGATCGCACTCAGGAGGCCGAGTAGGGTGATGATGTCATAATACCTTAATCACGTGGGACCTTTTCATTTGAACTATTTATCCTGCCAATGGTGCGCTTGTGCACTTCTGATACCGATGCCATAACTTGTAATGTACTTCTATTCGGTGACATATTTTTGCGGCTTTCCCTGCTCTTTGATAATCGTGCTATTTTGTCTGTTCTTTTGAACTTGTTCTTGATACCCAGCTTTCTTTTTACCTCCCTTTGTAAGACTCGGTTTTCCGAGACCAGGAGTTTTAATACGTGGGCTTTTTCTTTAAGTCCCCAAGACTCGGATGGTGAGGTTTTTCGAACTGCGATAGCCAAGTAGTTTGTTTCTGTTTCGAAGTCCCCCAGCCCCCATGACCCAAAGTTCGAGTAATGGGGGTGTGGCCTTTCTGAGAGAACAAATTATTTTTTACCGAGTCGCAAACCTAAAGCCATTCCGTGTAAGTACTGAAGTTATGCTTGATAATTGTTGAGTTTCCGGCTTTTAGCCTTGTACTCTGCATAAACTTGTGGTTTAGATGACCCTTTTAACTATCTTGTACTGTAAGCCGGCTTTCGCGTGGATACCATGTTGTTACATCCATACGAGAACAGTGTCAGGCAAGTCCCATTGGGCTCCATGGCTGATTGTAATCGTAAGCGAACGAATCATGCCACTTTAGTGCGAGTCACATCAAGCTTAAGTAAGATAAGTCAAGAAAAGTTGGCTTCTTTGCCCAGTCATAAGATTGCAGCCGTGCTCGTTTGCGAGTAATCGGCCCTTATAACTTATAGCTATCTATGCCGGGTCATTCGGGTTAGTGGTTGGTTACCTGAGCAACCAACCCCCAAGACCTACATGCAATCGATGCTTTTGATGATACTGAATTATCGATGTCGCAGGGATACTACTTACTTGTAATCAGGGTGTAATGATATAGGACTTGATAACCATCTCTTTATTGATACTAGAAATTTTGGATCAGCAGGCCGCCTCATTAAAAACCTTCCAGTCCCCTTAGGTACCCTGGGTAGGAAAAGAGCGCGTCTGAAACCTGCTGCCCATTACATTGTTTAGTTCCTCATAAGCGCTGGTCCCGGTCTGGCTTGACCAATGCACATTCTCCATATGTTGGATCTTTTCCTGATGAGTACCGGGTTTGCTAGCCAACCCGGGTGGGGTGTTCCAATGACCTGGCTGGTTGTAAGCGGCCGTGTGGCTTCTTCCTTTACAGCGGGCCGCTTGGGGGAATCATCCTCGATTAAGGCCACCATTTTAGCATCTTGCGTTGCCTTGGATTTTGTTCTTTCGCCTTCAGTACTCGGCCTTTTTGATGTGGCTATATCCTCCGGGTCTGCTTGAGATCGGTAGTGCTTGAGTTCTTCTTTTCTACAGGCCTGCTCGGCCATTGCTGCGTCTCCTTCGTCACATTCAGCTGCGTAGTGCAGGCATGGTGACGTAGAAGGCTCCGGTGATGATTTTTTCTCCGGCGGGGTGCCGGAAAACAGCTCCAGAACCCTCCTGATCTAGGGTTGACGTTGACGGCGGCTGCGGAACTTTTTCGGGGATTTTGATCAGGTGCTTATGGTTTTCCATCCGGGGGGGCTTAAACGGGTGAAAGGGCAAAGGCGGTGGAGCTCCAGGGCCCCCACACCCATAGGTGGCGCGGCCAGGGGGACCCGCGCCACCCTATTGTGTGGCCCCCTGTTGCCCCTCTTCGACTCCTCTTCGGTGTTCTGGATGCTTCCGGGGAAAATAGGAACTTCAGGCTTTGTGGGGTCCAATTCCGAGAATGTTTGCAGAACAACTTTTCTGAAACCAAAAACAGCAGAAAACAGGGAACTCGCACTTGGCATCTTGTTAATAGGTTAGTCCCGAAAAACGTATAGAAATGCTATAAAGAAGGGATAAAACATGTACCAATTGGCATAATATCATCATGGAGCATCAGAAATTAGGGATATGTTTATGACGTATCAGGAGCTATTCCCCATCCATGGCCATCGAAGAAGGAAAAACTACGACTAACCGCGGCTGAACCTGTCTCGCCACAGCTAAGAGATATGGTCGGCCGAGGAAGGAGGCGCCAAGGAGAAGGAGGAAGAAGAGGATACTGGGCGGAGGCTGAATGATCCGAATCGTCAGACCTTCCCTCTAGGAAAAGGCACCCAAAGGCCTTCAGGCCTCCGCCGAGTCCGACTCGTCGCCCTCCACCTGGACAACCGATGAATCTTCTTCGTCCTCCTCTTCAGTGACACCGTCTTCATTGTCGTCGCCGCTCTTGTCGCTACTCCCACTCTTGACGCATCACTATCCACACTCGTCGTGGCGCCTGAAGACCTTCACAAAGAGCATGTCCCCTCCATCGAAGTGAAGATGGCAAACCTGGCTCTCGTCCAGCTTCTGGGCGTGAGCGAAGATTTTCCACCCCCCTCGACAATGACAGGTGGCATGCGGAGCAGAACTCCGCTGAAGCCCGCCAGGGTCCATTGATGCAACCCACCACCTGGAGCCAGAATCCACGGGGCGGGTTGCGGCCGAGGGACCCCGCGAAGGAGTCTAGGAGCCTCGGGCTGCTGCGGAGGCAGCCGCAGAGGGAAACCAAAAACTCGTGCGCTAGCCGGCGGGTGTCCTCCGCCCAGCGGGGGAGAGGATTCCCCATCATGCCGCGGCCGCGTGAAGCTCGGCCGCCACGACCGCGCTGGCCACGGGCGCTCGCCCCTACTCGAGTCGAAGATCCCTCCGGCTCATCCGCAGCCACTAGGGTGCGCCGTGCGCTGCTGATACGTCATAAACGTATCCATTATTGCTGATGTTCCATGTTGTTTTCATACTATATGCTACATGTTTCCCTTACACTTTATTCCTTTTTTTATCAATTTTCTGGGATTAACCTATTGACAAGATGCCACAGAGCCAGTTCCTGTTTTTTGATGTTTTTGGTTTTAGAAAAGTTGTTCTAGAAATATTCTCGGAATTGGACGAAACAAAACCAGAAGTCTTAGAAAGTCGTCGCGCACACGGAGTCCGGAGGGGGGCCACAGGGTCCCCACACCATAGGGCGCCCCCCTTTAGCCGCACCCAAGGATGGTGTGGGCCCCTGGAGACCCATCGACATTGCCCTCTCGTCTATTTATACCTCTCGGGAGGTTAACCCTAAAGACACGAGCCTTTTCCACCAAAAACATCCGCAGCCGCCGTCATCGTCAACGCTAGTTCAGGAGGGTTCTGAACCTCTCCCCGGCACCCTACAGGGAGGGGGGAATCATCACCGGAGGGCTCTACATCACTATGCCCGCCTCCGGAATGATGCGTGAGCAGTTCATCCTTGGACTACGGTTCCATAGCAGTAGCTAGATGGTTGTTCTCTCCTCTTTATGCCTCATGTTTAGATCTTGTGAGCTGCCTAACATGATAAAGATCATCTTATTGTAATGCTACATGTTATGTTTGCTGGGATCCGATGAATATTGAATGCTATATCCTATGATTATCAATCTATCATGTTCTTTCATGTCTATGTTATTTATGATCTTGCATGCTCTCCGTTGCTAGTAGATGCTCTGGCCAAGTAGATGCTTGTAACTCCAAAAGGGAGTATTTATGCTCGATAGTGGGTTCATGCCTCCCTTTTACTCATGCTCGAGTGACAGAAACGTAACGGGTGGGGAATGTGTTGTTGCTATTAGGGAGAAAACAACGATGTTTACATTGTTTACATTAAACACTTTGCTTAATGCAATTATCTGTTTCTTGCAACTTAATACCCAAGGTTTGCTCGGATGACATTCTGGGGGTGGATTATTAGTCATAGATGCAGTTGGATAACGGTCTATGTATATTGTTGTAATGCCCGCATGAATCACATAGTAATCATCATGTCATGCATATGCACTATGGTGCAGCCTTTATATCTGTCAATTGCCCAGCTGTAATTTGTTTACCCAACATCTTATCTATCTGTTTTGGCGAGACACCACTAGTTAACTGTGGACCACGATTTACTTCCTTTATACTAATAGTACAACCACTACAATCACTATTTTCATAATGTTCCTACTGTCATCATTGTTCTCTTTTCATCTACTGCAAACAAGTATTGTTTTTCACACCATACGTTTAACCTCATTGTTTTCAGCAAAACCGATGAGATTGACAACCTCACTGCTTCGTTGGGGCAAAATGCTTTGATTGTGTTGTGTAGGTTCCATGTTGCTTCTGATCCAGTAGTGCGCCCTGCCAACATCAGCTCCATCAACCTTTGGAAGTGATTTCTTTCTCCTACTGGTCGATTCAACCTTGGTTTCTTTCTGAGGGAAAACTTGTCGCTGCACTCTTCGCACCCTACACTTGGGGTTTCCCAACGCCAGCCATCAGCTACGCCAGGGGACGGAGCCAGAGTCCGCCAGTGCGCCTCGACCACCTCGTCTACCGCGAGCCATGCGACACCTCTATTCTCTCTCTCTACAGGTGAAGAACTGGGAGTGGAAAGGAACGAAGATGGCATTGGGTGAGAGGGGGACAGTCCCTCCCATTTATACACGGGCTATGGAACGGCAACGCCCCCGCTCTGTCTTCCCGCTGGCCCATACATCGAAGAAAAATGAAGGCACGTCCCAAGAGAGGATGTGACCAGACGCCAAGATAATTACTACACTGCGGCGCCCCACCAGAGCAGTCATTAGGATGGGACGTTTCCTCCACGCGTGGGAGATTGTGGGATTCCCACGAACCGTCGCGCCACGTGTCGCGGCTCGCGCTGCAGCTTAAGGGACCAAGCCGCTTCGCCTCCTCTTGATGCGCGCGCTTCATGGGCCCGGGGGCTACAGTCGGACCTACGGATACCAGGGGATCCTGGGCCGTCTGATGCTGACCCAAACTACGCGGTACAGAAGGAGTCCGTACCGGCTCACCACAGGAGATGGGCATGCTAGGCTCATTCTCGCTAAGGAAAATCCTCTGGAGAGGAGCTTTGCTCGCCAGTTCCACCTCTCAACATTGAGGAGGAGCCCTGCTGTGTCCACGCTCCTCATCGGAAGAACCCCTGCCCGTTGGGGGACAACCCATGTGGGGGTGATGTCCGAGCCTATGCGCGAGTGATGGAGGTCCCGCAGGGCGACAGGGCGGATTTAGCCACAGTTGTTGTTTTCGTGTATAAAACAAAGAGCACCACTGCGTGGGCCAAAGCTTTGGCCGAGGATTTCATCTTTGGTGCAAGGAGACCAGTCCACCGCTACAAAACGGAGGCAATGTCACCGGACGCCCCTGATACGTCCATTTTGCATCACTGTTTTATATTGTTATTTTCTGTTATTCGTCGATATATTTCATGTTATGATGCATCACTTATGTTATTTTATCTTATTTTGCATGTTTCATAATTTTTGGAGAATAAACACCGGAACCAGAAATCTGATGGAAAAAAGCACCGTCGAGATACCCTATTTCAAAAGATCATAAGAAGATAGGAGATACCAGAGGAGGTTTAGAAGGTCCGGGAGGAAGTGAGCCCGAAGGGCACCCGGAGGGGGGGCACCTGGGGCCCACACCACCAGGCGGCGCCCCCTGGTCACGCCTGGGGGTGGTGTGCCCCCTGGCCCACTCATGGGCGCCCCCTTTTGCGTACTTGACCCCGAGGGAGCGGAAAACACCAGAGAGAGAAAAGCTCTCTGATAGGGAGAAATCTGCCCACGAAATTCCTCCCCGGAGAGGGGAAATCATCGCCAACGTCATCGTCATCACTCCGGGCATCATCAAGATCGTCATCGTCATCATCATCACCACCAGCACCATGACCCTCATCATCCACCTTCATCCCTTTGTAACTATTAGGGGTCTCTATCGTTGTTTTACATTAGATCTCTCTCCCGGTGTGGATTACTTATTAGTAGTTAATGCTTGTGAGATTTATCGGTGTTAGCACAGATTCTTATTATCCATTATATCACCTCTGATTATGATCCATATGATGTCTTGTGAGTAGTTTGTTTAGTTCTTGAGAACATGGGAGAAGTCTTGATGTTAGTAGTGAAGTTATGTTGAAGTAATATCTCGTGGTTCGGTATTTAAGTTGTGGTGCTATTCTTCTAGTGGTGTCATGTGAACGTCGACTACATGATACTTCACCTTTATGGGCCTAGGAGGATGCATTGTGTATTTGGATACTAATTGTGGGGTTGTCGGAGTGATAGAAACCTAAACCCCCGTTAGGAAACCAATGCATGAGGGAGTGTAGGATCCCGGAGTTTTAAGGTTGTGGTTAGATTTATCTTAATTACTTTCTTGTATTTGCGGATGCTTACGAGGGGTATAATCACAAGTATATATTAGTCCTAGTTGGGTGGTGCATTAGCATAGGTTCACCCACACAACACTTCACGAACCAATTCATATTAATCAACCGTAATGAGACGAAAGCACTTGACAAAATTCCCATGTGTCCTCGAGAATGTTTGGTAGTCATAAGTAGAACAAACGGCTTGTCCTTTGCTCTAAAAAGGATTCGGCCACTCACTGCAATATTATTTACTGCACTTTATTTAGTCGCACTTTATTTATCTGCTATATCAAAAACCTCCAAAAACCCGTTTGCTAGTGTTTACAGTGAATCCTCTATCCAACCTGCTTGTCAACACCTTCTGCTCCTCGTTGGGTTTGACACTCTTATTTATTGAAAGTACTACGATACACCCCCTATACTTGTGGGTCATCAAGACTATTTTCTGGCGCCGTTGCGGGGGAGTGAAGCGCTATTGGTAAGTGGAATTGGTAAGAGAAACTTTTACTGTGAGTGTTGTTTTTATTTCTGTCTGCTGCTTTATTTCATTATGGAGAATATTTTTGGTTCTCTGTTTAGGGGTACTTCTACCGTTATTGCTAGGGTAGTATTAAAAAACGTTATCTTCTGAATTAGATCCTTATAAAATACCTATGAAAATTGTTGGACGTGTTATGGATAACTGCTATTATGGTGATGGAACTGTCCATTCCGGTGATCATTTTCTCTTTATACATGAATTATGCGAGTTATTCAGGTGTGCAGGTATTACAATGGATCAAGTTAAAAGTAAATTATTTTCTTTATCGCTGAAAGGAAGAGTCGCTGAATGGTTCAAATTGCTGAAGAATGGTGAATATATTGGATGGGAGGAAATTGTTCCTCTCTTTTATTCTAAATTTTATCTCCTAGTGAGATTCATAAAGACTGGAATGGAATATATAATTTCGGGCCTCATGTTGGAGAGAGTATTTCCCAAGCATGGGGGAGAATTAAGTTATTAATGCTCAAATGTCTTGTTCATGAACTCCCGAGTAATATTGTTATGAATAATTTTTATGCAAGGCTTTCTCTTCATGTTAAGGATTTATTGGATGTTTCTTGTTCTGGATCATTCACACGTATGAAGGAATAAGCTAAATGGGATCTTCTTGACCATATTCAGGAGAACACCAAAGGATGGAGAACGAAAAAGGTAGAAAGTCAGGTATAAACTATGATTATGAATGCATTAAATCTTTTATGGGAACCAATGATTTCTATAATGTTAGTGCTGTTTGTGGTCTTGATTCTCAAATCTTTGCAAACTGTCTTAAAGATTTTGCATCCTATCTTGATATTCCTAAGAAGGAATTTAGCAAGTACCATGCACCTTATAAAGATATTGTTCCTGCTAGTAATATAGAAATGCATGATGTTAATCATGTTGTTTCTGAACCTTATGTTGAAAAAATGCCTTTCCATGCTAAGGTGAAAGAACACTCTATGGTGGCTAGTGTGGTTAATAAGAGTAATAAGAAATATGTTGAACCTGATGAACAAATAACTGTTGAACCTGTTGTAGCAATAGTAAAAGATTTTGTTTGTGGAAATGTAGAGGATGAACACATTGTCTTCTGTGAGGATGCTTCTAATATTGTTTCCCATCCTCATAAACCTAAGAAAACTAGTGTTCCTGTGCTTTCTGTTAAGATTGGCGATGATTGCTATTATGGTTTGTGTGGTATTGGTGATAGTTCCAGTGCCATACCTTATGAGCTTTATAGAGAAATTATGCATGAAATTGGTTCTTGTGAGCTTGAAGATACTGATGTGATTATTCAGTTTGCTAATAGAGAAATTGTCTTTCCGATTGGTATTGTTAGAGATGTGGAAGTTTTATGTGGTAAGACTAAATATCCCAGTGATTTTCTAATACTTGGTAAGACTGCTAGTAAAACTTATCCTATTATTTTTGGTAGACCTTTCTTGAAAACTTGTGGTGCTATTATAGATTGTAAGAGGGAGAAGATATTGACTAAATTTGATGGAAAATCTTATGGGTTCAATTTCTCCAAATTTGCTAGATCACCTTATGAATCTAAATTGCCTTATGAGAATTTTAAATTTGAACAACTTGCTTCTATTGCTCTTGCTCCTAACAATGCTTTGCAGTAATATATGGAGGACCATGAGAGTGGGGTCTTTATGGAAGAGTGAAATGAGATTGACGATATTCTTCTTCGTCAACTGGTGATACTGAAATATAATTTACCTATGGAAGACTTGGGTACCACATTACCACCCAAGGAGGATCCTGTTTTTTGATTAAAAACCTTTGCCTGATGATCTTAAATATGCTTATATTGATGATAAGAAAATATATCATGTTATTATTAGTGCTAAACTTTCAGGTGAAGAAGAGGAAAGATTATTGGGAATTCTGAAGAAACAGCGTGGAGCTATTGGATATACTATTGATGATTTGAAGGGAATTTCTCCTACTATATGTCAGCTTGCTATTAATATTGAACTTGATGCAAAGCCAGTAGTTGAACATCAACGCCGTTTAATTCCTAATATGAAAGAAGTGGTAAGAAATGAGGTATTAAAACTTCTTGATGCTGGTATTATTTTTCCTATTGCTGATAGTAGATGGGTGAGCCTTGTGCATTGTTTCCCTAAGAAGGGAGGAATGACTGTTGTGCCTAATGAAAACAATGAGCTTATTCCACAAAGAGTATTAGTTGGTTATAGAATGTGCATTGATTTTAGAAAGGTTAATAAAGTTACTAAGAAAGACCATTATCCTTTACCCTTTATTGATCAAATGCTAGAGAGGTTGTCTAAGAAAACTCATTTTTTCTTTCTTGATGGTTATTCTGGGTTTTCTCAAATTGTTGTTAGGAAGCAAGATCAAGAGAAAACAACCTTTACTTGTCCTTATGGTACTTATGCTTAAGATGTATGCCTTTTGGTTTGTGTAATGATCCTGCTATGTTTCAAAGATGCATTTCTGCTATTTTCATGGTTTTTGTGAGGAGTTTGTAGAAGTATTCATGGAAGATTTCTCCGTCTATGGAACATCTTTTGATAATTGTTCGCGCAACCTTGATAATGTTTTGCAAAGATGTGAGGAAACTAATCTTGTTCTTAATTGGGAGAAATGCCACTCTATGGTGAATGAAGGAATTGTTCTTGGACATAAAATTTCTTAAAGAAGTATTGAAGTTGACAGAGCTAAAGTGGAAGCCATAGAGAAAATGCCCTGTCCTAGGGATGTTAAAGGTATTCTTAGTGTTCTTGGTCATGCTGGTTTTTATATGAGGTTTATTAAAGATTTCTCTAAAATATCAAAGCCTCTTACTAATCTTCTTCAAAAAGATGTACCATTTGTTTTTGATGATGATTGTAAGGAACCTTTTAAAACTTTAAAGAAGGCTTTAACTACTGCTCTTATTGTTCAACCACCTGATTGGTATTTACCTTTTGAAATTATGTGTGATGCTAGTGATTTTGCTGTAGGTGTTGTTCTCGGAAAACGCGTAGATAAGAAGTTGAATGTTATTCATTATGCTACTAAGACTCTTCATGCTGCTCAAAACAATTATCCTACTACTGAAAAAGAGTTCTTAGCTGTAGTTTTTGCATGTGATAAGTTTAGGCCTTATATTGCCGCCTCAAAGGTTACTATTCATACCGATCATGCTGCTATTATATACCTTACGGAAAAGAAAGATGCTAAGGCTAGGCTTATTAGATGGGTGTTGCTCTTACAAGAGTTTTATTTGCATATTGTGGATATGAACGGTGCTGAAAATCCTGTTGCTGATAACTTTTCTAGATTGGAAAGCATTACTTTTGACCCTATTCCTATTAATAACAATTTTCCAAATGAACAGTTGGCAACAATAAAGGTAAATCCCAAGATAGTCCATGGTATGTTGATTGTGCTAACTTTATTGTTTCAAAGTATTTGCCTCCAACGGTTACAGCTCAACAAAGAAGAAAATTCTTCTATGATTTGAGGCATTATTTTTGGGAGGGCTGTCGCACCCTGGCTTCTAAGGGATACTCATCGTACGAACTGGATAGCAGGTGCTTGGATTATGGGGCATAACTGCTCCCACGTCCCAGCTTCCTGGTAGGCCTGCGCTTATGCGCGACAACACAAGCCCTGCTATTCCACCGTCGATGTAAACTATCCACTAGAAGTCATAGGCACTACTGTCGACGTACTTCATATCAATCACGCACTGTACGTCAACAGCTTTGAACGAATGATGATCACAACTTATCTCTAAGACACAAAAGATTGAAATAAGGTTGCAAATGGCCTTCACTAAGGCAGAGATAGCAAATACAATCATCCAGAGGACACATGTCCCAACATAGCATTCATTACATCAGCGGAAGCGATCAAAGGTGTCTGAGTACAGACAAATCCAACAGGCTTAAGAAGCCGGAGAAAAATAAAGAAGACGAAGCCCATCCACGTAGGTCCTGGATCCAGCCCTGGTCCAGCTAACTACTCGTCTGCAGTCTCGTCAAACTCCACGAAGTAGCCATCCTGGTGGTCATCGTAGCCGTAGTCGTAGTCTGCGTAAACCACAGCCCCAACGGGGTCAGTACATCCAAGTACTGGCAAGCAAGACTCACAGTTCACCAAAGTATAGCCCGTCAACACAAGCACAGATGACTTGGGATCAACGGAAGAAGGGGGTAAATAAGATGCTGCAACTGGCTGCGCTAACCAACTACAGAGACTCTATCATTTCCAACTATCAGAAAGGGGATAAGATCGAGGTTTGTAACCAACTGAAAGATAACTGCAACCAAACCCATCCTGGATCTCGCCCCTTATCCAAAGAAGCAATCCGAGGATAACTCACACAGTTGGATTAAGATGAATCAAGTTATTGTGACAATAATACTATTACTAGTCAAATTGTTAATCATGGGGTGTGAAATTATGAATCATTAGGTTTAAGTTGTCCTGAGTACTTGTTAGCCAGTACTTTCACCAAGTAATCCATAACCGCGGAAAACACGGCTTCTCGAGAAGATTATCCCTGCAGGGTTGCACCAATTTGGCCGTACACGTATGAATAACCCGCCAGATGGGATGCCTCCCACCAAGCGGGGCACCCAACACAACTCAACTCTTCTCCGCATCAAGCCCAAAGCACCTTGGGCGCACGGCTAATCAAGCCCCGAAGAAAAGGGACCCTCATAGCACTCTAAGACCGTGTCCCCCTATATGCCGACTACAAAAGTTCCACCCTGCGCTGGGCTCGCAAAAACATGCATGCGGCAAATAGAAAGCACGAACTAAATGAGATGATTTGGACGAGATGCGAATCGAATCAAATTGAGGGGGGCGCCCATACTCGCTTCCCACATGCGGGTAGTGCGCTCATCATGGATCAGTAGACAAGACCCTTTTCCTATTAGGGTCGACACTAGCAGGCCTCAAAACCACACAGGGCCTCCTGCCGGTGCCTTATCATCAAATTATTATTAACAGTAATAACATTAGCATGATTGATTGATTGATTAACATCGAGCCCCCAGAACATAATAAAGATATAGTAACTGAAAAGTAACGGGTAACAGACTCGAGCAAAACAACCTAAGCATGCTAGTAAGTCACTGGCTCAAACAACAGGGTTGTAGGAGGGGTGGTGAGGCAATATCAGGGTTAAAGGATTCATGTGATAGGTTCGTAACAGAAACATCTACCACTAAGGCTAGCAAGATATAGACAACGGAAAGTATCGGTAACCAGGGTTGAAAGGAACACAATGGTTCATGTGAGTGATAACTTGCCTGCAAACTCAACAGCTGGGTACTGAGCTAGATCCTCACAAGGGGTGCTGTAAAGGTCGTCTGCCTCAACGTCGTCGTCTATTCGAGAAGAAGCAAACAAACAAAACAGGAATGTAAACAATCATTGCCATGGCATTGTGCACAATCAATATGACCAATTAATGGTTGCATCAAAATAATCTAGCTAACATGATAGCACAAATTAAATGGACCCATATGCAAGGGTTGCATATGGAAAAGGATCCATTGAAATAAGTGGAACAAATGATTTACAATTATTTATTAGGTGATAGTTGTTATCATGATGCATGCATGATGAATAACAATAACATAACAAGATTAATTGCAATTGGAATGAGGGTTAACAAGTTAAGAAAAACAATTATTAAGTTTTGGAAATTATTGGTTACTTAATGATGTTAAACAAGTAGTTGTTGTTTTCAACAAGTTAAAGTGCTCAAAGCAATTAACAAAGTTTATATTTGAAAAGGTTATCAAATTTTAGTTGGATTACATGTTTCACATTTTGAAATTGGACTTAGGATTATTTAATTATGAATTAAATAATATTGAACAATTTTTAATTGAATTAAACAAGATTTAAATTGTTTAGGCAGTTTAAATTATTCAAACCAGAAAACAAAAATTATATTTGAATAGGTTATTTAAAATGGTATGGAAACATATTTTATTTGCATTTATTGGATTAATGAATAATTAGTTATGGATTTTATAAACTAGCATTTGAATTATTCCAATTTGAATTTTAAATGTATTTGGAAAATTCAAAACAGTGCACAAATAAGGTATTTGGAAAGATTATTAAATTTTGAACAGAAAACATATAAAGTTTTCATTTATTGGATTTACAGATTAAAAGTTATTGAATTTTAAAGTTTATTGTTTATTCTGCTAATTAAAAGAAAATAGAAATTAAACAGATGCGTTTTTAATCTTTTGTTACCGTGCAGGAATTATACCCACACGCTGCCAGGGGGGGCCCGTGGCCTGCGTGGCGAGCGCGCGCTGGCGTGGCAAGGGGAGCCACTGCTAGGTGGGGCCGCGCGTGCGAGGAAAATAGCGAAAAAGTGTGCGGCCGCGGGGGATCGATCCCGCGAGCTCGCGATGCAAACGAGCGCACTGAACCACTGCGCTGTGGCGCGTCTGTTGTCAGTATACACAACGCAGTAAGGATAACGTTACAGTTTGTTAACTGAAATTCTGACGACGAAATGTTTGCGCGACACCGTCAGAGAACCACGGCTCGCCGGCGATCTACGATGGATGGTGGCCGCTGTGGTTGTGCGGGACGCAGAGGACGTGCACGGGATCACGCGCATGCAGCAGAGGGAGAGGGGAAGGTGACGGTGGTGTGCTCACCGCGATTTGATCGACGGTGACGTCCTGCTGACGACGGTGGCCGCGGCGAAGACGAAGACGACGCCGTTGATGCCGTGCTCCTCCATGCTCGATCAAGTGTCCAACGCGAAGAAGGGATGGAGGCGGTGCGGTTCCAGTGCTCAACCGGCGTCGAGAGGAGCTGCAACGGAGGTGAGAACCTCGGGTTCAGAAACTATGTCGCCACGGTGGCCGGAGGAAGCGAGAACCGCGGCGGAGAAACGACGGCTTACCCGTGGCAATTCGAGGTCCAGCAGAGAGATGAGAGAGAGGAGGGGTGGTTCCAAGGTTTAGGTGGGGTGTATGAGCGCCATGGCGACGGCGGCGCGTAGATCTTCAGTCGGTGGCCGCCGGTGGTTGGATTCAGAGAGGGGAGTGCGACGACAGAGAGGGAAATTTGGCGGCGCGGGGAGCGAGGAACCCTAGAAGCTAGAGCACCTGCCAGGGGCTAGGGGCTGGTTATAAAGGCGAGGGGAGTGAGGTGGCGGCCGCCGGAGTCGCGCGAGGGTGCGGTGGCGCTCGGCGATGCGCTGCCGTACTCCAGAAAGAAGGTCCCGCACGAATCGCGAAGCGGTACGGGGGGGGTTAGTTGGGCTGGGTCGCGCGCGCGCGTAGGCTTAGCGGGCTGGGCTGCATTATCTGCTGCGCGCGCTGCAGTTCCTTTTCTTTTCTATTTTCCTGTTTTAGTTTTTTTTTTGCTGAAACAGTTTTTGGAAGAAAATGATAAGGTTTTGGACTTTAAAAATTTTGAGAAAATTCATGGGACCATGTTAGCTCAAAAGCTAACAGTTGGCAAAAGGATTTTTGAAAATTCAAACCTTTACATTGCTGTTTGGATTTGAATCCAAATTAATGAAATTTTCAATATTAGTTAATATTAGAAAACAAAGTATTTTCAATAGGGTTTCCCCTAGGGTTTAAAATGATTTAAGGGATACAATGTTGTGGTGAACCTCATGGATTCAAAAGTGTAATGATTTTGAGAATTTGTTTGAATTTGAAATGATTTTAGAGTAATTGCTTGAATTAATGGTTTGATTAAATCAACAATTTAACAAGTGAGCAACATGGAATAAAATGGTTATTTTTATTCCAAAAGTTGTAACAGAGCAAGTATGAAAATACCCATTTGAAATTTGTTTGAGTTTGATTAAGAAAACAGGATAAAACAGATGCAAAACAAATAGTAACAATGCAAACAATAATAAAACAAATGCAATGAAATGATGACATGATGCATTGCTTGAAATAAAACAATAAATCAAACATTCTAAGGGATGTTTCATACTTGGGATGTTACAAAACGCCCCCCCCCCTTGAAGGAATCGCGCCCCGAGATTCCTACTGAGATGTGAAAAGGTCCGGATACTTCTTGCGAAGATCCTCTTCGGTCTCCCACGTTGCCTCTTTATCGGAATGATGCGACCATTGCACTTTCAAGAACTTTGTGCTCTTGTTGCGAGTCTTACGCTCGGTCTCATCGAGAATACGAATAGGGTGCTCCTCATAAGATAGATCATCTTGCAGTTCAATGGAATCATGATCAACTGCCCGATCTGGATCTTTGAAACACTTCTTGAGCTGTGACACGTGGAACACATCGTGCACTTTAGATAGTTTTTCTGGAAGTTCAAGACGATTAGCATTTTCTGCACGCCTTGAGAGAATGTTGAAGGGACCAATGTATCTTGGTGCAAGCTTTCCTTTCACACCAAAACGATGAGTGCCTCTGAGGGGAGTTACACGGAGATATGCCTTGTCACCAGGTGCATAGATCATATCCCTGTGCTTGCTATCATAATAGCTCTTCTGACGAGATTGAGCAATCCTGAGATTGTCACGAATGATACGAACTTTCTCCTCGGCTTCCTTAACAATGTCAGGGCCCAAGAGTGAACGTTCACCAGCTCCAGACCAATTGATTGGACTCCTGCATCTGCGACCATACAGTGCCTCAAATGGTGCCATGCCTAGGCTTGCCTGGTAGCTGTTGTTGTAGGAGAATTCAGCATATGGAAGGCAATCCTCGCATTTCATGCCAAAGGAGATACCACATGCTCTGAGCATATCCTCGAGAATCTGATTGACTCTTTCGACTTGCCCCTGAGACTGAGGGTGATAAGCTGTGCTGAACAGAAGTTTGGTGCCCAATGCTTCTTGAAAGCTCTTCCGGAAATGAGAAGTGAAAATACTTCCACGGTCTGAGCTTATTTCCAATGGAACACCATGAAGAGGAACAACCTTTGCTGTGTAGAGCTCTGCTAACTGGCTAGCTGAGATAGTTTCCTTTACAGCATAGAAGTGAGCTACCTTAGTGAGACGATCAATAACAACGAAGATTGCATCGTTGCCCTTTTTGGACTTTGGAAACCCAGTAACGAAGTCCATTTCAATCATGTCCCACTTCCACTCAGGAATTTTCAGAGGTTGGGGTAGACCTGCTGTTTTCTGATGGACTGCCTTAACACGTTGACAAACGTCGCATTCAGAAACGTATTGAGCAATTTCACGTTTCATGCCAGGCCACCAATACAGAGTCTTGAGATCCTGGTACATCTTTGTACTTCCAGGGTGGATGGATAGAGGAGTTTCATGAGCCTCCTTGAGAATGATATCCTCGAGACTTTGAATCTGAGGAACTGCAATGCGTCCTTCGAAGAACACAGTTCCCTTGTCATCAATTGTGAAGGACTTGAATTTATCATTTCCTTCCTTGATGTGCTCGACAATCTTCTTGATTTCATCATCATGAAGTTGTTCAGAACGAATCTTGTCCTCGAGAGTTGGACTGGCTGTCAAGCTAGCAAGGTATCCTTCAGTGACAAGACCAAGGTTCAGCTTCTGGAATTCTTCATGAAGTGGAGGTTGGCTTTCCATGATCATGATATTATTGCAATAGGATTTGCGACTGAGAGCATCGGCCATAACATTAGCCTTGCCTGGAGTGTAAGAAATGGTGAGATCAAAGTCTTTAATCTTCTCAATCCATCTCCTTTGCCTGAGGTTTAGATCTGGCTGAGTGAAGATGTATTTCAGACTCTTGTGATCGGAAAAGATTTCAGTTTTGTTACCCAACAAGTATTGTCTCCATTTCTTGAGGGCAAACACAACTGATGCAAGTTCAAGATCATGAGTGGGATAGTTTTGCTCATGTGGGTTCAACTGACGTGAAGCATAAGCCACAACTTGACGTTCTTGCATAAGAACTGCTCCTAGGCCTTGGAGAGATGCATCACAGAATATCTGGAAAGGTTTGGTAGTATCTGGGCCAACCAGAACTGGAGTGGAAGTGAGTTTAGTCTTCAGGAGGTTGAAACTCTCATCACATTGTGGAGTCCAAACGAACTTTTTGTCCTTTTTTGTGAGATCAGTGAGAGGTTTGGCAATCTTGGAGAAGTTTTGGACGAAACGACGGCAATAGCTAGCCAAGCCAAGAAAACTTCTGACTTGCTTTACCGTCTTAGGGGGTTTCCAGTCAACAATTGCCTTAACCTTTTCCGGGTCAATGGCAATGCCTTTGGCAGAGATGATATGACCAAGATATGCAACTTCTGGAATCCAGAACTCACATTTGGAAAACTTGGCATACAGACGATGCTCGCGAAGTTTCATGAGAGTGAGACGAAGGTGTTCTCCATGCTCTTCCTCGGATTTTGAGTAGACTAGAATGTCATCAAGATATACCACAACGAACTTGTCGAGGTATTCATGGAAGACAGAATTCATGAGTCTTGAGAACGTCGCCGGTGCATTGGTGAGACCAAAGGACATGACGGTGTATTCATATAGACAGTAACGAGTGGTGAAAGCTGTCTTAGGAATATCTTCCTTTCTGATCTTTATCTGATGGTAACCCATCCTCAAGTCCAACTTTGAGAATATTGAGGCTCCAGCAAGTTGATCAAAAAGATCATCGATACGAGGAATTGGATACTTGTTCTTGATGGTTTTCTCGTTGAGAGGACGATAGTCAACCACGAGTCTTTTTGTTTGATCCTTCTTGGCAACAAACAGAGTTGGGCAACCCCAAGCGGAGGAACTAGGCTGAATGTAACCTTTCTCCATGTACATATCGATTTGCTCCTTCAACAATTTCAGTTCAAGAGGAGCTATCTTGTATGGATGCTTAGAGATTGGAGCAGTACCTGGCTCAAGCTCGATCACGAACTCAACTGCTCTGTCCGGGGGCATCCCTGGCAACTCTTCTGGAAAGACGTCAGGGAATTCACAAACCACCGGAACATTTTCAATTGCAGGAAGGGGTTTGGCATCGAGGTTGAACAGCTGAACAGAACTTGATCCATATGGAGAATAGACTATCTGGCCTGAAGTGTGGGAGAGAGTTATTGACTTTTGAGCACAGTCAATTTTAGCTTTGTGGGTCTTCAACCAATCCATACCCAGAATGACATCAATGTCAGAATTTCCCAGCAACATGAGTGAAGCAAGGAATATGCAACCTCCAATTAGGATCTGATTGTCCATGCTTATCTTGGAAGTAATCATTTTAGTTCCCGGAGAGTGCACATAGATTTGATTGCTTAGCGGAACCAGAGCTAAATTGTACGTTGTAGCAAAGATCTTTGACACAAACGAATGCGATGCTCCAGTATCAAACAACACTTTAGCTGGAATAGAGTTTACGGGTAATATACCGAGAACGACGTCAGCAGCTTCCTCAGCTTTGTCGGCCTTGATATGGTTCACCCTCGCGTTCCTCCCGACAGGCCTGTTGTTGGAGTTGAAGGCTTTAGCCGGGGGAGCACGAACCATTGCCTGGTTGGTGTTGGGGCGAGGAGGTAGGGGTAGCTGCTTCTGCGTGCACTTATCAGCGTAGTGCCCAGTCTCCTTGCACTTGAAGCAAGTGACGACACGAGGAGGACCTGGCCTTGGCTGCCCCATTGGAATCCTCTGACCCTGCATCTGAGATGGGTTGGGTGGGCGGGGACCAAAGCCTGGAGAAGCTTGGGCATTTGGAGCCCGAGTGACAGCACCATTTGGCACCCAGATGCGGCGCTTCTGCGGAGGGGTGGTCATGTTGGAGGAGGAACCACCCTCACGCGAGTGCTTGCGCGACTCTTCGAACGCCTTGCGCCCATTCTCCTCATTGAGCGCGGTGTTCACGAGCTCCACGAAGTCCTTGCACTTGATGTTGGTGAGAGCGTACTTCAGTTCTGGGTTAAAACCTCGGCGGAACCTTGCCATCTTCTTGGCTTCAGTGGACACTTCGTCACCAGCGTACCGAGCGAGACGATTGAACTCGTTCTGGTAGCCGAGGACGTCCAGATTGCCCTGTCTGAGAGAGCAGAATTCCTCACGCATCCTTTCCATGAGACCATCCGGGATGTGGTGCTTCAGGAAGGCATCCTTGAAACATCCCCAGGTGATAGGATAGCCAGCTCTCATGGTCTGGTAGTTCTCCCACCAAGTAGCTGCCTGACCCTTCAGTAGGTAGGTGGCATACTTGACCTTATCTTCCTCAGCAACATGAGCTATCTCCAGAGCCCTGTTGATCTCCCTGATCGAGTCATCAGCATCCAGAGGCTCACGTGTTGCCACGAAAGCTCTCGGCCCCACGCTCAGAAACTCCTTAATGCTGACTCGAGGAGCATTCTGGTTGTGGTGCTGGTTAGCCTGGATCTGGGCCATCTGTGTCACCACTTGGGTCATCTGAGCTAACAGTTCCCCCATTGGTGGTGGCGGAGGCGGGTTGTTCCTGGTTGGAGGCATCCTGAACAGAAATTCATTTTAGCACAACAACAGAAAAGGATAGACTTGGTAACCGAAAGATAGATTATTCCGACGCATGAATAGATAACCAACAGGTACATCATCACATGTTCAAATACATCAGAATATCCAACAGACCAATACATGGTTCGAAAGACAAGGATAACTAATCATAGCTAGGAATGGATACATCGGTACTCCCATGCTCATCACGCAGGACGGCGGTGAGTAGTACGACGAGAGATACGGTGAGGAGGAACCCCACGGAAGTAGGTATCACGACGATCCCTGTAGATAGGAACTGCTCTGAGAGGGACCCTCGGTGTGGTGAAGTAGAAAGCGTCGTCTCCCTGTGCTCCAAAGAGTGGAATCCCAGTGTAGCCCGGACCAAGGTCGAGAAGTGGACCTCTGATCGGCTCGTAACCTCCAGCATCTGGCAGAGGAAAACCAAGTGTCTGAGTGAAACGCGCAAAGCGCTCGTCTCCAACGAAGTCTGTGGTGTACGTCGCCAGACGCGTCAACGCGAGGTAGAGCTGCTCCCTGACTGAGGCTAACTCCTGAGAAAGTGCGGAAACAGCTGCGTCATTGTGCCTCACGAACTGAGCAGTGGTGTGCAGCCTGGAGCTATCAGACTCGTAGGTATCCAGGTCGCGGTGGATAGTGAAGTGAACTCCCGCCGACGTGATGTAACCACGGGGGATGTGACGATAGATGGAATCATCAAACCCCCAGTAGTCAGCACGGAGGACGGTGAGGCTCACGTACGCTGCCTGCTGCACGGCCATATCCACTGTGGAACCTACTGCCTCGTAGCGGTGGACAATGCTCCTGCCATCATCTGACAGAATGTAGACGATAGCCCGGTAGCAGGTCTGGTCAAACTCTCGCTGCTGCTCGTAGACCTGGTACTCTGGTGCCCAACGGAACCCCAGATAGGTAACCATGTCTCTCAGCATCTCCGGATAACCGGCGGTGCCCTCACAGCGAGTCATCCGAACCACCTGCGGGTAGAACCTGAGATCCATCTGCAGATGATCGGGGAAGATTTTGATTAGACTCCGGTAGAATAGTTGAAGTGGAAAACAACAACAAGGTTCAACGGACGATAAGGATGTTGAAAAGAACATGATATCGAAGCAACATCGGGAAAACGAGACCAAAAGTCCTGAGGTACTATGGAGAACCCAAAACACGTGAAATCCTAACTTGAAAGTTTAGGTGAGAACAGAAAACAACGTTGCACTTCCTTACCAGAAAAGGGTGGGTGGGTGGGGAAAGAAGAAAAATGGCAGAATTCCTACTCTCACGTTTCATTTTTCCTGTATAGCTACAAAATAGTTTCTAGACTCAACTGCGACCAGTAAAAAGGGATCCTACAGGCAGACAGGCTCTGATACCATTTGTCGCACCCTGGCTTCTAAGGGATACTCATCGTACGAACTGGATAGCAGGTGCTTGGATTATGGGGCATAACTGCTCCCACGTCCCAGCTTCCTGGTAGGCCTGCGCTTATGCGCGACAACACAAGCCCTGCTATTCCACCGTCGATGTAAACTATCCACTAGAAGTCATAGGCACTACTGTCGACGTACTTCATATCAATCACGCACTGTACGTCAACAGCTTTGAACGAATGATGATCACAACTTATCTCTAAGACACAAAAGATTGAAATAAGGTTGCAAATGGCCTTCACTAAGGCAGAGATAGCAAATACAATCATCCAGAGGACACATGTCCCAACATAGCATTCATTACATCAGCGGAAGCGATCAAAGGTGTCTGAGTACAGACAAATCCAACAGGCTTAAGAAGCCGGAGAAAAATAAAGAAGACGAAGCCCATCCACGTAGGTCCTGGATCCAGCCCTGGTCCAGCTAACTACTCGTCTGCAGTCTCGTCAAACTCCACGAAGTAGCCATCCTGGTGGTCATCGTAGCCGTAGTCGTAGTCTGCGTAAACCACAGCCCCAACGGGGTCAGTACATCCAAGTACTGGCAAGCAAGACTCACAGTTCACCAAAGTATAGCCCGTCAACACAAGCACAGATGACTTGGGATCAACGGAAGAAGGGGGTAAATAAGATGCTGCAACTGGCTGCGCTAACCAACTACAGAGACTCTATCATTTCCAACTATCAGAAAGGGGATAAGATCGAGGTTTGTAACCAACTGAAAGATAACTGCAACCAAACCCATCCTGGATATCGCCCCTTATCCAAAGAAGCAATCCGATGATAACTCACACAGTTGGATTAAGATGAATCAAGTTATTGTGACAATAATACTATTACTAGTCAAATTGTTAATCATGGGGTGTGAAATTATGAATCATTAGGTTTAAGTTGTCCTGAGTACTTGTTAGCCAGTACTTTCACCAAGTAATCCATAACCGCGGAAAACACGGCTTCTCGAGAAGATTATCCCTGCAGGGTTGCACCAATTTGGCCGTACACGTATGAATAACCCGCCAGATGGGATGCCTCCCACCAAGCGGGGCACTCAACACAACTCAACTCTTCTCCGCATCAAGCCCAAAGCACCTTGGGCGCACGGCTAATCAAGCCCCGAAGAAAAGGGACCCTCATAGCACTCTAAGACCGTGTCCCCCTATATGCCGACTACAAAAGTTCCACCCTACGCTGGGCTCGCAAAAACATGCATGCGGCAAATAGAAAGCACGAACTAAATGAGATGATTTGGACGAGATGCGAATCGAATCAAATTGAGGGGGGCGCCCATACTCGCTTCCCACATGCGGGTAGTGCGCTCATCATGGATCAGTAGACAAGACCCTTTTCCTATTAGGGTCGACACTAGCAGGCCTCAAAACCACACAGGGCCTCCTGCCGGTGCCTTATCATCAAATTATTATTAACAGTAATAACATTAGTATGATTGATTGATTGATTAACATCGAGCCCCCAGAACATAATAAAGATATAGTAACTGAAAAGTAACGGGTAACAGACTCGAGCAAAACAACCTAAGCATGCTAGTAAGTCACTGGCTCAAACAACAGGGTTGTAGGAGGGGTGGTGAGGCAATATCAGGGTTAAAGGATTCATGTGATAGGTTCGTAACAGAAACATCTACCACTAAGGCTAGCAAGATATAGACAACGGAAAGTATCGGTAACCAGGGTTGAAAGGAACACAATGGTTCATGTGAGTGATAACTTGCCTGCAAACTCAACAGCTGGGTACTGAGCTAGATCCTCAGAAGGGGTGCTGTATAGGTCGTCTGCCTCAACGTCGTCGTCTATTCGAGAAGAAGCAAACAAACAAAACAGGAATGTAAACAATCATTGCCATGGCATTGTGCACAATCAATATGACCAATTAATGGTTGCATCAAAATAATCTAGCTAACATGATAGCACAAATTAAATGGACCCATATGCAAGGGTTGCATATGGAAAAGGATCCATTGAAATAAGTGGAACAAATGATTTACAATTATTTATTAGGTGATAGTTGTTATCATGATGCATGCATGATGAATAACAATAACATAACAAGATTAATTGCAATTGGAATGAGGGTTAACAAGTTAAGAAAAACAGTTATTAAGTTTTGGAAATTATTGGTTACTTAATGATGTTAAACAAGTAGTTGTTGTTTTCAACAAGTTAAAGTGCTCAAAGCAATTAACAAAGTTTATATTTGAAAAGGTTATCAAATTTTAGTTGGATTACATGTTTCACATTTTGAAATTGGACTTACGATTATTTAATTATGAATTAAACAATATTGAACAATTTTTAATTGAATTAAACAAGATTTAAATTGTTTAGGCAGTTTAAATTATTCAAACCAGAAAACAAAAATTATATTTGAATAGGTTATTTAAAATGGTATAGAAAACATATTTTATTTGCATTTATTGGATTAATGAATAATTAGTTATGGATTTTATAAACTAGCATTTGAATTATTCCAATTTGAATTTTAAATGTATTTGGAAAATTCAAAACAGTGCACAAATAAGGTATTTGGAAAGATTATTAAATTTTGAACAGAAAACATATAAAGTTTTCATTTATTGGATTTACAGATTAAAAGTTATTGAATTTTAAAGTTTATTGTTTATTCTGCTAATTAAAAGAAAATAGAAATTAAACAGATGCGTTTTTAATCTTTTGTTACCGTGCAGGAATTATACCCACACGCTGCCAGGGGGGGCCCGTGGCCTGCGTGGCGAGCGCGCGCTGGCGTGGCAAGGGGAGCCACTGCTAGGTGGGGCCGCGCGTGCGAGGAAAATAGCGAAAAAGTGTGCGGCCGCGGGGGATCGATCCCGCGAGCTCGCGATGCAAACGAGCGCACTGAACCACTGCGCTGTGGCGCGTCTGTTGTCAGTATACACAACGCAGTAAGGATAACGTTACAGTTTGTTAACTGAAATTCTGACGACGAAATGTTTGCGCGACACCGTCAGAGAACCACGGCTCGCCGGCGATCTACGATGGATGGTGGCCGCTGTGGTTGTGCGGGACGCAGAGGACGTGCACGGGATCACGCGCATGCAGCAGAGGGAGAGGGGAAGGTGACGGTGGTGTGCTCACCGCGATTTGATCGACGGTGACGTCCTGCTGACGACGGTGGCCGCGGCGAAGACGAAGACGACGCCGTTGATGCCGTGCTCCTCCGTGCTCGATCAAGTGTCCAACGCGAAGAAGGGATGGAGGCGGTGCGGTTCCAGTGCTCAACCGGCGTCGAGAGGAGCTGCAACGGAGGTGAGAACCTCGGGTTCAGAAACTATGTCGCCACGGTGGCCGGAGGAAGCGAGAACCGCGGCGGAGAAACGACGGCTTACCCGTGGCAATTCGAGGTCCAGCAGAGAGATGAGAGAGAGGAGGGGTGGTTCCAAGGTTTAGGTGGGGTGTATGAGCGCCATGGCGACGGCGGCGCGTAGATCTTCAGTCGGTGGCCGCCGGTGGTTGGATTCAGAGAGGGGAGTGCGGCGACAGAGAGGGAAATTTGGCGGCGCGGCGCGGGGAGCGAGGAACCCTAGAAGCTAGGGCACCTGCCAGGGGCTAGGGGCTGGTTATAAAGGCGAGGGGAGTGAGGTGGCGGCCGCCGGAGTCGCGCGGGGGTGCGGTGGCGCTCGGCGATGCGCTGCCGTACTCCAGAAAGAAGGTCCTGCACGAATCGCGAAGCGGTACGGGGGGGGGGGGTTAGTTGGGCTGGGTCGCGCGCGCGCGTAGGCTTAGCGGGCTGGGCTGCGTTATCTGCTGCGCGCGCGCTGCAGTTCCTTTTCTTTTCTATTTTCCTGTTTTAGTTTTTTTTTTGCTGAAACAGTTTTTGGAAGAAAATGATAAGGTTTTGGACTTTAAAATTTTTGAGAAAATTCATGGGACCATGTTAGCTCAAAAGCTAACAGTTGGCAAAAGGATTTTTGAAAATTCAAACCTTTACATTGCTGTTTGGATTTGAATCCAAATTAATGAAATTTTCAATATTAGTTAATATTAGAAAACAAAGTATTTTCAATAGGGTTTCCCCTAGGGTTTAAAATGATTTAAGGGATACAATGTTGTGGTGAACCTCATGGATTCAAAAGTGTAATGATTTTGAGAATTTGTTTGAATTTGAAATGATTTTAGAGTAATTGCTTGAATTAATGGTTTGATTAAACCAACAATTTAACAAGTGAGCAACATGGAATAAAATGGTTGTTTTTATTGGTTATTTTTATTCCAAAAGTTGTAACAGAGCAAGTATGAAAATACCCATTTGAAATTTGTTTGAGTTTGATTAAGAAAACAGGATAAAACAGATGCAAAACAAATAGTAACAATGCAAACAATAATAAAACAAATGCAATGAAATGATGACATGATGCATTGCTTGAAATAAAACAATAAATCAAACATTCTAAGGGATGTTTCATACTTGGGATGTTACAAGGGCCCACATTGATATAAAGAAGGAGTGGATGGTATTATGAGAAGATGCGTTCTAGATCATGAACAACGTGAAATATTGAAGACATTCCATGGTAGTTATTATGGAGGACATCATGCTGGAGATAGAACCGCACATAAGGTTCTACAATCAGGTTTCTATTGGCCTACTCTCTTCAAAGATGCACGTAAATTTATTTTATCTTGTGATGAATGTCAAAGGGTAGGAAATATTTCTAGATGTAATGAAATGCCTATGAGTTATTCTCTTGTTATTGAACCTTTCGATTGTTGGGGATTTGACTTTATGGGTCCTTTTCCTCCTTCGAATGGTTATACTCACATTCTTGTTGTTGTTGATTATGTTACTAAGTGGGTAGAAGCTATACATACAAAAGTGCTGACGGTGAGACCTCTTTAAAAATGCTTAAAGATGTTATTTTCCCTAGGTTTGGTGTGCCTAGATATCTTATGACTGATGGAGGTTCTCATTTTATTCATGGTGGTTGTAGAAAAAACCTTGTTAAATATGATGTTAATCATAGAATTGCCTCAGCTTATCATCCTCAAACCAGTGGGCAAGCGTAATTATCAAATAGAGAAATTAAATCTATCTCGCAAAAGACTGTTAATAAATCTAGGAAGAATTGGTCTCATAAGTTGAATGATGCTTTATGGGTTTATAGAACTTCTTATAAAAATCATATGGGTATGTCTCCTTATAAAATGGTTTATGGAAAATCTTGTCGCTTGCCTTTGGAATTAGAACACAGAGCTTATTGGGCAGTGAAAGAATTAAACAAAGATTTTCAACTTGCTGGTAAGAAAAGAATGCTTGATTTGAATCATCTAAATGAATGGAGATGTGAAGCTTATGAAAATGCTAAGCTCTTTAAAAATAAAGTTAAACAATGGCATGATAAAAGAATCCTGAAAAGAGAGTTTCATGTTGGTGAGAAAGTTCTATTGTATCGGTCTCGTCTCAGATTTTTTGCAGGAAAATTACTTTCCATATGGGAAGGACCTTATATTATTGAAGAAGTGTATCATTCGGGTGCAATCAAAATTCCTTCCCTCAAAGATAACACTACACAAGTGGTAAATGGGAAAAGACTCAAACATTATATTTCTGGGGATTCTTATGATGAACATATTGATGTTATTCAAGTAATGACTTCGGAGAAGTTCATTAGAGGGAAGATTCCAGTATCTGCAGAGTCTGTTTTGGAATAGGTAACAGTCATGTTAAGAAAAAGTTTGCGGAATACCTTCCAAGTTATAATTTATTGGTTTTTGAAAAATATGAAAAATACAGAGCCGAAGAGGAGTTGGAGAAGGTGCCCGAGGGCACCATACCAAGCCTGGGCGCGGGCCCACCCTTGGTCGCGCCTGGCTATGGTGTCGGAGCCCCGGAGCCCCTCTCCGACTCGTTTTCGACCTGGACTTTTCTTTCGTTATGTAAATTTTTGCTATATAACCCCTCGGACCCCCCGAGGTCCATATATCGTTTTCTTGCCGTGTTTCTGTTTCGATCTGTTTCTGCCAGGATCTGTTTTCAACTTTAGAAGCATCATGGTCTCTGCCAACAACAACAAGGGGAAGTGACCAAAGGAATATGATCTCCAAGACCGGAAGCCGGAGGAGGAGATCGAGAGTGGAGCTGAAGGAGATGTAGAAGAAAACCCACGAGTGCATCCATGTGCCACCATCGCAAGCATTGGAGTGGTTGCAAAACTTTCCAAGAAAACGGCAAGGATGAGCACCAGAGGGAAGGCCCCACGTCACTGCTTAGCTTCAAGGACACCAATTTCAGGCAGAAAGAAACCTTTCCGTAATTTAATTCATGAGTATCAATCTAGGAGGGTACCCGAGGAAAAGTTGCCTTCTTGCTGGGATATGGATAGTTCTAACCGTGCAGATGAAGAAAGCTTTCGACCTAAGGAAGTGTGGGGGGGGGAAATCTTGATGGCTGGAATTCACCGTCTGACAAGCATGCAAACCGTATTGATCACAATACGGAGATGATGCGTATACTTATATTTTAAATTGAAGATCTGAAGAAATCAATTGGTAAGCTCATTGAGAAGGACTCACCACCACCACCGAAGAATTGATTCGTCATTGGTATTGGCATCCCCTTGGCTTGTTCCAAGCTTGGGGGAGTGTCGCAGTATCACACCTTTATCTTTGACCTTTTTACCTTTTAGTAGAGTCATATCATGAGTACAGAAAATATCATATAGTATGGTTTGCAGTATGGAAGTGTCACTCTTTAGTTGGTTATCGTTGTATCCCTTGGTTTGAGTTGATGTGTTGAAATATTAATGAGAAGTTTCGTCATCTACTTGTTTCACTTTATTTTAGTTTGCAATTTTTGTTATGTTATTGGTCTTGTTAGTAGTATTGGTATCAATGTTGGAGCTTCAAGTTAATCTAGTTGGTTTGGCAAACTTCGCACTGGTCAGTAGTAATAATTCGTTGAGACTTAAGTAGAAAAGAGTGAGTTGCATGTAGATATATTATTCCATGATCTTTCTTTCTTGTTAGCCCATAAGCTTAGTATTCTCAAATAAGTTTGTTTGTACCTTCAAGGATGATTGCATGATTGGCTTTATCATATATGTTTTTGTTTGTTTTACCTCAATTCTTATGCTTGCTACCCAACCTTGCTATCCAAAAACTTGTACTGAGAGGGAATGCTTCTCGTGCATCCAAACCGTGAGCCCCAAATCCTTGCCATTTGTGTCCACCATACCTACATATATGTGGTATTTCACCGCCACTCCAAGTAAATTGCTTGTGTGCTACTGATGCGTGTAGACACACGTTCGTTGGGAGACCCCAAGAGGAAGGTATGACGAGTGCAGCAACAATTTTCCCTCAGAAAAGAAACCAATCTTGAATCGACCAGTAGGGGGGAGGAGTAACTTCAGAAGGTGAAGCAGCTGAGATGGCGGGGCGAACTACCGGTTCAGAAGCAACGTGGAACCTGCACAACACAATCAAATCACTTTGCCCCAACGAAAAAGTGAGGTTGTCAATCTCATCGATTTTGCTGAACACAAAGAGGTAAAACGTATGGTGTGGAAAACAGTAGGAACAGTATGAGAGCAGTATGAAAGCAGTAGGTGTTTATCAGTATGAGGAAAAAGGACCGGGGTCCACAGTTCACTAGTGGTGTCTCTCCGAGAAAGATAAATAACATGTGTGGTGAACAAATTACAGCTGGGCAATTGACAGAAATGAAGGCTGCACCGTAGTGCATATGCAAGACATAAAGATTACTATGTGATTCATGCGGTAATTACAACAAGATACATAGACCGTTATCCAACTGCATCTATGACTAAAAATCCACCCTTCGAATATCATCTGAACAAACGTTGGGTATTAAGTTGCAAGCAACAAATAATCGCAGTAAGAAAAGTGTGTAATGTAAACAATAACATCATCCTTAGACAAAGCATTGTTTTTTCTCCCAAATGGCAACTGCACATCCTCCATCCTTCACGTTTCTATCACTCGAGGATGGATGAAAAGGAGGCATGAACCCACTATCGAGCATAAATACTCCCTCTTGGAGTTACTAGCATCTACTTGGCCAGAGCATCTACTAACAACGGAAAGCATGCAAGATCATAAATAACATATGCATGAAGATAACATGATAGATTGATAATCAGAAGACATAGCATTCAACATTCATAAGATCCCAGCAAACACAACATGTAGCATTACATAGAGATGATATTGATCATGTTAGGCAGCTCACAAGATCTAAACATGAGGCACAAAGTGGAGAAGACAACCATCTAGTTACTGCTATGGACCCGTAGTACAGGGATGAACTACTCACGCATCACTTCGGAGGAGGGCATGGTGGTGTAGACCCCTCCGGTGATGATTTCCCCCTCCGGTAGGGCGCCAGGGAGAGCTCCAGAACCCTCCCGATCTCGGGATGACGGTGACGGCGGCCTTGGGTGTTTCCTGGGTAAAAGTGAGATATATTTAGGGTTTACGCCTCGGGGGGAATAAATAGGCGAAAGGGCAGAGGCGGTGGAGGCTCAGGTCCCCACACCACCCCCTGGCGCGGTCAAGGGGGGCCGCGCCGCCCTATGGTGTGGGCCCTCTGAGGCCCCCCTCCGGGTCTCTTCGGGACTCCGTGGAACCTCATGAATTTCTAAGACTTCCGGGCTTCGAATTTTCCAATTCCGAGAATATTTCCAAAACAACTTTTCTGAAACTAAAAACAATAGAAAACAGGGAACTGGCTGTGTGGCATCTTGTCAATAGGTTAGTCCGGAAAATCGATAAAAATGACATAAAGTGTATAGCAAACATGTGGGAAACAATAAGAAAACAACATGGAACATCAGAAATTAAGGATACATTTATGACGTATCAACTACCTTTAAAACCTTCAAAATTATACTTGTTTTGTCCCCTGTTTTAGCTCATGAGGACACAAATAGAGAATCTTTATCTCACTTGTTGATTGGATTTCACACCCTGGACTAGTGGCTTCATCCCCTTATCCAAATGCTAGAAGAGCTGCCAGCGAGATTCCCACCGCCAAATAATAATACAAATTCTCTTCACTATTTTTGCCCATGATTTATCAATCAAAGCATAATTGTGTAAACAAAAGAGAAACAGGGATGGCCTTCTATACCAGTTGCGTCCTTCCATGTGATCCGCTCTTGTGAAGTCTAGTTGGCTTGTGACATACTGTATTTTCTGTTTCCATTCGTTGACATAAGCATACACCTCTCAAAATTAGACACTCCTCCATGGTTTGTGATTGTTTGCAGGCACCTGAGGATTCGTTTAGCCATGGTTTGTGTAAGAAAGGTTGGGAGGATTGTCAACCATTTTATACCTTCATTTTACAAAATAAAAGCTCTAGCACATGAGTGATCCATGCTTCCCTCTGCGAAGGACCTATCCTTTACATTTATGTTGAGTCAGTAAACCTATTTCTTTTTGTCTTCAGCAACCATTTGAGTTGTTGTGATTCATCCATCTATATGTTGATTTACTCAATCATGTTCGTTATTCTTCCTTGTTTATACAAATGCTTTTATATGTTTGAATACCACTTTGAAAGTTACCAATGTCTGCAAAGAGACCGTTATAATTGAGCATGATAAACTCTACAATATAAGCTCTAGTATAAAGACTCTGATCGAAACATAAGTACACTGTTAATTGTTCTCTGGCCTAGAACAAAGTTTGCCCTTAACAATTTTGATTTACATTTTGCACCTTTATTGTTCCTTTACTTGTTTCAAGTTTGATTATATGAGAGGAAGTTTCTGTCTAAAATGACTTGTTCTTTGTTAGATGTCATGCCTCTTGTCCGTATTTTATTTATCGACACCTCACTCCATCAACTTGTGGTCATGTTTATTGAGTTCAGTTTTGCTTGGGGACAAGCGAGGTCTATGTTTGGGGGGAGTTGATACGTCCATTTTGCATTACTGTTTTATATTGTTATTTTATGTTATGCATCGATATATTTCATGTTATGATGCATCACTTATGTTATTTTATCTTATTTTGCATGTTTCATATTTATTGGAGAATAAACACCGGAACCAGAAATCTGATGGAAAAAGCACCGTCGAGATACCCTATTTCAGAAGATCAGAAGAAGAGGGGGGATATCGTAGGAGTCTTAGAAGGTCCGAGGAGGAAGTGAGCCAGAAGGCCACCTGGGGCCCACACCACCAGGAGGCGCCCCCCTTGGTCGCGCCTAGGGGTGGTGTGCCCCCCTGGACCACTCCTGGGCGCCCCTATCGTGTACTTGACCCCGAGAGAACCCTACGCCCCAGAACATGATCAAAGAATTATTTCACCGCCGCCTCGGGGCAGAAAACACCAGAGAGAGAAAATCTCTCCGGCAGGGAGAAATCTGTCGGGCAAATTCCTCCTCGAAGAGGGGAAATCATCGCCATCGTCACCGTCATCACTCCGGGCATCATCAAGATCGGCATCGTCATCATCATCACCACCAGCACCATCACCCTCATCATCCACCTTCATCCCGCTGTAACGATTAGGGGTCTCTATCGTTGTTTTACATTAGATCTCTCTGCCGGTGCGGATTACTTGTTAGTAGTTGATGCTTGTGAGATTTATCAGTGTTAGCACTTTATGAAAATATTGTTATTATCCATTATATCACCTCTGGTTATGATCCATATGATGTCTTGTGAGTAGTTCGTTTAGTTCTTGAGGACATGGGAGAAGTCATGATGTTAGTAGTGAAGTTATGTTGAAGTAATATCTCGTGGTTCGGTATTTAAGTTGTGGTGCTATTCTTCTAGTGGTGTCATGTGAACGTCGACTACATGATACTTCACCTTTATGGTCCTAGGAGGATGTATTGTGTATTTGGATACTAATTGTGGGGTTGTCGGAGTGATAGAAACCTAAACCCCCGTTAGGAAACCAATGCATGAGGGAGTGTAGGATCCCGGAGTTTTAAGGTTGTGGTTACATTTATCTTAATTACTTTCTTGTATTTGCAGATGCTTACGAGGTGTATAATCACAAGTATATATTAGTCCTAGTTGGGTGGTGCATTAGCATAGTTTCACCCACACAACACTTCACGAACCAATTGATATTAATCAGCCGTAATGAGACGAAAGCACTTGACGAAATTCCCATGTGTCCTCGAGAATGTTTGGTAGTCATAAGTAGAACAAACGGCTTGTCCTTTGCTCTAAAAAGGATTGGGCCACTCGCTGCAATATTATTTACTACACTTTATTTACTTGCACTTTATTTATCTGCTATATCAAAAACCTCCAAAAACTCGTTTGCTAGTGTTTAAAGTGAATCCTCTATCCAATCTGCTTGTCAACACTTTCTGATCCTCGTTGGGTTCGAGACTCTTATTTATCAAAAGTACTACGATAGACCCCCTATACTTGTGGGTCATCAGCCGCCATCGTGCTGCCATGGGCAGTGGAGCTGTCCTCGACAACCAAGACCGCGCAGGTGACGTAGAGTACGGGACGGTCCTCACTTTGGCTCCTTGTGCGAACCCTTTCCCGCCAAATGAGCGGGAAAGGGGTCCAACTGCTAGGATAAGAAGGGCCATGGAAGCTCCGGTAGAAGATATCTCAGTTCATTCCAGAGACCAAGTAGTCTAACCTGAGCACAACCTCGCATTTGTCTTTAGTCGCTGTAGTGCAATCCATCAGATAAACAGGAGTACGGTTTTACACCATACTGGTGGCCTGAACCTGGGTAAACTCTCCGTTCCTCCATTGTCGACCTTCGCAAGCTCCCCTCTCAAGGCCTCTGGAGTTGCGATAGAACGTGGTTAGCCCCTAGTGTTCGAACCTCTAGAAACAATCCTGTCCGGGACAGAACACTTCTCCGACATTACCTTTTTCATTGGCCAGCAATCCTCAACAATAAGGGGCTGCAATTTTTTTGTACTGCACGCTTCCTTCTGAAAAGCAAAGCCAAAAAAACTTGTCATTTCGTTAGTAAGTTAAACAAGGAACCAAATAAAAACCAACAAATATATGAACATACTTTGTCCTTTCAGGAGTGTAACGACACTTGGTAGATCCAACTCGGTGCCCTAGCTGCTCGCACAATTTGCATCTATTTTGGTTACCTTTTGGGGACCTTTTATGCTTTGCATCTTCATTTCATTTTTTACTACTACCAACTTTATCAAACCATGCCTTGAATCTACTATGTTTTGGACGGCTAGCCTTTCTCTTAGTTATTGGAGGACACGTCGCAAATTCAATTTCCACTTCAGGCCACTGAGACCGATCTATAAGTGCTGGAATTGGAGTTGATTACGCTGCCTTGAATTTTTGTACTGAGTAATATTCATGCGAATATGAGTACATGTTTAGCTCAAGAAAAGTATTGCATGCTCACATTGTTTCCCAGTGTGTTACCACTCGAGGCAAGTGCAGTCATGCGTTTCAGTGTTAACAACATGTCTCCTTTCAGTCTTGGTATCTCTAGCTTCAGTGCTCCATACTAAAGATTCTCAACAAACAAATGTGTAAGATTTCTACTTCTATTGACCACCTAATGTACCACTAGAAGAAGCTTATCCCCTTGCAGAATTCACCAATCCGTATTCTCAATTCTCAGAAACGCATGAGCATGATCCTAATTTGGTCAACCATATCATGGACATGCAAGTCTTTCAACTGGTTCACCATGTTGTTAAAACTTTCTGTCAAGCTGTTTTTGATATGATCACACTTGATGGAAGTGTTAAATCCTGACCTGTACCATAATAGAGAATGGTAGGTGCTTAGTCGTGTGCCAAATTCAGTGCATGCTGCCATTATCTTACCAAGATGATATGAATATGTCTGTGTAGTGTAAGATCTTCCTGTTGGCCACATGCACCCAAATTCTTCTCCTCTGAATTTTTTATCAAATTCATCCACATATGACTGAAGCACTCCCTCTGCTCAACAAGGGGAAAAACAATTTTGACTGCATTTTCTAGTCCTTTACATGCATATGTGTGGATTGCTAAAGGTGACACTGACCCTATGCATCTTTTCGACTACATCATGAACCATGTCCATGAGGCCTCTGTCTCTGACTGAAACATGCCAAGAGCCACCAGGAACATCCAGTTGTGTCCATCTAGAGCATTGCATCCTACGAACTGGCCACTCCAATTGCTAGTCAAAAAAGATGAGTCTATGCTTAGATATGGACGCCACGCTGCTTTAAAGCCATCGATGCAAGGCTCTAAAGCCATAAAGAACTTAAAGAAGAAGACCGTGTCATCCATTGTTACCTCAGTATCTATCTTCACAATACTGCCAGTTGACCTCTTCTCCACCTCTGCTATGAAGTTATAGAGCATTCTAAAGGTGTTTTCCCAATCACCATATAATTATTTCATTGCCCTTTGTTTTGCCTTCCACACTGCGGTATATTTTAGCTGAATTGGGTACAGCTTTTCCAAGCCAACTTTGAGTTTCTTCGCGGTAATGTTTGGTGTCTTGGCTAAAATGGGGGTAATCTTTCATGCAACCCACAGCTATGATGTCATTGTTGATATTGTCTGTGAATTTGTAATACAAGTATGTTCATGTGGGATTTGATTTACCCTGATTATAAGTTCATCAGGTTGGCGTCTAGCAGATATGTACCACTTGCAAGGCTTGTCACTCCCGTCAAAACCTCTCACCTCGCAAAAAACTTCTATATATCAGTCCAAAAAGTCTTGGCATCGAACTCATGTTTCATTGCATAAGTCTGGAAACACATCCTAAACTCTTCCATGATTTGCCACAACTTCCCTACTTCAATAACAAGGTTTTATTTATCATACATATGTATCAGCATGCGCATCATCTACATCATCTGTAGCATCTTCCATCAACTCTACATCCACATCAGACGAATCTCTGACATCATCAGCAGGCAAACTATATTCACCGCTCTCCTCCTTATCTCTATCATATATTGTAGTGCCTAATAGTTTGGCCATATCACTGTGAGGCATTGGTGCAACGACCAAATCAGTACGCTCATCTATTTGTACATGATTCCAATCAACACAAGCAGCACCATGACCGTCTTGTGCATCTGCAACAGCCAACTGATCCGGTATTACGGCCACTTCAGAACTTATGGGCATTAGGTGTCTCTGTGAATTCCAATCAGCATCTACCATATGCGAAACCAACTTTGAAGTTACATATCTAGCTTGGAGTCAATCTTCAGATCAACAAGCTCCGCATAAAAATCAGCGTGTTTAGTTTCCCATCCGTCTTAACGATCAATTGCATCAACCATTTGGAGGCCATTCTCAATTCTCACATACTCTCCCTTCCAATTATCGAACCGCAACACTGATACTTCTTTCTCTGGATCCCAACTAACATTCTCCCCAATTTTCTCCACAAAGTTCCAAACTACATCTTTTTCCATATGCACTAGTTCTTGCGGATCAATATCTACAAGCTCGGCCTCCTATTTCACAATTGTATCTCTCTGAATTTTCTGCACGCTAACATCTACTAGATTGCCCGTTGATGGAAAGAAATTGACTGTAAATTCAAACATCCGTGCAGCACCAACATCACCACCCCGCTGGGAGTGTGAGCTAGCGGAACTGGTCGAATCCCTAATCGAACTCAAATTAGGTTGGAGAGATGCGCATTGCCGATTTGAAGTTTTCTCGATAGGCTCCATATCGTTCCGCCCATCCGTGACCACCACACACAATTTATGGCCACCGAGTACAGAGACGACACACTCAGATCTAAATCCACTCGAAGGGGAATGGGAACAGGACTAGGGGTGCGAATGAACTAACCAAGAACTCCGCTGCCGTCGAGAACGTCAGATCCGCCGCCACAGAGAGATGTAGCTCCGCCTCCGCCGGAGAAGAAGAAGCAGAGATGACATGGTCCGGCAAGCGGTTCCCTCGATTCAGATGCAAGATTAGGGACCCACTTGTCGGAAACAATAACTGCCAGCACGTTTTTTTCGAGGAGGCCTTAACATAACCTCACACTCACTTAAGACGGAGATGACCGTTTTATCGCTCAGGTCGACCAGTGGCTATTTGTGCGCAAAGAAATGTAGCACGGGAGCTATTGTGAGAAAAACCATCGCACACAAGCTATTGCCGGAGAGAAACGTAGCACACAAGCTATTGGCCCCATCCATCCAGATTGTATAAAGCGTTGAATTAATTATGCCCTAGCAGCTGTGATAAAAGGTACTACTCCCTCCGTCCGGAATTAAATGTCACAAAGTTTGACAAAAGTGAATGTATCTAGACTGACATTTAATTCCGAATGGAGGGAGTAGTAATATACCCGTCCGGTCCCGAGTTCCCGACGCTTCCCAAATCTTCTTTTGCGTAAAGATTATTTTCAAATTTTGGAGGTCAACATTATTCATACCGATATAGTAAAGGTTTAATCTTGGCGATCTCATCGAAGGTCTGTCAAAGGGATCCCTATAGTGATCCTCTAAAACCTTCTCAAATGGCTTGATTGGTCATCGCTTGCACGCATGTTACGAACGGAGGGCTCGGAGAGGATAAGGCCCAGCTACAGTACTTTTGAGAGTCAGCCGTCCGTGGCGAGCTCCGGCCTCCCCGGCCTCCGGCGCCTCTGCCGGTGGTTGTGGTGATGGTTTAGGGTGCCGGCCCATTTCTTTTCCTTGTTTTAGCTTTTTTTCTTTTGCTTTTATGCAGCTTCGGCGTTATGCCGCCAGGGTTCTCATCGCCGGAGATCCTGAGCTTCTCCTGGCGTATGGCGGAGGTGGTGGGGTGGTTCGTGGAGCTCCAGAGGAAGGAGACGACGAGAAACACCGCTTCCTCAGCAACCCTACTAATAAAGCTCATTTGAAGGGGCTTCCAAGTCCAGGGTGCGGCGACCGGTTTCTCTCTTGGCGGGTGGTCGTGGTGATGCACAGCAGGGAGGCGGCGCTCCGGTGGCTCTTGACTTTGAAGTTCGACGGCGGAGGCGTGTGAAAGTGCATGGTTCCCCCATATGTGGTTTTGGTAATTAATGACAATCCTTATGGACTAATGTTTGCATTGAGTTATCTTTGTAGATCTTGTCCATAGGAAATAATGGAGTTCATGTGTTGAACTCTATTAGCTTCCTTGATGGCCATTGTTACATTCAAGGATTTATATCAAGAATGGTCATGGTTTTAGTTGAGCTTATTGCTAGTATGTCTTGAAGAAAAGGATTAGGTGATCTTTCATTATCATCTTCAAGACATCACCTTTAGAAGTGAGAAGCAAAGATACAAGGTTGATCAAGCAAGCGATCAACACACAAAGCTACAAGTTGTACCAAGTGGGATTGAGTATCTCATGGTATGGTAAGCATTTGTCAATATAGATTTGTGAACTAACCCATGATATGTGTGTGTCGCATCTCTATGTGTGGTTAGGTATCTTTCCATGGGCATGAACCAAAAGGAAGATTTCATATAGCCCATGGTCTTTGTCATCGTCAAGCGGTGTTCGTCATCTAGCTTGACGTGGTAAGCTCAAGTGAAGCATCTAGAAGATATCCTATGCTTGATGCTTTCCACCCTTTTGGAGATTGTGGCCTTGTGAAGATTTGCCGAAGGGTCTCTCCCATAATGGTGTATGGGGGAGCAACTTGCAAGTCTTCATCAAGCGGAGCTTGTGCTAGCAAGCGCAATCAAGAAAGAAGATCCAACTTGAGAGAGTCAAGATCGCCATCATCTAGCTCAAGTGGAATGCTCAAGGCAAAGGTATAATCTTGATAGGTTTTCTATTTTACCGGTCTCGTGTCTTCGGGAGACCGGGTTATAGGATAGATAGTCGTACTATCAAGAGGGGCTCTCAAGTGAGTAACGTGATCGAATTGTTGTGGAGAGCTCAAACCTTTGCATACTTGCATATCATCTTTCTTGGTTCTTATTTGGCTTTTGTCTCCTTTGGGTTTTAGTGCTTGTCATGATCTTCATGGCAAGCCAAGGTTTATCGAAAACGGTTTTGGTAAGAAAAACTTGTTGCGATTTCGGTGGTGAAAATATCCGGCTCAGTTTTTAGAATGTTTCCACACCTTCCATGTGTGGTAACTTCTCCATTCCTTTTTTTTGGATAGTCCTTGTTATTACCTTTCCAACCCTTTTGGATTCACCTTATTCGAAGTTCATTCGCAAAAGTTATGTGTGTTTTCGTGTTGGAGGTTTTACCGGGTGTTCCTATTTGAGTGGTCTAAACCTTTACCCATTTGGTTTTATCTTCCATTTATGGACAATGATGTTTCTCTGCATATTCTTGTAGTGCTCGTCGTTGCGATTCCAACGAGCCCAAGAACATCGAAAACGGAGTTCATATGCAAAAGTTATTGCATTTCTCGTATCGGTTTTCTGTCTTCGGTTTGCAATCCGGAATATTCCGGATGATTCCGGAATCCGGATTTTTCTGGGCTCCGGAATATTCCGGATATTCCGGAGATCCGGAATATTCCGGCCAGAACGGGAAAAGGCTCTGTTTCCATCCGGAATCGCTCCGGAATCAATTCCGGGCCATTCCGGGTCATTCCGGGGTCCGGAATATTCCGGACCATTCCGGAATGGACGGAAAAAGTGGCAAACGGCTAGTTTTTTGAGCACCTATTTAAGGGGCTTTCTTCCCCAAAGTCCCCAAGTCTTTCCCAGCCCGTTTTCCCTCTCTCTCCACACCATTGTTGACTTTGGAAAGCTTGCTCCTCTCTCAATCCCTCCAATGATTCTTGCATATCTTTGAGGGAGAAGTTAGAGGAGATCTAGATCTACATTTCCACCAATCCATCCTCCTTAGTGAGGGAAACCTAGTAGATCTTGATCTTGGAGTTCTTGGTGTTTCTCCATTGTTCTTCCTCTCTTATTCCCCCATAAGCATTTGTTGCTTTGTTGGAATTTGAGAGTGGAGGATTTGAGCACTTGTGCTCTTGCCATTTGCATCGGTTGCATCGGTTTGGTCTCTCCACGAGGATTCGTGGAAGTGAAAGATTGTGAGCTTGTTACTCTTGGGTCTTGGACCCTAGACGACTTGTGGTGTTCTTGGGAGCCTCCAATTGAGTTGTGGATGTGTGCCCCGAGATTGTGGTGACACCGAGAGCCTCCAATTGAGTTGTGGATGCGTGCCTCGGGTTTGAAGGTTGCCAATAGTGGAAGGTGAACTAGGCCTTTGTGGCGGAAGTTCATCGGAGAATAGGGTGAGGCCTTTGTGGCGTTGAGTAGGCCTTCGTGGTGAGCTCACACCCCTCCAACGAGACGTACTCCCCTTTGTGGGAGGAACTCGGGAATACATCTTCGTCTCCGTGTGCCTCGGTTATTTCTATACCCGAGCTTTATACTTATGCAATTTACATTGTGATAGCCTTCGTGCTTGAAGTTATATATCTTGCTATCACTTTGTTACTTGTCTTGCTTAGCATAAGTTGTTAGTGCATCTAGTTGACCGTAGAATATTTAGGTTGTATGCTTGTTAATTTAAACACCTAGTTTATTTCCGCATTTAGCAAGCCTTAACCGGAAAAGTTTTAATCGCCTATTCACCCCCCCCTCTAGGCGACGTCGTTGTCCGTTCAATTGGTATCAGAGCCTCGTCTCTCTTTATTAGGCTTTACATCCTAGAGAGTGCGATGTCGTTTAGAGAAATAGAACTTGATTCCGCTTTTATATTCTATGGTAGAAAATTTGATGTTTGGAAAATTCGCATTCTTAAATTTCTTACGGACATGGGTCCAAAGTATGTTAAGAGAATTGTAGATATGGATTTTCCTCCCCCTAAGGATTCTCAAGATTTATCTTTAGAGGATAAGGAAAACTCTTATCTCGATACTTTTGTATCTAATGGTCTCTTGTCCTTTTTGAGCGATGTAGTTGTTGAATCAATCATGCCTTTTCGGAACGCTCATGAGATATGGACAAAACTTCAAGATATATATGATGTGTCCAATATTATTGAGGATGATTGTTCTCCATCCACTTCCGGCCGTGATGAGTTCACATCTTTCTCCACTCCACCAACATGTGATTTGTCACAAGGTAATGATATGGTGAGTGGTGATAGAAATTGCATTGTGGATAGTGAATTTTCTATTGACTATACTTCATCCCTATCCCATTGCAATGATCTATCTTTGGACTTAATATCTTCTAGCACTCAAAATTCCATACATGCTAGTGTTGATAGTCCTTGCATATCATGTAATAGTTGTTCAACTAAATCTCATGATGATATGCTTCCTATGTCTTGTTTTCATGAAAACAATGCTTCCATTTCCTCTAGTACTTGTGTGGCTAACAATGTAGAGGAATCCCACTTTTTGGTGGAACAAGACATGGACCTTAATGGCGCTTCTAGTATATCTTCATCATCGCCATCCATTTCTCATATGTTCCTTATGGCTAGGGATTCAAAGGTATCTCCACCTTTGGAACCCACTACATCTTGTGATAATGAGGATGAGGATGAGGATATATTTTATGGAGAGTTTGAGGATGAAGACTCTTTAATGGAGAAGGGTGAGCTGGTTCTTCTAGATCTCCCTAAAGGTAGTAAAGCTATCACTCCTTTTAGTGAAATAATGGCTTTTGCTATTTATAGCGCTAAAATCATTGAAAAGAAAGGTGAGATTGAAAGAAGTGATGCCAATGAAAAGGCATCCCTCACTATGTCTCTTGAGGAAGAGTATGAGCTCCGAGTTACTCTTGAGGAGAAACTTGAATCTATCGAGGAGCTCTATAATGAACAAATAGCCTATCTTACTAAAGCACGTGACCATACCAAAGCTAAATATAAAGTGCTTAAAAATGAAAAGGTTCAATTTGTTGTTGGCAATGCTAATCTAATTGAGGAAAACTCTAGATTAAATAATGAGCTTGCCAAGTTATCTTCTTCTATTTCTAATGATGCTTGTGCTACTAACTCCACATCTTGTGAAGCATCTATTTTGAAGGAGAATGTTGAGCTAAGGGCTCAACTTGATTTAATTACTAGCAAGTGTGGGAAATTGGAAGAGAGTCATGAAAAGCTATCTAGCTCTCATGAGGATCTTCTAGCATCCCATACCAAGCTAAAATTATCTCTTGAGGCTATCACTACAAAGGTAACATCTTGTGAGCCTCATGTGGTAACTAGAACAATCTCTTCTATTAATGCTATATTGCCTTGTTCTAGTATTAGTAACTCATCCTCTCATAATGTTTCTACATCTTGTGATGAGTTGCTTTCCTTGCCTTGTTGCTCTAACAATGAAGCATCTACTTCCTCTAGCTCTTGTGTTGATTCTAACCATGTAGAGGAAATTAAAGAGCTCAAGGCCCAAGTCACTTCTTTGAAGAAAGACTTGGAAAAGAGTCATGAAGGGAGTTCCACCCTTGACAAGATGTTGAGAGTGCGAAGACTTCCCAATGACAAGAGTGGACTTGGATTCAACTCCAATATCAATAACAAGTCCAAGGTTGACAAGAAGAAGGGCCAAGAACAAGTAAAAGATACGGCCAAGATTATTTGCTTCAAGTGCAAGATTGAAGGGCACCATGTTAGATCTTGCCCTTTGAAGAAGAAGCCTCTTAGTGAGAAGCAACTAGGGAAGAGGCCTCTTGTTCAATCTCATGCTCAACCACGAGTTGAACAACGGCCACCTCCTAAGAAGACTCAAGCCAATGCTCCTCTTGTTGAGAATCCTATTGAGAAGAAAGAAAAGAGTCGATGTTGCTACCTTTGTCGCAAGAAGGGACACTTTGCTTCTTCATGCACTAATGGTACATTATCCAACCCTATCCTTGTTGATAATGCTTATTCCATTCGGAAGGATAATGTGGGCAATGTGTTTGCCAAGTATGTTGGTGCTCCAAGTGGTGTCAAGAAAAGAACCATTTGGGTTGCCAAACCTATTGTGACTAACCTCTTAGGACCCAACTTGGTTGGGGACCAACAAGCTCAAACTTGATCAATAGGTGGAGTTGGAGGGCATTGGAGACTTGGCTATTTTATGAAGAATTAAGGGATCTTCATCAATTATATTTCCTCAAGCCAAGTCACTTGGATTATATATATCTCTTACCCAATGTTCCTCCAAGCGGTAACTTGTATTTAATTCTATATACATTAAAAGTTGCTTGCTCCCTTGCATATGTTAGTTTTGTTTCTAGCATGTGTTTGTATGTGTTGTGCTTCCTACTTACCTATCTTAAGTAATCTAGTTATGTTTGTTGGTTTGCACTCCATGTACTTGTGTTCTTTGTGTTGAGCCTTCATTGATTTCATTGCTTATCTTAGTTGGCTCTTTGGGGGATTAATGGACTATCCCATTTTGGGGGAGTACTATGCTTTGCACTTTACTATCCTAAAATGTGTGTACATGAGGAATACCACTTAGTGTTGATATATCAATATTATCTTGTCTCTATATGGTATCTCTTTCTCATGAGAAATTCATTTCTAAATGTCCATTAACTTTCTCTAGTTGAATTTATTTTTGCCTCTTGTTGATTTCAATGGATTATCACATTATAGGGGAGTAATAAACTATGTGCATATTACAAGCCTAGAAAATGTGAACATGTGAGGTATTGCCACCTAGAGTTGATATTCTAGTTATCTTGTTCCTAAGTGGCATGTTGCTCAAACAAGTTCCATATTTGCGTAAAATATCTTGTGTCTCTCTTCTTTGGTATCTTGTTTGTAAGAGAGTTTCTTGTTGCCTTGCCTTTTCAAGTTTTATTTGAAGCCTTCAAGAATCTCTATCTAAGCATGTTTTCTTATTCCTATCTTTTTCCACATGCTTATGTTTTGTGAATATGATTGTGAACAATTCTACCACCGAGAAATATCTCCATACATCTCTTGTCTTTGACAAGTGATAATAATTTGTGGTAAGTTTATTGATCATATTTACTTTGGCCTTTGCTCTAAAATTTCCTTGTTTCTTGCCAATGATTTGTTTGGTTCAAACTCCTTTGTGTCTTCCTTGCTCTACTCAAAATTTGTTTTATGCTTTCTTGAGTTAGGAAAAGCAATGATCCCATACTTGTGCACTTGTGTTCAAAGTCATACTTCTTTGGGTTGCACTATTCTTGGGGAAGCTATCCTTCTTGAGTAGATCACCATTCTTTAAATTGGTATTGCATATAATTGGTTTTATTTAAACATGACTAGTGTTTGAATAATATATATGGAGAGTAATGATTCCATTGTGTGTATTTTGTATTCAAAAGCAAGATCATAAATAATGCACTATTATTGGAAGAAATATCCTATATGCGTTTGAACACTTGTTGTCTTTAAATTTGTTTGTTATCCCAATGACTTGTCTCTTTGGAAGACAAACACTTTTCGTCTTGGTACTTTGTGTGCTATCATGAAAATTGTATAGGGTTTGTTCACTCTTTTATGTTTTTTGGTATCCTCTCTATGTTGGTTTCCTCAATCATGTGTTGATTTGGGTCTTGATATATTTTGGACAATTCTCTTTCTTTTCACTCTTGTGAATGGCTTCTTGGTTTAATTAGTTCTTTGTCCAACTTGTATCTTGTTTTGGTTCTTGAAAGTTTTGTGCATGCATATTTACTATATATATCTTTTGGCATGCTTACTTTCGTTGATCCAATATATAGGATAAACTCCATCAAATCCTAAATGGCTAAGATGTGCATGAAATTCAAATTCATATCAATATGCACATATTTATGTGGAGTTTGTCCTATGTATTGTAGTTGTTCTAACTACTTTGGACCCAATAAGTTTGGGTACCATTTTTGTACTTGAATTTTGTTTTTAGGTACAATGGAGATACATTGGTTGCTTGCTCCATTCATAAGGAAGGTGTTCTCACCATGTTATTATAGGAGTCAAGCTTCGATGATTATCAAACTCGCATCCTCTTCATCACCAATGTCGTCTCGGTAACAAGTATCTAACTCATGCATACATTTCTAGGTTTCAACCTTGTGTAGGTTGCATCTTGGCATGATTTCCCTTTGTTGCATTTCATTTGGTTCTTGCAATTGTCTTATCAAAAACATCTTAATTGCAACTATGAGTAAGCCGGGATGATTACATACTAAGGGGACATTTATAATCATTTTCATGATTCACCAATCCCAAGTATATTAATCTAGCAACTTCTACTTGAAGTCTCTCATATGCAATATTGATGAATTCTCAAAAACCATTTGAATCTTTTGTGAGATGCGTTACCTTTCTCGAAGCATTCCAACTATCACTTTTCCCATGTGATATTTGTGATGCTTTGATGAGTTTTGCGTGTTCATCTATATTCCCTTAAGATAAAACTAAGCTTAGTGCTTTGCTTTCAAGCAAAAATCTTATTGGTATATTTATGAACCTCTCTTGGATATCATGTTCTTCATCTTTTGTACCTATTTTGTGTGTGCATGTTTCTTTGTGGATATATATCTTTGTGATTGTTGTCCACTTAGAAACTTATACACACGATAATAGTAACATCTTTAATTGATATTCTATTTCTTTAGTGACCACTTTTTATTGCTTTATATTCCTTTGTGGTTCCTAAAAGGCACAAGCTTTGCTTTTGGTTTGGTATTCCTTTTGCATCTTAATAAGCTTGTGGACCTATGTGTTTTATCATTTGATGGTTTGTGTGTATGGGAAAGACATGATATGCACTATGTGCCTCCTATATTGAAAGACTATGTTGATGATTCTATCATCCTATTAGTCTCCTAAAAATGTTTTTCCTTGTCACACGCATCTATTTCGGTTGAGTAAGTATTTATTTGTCAATTCTTGATCTTCATTGCTCAACTTTTGTTTGTTTGCAAGTTGCTTTGCTTCATCTCCAATCTATTATCTTGCTCTTGTTTGTGTTCAAAATTATCTAGAAGGGAGTGATGATTCCATGTTATGCACACTATATAGTAATTCAAATCTAACATTGTGCATGTACCTTGGGGAGTTCCCTCTTGATTTTCTAGAACACTTGGTTGATCCTATCAAAATATTGATGTTGGTCAATCGGTTTTTCGGATCCTTGTGGTTGGTTGCTTCTTTGTGAAAGTTTCCTTCAATTTTACTTTGCTTGTAAACCTTTGGATCCTCAATATAGTTTGATCTCCCTCCATCTATTTATAGTTATATGCACTTGAGTTCACTCATATCATGAGGAATGCGTACACTATGGGGGAGCTCTTACTATATTGGCCTTCTAATCCTTTTGCCCATTTCGGCAATGGATGCCAATGGGGGAGAAGTTTAGAGGGTTTAAGGGAATTTGGTTTATGCTTTAGTTTCGTTCTTAAGCATTTTCCTTTCCATGCTATTGCATCCTTGCTCTTGTTTAGCATGTTTGCTTTATTCATCATATAAACCCTCGTAAAAAGGGATTGTCATCAATTACCAAAATGGGGGAGATTGAAAGTGCATGGTTCCCCCATATGTGGTTTTGGTAATTAATGACAATCCTTATGGACTAATGTTTGCATTGAGTTATCTTTGTAGATCTTGTCCATAGGAAATAATGGAGTTCATGTGTTGAACTCTATTAGCTTCCTTGATGGCCATTGTTACATTCAAGGATTTATATCAAGAATGGTCATGGTTTTAGTTGAGCTTATTGCTAGTATGTCTTGAAGAAAAGGATTAGGTGATCTTTCATTATCATCTTCAAGACATCACCTTTAGAAGTGAGAAGCAAAGATACAAGGTTGATCAAGCAAGCGATCAACACACAAAGCTACAAGTTGTACCAAGTGGGATTGAGTATCTCATGGTATGGTAAGCATTTGTCAATATAGATTTGTGAACTAACCCATGATATGTGTGTGTCGCATCTCTATGTGTGGTTAGGTATCTTTCCATGGGCATGAACCAAAAGGAAGATTTCATATAGCCCATGGTCTTTGTCATCGTCAAGCGGTGTTCGTCATCTAGCTTGACGTGGTAAGCTCAAGTGAAGCATCTAGAAGATATCCTATGCTTGATGCTTGCCACCCTTTTGGAGATTGTGGCCTTGTGAAGATTTGCCGAAGGGTCTCTCCCATAATGGTGTATGGGGGAGCAACTTGCAAGTCTTCATCAAGCGGAGCTTGTGCTAGCAAGCGCAATCAAGAAAGAAGATCCAACTTGAGAGAGTCAAGATCGCCATCATCTAGCTCAAGTGGAATGCTCAAGGCAAAGGTATAATCTTGATAGGTTTTCTATTTTACCGGTCTCGTGTCTTCGGGAGACCGGGTTATAGGATAGATAGTCGTACTATCAAGAGGGGCTCTCAAGTGAGTAACGTGATCGAATTGTTGTGGAGAGCTCAAACCTTTGCATACTTGCATATCATCTTTCTTGGTTCTTATTTGGCTTTTGTCTCCTTTGGGTTTTAGTGCTTGTCATGATCTTCATGGCAAGCCAAGGTTTATCGAAAACGGTTTTGGTAAGAAAAACTTGTTGCGATTTCGGTGGTGAAAATATCCGGCTCAGTTTTTAGAATGTTTCCACACCTTCCATGTGTGGTAACTTCTCCATTCCTTTTTGTTTGGATAGTCCTTGTTATTACCTTTCCAACCCTTTTGGATTCACCTTATTCGAAGTTCATTCGCAAAAGTTATGTGTGTTTTCGTGTTGGAGGTTTTACCGGGTGTTCCTATTTGAGTGGTCTAAACCTTTACCCATTTGGTTTTATCTTCCATTTATGGACAATGATGTTTCTCTGCATATTCTTGTAGTGCTCGTCGTTGCGATTCCAACGAGCCCAAGAACATCGAAAACGGAGTTCATATGCAAAAGTTATTGCATTTCTCGTATCGGTTTTCTGTCTTCGGTTTGCAATCCGGAATATTCCGGATGATTCCGGAATCCGGATTTTTCTGGGCTCCGGAATATTCCGGACCGGAATATTCCGGAATATTCCGGCCAGAACGGGAAAAGGCTCTGTTTCCATCCGGAATCGCTCCGGAATCGATTCCGGGCCATTCCGGGTCATTCCGGGGTCCGGAATATTCCGGACCATTCCGGAATGGACGGAAAAAGTGGCAAACGGCTAGTTTTTTGAGCACCTATTTAAGGGGCTTTCTTCCCCAAAGTCCCCAAGTCTTTCCCAGCCCGTTTTCCCTCTCTCTCCACACCATTGTTGACTTTGGAAAGTTTGCTCCTCTCTCAATCCCTCCAATGATTCTTGCATATCTTTGAGGGAGAAGTTAGAGGAGATCTAGATCTACATTTCCACCAATCCATCCTCCTTCTTAGTGAGGGAAACCTAGTAGATCTTGATCTTGGAGTTCTTGGTGTTTCTCCATTGTTCTTCCTCTCTTATTCCCCCATAAGCATTTGTTGCTTTGTTGGAATTTGAGAGTGGAGGATTTGAGCACTTGTGCTCTTGCCATTTGCATCGGTTGCATCGGTTTGGTCTCTCCACGAGGATTCGTGGAAGTGAAAGATTGTGAGCTTGTTACTCTTGGGTCTTGGACCCTAGACGACTTGTGGTGTTCTTGGGAGCCTCCAATTGAGTTGTGGATGTGTGCCCCGAGATTGTGGTGACACCGAGAGCCTCCAATTGAGTTGTGGATGCGTGCCTCGGGTTTGAAGGTTGCCAATAGTGGAAGGTGAACTAGGCCTTTGTGGCGGAAGTTCATCGGAGAATAGGGTGAGGCCTTTGTGGCGTTGAGTAGGCCTTCGTGGTGAGCTCACACCCCTCCAACGAGACGTACTCCCCTTTGTGGGAGGAACTCGGGAATACATCTTCGTCTCCGTGTGCCTCGGTTATTTCTATACCCGAGCTTTATACTTATGCAATTTACATTGTGATAGCCTTCGTGCTTGAAGTTATATATCTTGCTATCACTTTGTTACTTGTCTTGCTTAGCATAAGTTGTTAGTGCATCTAGTTGACCGTAGAATATTTAGGTTGTATGCTTGTTAATTTAAACACCTAGTTTATTTCCGCATTTAGCAAGCCTTAACCGGAAAAGTTTTAATCGCCTATTCACCCCCCCCTCTAGGCGATGTCGTTGTCCGTTCACGCGCTTCAGTGCACGCGATGGAAGCTTCTAGTTGCGGAGGAGTTCATCAACGCAGCGCACAGGGCGCGGGCGTTATCATCGGCGTGCGAAGCCACTCCTCGCTGGGATCTCCTTCCCAGCTATTCTTCCTCAGAGTGAGGATCTGGTGTGACCTCGGTTTGGGATCCATCAACGGCGACGCCCCAAGTGGCTTGTTCCCCGGCGGCGGCGTGGTTGCCCGAGCTTGGTGGTCTGTGAGATGCAGCGGCGGCTGGACCCAGGTACTTGATTGCTTTCCCCTCCAGTTTTTTAGGGTTCAGTTAGTAATTTGTGAGGTCCTCATTGTAATTACCCCTTTATGGGGGTCTCCTTGTAAATGCCCGCTGTTGAATGCATAGCTTCCTGGTCCTTCGGGGCCTCTTTACTGTTTTAAAAAATAAAACCTTCTCAAATCCGGTCCATTTTCTTTCACGCATGTGTGTCTATTGCGATCTGTGGTTAACAACGGTACTGCTCTATTACATTGGCCCTCCAGAGGTCTCAACACGACGACTTTCCATCTATTTCTAGTATGCTACTCCCTCCGTATCGAAATATAAGATATTTTAGCATTTCCTAGACAATATGTACCTAGACATGTTTTAGTGTAAGATGCATATGAATCTACACACTAAAACATGTCTGGATACATTATATCTACAAAATACTAAAACATCTTATATTTTGATACGGAGGGAGTAGTATGTCCTATCCGGCTTCAATGATCGAGGGGTGAGAACGGGGATACACTTTCAGCTAGCTCTAGCGTTTGTAATCGTCTAGGTGGTCTGCAGATCTATTCTTAATTATGAAAAAAAATATCCCTCCGTATCAAAAGATAAGATGTTTTACCATTTTGTAGATATAATGTATCTTGACATGTTTTAGTAGATTCATATGCATATTACACTAAAACATGTCTAGGTAGTCTAGATATTTGGGTACGGAGGGAGAACTCTATAGATTGCTGTTGATGACATTTTCGCAAAAAGCAAAAAAAAAAAAAGGATTATTATATATGGCCGGCGTTGAACAGTTCAGGATACGTTCCTTCGTGGCAATTGCCTATAGAACACTATACAATTGTTGCTTGTTGGTCGCTCCTACTTTGCTAGTCGCTACGCGTTATATCGAATAATTATTTATGCTGCCTGACCAGTCCCCGGTCGCCGGTTCTCTCTCCCTTAATATACCTAGTATCTGTGTATCCCTCTTCTCACAGCATCATTGCGACACTTTCTAGCTGCTCAAAGCCTCAAACCACAGCCATGGCAACAAGTCAAAGCAAGGCACCTTCCTTCTTCAACTTCCTAAAGGAGGGCTTCCTCCTGCCGAGCCGGAACGGGAGGCTCTTCACAGCGGTCTGCGCCCTCATCCTCGTCTCCACCACGCTGGTCGTCCTCGGCAACGACCTCGCCATCCAGCCCCTCGCGGACGAGCTCCAGCTCGACCTCAAGGCGCTCAACACCACCGAGCCAGGCAGCCCGGACTTCACCAAGATCCTACAGGAGATCCAAAATGACGCCAAGGAGCTCCTGCTCGTCACCGCAGGGTACCTCCTGGCTGCTATCGTCGTCGGCTCCGCCGTCCGGATCGTCGTCCTCTTCGCCGCCGTCTTGACGTACTCCGGCGAGGAGCGCGCAACTACCTTTGGCGCGCTCCTCGGCCATGCTAAGGCACAGATCAAGGGGCCCCTGCTCACGATCGCCTTCGTCTACGTCCTGGAGATCGTCTATGTCGTGCTTGTGGTTGCCATGGCAGCACTTCTCGCCATTCTCATGGTGAAGCAATACTTCGTGGCCTTGTTTATATGCTCCCTGCTCGTCCTGGCCGCCCTCGTCTCCCTCGTGTACTTCTCTTTCCTCTGCTCATTCAGCGTCGTGGTGGCGGTGGCCGAGCCCGGCTGCCACGGCCCCGGCGCGTTAGGCAGGGCATGCAAGCTGGTCAAGGGGAAGAAGTGGCAGGTCGTGCTGTACGTGGCCGTTACCGGGGCCCTCGCCTGCACCGTATCGCCGCTTCGTACGCTCGCGAGGACTTGCGCGGGTAACAGCGTCGCGCTCGGGTTGCTCCTGGATTTTGTGTACGCGGTTCTGCTCGCGCTCCTGCAGCTGTTCGCCGTCTGCGCCATGACCGCGCTCTACTACGAGCGCAGGGAGAACAGCGACAGCCAGCTGGGGGCTACTGGATACGCAAAGCTATCGACAGAAGAAGGAAACGCATGATCATTAGCTCAACTTGTTGTCACACCGATTGCTTGCCATGGAAATTTCGACTTGTGATACTATATGTAATGCCAATAGTATAGTTTTACTTCTTCTGTATAAGCATATCACCCTTTGGACATGGCACGGTGCGCTTCTGTTTATATACTATGTTAATTGTGAGCACAAAATTACAACCCCTCCTACAAGAAAAAAATGTTTGCAGGTTTAAGTGATCAAAATTAAGATTTGACTCTAATATTCTTGTGAATTGTTAATATTATCTCCATTGGGAAATAGATGTCGTCGAAACAGGGCTTTCGTCCGCTTTACAAATAAAACCAAACGACCGAACCGATACAATGTGATGAGGAAACCTTCTTACAGAGGAGATGACGGAATAGCGACAGCCAGCTCGGGGCTACTGGATACGCAAAGCTAGCGACAGAAGAAGCAAACGCATGAGCACTTGTTGTCACAACGATTGCTTGCCATGGAAATTTCGACTCGTTCTGTGTAAGCATACCACGCTCTGGACATGACACGGTGTTTCTGTGTTTATATATGTTACTAATTGTGAGCACACAATTTCAACCCCTCCTATAAAAATATATGTGTATTTTTTAATGCGCAAAATCGAAATGCATTCCTAGAAGTATGTTGGGCCCTAACACTATCAGATCCTTTAAAAACATAGAGATTCGTGTAAAGAATTTTACAGAGCACCCCTCCACCTCTGTCTAACAACTTTACACAACACCTCATAACTTTTCAAGCTTTTACACGTTTTCGTCATGTATTTCCAACACCTTTTCATTTCTTTCAGGAATGTTCAACAATATTAATAAAAGATCCATACAATTATTTTCATATAAGTTTTTGAAAATAACAATAATTCATGTAATATTTTCTTTCAGGAATATTCAACAATACTCATATAATTTTCATATAAGTTTTGAAGATTATCAATTGTGCTATCAATATTTTTCACAGAAGATTATTTCAAGAATATTCAACGATATATCATATAATCTTTTTCTTTTCAAAATATTAAAAAAACTGCATTTTTCAAATAAATTTTTTCACAGAATATTCACAAAGTTCATCCCATTTCCGTACCTGGTTCGCAATAAATTTACTAGAGATTCATACATGTTTCAACATTTTTTTTGCTGGTTTCATGCAAATTCCATACATGATTTTGCATTTGTAAAAAAATGCACAATTCTGATGCAACATCAGTGTAACTAATATATCAACAAATCTAACGTAGTGTCAACGAGTCAAACAAAGATCCAACAGATGCATATAAGATTTAAAGTCGCAGAAAACATGCATATAAGATCTAAAGTTGCAGAAAAGCATAGATTGAAATATGCATGAATCACACAAGATTCGGATGATAAATAAAGAAACAAAGATGAAAAGTAAAAGATTAGATAAGAAAAAACAGAGCTCCATTGTCCAAGATCTAAAGGGCCGAGGAGGCGGGAGCGTGTTGTCACCTCTATAGCCATGGAGAGCGGGAGGAGCCAGGTCCTGCCTGTCGTCGCCGTCACCTTTGTTGTTGGCATCCCCTCCAGATTGGTGTCGACTGATACGTCATAAACGTATCCATAATTTCTGATATTCCACGTTGTTTTCATGTCATATGCTACATGTTTCCTTTACACTTTATGCCATTTTTATCGATTTCCTGGGACTAACCTATTGACAAGATGCCACAGAGCTAGTTCTGGTTTTCTGATGTTTTTAGTTTCAGAAAAGTTCTATTGGAAATATTCTCGGAATTGGACGATTCGAAGCCCGGAAGTCTTAGAAAGCCATCGCGCACACAGAGTCCAGAGGAGACCCGGAGGGGAGCCACAGGGGCCCCACACCATGGGTGGGCGCGCCCCCTGGCCGCGCCCCGGGATGGTGTGGCCCCCCTGCTCGCAGATACGTCATAAATGTATCCTTAATTTATGATATTCCATGTTGTTTTGTTATCGTTTCCCACATATTTTCTATACACTTTATGCCATTTTTATCGATTTTCCGGACTAACCTATTGACAAGATGCCAAAGAGCCAGTTCCATGTTTTCTATTGTTTTTAGTTTCAGAAAAGTTGTTCTGGAAATATTTTCGGGATTGGAAAATTCGAAGCCCAGAAGTCTTAGAATTCTCGAAGGTTCCACGGAGTCCCGAAGAGACCCGGAGGAGGGCCTCAGGGGGCCCACACCATAGGGCGGTGCCCCCTGGCTGCGCCAGGGGGTGGTGTGGGGCCCCCAGGATTCCACCGCCTTTGCCCTTTCGCCTATTTAACCCCCCCTGAGATAAAACCCTAAATATATTCCACTTCATCCCGAAAAATACCCGAGGCCTCCGTCATCGTCATCCCGAGATCGGGAAGGTTCTGGAGCTCTCCCCGGCACCCTGCCGGGACGAGAATTCATCACCGGAGGGGTCTACACCACCATGCCCTCCTCCGAAGTGATGCGTGAGTAGTTCATCCCTGAACTACGGGTCCATAGCAGTAGAAAGATGGTTGTTCTCTCCACTTTGTACCTCATGTTTAGATCTTGTGAGCTGCCTATCATGATCAAGCTCATCTTTATGTAATGCTACATGTTGTGTTTGTTGGGATCTGATGAATGTTGAATGCTATGTCTTCTAATTATCAATCTATCATGTTATCTTCGTGCTTATGTTTTTTATGATCTTGCATGCTCTCTGTTATTAGTAGGTGCTCTAGCTAAGTAGATGCTAGTAACTCCAAGAGGGAGTATTTATGATCGATAGTGGGTTCATGCCTCCTTTTCATCTGTGCTCGAGTGACAGAAACGTAACGGGTGGAAAATGTGTTGTTGCCATTAGGGAGAAAACAATGGTGTTTACCTAGTTTACATTGTTTACATTACACACTTTTCTTACGGTGATAATCTGTTGCTAGCAACTTAATACCCAACGTTTGTTTGGATGATATTCGGAGGGTGGATTATTATATATAGATGCAGTTCCATGACGGTCTATGTATTTTATTGTAATGCCCGCATGAATCACATAGTAATCTTTATGTCTTGCATATGCACTACGGTGCAGCCTTCATTTCTGTCAATTGCCCAGCTGTAATTTGTTCACCACACATGTTATTTATCTTTCACGGAGAGTAACCACTAGTGAACTGTGGACCCCGGTCAATTTTCCTCATACTGATAAAACACCTACTGCTTTCATACTGCCTTCATACTGCTTCATATCGTTCCTACTGTTTTCCACACCTTACGTTTAACCTCTTTGTGTTCAGCAAAACCGGTGAGATTGACAACCTCACTGTTTCGTTGAGGCAAAGTGATTTGATTGTGTTGTGTAGGTTCCACGTTGCTGCTGAACCGGTAGTGCGTCCTGCCATCTCAGCTGCTTCAACCTTCTGAAGTTACTCCTTCCTCCTGCTGGTCGATTCAACCTTGTTTTCTTTCCGAGGGAAACTTTCTGCTGCACTCTTCACACCTTCCTCTTGGGGTCTCCCAACGAACGCGTGTTCACACTCATCAAGCACTTTTCTGGCGCCGTTGCCGGGGAGGAAGACAATTTCTACAAGGGGAGTCTCTCACTTCCAATCTCTTTACTTTGTTTTAGTTTTTCTTAGTTTATTTTATTTTGTATTGTTTGCTTCCCTTTATCAAAAACACAAAAAAATTAGCTCTTATTCTAGTTGTTATTTTTGTCACTTCATTGTTATTTTTCATCATGTTGTTCCCTAAGTTTACCCTGAAAGATTTTCCGGTAGGAAGTGGTTCTATACTTGGAAAGGACACTATTAAAGAATTCTTTGATCATGTTAATAAGCATGATAATTTTGAGGAGAAATCCATAGTAGAACTTGTTCCCAATTATGAGACTGCTGCAACTTCTTTAGTTCACATGTTAGAAGCTAGGTTTGTTAACCTCCATCCCATATTACAACATATGTTCCTCAACTTGAATAACATTGAAGATGTTGAGTAAAGAAACTTTATCTTAGAAACTATGCTTAAAGAATTTGGAGATATTGCTATAGAAGCTAGAAAAGTCTTTGATCGTTTCAATATGCTTGGCTCATGTGTAGATATTGTTGGTGTTCTAGAAAAAACTGAATCCAATGATAGAAAAGGAGTATAAAATACCAATTCCCTTTAAATTGATAGCACTGCATGAAGCCCAAGAAAAGAATTTTGATTGGATTTTTCCTCAGAATTTATTTGATGAAGATAGTAAGCCTAAAAGTTCTAAGAGAGGAGGCTCGGAAACTCACTTAGATAAAATACAATGCATTATTAAGGAATTGTCAAATCTTGATTTGAATGCTTCTTCACTTGAAAATACTTGATTCCACTTTTCCGGGCCTAGCTAAAAGACGTTCAAGAAAAGCACTTCTTGGGAGATAACCCATGGTTTTATTTTTGCCTTGTTTTTTTTTTCTGTTTTCTTTGAGTCAAGGGGTTGTATACTTCTGTAGAACCTCCTTTGTATCTTTATTTTCATGTTTTAGTAGTGCCAAGTAAGGTTTCTGACGAGAGTTGGAGTTGGTTTTCGGATTTCTGCGCAGAAAACAGATTTCTTCTGTCCACCATAAAAAATCGTATAAAATCCAGAAAGATCAGAATGATCTGAAATTTTTTGTGCTTATTCCTCGGCTAATTCCACAAATTTTTAGTTCTTTAAGTTTTTAGATCTGAGCAACATATCTGCCTTGAAATTTTTTGTCTTTACAGACTGTTCTGGTTTTGACACATTCTACCATTTTTCTTGCATTTTCTCTTTTGCGATGTCAACTGGATTTCTTTTGTTAACGAAAGATCAGTGTCTGTATCTAATGTTTAAAAGTATCAGTAGCACTTGTGCCATACAGAACCAATATATTTTTAATTGTTACACTAACTCTCTAATGCGAATTACTATTTGAGTATGTTGTGAAGGAACTTTTCAAGGGTCAAGAGAAGAGGTGATATATGTGATCAAGAAGAGTGCAAGTTCAAAGCTTGGGGATGCCCCCGTGGTTCATCCAAGCATATTTTGAGAAGACTCAAGCATCTAAGCTTGGGGATTCCAAGGAATACCCTTCTTCATCAACTATCTATCAGGTCACTTCTCGTGAAACTATATTTTTATTCGGTCACATCATATGAAGTTTACTTGGAGCGTCTGTTTGTTTTTCTTTTGTTTTCCTTCGTTTTATTTTATTTTACTTGCTGCAATAATATAGTTGTATCCTAGAATTCTTTGTTTGGGAGAGAGACACGCTCTTCTTTTTCGTTTGAATACTTGTTATGCTAGTATTCTTAGTTTTTCTTCTAGTTGCTGCAAAAATTCATGTTTAGCTCTCTTTTTTATTGCATCTCTTATTCAGAGCTGTTAGTTTTAGTAGTGTTTTGTGAGTCCTCTCATGTTTGATTTCTGTAGCATTTAGAGAGTTTTTGTTAAAGCATGTTTTTTATGGTGCTATTTGAGAAAATAAACTCCTGCTTGAAGTAGAATGTTTAACGGTGCAAGTAGAAGCTTGTATAGACTGTGGCTAGAACTTTTTCTAATCATGCTAGATGTTATTTTAGTTTTAAAGACATGTGGTTATTTAGTAGCATGATTAGCCTCAAACAGCTGAGAGTTTTTAATGTTCCATTGAAATAATCATGAGTTGTTCTTGTCATATTGAAGCATAAATTTGTGGTGTTCTCATTTGAATGTTTTATTTGGTTGACTTGGCGCATGCTCACACGATGTTTATGACTGTGAACCAGTCAGGAATAGCCTCAATGATCATTTAGTTTTTGAACTTGTGGTACCACTTATGCTTTGATTAATTATGTTTATGTCGCTATGCATGATTATGGCTCTTATGCTCTCTTGATTTGTCGCTCCCAGTCTTTTGCTAGCCTTCACCTGTACTGAGTATGAGATCTACTTGTGCATCCAATTCCCAAAAACCAAAGTTTTCCCATTTTTTTCCACCATACCTACCTACATGTGGTAATTAACCGCCACTCCAAAGTAAATTTCTCATGTGTTACCTTTAAAACTTTTAAAATTACTCATGTTTTGTGCTCCTGTTTTAGCTCATGAGGACGTAAATAGAGAATATTTATCTCGCTTGTTGATTGGACTTTTACACCCTGGACTAGTGGCTTCATCCGCTTATCCAATGATAGAAGAGCTGGCAGCGGGGTGCCCAGACCCAAATTAATAACACATATTCTCTTCACTATTTTTGCCCCTGATTTATCAGTCAAAGCATAATTGTGTAAGCAAAAGAGAAAGAGGGATGACCTTCTACCCAGATGCGTCCTTCTATGGGATCCGCTCTTGTGAAGTCTAGTTGGCTTGTGACGTACTGTATTTTCTGTTTACCATTCTTTGACATAAGCATACACCTCTCGTAAAATATAGACACTCCTCCACGGTATGTGATTGTTGGTAGGCACCCGAGGATTCGGTTAGCCATTGTTTGTGAAAGATAGTTGGGAGGAGTGTCAAGTTTTTATACCTCTGTTTAATAAAATAAAATCTCTAGCACATGAGTGATCCATGCTTCCCTCTGCGAAGGGCCTTTATTTTACTTTTATGTTGAGTCTCCATCTTCTGACTTTATGCACGGTTGAGAGAGCATAGTTTCCGTTCTGAGTTTTATGTGCATTTGTCCCAGAAACATTATTAATTGATTCATGATGTGTTATTGCATTTTCTCTAATTATTTTTTCTAGTCTTCCTCATGAACTTTGAAGGTGTTCTGGCATTTATGTTTTGCCCCACTCTTAAGGACTAGCGAAATATCACTTTGACATGTTCTCTCTATACTTGAAACAAACGTATATCTTTTGTTGCATTATTATTGATGATCTTATATTTGATTTACTTCGCATGATGCAAGGTGATTGCTATGCTTTCTTATTAAAGTTCTATTATCATGCTTGTGTTTAAGTTCTATGATCTCAGCTTACTTATGCTTTTACATTATTAATGATCAAGTTTATGTTCGTAGCATGTCACCTCAGAAATTATTGTGTTTTTATCGTTTACCTTGTCGGGGGGTTACCCCCGAGTAGGGGTAAGGCAAGTGCTAAAGGCAAGATCAGAAGAGCTGTTTTACCAAGTTGGCTGGCTACCCGGTACCCGCTACCCGATGGACAGCTATTCGGCCGTACCTACCAATGGCCAGGAGGAAGAATCAAGGAAGTTGTATTCTTCCGAATAGAGGAGGTTGTCCGGATAGAGGAAGTGGATTCCTACTCGGACCAGAAGCCAATGGAGCCGTTCTGACACAGGATCCCGCGTATCCTGCGTCCGTACGGCGTGCGGTTCAACTTACGGGGTGCGTGATTATCCGCACCACGGCGTGGCTACAGTGCGGTAGGCGCCTGTCTAGTCCTGTCACTGACAGAGGGGACAGGACAAGGCTAGGGGCCTACCCTATCTCACTGACAAGGGTGGACAGGTCCCATCTCCGAACGGCGCAACGACTTACGGGGCGAGTGTCAGCGGTAACCCGGAGGCGTGCGCGGTTCTGCAGGGCTCCTGTCACATCTTGTCGTACTTTATGCTTGTTTTCTATTCGGCTGGGCACTAGTATATAAGGTGCCCTGCCTCCTCCTGTGCGAGGGTCGATACTCTGGATTGCTTCACTACTCACAGAAAGAACTAGAGAGAAGAGTGGCTACTCGGCTGAAGGCCTGATTGTACTGTGGCTACTCGGTAACACACATATAAAGAGAGGGGCAGGAGTAGGGGTGTTACCTCCACACGAGGGCCCTGAACCTGGGTAAGATCTTGTTGTTTGCAGTGTTTGTGATCCATCCCACGTGGCTACTCGCCGTGTGATCCCTCCCCGAGCACCTCCAGCGTCCATCGGCCCCAACTTTAGCCATCCCATGGCATCTGCTGTGATACCACCACGACAGTTGGCGCCCACCGTGGGGCGGACAGCAGCGCTGGCTGGAGTCCATGTTCGGACGGGACCCGTTTCTGCTACTGGGGAGCGCGTGGTCTGTGGCCTCGTCCACAGATTCGGCTCTTTCGACTTCGTCACCGACAACGCCGGAAATTTCGGCGGGAGGCCCCTGCCGGCAGGCGGCTCGGTGCTCTCCTTCGGCTCCCATCTCGTCTACGTCGCCACCGCCATCGTCCGCGAGTTCCCGGAGGAGGTGCTGGTCGCGGACGATCCTCCTGCTGTGATCGCTGCCCACAGCAGGCCGATTGGCCCTTCTGCGGACAGCGTGGAGGTGATGGTGGCCGGCCTGGCTGCCGATGCCGGGAAGGGCGCGGCTGCTGCCGCGGGCGTCATCGAGGATCTCGCTGGCTCGAGTGCTGGCGGGAAGACCCACAAGCCCTACGAGAAGGACTGCAACATCCCCCTCTCCACTACACCGACGATACTGGCATCCGCCATCCGAATGGGCATGCCGCCTCCCACCGAGCTTGAGCTTTTGACCATGAGGGCGCAGCTCGACCGGCAACGTCAGGAGTTGCTCTCCGAGCAGCTGGAGTTGGAAAAGGTTAGGCTCGAGCTTAGCCTAGATCAGAATGAGTACAACAAGGCCCACGGTTTTACTCCTGTTGCTAGGAAGTCTAGCAAAGTAGGCGCTACGCGTCGCAACTTAGGCGCCGAGATGGCGACAGTTGTAGAGGCTCCTAGCCAATCTGCCACCGCAAACACCTCCACCAGGCCTAGATACAGCACCCCCGCCAAAACCCTTAGAGCTGCAGAGGCTGTAGCCGCAGAGTTGCCAAACCTAGCTGGCGACGCGCGCACTAGGCAGCAGGAGAGGCTCAATAAGCTGGTGCTAGAAGCTGCTAGGCAGAATGAAGAGTTCCGGAAAGCCAATCCGGGTGCTGGAGCTTCTCAGGTGGTGCATTTGCATGCGGTCAGATCTAACGATCAGGCCTCATCCCCGCATCCCAGTCGCGAGAGGGACCAGAGTGAACGCTCTGGGAAAGGTAGAGAGATGCAGGTGTACGATCCGATTCTCGCCGCGAAACAGCGCGCTATGCCGCGAGAATCCGGTCAGAAACACACTACTGCAGGAGCAGGCTATCAAGCCCATAAAGCTCAGAGTAGGGCACAAAGCGGAGACAACGTGGGGCCTTCTCAGTGTCCTGCTGCTCAGCCTACTCGGCAGAGGACGCAGCAGCCTGCTGCAGCACAGCCGCGTGCGGCCGCGCCAGCAGCCAACCCTGTGGTGCAACCCGCAGTCGTGCAGGAGACCAGATATGATGATGGCTACTCGGCGATGGGGCTAGCCGGTTATGCTGACCCCAGGAATGTTGTTGATCGCCTTGGTGAGCGCATGTTGGAGCCCAGTGATGCCAGATTCAAGTTGGACAGGATCAATCTGTCCGCGCAACTCGAGAGCAAGGGGCCGCCTGGCCCAGATTGCTTTGGTGCTCGTATCATGAACGAGCCTTCCGTGAACCACTTCCAGCTGGCCAGGGGGACCAAGTGCTACAATGGCAGCACCAAGCCAAAAGACTGGTTGAGCGATTACGTCACAGCCGTGCACATTGCAGGCGGGAACCGGAGATGGGCTGTGCGGTATGTTCCGAAATGCTTGAGGGTCCAGCTCGGATGTGGCTCAACAACCTTCCCATGGACAGCATCAATTGCTGGCTAGACTTCTCGGATGCCTTCATCAGCAACTTCACCAGCACGTACAAGAGGCCGGATAGGCCGCAGCAGTTGTCCGCTTGTAAGCAGCGGGAAGACGAGACCGACCGCGAGTATCTTACTCGGTGGAGCACCATGAGGAACATCTGTGAAGGTGTGAATGAGGCCCAGGCCATTACTTGGTTTGCGCAGGGCTGCAGGCATGGCAGCATGTTGTGGCAGAAGCTGCAGCGCGAGATGCCGAGTACACTCGCGGAGACCATCAAGATTGCTGACATGCATGCACTCGGCGATCCAACTCAGCCTCAGTGGACTCCCCCGAGCCGAGAAGGAACTACAACAACAACAGCAGCAAGCGCAATGATTTCCGCAACAAGCGCAGGGGCGACCGGATTGATACTCGGTATGATCCCGAGGAGGTGAATGCTGTGACCACAGCTGCTGGGAGAAGCCAGAGGCAAAAAACTGTTGGAGCCCAGTACGGGCAAAACCAGAATCAGGGCCAATGCATCAAGAAACCATACAGTGCTTCCCAGCAGGGTAGCGGCAACTCGGGTCCTGCCCCAAACTTCATCTTCACGGAGATGAAGGATGGTCCGTGCAGCTTCCACACTCGGCATCCTGCCAGGCCTGCCAACCACACTACTCGGCAATGCAGCTGGTGGGAACAGATCAAGACCGAGGGCCTGCCTCCTCCTCCTCCTCTGCCAGCTGCGAATGCCAATGTGCAGCCAGCTCGGGCACCCGCTCCTCGGCCTGCAGCTTTCCCGAGAAGAGAAAATGTCAACCAGGTGGCTTTAGGAGCCAACCGCCATTTCAACAACGACCGCTACCGCAACAACAACAACAACTACTACTACACCCGCAACAACAACAGAAACAACAACAACAACAACAACAACAACAACAACAACAACAACAACCAAGGTAACAACAACGGCAACAATGGTGGTGGAGACCGCAACCAGTACCAGGAGCACCACGAGAGCTACATGATCTTCGTCACCGAGCCAGTCGACAAGCAGTCGCAGCACAGGCGTGCGATGGAGGTAAACGCCGTCATCCCGGTAGTGCCTAACTATCTGCGCTGGTGCGACCAGGAGGTGACTTGGTCCAAGGCTGATCACCCCAAGGTGATGCCCAACCCGGGTAGCTATGCCTTGGTGCTGGATCCCACTTTTCTCGGACCCGAAAAGAATGTCCGTTTCAGCAAGGTGCTGATTGACAACGGCAGCAGCATCAAGACCACGTTCCATGGCCTTGGCGAGAACATGCTGCTGCCTAGCAAGACCACGTTCCATGGAATTGTGCCGGGGGTATCTTGTGCTCCAATCGGCCGCATCTGGCTGAATGTCCTATTCGGCACCAGGGAAAACTGCCGCACCGAGTACGTCCGGTTCCAGGTGGTTGATCATCAGAGCCCCTACCACGCCCTTCTCGGTAGGCCTGCGCTCACCAAGTTCATGGCTTCTACCCATGCTGCCTATCTGAAGATGAAGATCCCTGGTCCTAATGGAGTGATCACCATCTCGGGTGACTACAAGAGGTCTTTGGAGTGTGCCTCTGCTGGTTCTCAACTAGCGGAATCCATGGTCATTGTTGCCGAGAAGAAGAAGATGTACGAGGTGGTGGCGATGGCGCAAGCAGCGCAGGTTGGTGCGCCCGGCATGCCGAGTTCCCAGTACGGGACTGCATTCCAGGCGTCCCAGGAGACAAAGAAAGTCCAGGTTGATCCTGAGTTCCCAGACCGCGTTGCCATCACTGGCACCGGGTTGGGAGAGAAATAGGAAAGCGAGCTCATCCACTTCCTCCGTGAGAATCGGGACGTATTCGCCTGGTCCAATGAGGATCTACCAGGTGTCCCGAGGGAGTTGGTTGAGCACTCGCTACATGTGCGGCATGATGCCAAGCCAGTGAAGCAAGTGATGCGCCGCTTTGGCGATGAGAGAAGGAAGGCCATTGGTGACCAGATCACCAAGTTGCTGATAAGCAACTTCATCATGGAGGTTTTGCATCCTGACTGGCTAGCCAACCCGGTGATGGTTGAGAAGAAGAAGGAGGACCCCAAGACGGATACCACATGGCGCATGTGCGTGGATTACACCGACCTGAACAAGGCCTGCCCCAAAGATCCCTTTCCGCTACCCCGCATAGATCAGGTGATCGATTCCACTGCTGGTTGTGAGCTTTTGTCTTTCATAGATGCCTACTCTGGTTTTCATCAGATAGCTCTCAACCCTGCTGATCAAATAAAGACTGCTTTCATTACCCCGTACGGGGCTTATTGCTATCGTGTCATGTGTTTTGGGTTGCGGAATGCGGGGGCTACCTATCAGAGATGCATGCAGAAATGCTTGCATGATCAAATTGGCAAAAATGTGCAGGTGTACGTAGATGACATTGTCATCAAAACGAATAAAACACATACTCTGCTTAGTGACATTGAGGAAACATTTGCCAACTTGCGCAAGTACAAGATGAAGCTGAATCCGACTAAATGCACCTTTGGCGTCCCGGCTGGTAAGCTACTCGGCTTCTTGGTATCCAGTCGGGGCATTGAGGCCAATCCTTCAAAGATAAAAGCTATTGAGAGCATGTCTTTGCCGAGATCCCTGAAGGATGTGCAAAAGTTCACTGGTTGCTTGGCTTCTCTGAGCCGCCTCCTAGGCAGAATGGGCGAGAAGGCCTTGCCTCTGTATCAGCTGATGAAGAAAAATGACAAGTTTGTCTGGACACCGCAAGCTGATGTGGAATTCAAGGAGCTGAAGGACATGCTGGGTAGCGCTCCAATCTTGGCAAGCCCGCTACCCAAAGAGCCAATGCTGCTGTACATCGCTGCGACTAACCGAGTGGTCAGTGTGGTGATTGTGGTGGAGCGAGAAGAGGAAGACAAGACTGTGCAGCGGCCATTATACTATCTGAGTGAGGTGCTGTCCAGTTCCAAGCAAAACTACCCGCACTACCAGAAGATGACTTACGGCGTGTACCTGGGCGCCAAGAAGCTGAAGCACTATTTCCAAGAGCATCCCATCACTGTGGTGAGCTATGCTCCCATCTCGGACATCATGGGCAACAAGGAAGCAAGTGGCAGAGTAGACAAGTGGGCAATAGAGCTGGCCGCGTACGCTCCCGCGTATGCGAGAAGAGAAGCCATCAAGTCTCAAATCCTTGCGGATTTTCTGGTGGATTGGGCTGAGGTGCAGTATGAGCCTCCTACTCTGGTATCCAACTACTGGAAGATGCATTTTGATGGCTCCAAGGTGAAGGAAGGCTTGGGTGCTGGCGTGGTGCTCACGTCACCCAAGCGAGATCAACTCAAGTACGTGCTGCAAATCCACTTCAAGGCATCCAACAACGTAGCAGAGTACGAGGTCGTGGTACACGACTTGAAGGTGGCCAAGGAGGTTGGCGTGCAGGGCATCATATGCTATGGCGACTCGGATCTCGTTGTGCAGCAAGTTTCAGGCACTTGGGATGCTCTAGATGCCAACATGGCTTCATATCGGTTCCTGGTGCAAACCATGACTGGATTCTTTGAAGGATGCGAGTTCCAACACATACACCAAGCAGAGAATGAGGCAGCTGATGAGCTGTCCAAGTTGGGGTCTTCTCGGCAATACATCCCGGCTGGGGTTGCCTTGGAGCATCTGAGGAAGCCATCTATCAAGCCATCCCCCAACTCGGAATCCATATTTGTTCCTTCTCTGCCTGGTGAAGAAGCTGTCTCAATGGAGATTGACTGGGAGGCTGCGAAGGAGAACCCGGGGACTGCCGTCTCCATCCCGGGGACTGGCGCCTGCAACCCGGGGACTGTCCCTTCTTACTCGGGGATTGCCCCTCCTAACTCGGGGACTGCCCCTCCTAACTCGGGGACTTTCGCATTTGTTGAGGGAGTTCTCGCGGCGTGCACGAGATCTCGGGGACTCGTTCCCGCCTCAGAAGAAGAAGAAGTGGTGGCTGATCCAATGGAAGTGGACGAACCAGTGTTTCCCATCCGGGAGAGACCGAGTTGGGCTCTGCCCATATTATCCTTTCTAAAAGACGGCACCTTGCCGAGTGATGAGGTTACCTCGAGGCAAATTTAGAGAAGATCCAAGGGCTATACAATCTTCAGAGATGTGCTGCATAGAAGAAGTCCCACTGGTGTGCTGCAGCGCTGTGTAGAGCCAGAAGAGGGAGAAGAAATATTGGTGGAGATACACCAAGGAGAATGCGGGCATCACGCCTCTTCTCGGGCTCTGGTCAACAAGGCTTTTCGGCATGGCTTCTTTTGGCTCACTTCCCTGAAGCAAGCTGAAGATATTGTGAGAAAGTGCAATGGCTGCCAAAGATTCACAAGTAAGATTCATATGCCAGCTTCCGAGTTGAAGACCATTCCCATTACTTGGCCATTTGTTGTTTGGTGCTTGGATATGGTGGGTCCTTTCAAGCCGGCTAGAGGCAACATGACTCACATTCTGGTCATGGTGGACAAGTTCACGAAGTGGATCGAGGTAAAGCCTATTCGGAAGTGTGATGGAGCCACTGCTGTGAGCTTCCTAAAGGATGTGATCCTGAGGTACGGCTACCCGCACAGCATTATCACGGATAATGGCACAAACTTTGCTGAAGGCAGGTTTGCGAGGTTCTGCAGAGATAAACGCATTCGGCTAGATGTTGCATCTGTTGCGCATCCCGCCTCCAATGGGCAAGTGGAAAGAGCAAATGGCATGATGCTATCAGGCATAAAGCCAAGGCTGATTGAGTCGCTGCTGAAAACACCTGGGTGTTGGCTAGACGAGTTGCCAGCGGTGTTGTGGAGTCTAAGGACTACCCCTAACCGGTCAACTGGCTACACGCCATTCTTTCTGGTTTATGGAGCTGAGTCCGTGTTGCCTACTGACCTAGAGCATGACTCGCCCCGTGTAACGCTCTACACGGAGGCAGAGGCTAGAGAAGCTCGAGAAAATGACGTTGACCCGCTGGAAGAAGCAAGAGAGCTAACTCTGTCATGTTCAGTTGTTTACCAGCAAAACTTGAGGCGTTATCACAGCCGGAAAGTGAACCCAAGGGTTTTCCGAGAAGGAGACATGGTGCTTAGGCTTGTGCAACGCACTGCCGGGATGCACAAGCTATCTCCTCCGTGGGAAGGGCCTTTCATTGTGAGCAAGGCACTGCACAATGATGCCTATTACCTTGTTGATGCACAGTCATCCCAGAAGAACAGGCCGGATAGAGCAGGAGAAGAATCCAAGCGCCCTTGGAATGTAGCTCTACTCCGCCGTTTTCATTCGTGAGCAAATTATGTATGTACTCTCTTATCCGAGTTAAATCTTCTAGTCGGCAATCTGAAATTGAACTCGGGGACTGCCCTCGTCCAAACTGTTCCTTGTGTTTACTCTGCTTTACTTTGTCTATTCGGTTGAACCACTTAGAATTTCAAAAGCATACAAAGTAGTGTGTTTAAACTCACCGGACACTCTGCGACTCTGCTGCTGTCCGCAACCCGGCTTCATGGCAAGCCAGAGAACAAGCCAAAGAGTCAATGAACACATGAAAATTGCAAAGGAAAGGAAGCGTGTGGCAACCGAGTAGAGTGTTTTTTGCTGTTTTTTCTTTCCGGCTAAGTGGTGGGCAGCGTTACTATGAATTTTTCTAAGTGGCTAAGTATTTGAAACTCCTACTTTGAACTCTTGTGACTCGACTACCAACAAAGCAACAAGTTGCAGGTAAGAGCTGAGATAAAAAAGGAAAGAGCGGATAAAAAATGCAACTCGGGGACTTGCATACTAACGCAACCCGGCATCGAGCCAAAATCGCTCAAATATCAAGTAGCAAATTTCGAACTGGAATAAAAAAGGAGTAGCAACAAAGACTTAATTGTTTAGATACATCTGCACCCGGCATCCCGGGGATCTCATGAAAGTTTTAAGATAAAGTTTCAGGCAGTAGCATCATGAGTATTGGCGATGTCGTCCGCAGCAGTCTTCTCGGAGTTGGCCTTCTGGGCGTCAGCTTCAGCATCAGCGTCCATGGCGGTGGCTTGCTCAGAGGTGGCAGTGGCCACCGAGATGGGATCGGTGGCCGAAGTGGAAGCAGCGGACTGGGTCACCATCTCGGTGGTGACGTTGGCATCCTGTCCCTCGTCTTCCGGCTCCTCGTCGCTATCTGCAGCAACCTTGCCCTTCCCCTTCCCGGATTCCTCCTCGTCATCAACCTCGAGGGCACTCAAGCCCTCCGACTCGGTATCCTCGTCTTCATCTTCATCTTCACCCTCGCTCTCCGCCTCGGTGTCAGGCTCGATGGGGCCGTCGAGGAAGAGGGCGGTGTCCGCGAGGGGGCGATCTCGTACGCAACTGCCTTGCGGCGAGAAACGCAGTCGGGATCATCTGACCACTTGGAGCCTTGGCGCAACTCGAGGATAGTGTCGAGGTTCAAGTTCTCGTACCAGCTGCATATGAAGCGAAGCAGCAGATCAGCCCCTGCCCGAGCTGCGGACGCGCGCCATTTATTCAGCTCAGCCTTTGCACCATTGAGCTTCTCGGAGAGCGCACGAAGAGTTTTGGGCGCAGATTCACGAGGCCAGAATAGATCGTGAAGCTTGAAGGCTGTGGACACCAGGTTGGAGCTAAAGCCCTGAAGCTGGCGAAGCTGCGACTTGATACTCGTGAGGTCGTCATCGATTGAAGATTTGGTGTTCATAGGAAATCCTTTTTCAGCTCGGATTCCTTGCGCCTTAGCCAAAGCAGGCGTGCTAGCCGCGCAGAGATCAGGGAAGATATCTGAGAGTGCTATCAGAAAGAGTTAGATATGGAAGCAGAAAAGAGGAGAAGCAAACCAAGCCAAACAGAAGAAGAAGAAGGGGACAGCTAGGTACAGAGAAGCGTAGACTTACTGTTAAGGTCAATGAGTAGCGCGTGCAGCTTGTTCTTCTAGGCCTCCTCATCGGCAATATGCCTATCCTCGACTTGGCGTGCGGTGCCAAGCTGGAGCATGAGATCCTGATTGCACTTCTTCAGCACTTCGATTTCCGCCTCGAGGGCCCTCTCCTTGGCCTTGGCTACTGCCTTGACTTTGTCCTTCTCGGCGGCTTGGTCTATGGCGTCCTGGAGGGCAGTCCTCAATTGGATTTGCAACTGTTCGAACTCGGCGTCGCGTTTGTTCTTGAGCTCTGTTTCTTGGCTCTCCAGTTGCTGCTTCACCTCCGCGGGCTTCAAGCAATCAAGATGCTCCTCACGGAACTTCTTGTACTCTTCTATGGAAAGAAACAGCACGGTGAGCAGAATAACCAAGAAAAAGGAGAAAAACAAGCACAGAAGGATCAGCAACTCACCTTCCAGCTCCTTGATCTTGCTCTCGGCGGAGGCGGTGAAGACGTGGCAGTGCTCGTGCTGCTCTTGCAATTCTTTGAATTTGTCTGCAGAGTAAACGGAGTTAGAGAAAAAAGCAAATGCGGGCGTAAACACAAAACGCATTAACCGAATAGCTAGAAGCTTACTCTCAATTTCAGAAATTTGGAGGGCACGGTCCAGTGCCGCCTTCTCCGTCGCAGCATCGTACTTGCGTTCGGCCTCAAGGGCCGTGATGCGTCTCCTCGCGATGCTGTGATTCCAGAGCAGCCACCGGAACAAGTTCGTCCTCTTCAAAAGGCTATTCTGCGAAGGAGAAAGGAAAGAGTTAGAAAAAACTTGGAAGATTCGGCCCGAGAAGACGTCAACTCGGTTGAGTGTCCGTCTACTCGGCCCGAATCTCGGGGACTGAGTGGTGGTTAAGGAGATAAGAGGAACAGAGGAGAAAAGAAACCGCAACTCGGAACAAACAAAAGAAACTTACAGCGTATGTCTGCTCCACGTCCTCGGCGGCTTTGCGGAGGACGTACTGCTTGGCGGCCAGCGTGCTGGTGTCGGAGGCGATGGTCATTGGATTGGCGCCGAGATCGGCTTTGTTCCAATCAAGGCGGTAGTGGTCAAGATCCTCGCCCAGCACGCTGCCGTCCCACTTCTTGATGCCATGGGCAGCACTCTCCCAGACCTTGTCGATGAAGCCAACTCGGTCCACAACCTGCATCAGCCCTTCAGATATGATATCATCCTCACCCGCTTCGCGCGAGTAGATCTCGATGGGCTTCTTGGCCTTTAGCTTGGAGTCCACTTCCTGGGCTGGGCCGCCCTTCAGAGCGGAGATCTTCTGCTCGCCCTTGGACAAGGATATGCCGTATTGCTGGGATCCAGACAGCACGTATTGGGGCCAGCTGGCTTGTGCACTTGACCATGCGCTTGCGCCAGCAGATCCACCGGAAGCGCCGATGGTGAGTTGCGTGCTCTTCGCAGCTGGTTTTCCAGTCGACTTGGGCGGTGGCATCAGAGCAGTATCACGCGCAGCTTGGCGCGATGGATTCTTGCGGACGGGCGCGGCTTCAGTCTTCTCAGTCTTCTTAGCAGTAGCCTTTGGTGCATTCTTGGTTGTGGGAGGAGACGGCTGCAGAGATGCAGTCTTGATCGCTTTCTTCTTTGGGGGGGGGGGGGCTTGGAGCAGTTGGTGGTGAAGCCTGCTGGGTAGGCGGCACAGAGGGCCGGCTACCCTGCGCAGCGTCCGGCTGCGCCTGGCTCTGGAGCATGGGCTCCACCACCATCTTCTCAACCCTCTGCTCGGCAGCGGGATCAGGTCTGGCCTCATCTTGTTCTTCTACCCGCGGCGTGGCCGCGGGATCTTTGTGAGCTGCAGCGTGTTCTTCCTGCTGCTCGGTGCGGTCATCCGGCCGCTCAAGGGCGGCGCGGTTCTGGTTCTCGGGGTCTTGATCAGTATTCTCCCCAGCTGGGGGAGAAGGAGGTGTCTCATCGTGGACAGCATCCTGCGCGCTCTGGTCCGCGTAGGAGTGCTGCTCCAAGTTCTCGTCATCTTGGTCACCCGCGCCAGTGTTCTCGACGCCAGTGTCCTCTTCTTCCATATTTACAGGAGAGGGCGCACGCGCCCTATCCTGCTGCAAGCTCTCATCGTCCTCCTCAGAGAGATCGACGAGTTTTTCTATGTCGATGACGGATTTCCTCTTGCCGGTGCGGGTAGGGGCAGCGGCCGCGTCAGCGTCAAGAGGATCGCTGGAAGAAGGAAAGAAATCCGAAAAGGGAAAAACAGAGAAAAGTGTAGCGAGAAGTGGAAGCAACTTGGTACTCAGATGAAGTCACTTACCCTTTGCGGGTGGGGAGTTGCCTTCTGGCAGTAGTGATCTTCTTCTTCTTCTCAGTCTTCTTAGATTTCTTGGCAGCAGGTTCTTGAGCACCGCTGCCCGCCCTCTTCCGAGTGCTGGGAGCAGCCACGGCCAGGGGGTCGACGTCCACGGGCTCCTCGTCCTCCTCATTCTCAGCATCCTCTGCAGAATAGACGAAGATAAAGGAGAATTAGAGGCAGAGAAGGAAGTCAAGTTGGGTTGTGAGTAGGCAGAAAGGTGAACTTGGTCACCTTCGTCATCCTCGGACCAGTCCCGGATAGACGCGTCGACTCGGTGCTTACCGGGTTGAGTGGCGTGCGGGATGCAGAGGGTATCCTGCGTGTCGTATGCCTGCTCGTCGTCCTCTTCTCGGTCAGCGTGCCAGTTGCTCTCGAAGACCTCAGAATCTTCTCTTCTCTGCCGGTCAATGTGCTGAGAAGGCAAGCAAGATAACAGAGTGAGTTGAGATTTACTCGGAAAGACATGCAAACACAAAGCATATTTGTCTAAGTGTTTATACTCGGAAAGACATGCAAACACAGAGCATATTTGTCTAAGTGTTTTTACTCGGAAAGACATGCAAATACAAAGCATATTTGTCTAAGTGTTTTTACTCGGAAAGACATGCAAACACAAAGCATATTTGTCTAAGTGTTTCTACTCGGAAGGGCATGCAAACACAAAGCATAAAAAGCCTAACAGAGTATCTATGATGTGCTACTCGGTATCTGAATACTAAAGCAGAATATAGAAGGCTAACCTGCTCAATACGCTTGGTGCGGCTGTATGGCATGAAGCCATACATCCAGGTGTCGGAGAGCGTAGTCTGCAAAATTGACAGCGCCCAGGTAGCCACATCCTCCTTGAAGAGCTCGAAGGTGGCGGTCCTCGTGCAGTCGCGGGATCCCCCCATATAGCACATCTTGTGCGAGCGACGCTGGAGGGGGAGAACGCGGCGCGAGATCCAACAGGCAATTGGATCATCTTGGCGGAGTCCATGCTCCCGCAACTCGCTCAGGCGCTGCTCGACCTGAACCACGTCCTCGATGGAGTCCCTTGGATGGTAACCCCAATTCTGCTGGGTAGGCCGCGTGTTCCGGAACTTGGGTAGCCCTATCCGGTTCTCGATGGGCTTCCCTTCCTCTGTGGCTACGTTTTTCACGTAGAGGAAGGAGCGCTGCCATTTGCGCATAGATTCAAGGCCCTTGACCTTCGGGTGGCTACCCGTGGAGCCCTGCAGCATCATGGCGCCGCCGGTCATGGTCATGGCGCGAGCAGTATCAGTCTTGCCCGGATTGGGAATGCTTTGTTTGCGGAAGAAAAAATAGCGTGCCCACGTGTGGATTGTCGGGTACACGCCAAGGAACGCTTCGCACACCACGGTGTGGGTGGAGAGCATGATCAAAGAGTTAGGAGGGAGGTGATGTGGCTGAAGGGCGAAATGCTCAAGAAATTTGGAGAAGAATTCCGAGATGGGGAGGCCGAAGCCGCGCTTGAAGTGCGCAAGAAAAACTACATACTCGTCCTCTTCGGGCGCGGGGACGATTTCGTTACCTGGATGTCGGAACTTCACGCCGGGAGGCACACGGCGGGTGTTGACTAGCTATTGGCAGTCTTCTGCCGTGACCTCGGAGCCCTCCCAGCCGGCGCGGGCGGCGGCGTCATCATCTCCGCGGGCAGCCATGGCAGCGGAGAGGCGGATTGGAGATGTGGAGTAGAGGCACGGATGGGAGATGTGAATCGGGATCTGGGTTTCTAGGTCTCTCTCTCTGGCGGCGCGTGGAGCAGTGGCGCGGCCAGAGATTGCGGTGACGTAGTGCTCGACGGCGGCGGAGAGATGAAGGGGCAGAGGGTGAGAAGTGAGCAGGAAAGAGAAGAGGAAGGCATCGAGGGGGTATTTATCCCTCCCCTCGAGTTGCCGTTATAGACGGAGTTAGTGGGATCAGTCGTGCACTGAGATCGTGCGGCGTGGGCTGCGCGCCGGTTAGAAACGCACACAGCGCATATTGCGCGCGTAACGGGCGCGGTTAATCCCACGTCGTGATCGTGGGCTAATGAGTGCGTTTGAAGAGACTTAACGGGCTGGTGGGCCCTGGCCGCAGTTATGGGCGCGTGGCCTGCCATATCCCAGGCACCGAGGCGTCGGAGTGACAGGGGTGCGACACGCAGAGGTGGATTCGCACCGATTGAGGCGGGATTGTGTTTCGAAGATTTCACCAAGTCTTTTTACTCGGCATCAGAGAAGAGAAATGGTGCTACTCGGAGAAGAAGAGATTCCAGCCAAGGATAAGGGCTACTCGGAGGTACTACTCGACATCTTACAGTTCGAAGACAAGATTTGTTTTTAAGCTGGAAGGGCCCAGCGAACAAGTTCGCAGGACTCTACCAGCTTCGGGGACTAATGTCAGGGGGTTACCCCCGAGTAGGGGTAAGGCAAGTGCTAAAGGCAAGATCAGAAGAGCTGTTTTACCAAGTTGGCTGGCTACCCGGTACCCGCTACCCGATGGACAGCTATTCGGCCGTACCTACCAATGGCCAGGAGGAAGAATCAAGGAAGTTGTATTCTTCCGAGTAGAGGAGGTTGTCCGGATAGAGGAAGTGGATTCCTACTCGGACCAGAAGTCAATGGAGCCGTTCTGACACAGGATCCCGCGTATCCTGCGTCCGTACGGCGTGCGGTTCAACTTATGGGGTGCGTGATTATCCGCACCACGGCGTGGCTACAGTGCGGTAGGCGCATGTCTAGTCCTGTCACTGACAGAGGGGACAGGACAAGTCTAGGGGCCTACCCTATCTCACTGACAAGGGTGGACAGGTCCCATCTCCGAACGGCGCAATGACTTACGGGGCGAGTGTCAGCGGTAACCTGGAGGCGTGCGCGGTTCTGCAGGGCTCCTGTCACATCTCGTCGTACTTTATGCTTGTTTTCTCTTCGGCTGGGCACCAGTATATAAGGTTCCCTGCCTCCTCCTGTGCGAGGGTCGATACTCTGGATTGCTTCACTACTCACAGAAAGAACTAGAGAGAAGAGTGGCTACTCGGCTGAAGGCCTGATTGTACTGTGGCTACTCGGTAACACACATATAAAGAGAGAGGCAGGAGTAGGGGTGTTACCTCCACACGAGGGCCCTGAACCTGGGTAAGATCTTGTTGTCTGCAGTGTTTGTGATCCATCCCACGCGGTTACTCGCCGTGTGATCCCTCCCCGAGCACCTCCAGCGTCCATCGGCCCCAACTTTAGCCATCCCATGGCATCTGCCGTGATACCACCACGACACACCTACTCGAGGACGAGTAGGAACTAAGCTTGGGGATGTTGATACGTCATAAACGTATCCTTAATTTCTAATGGTCCATGTTGTTTTCTTATTGTTTCCCACATGTTTGCTATACACTTTATGCCATATTTATCGATTTTCCAGACTAACCTATTGAGAAGATGCCACAGAGTCAGTTCCCCGTTTTCCGCTGTTTTTAGTTTCAGAAACGTTATTCTAGAAATATTCTCGGAATTGGAAAATTCGAAGCCCAGAAGTCTTAGAATTCCCGAAGGTTCCACGGAGTCCCGAAGAGACCCGGAGGGGGGCCTCAGGGGGCCCACACCATAGGGCGACGCCCCTGGACGCGCCAGGGGGTGGTGTGGGGTCCCCGGGCCGCCACCGCCTTTGCCTTTTCGCCTATTTAATCCCCCCCCCCCGCCCGAGACGTAAACCCTAAATATATTCCACTTCGTCCCGAAAAACACCCGAGGCCGCCGTCATCATCATCCCAAGATCGGGAGGTTTTGGAGCTCTCCCCGGCACCTTGTCGGGAGAGGAATTCATCACCGGAGGGGTCTACACCACCATGCCCTCCTCCGAAGTGATGCGTGAGTAGTTCATCCCTCGACTACGGGTCCATAGCAGTAGCTAGATGGTTGTTCTCTCCACTTTGTACCTAATGTTTAGATCTTGTGAGCTGCCTATCATGATCGAGATCATCTTTATGTAATGCTACATGTTGTGTTTGCTGGGATCTGATGAATGTTCAATGATATGTCTTCTGATAATCAATCTATTATGTTATCTTCATTCTTACGTTATTTATGATCTTGCATGCTCTCCGTTATTAGTAGATGCTCTGGCTAAGTATATGCTAGTAACTCCAAGAGGGAGTATTTATGCTCGATAGTGGGTTCATGCCTCCTTTTCATCTGTGCTCGAGTGAAAGAAACGTGACGGATAGAGGATGTGATGTTGCCATTAGGGAGAAAACAATGGTGTTTACCTAGTTTACATTGTTTACGTTACACACTTTGCTTACGGCGATAATCTGTTGCTAGCAACTTAATACCCAACGTTTGTTCGGATGATCTTCGGAGGGTGGATTATTAGACATAGATGTAGTTGGATGACCGTCTATGTATTTTGTTGTAATGCCCGCATGAATCACATAGTAATCTTTATGTCTTGCATATGCACTATGGTGCAGCCTTCATTTCTGTCAATTGCCTAGCTGTAATTTGTTCACCACACATGTTATTTATCTTTCACGGAGAAACACTAGTAGTGAACTATGGACCCCGGTCCATTTTCCTCATACTGATAAAACACCTACTGCTTTCATATTGCCTTCATACTGCTTCATATTGTTCCTACTGTTTTCCACACCATACGTTTAACCTCTTTGTGTTCAGCAAAACCGGTGAGATTGATAACCTCACAGCTTCGTTGGGGCAAAGTGATTTGATTGTGTTGTGTAGGTTCCACGTTGCTGCTGAACCGGTAGTGCGCCCTGCCATCTCAGCTGCTTCAACCTTCTGAAGTTACTCATTCCTCCTACTGGTCGATTCAACCTTGGTTTCTTTCTGAGGGAAACTTGTTGTTGCAATCTTCATACCTTCCTCTTGGGGTCTCCCAACGAACGTGTGTTCACACGCATCAGTCTCCCACTGATGTTGCCCTCTCACCTATATATTGTCCCCGAAGGGTTAACCCTAAATACCCGAGCCTTTTCCATGAAAAACATCTACAGCCGCCATCATCGTCAACCCTAGTTTGGGAGGGTTCTGGAGCTCTCCTCGGCACCCTGCCGGGAGGTGGAATCATCACCGGAGGGCTCTACACCACCATGCATGCCTCCGGAATGATGCGTGAGTAGTTCATCCTTGGACTACAGGTCCATAGCAGTAGCTAGATGGTTGTTCTCTCCTCTTTATGCCTCATGTTTAGATCTTGTGAGCTACCTTACATGATCAAGATCATCTTATTGTAATTCTACATGTTGTGTTTGCTGGGATCCGATGAATATTGAACGCTATGTCTCATGATTATCAATCTATCATGTTCTTTTCATGTGTATGTTATTTATGATCTTGCATGCTCTCTGTTGTTTATAGATGCTCTGGCCAAGTAGATGCTAGTAACTCTAAGAGGGAGTATTTATGCTCGATAGTGGGTTCATGCCTCCTTTGCAGCTGTGCTCGAGTGACAGAAACGTGACGGATGGGGGATGTGCTATTGTCATTAGGGAGAAAACAACGATGTTTACATTGTTTACATTACACACTTTGCTTACTGCGATTATCTGTTGCTTGCAACTTAATACCCAAGGTTTGCTCGGATGACATTCTGAGGGTGGATTATTAGTCATAGATGCAGTTGGATGACGGTCTATGTAACTTGTTGTAATGCCCGCATGAATCACATAGTAATCATCATGTCATGCATATGCACTACGGTGCAACCTTTATATCTGTCAATTGCCCAGCTGTAATTTGTTTACCCAGCATGTTATCTATCTGTCTTGGGAGAGAAACCTCTAGTGAACTGTGGACCTCCGTCCATTTTCCTCATACTGATAATACAACCACTGCAATCTCTGTTTTCGTACCGCTGCTACTGTTTTACTATTGCCATCACTATTCTCTTTCATCTACTGCAAACAAATATTATTTTCCACACGGTATGTTTAACCTCTTTGTATTCAGCAAAACCGGTGACATTGACAACCTCACTGCTTCATTGGGGCAAAGTGATTTGATTGTGTTGTGTAGGTTCCATGTTGCTTCTGAACCGGTAGCGCGCCCTGCAATCTCAGCTGCATCAACCTCTGAATGTGATTTCTTTCTTATGCTGGTCGATTTAACCTTGGTTTCTTTCTGATGGAAACTTGCTACTGTGCTCTTCATACCTTCCTCTTGGGGTTTCCCAACGAACGTGTGTTACACACGCATCACCGACGACGATGATTTGTTCTGGCTCGATGGGGTGGCGGTGGAGGCCCAGCCCCGTTCCCTCCTTCGCACGAATCAACGACCGGACCGCTATGGAGCACGGATCCACGACCGGCAGAGGCGGAGGAAAGTGGACATGGGGACGAGATAGGGCTAGGTCGACGGGGGAGGCACCTCCCTTGCCTCTAGCCACATGCACGAACGAGAGGTCGGCCTCGAGTAGGTTAGCACGGTCACGCTCGCTGGGACGACATGATATGGGGCGCCGCCAGCTGCCAACAGAGGAGGAGGTCGGAGGAAGGGTCGGGGAGGTTAGGGTGAAGGGTGATATGTGTTGCTGACAGAGTTGAATCCTTTCTCTGCGTTGTTGGGAACCCCAAGAGGAAGGTGTGATGAGCACAGTGGTAGGAGTTTTCCCCTTAGTTAAGAACCAGGGTTATCAATCCAGTTGGAGAAAGAGAATCTCCGGAAGGTTGATGCCACTGACGGTGGTGCTGGCGCTTCACCGGTGTCAGCAACAACGTGGAACCTCCACACAACACAACCAAAATACTTTGCCCCAACGGTACAGTGAGGTTGTCAATCTCACTGGTCTTGCTGAAAACAAAGATTAGACGTATAGTGTGGAAAATAGTGTATGCTTGCAGTAAGTAAAGAAAGCAGTAAATTGTTGTGGTTTGTTTAACAGTGTGGAAGAATGGACCGGGGTTCATAGATTCACTAGTGGTGTCTCTCCATAAAAGATAGCATGCTGGGTGAACAAATTACAGCTGGGCAATTGACAAATAGAGGTTGCACCGTAGTGCACGATATAACATGAAGATTACTATGATATTTAGTGCGGGCATTACAACAAGATACATAGACCGACATCCATATGCATCTATGACTAATAATCCACCCTCAGGTTATCATCCGAACCCCCTTAGGTATTAAGTTGCAAGCAACAGATAATTGAATTAAACAAAGTGTGTAATGTAAGCAAGGATTATGCATGCGGGCACTCTCACCGTTGTTTTCTCTCTAATGGCAACAGCACATCCTCCCCGTTCACGTTTCTGTCACTCGAGCAAGGCAACAAGGAGGCATGAACCCACTATCAAGCATAAATACTCTCTCTTGGAGTCACTAGCAACTACTTGGCCAGAATAACCACTAGCAACGGAGAGCATGCAAGATCACAAATAACATATGCGATAAAGACTATAATCAACTTGGCATAAGGTCAATATTCATCGGATCCCAGCAAACACAGCATATAGAATTACATAAGATCAATCTCGATCATGATAGGTAGCTCACGAGATCTAAACATGGAGGTATATGAGGAGAAGACAACCATCTAGCTACAGCTACGAACCCATAGTCCAAGGATGAACTACTCACGCATCACTCCAGAGGAAGGCATGGTGATGTAGAAGTCTCCGGTGATGATCTCATCTCCGGAAGGGTGCCGGAAAACAGCTTCAGAACCCCCCTGATCCGGGGTTGATGGTGACGGCGGCTGTGGAACTTTTTCAGGGATTTTGATCAGGTGCCTAGGGTTTTCCATCAGGGGGACTTAAATAGGCGAAAGGGCAAAGGCGGTGGAGGCCAGGGGGCCCCACACCCATAGCTGGCGCGACCAAGGGGGGCCGCGCCACCCTTTGGTGTGGCCCCCCTGCTGCCCCTCTTCGACTCCTCTTCGGTCTTCTGGATGCTTCCGGGGAAAATAGGACTTTCGGGCTTCGAATTTTCCAATTCCGAGAATATTTCCAGAACAACTTTTCTGAAACTAAAAACAACAGAAAACAGGGAACTGGCTCTGTGGCATCTTGTTAATAGGTTAGTCCGGAAAATTGATAAAAATGACATAAAGAAGGGAGAAAACATGTAGAAATTGGCATAATATCATCATGGAGCATCAGAAATTAGGGACACGTTTATGATGTATCAAGCATCCCCAAGCTTAGTTCCTACTCGTCCTTGAGTAAGTAAACGATAAAACAATAATTTCTAAGGTGACATGCTACTAACATAAACTTGATCAGTCTAATGTAAAAGCATATGCACGCTGAGATAATAAAACTTTAAACACGGGCATGATAAATAAAACTTTAATAATAAAGCATAGCAATTACTTTGCATCGCGAAGAGTAACTGAAATAAAGGATCATGAATAATGATGCAAAGAAAGGTAGACGTTTGTTTCAGGTACAGAGAAAGCATGGCAAAGTGATATTTCGATAGTCCTTAAGAGTGGGGCAAAACATAAATGCCAGGACACCTTAAAAGTTAATGAGGAAGACTAGAACAAATAATATCACATCATGAAGTAATTATTGTTGTTTATGGGACAAATGCACATAGAACTCAGAATGGCAAAAACGCTCTCTCAACTGTGCATAAAGTTAGAAGATGGAGACTCAACATAAAAGTAAAAGAAAGGCCCTTCACAGAGGGAAGCAGGGATCAACTCATGTGCTAGAGCTTTTTATTTTATTAAACAGAGGTATTAAAAATTTGACATTTGTGGAGGAATGTCTATAATTTGGGAGATGTATGCTAATGTCAACGAATGGTAAACATAAAATACAGTATGTCACAAGTCAGCTGGATTCACAAGAGCGGCTCCCATGGTGAAGGACGCAACTGGTGTAGAAGGTCATCCCTCTTTCTCTTTTGTTTACACAATTATGCTTTTGACTGATAAATCAGGGGCAAAAATAGTGAAGAGAATTTGTTTGTATTAATTTGGGGCTGGGCACCCCACTGCCAGCTCTTCTATCATTTGGATAAGCGGATGAAGCCACTAGTCCAGGGTGTGAAATCCAATCAACAAGTGAGATAAAGATTCTCTATTTACGTCCTCATGAGCAAAAATAGGAACATAAAGCAGGAGTAATTTTGAAGGTTTTAAAGGTAACACATGAGCAATTTACTTTGGAATGGCAGTTAAATACCACATGTAGGTAGGTATGGTGGACACAATGGGAAAAACTTTGGTTTAAGGGAGTTTGGATGCACGAGTAGAGCTCATACTCAGTACAGGTGGAGGCTAGCAAAAGACTGGGAGCGACAAATCAAGAGAGCATAAGAGCCATAATCATGCATAGCAACATAAGCATCATTAATTAAAACATAAGCAGTATCAAAAGTTCAAAAACTAAGTGGTCGTGGAGGCTATTCATGACTGGTTTGTAGTCATAAACATGGTGTGAGCATGCGCCAAGTCAACCAAATAAAAAATTCGAAAGAGAATACCATATATTGATGCTTTACTATGACAAGAACAACTCATGAATCTTTCAATACATATTAAACACTCTCAGCTATTTGAGGCTAATCATGCTACTCAATAACCACAAGGCTTTAAAACTAAAATAACATTTATCATGGCATGAAAAAGTTCTAGCCACAGTCTATACAAGCTTCTACTAGTACTGTTATAAATTCTACTTCAAGCATCAATTTTCTTTCTCCCAACAAGCACCATACAAAACATGCTTTAACAAAAAAACTATTTATGATACAACAAGAAAACATAAGAGTACTCAAATAATACTACTAAAACTAACAGCTCTAATAAGAGATGCATTCAAAACAGGAGCTAAATAAATGCAGCAGCTAGACAGAGATTAAGAATACAACGTATTCTCATGAAAAAGCGGAGCGTGTCACTCTCCAATAAAAGAATGTTGGGGTCCAAACAAGCTAATTATGAAAGTAAAAACAAACTGAAAGAAAAAGCAAACTGAAAACAAAAATAAAAGACGCTCCAAGCAAAGCACATAAGATGCGACCGAATAAAAATATAGTTTCACTAGAAGTAACCTGATAATTGTTGATGAAGAATGGGATGCCTTGGGCATCCCCAAGCTTAGATTCTTGAGTCTTCTTGGAATTTGCTTGGATGTACCACGAGGGCATTCCCAAGCTTAGGATTTTCACTCTTCTTGATCACATCATATCATCCTCTTCTCTTGACCCTTGAAAACTTCCTTCAGATCAAAATTCTCACAATCTTCATTAGCAACGTTAGTGCAATTGAAATAAGAAATTCACATGGTTCAGTTTCAACACAAGTGTAACACTCAAAAACGCATTAGCTACTGTCACAACTTCTTTCAAAACTCTTTTTCTCAAAAGAACACCAAAAGAAAGAGATTAATATGCAAATGCGATAAATGGCAGAAATCTGTCAAAACACAACTGCAGGTAAAGATCGATTTTTTTAAAAAATCTCCTGTTGCTCAAATAAAAAAAGTGGTCTTCTAAGAACAGTTGCGTATATAACTCAGGATTAAGCACAAAAAAGCTCAGGTCATTTTGAATTTTCTGTGATTTTTAACGGAATTAACAGTGGACAGCAGAAATCTGTTTCCTGCGCAGAAATCCGAAATGTAGGCTCAACTTTCCACTAGAGGCTTTACTTGGCTCAACAAAAACACAAAATAAAAGATACAGAGGGGTTGCTAAGGAAATATAAAACACCCAGGTGCAAAGAACACCAAAGAAAACGAAAGAAGACGGGTTGAAAACAGCGAAATAAGACGGGTTGTCTCCCGGTAGCGCTTTTCTTTAACGCCTTTCAGCTAGGCATAGAAAGGTGGAATCAAGTAGATGCTCACATAAGAATTATGAATTGAAGCAAAAGAGAGCATCAAGAAGCAACAATAAAACAAATTTAAGTCTAACCCACTTCCTATGCATATGAATCTTGTAAAGAAATAAATTAAAGAAGCTCAAACTAGAAATCATGGGAATGTAGAACAAGAGCAACTTCAAAACTTTCAACAAAAAGAGAGGTGTATAAGTAACATGAAAATTCCTACAACCATGTTTTCCTATCTCATAATAATTTCTAGTAGCATCATGAACAAACTCAAAAACATAATTTATCACATAAAGAATGTTTGTCATAGTCTAAAAGCACATAATTCATATCAAGCTCAAAAACAGTGGGATCAAAATTTAAAATCAGCTCCTCTTTTTTTCCACTTTTAGCAACAGCAAAGCAAGATGATTGATCACTCATAAAAGGTATAGGACACATTATAGCAATCCTATTTTCAATATCATTATAATTTATAACATCAAGTAACATAGGACCATCATCAAGAGCATTATCATAAGATTTATCCAAGTAGCATGGATTATTATACATAAAAATAGCAATATCATTCTCACAAGTTTCATTCATCATATTACCAAGGTCACAAGTATAGCAAGTATCAATTTGATCGAATAATGTATGAGTTAAAGAGTTACTATCATTGGGAGGTAGACATGGGTAGCTCCATTCTTCCTCCTCTTGATCATCACTCTCCTCCTCTTTTTCATCCAATGAGCTTCCAGATTCAGCAATTTCTTCTTCCATAGGCTCCTGCAAGGCATCAGTTACTTCCTTAGGTTGAGAGAATTTATTAAGATATTCCATTATCTAGTAATTACAATCCTTGTAATTATCAAAACAATATTCAAGTATAGCATAAATCTCATATTTATAAGGTGCATCATCAATACTTTCAAGCAAATAGGCAATTTCAAATGCACCCTTCCAAGCAATAAATTATTCAATTTGTTCCACATCATATAATTCATAATTTCCCTTAACATAAGAAGATATGGTAACATTATCATTATACTCACATTGAAAAGGGATGTGTTTATACCTCCTACAGCAACAAGATTTATCAAAGCAATAAGTAACATTATAAGTAGAGCACAAGTTTTTAGCACAGTCATGCAATTTATTAATTTGCTCCCATAAGTGTATCCCTTTTTGTGACAAGCAGTGTTCCTCATAATTTTTTTTTCATCCGTGAACCCACCTTGCCTAAAATATCTAGTTTCAAAGACATCAAACATTGATAGCAAGCATGATAAAGCAAAAAAATAACAACTAGAATAAGAACTAATTTTTTTGTGTTTTTTATAAAGAGAAGAAAACAAGACAATAAAAAAAATAAAAAAAATTGAGAGTGAGAGACTCTTCTTGCCAGAAGACTTCCTTCTCCCCGGCAACAGCGCCAGAAAAATCCTTGTTGCTGGCAGAGTTGAATCCTTTCTCTGCGTTGTTGGGAACCCCAAGAGGACGGTGTGATGAGCACAACGGTAGGAGTTTTCCCCTTAGTTAAGAACCAGGGTTATCAATCTAGTAGGAGAAAGATAATCTTCGGAAGGTTGATTCCACTGACGGTGGTGCTGGCGCGTCACTGGTGTCAGCAACAACGTTGAACCTGCACACAACACAACCAAAATACTTTGCCCCAACGGTACAGTGTGGTTGTCAATCTCACCGGTCTTGCTGAAAACAAAGATTAGACGTATAGTGTGGAAAACAATGTATGCTTGCAGTAAGTAAAGAACGTAGGAAATTGTTGTGGTTTGTTTAACAGTGTGGAAGAATAGACCGGGTTCATAGTTTCACTAGTGGTGCCTCTCCATAAAAGATAGCATGTTGGGTGAACAAATTACAGCTTGGCAATTGACAAATAGAGGTTGCACCGTAGTGCACAATATAACATGAAGATTACTATGATATTTAGTGTGGGCATTACAACAAGATACATAGACCAACATCCATCTGCATCTATGACTAATAATCCACCCTCAGGTTATCATCTGAACCCCCTTAGGTATTAAGTTGCAAGCAACAGATAATTGAATTAAACAAAGTGTGTAATGTAAGCAAGGATTATGCATGCGGGCACTCTCACCGTTGTTTTCTCCCTAATGGCAACAGCACATCCTCCCCCTTCACATTTATGTCACTCGATTAAGGCAACAAGGAGGCATGAACCCACTATCAAGCATAAATACTCCCTCTTGGAGTCACTAGCAACTACTTGGCCAGAATAACCACTAGCAATGGAGATCATGCAAGATTACAAATAACATATGAAATAGAGACTGTAATCAACTTGCCATAAGGTCAATATTCATCGGATCCCAGCAAACACAGCATATAGAATTACATAAGATCAATCTCGATCATGATAGGCAGCTCACGAGATCTAAACATGGAGGCATATGAGGAGAAGACAACCATCTAGCTACAGCTACGAACCCGTAGTCCAAGGATGAACTACTCACGCATCACTCCAGAGGAAGGCATGGTGATGTAGCAGCCTCCGGTGATGATCTCCTCTCCGGTAGGGTGCCGGAAAACAGCTTGAGAACCCACCTGATCTGGGGTTGACGGTGACGGCGGCTGCGGGACTTTTTCGGGGATTTTGATCAGGTGCCTAGGGTTTTCCATCTGGGGGCCTTAAATAGGCGAAATGGCAAAGGCGGTGGATTCTAGGGGCCCCCACACCCATAGCCGGCGCGGCCAAGGGGGGCCGCGCCACCCTATGGTGTGGCCCCCCTTCTGCCTCTCTTCGACTCCTCTTCGGTCTTCTGGATGCTTCCGGGGAAAATAGGACTTCCAGGCTTCGAATTTTCCAATTCCGAGAATATTTCCAAAACAACTTTTCTGAAACTAAAAACAGCAGAAAATAGGGAACTGGCTCTGTGGCATCTTGTTAATAGGTTAGTCCAGAAAATCGATAAAAATGACAAAAAGAAGGGAGAAAACATGTAGAAATTGGCATAATATCATCATGGAGCATCAGAAATTAAGGATACGTTTATGACGTATCAATATGTTGCTAACGTATCTATAATTTTTTATGCTCCATGCTTGTTTTCTACTCAATACCTTTTGTTTTCCACATGTTTAATTCGTTTTCCGGATGTTTTCACAGACTAACCTATTAACAAGATGCCCTAGGCAGTTGTTGTTTTCTGCTATTTTTCTATTTTAGAAAAGTTCTCAAGGAAATATTCTCGGAAAGGGTTGAAAATCTACGAAGATAAATGTTTACCTAGAACAAAGATGGTGTCCAAAGGAAAGATGGAGGGGAGTCAGAGGGCCACCAGGAGGGTGCCAGACGCCCCCCTAGGCCGCGCCTAGTAGGCCCCTGGGAGCTCCTGGCATCGCCTCACGTCCTTCCCTTCGCTTATAAATTTCCTTTAACCCTAAAATCATCGGGGACAGAGTTATTTTCCACGAAATATACAGAGAGGCGTCGCCACCTCGAAAGTCCAATCTAGGGCTTCTGTAGCCCTGCTTCGGCACCCTGCTGGAGGGGGAAATCATCACCGGAAGCCTCTTCATAAACGTTGTTGCCTCCCATCATGATGCGGGAGTAGCCCCTCCTCGGAGCTGAGGGCTCATGCTAGTAGCTATGAGGTTGTCTCTCCCTCCCATGATATGATCTTGATCGTGACCGTGTGCTATGTTATCATTGCTGAATCTATGATGTTTCCCCTTCATTATGTAATGGATCTGATGTACTCAATTGGTTTTATCTAGTATAATTCTTCGGAGTCACCTTTGTTCCATGGTGCCACGGTGACAGTGCGGGTGCCGTGTGTGACTCTATGGACTATGGATTAGAGGGATGCTTATCATGAAGTAGTTCTTACTTTTGTTGGATTGAATTGGAATCATGAGGTTTATTGATGCTTGTGTTTAGTATAATCTCTATAGTGCCAACGTGACAGTGCGGGTGTTGTAGATTTATTAGAAAGATACTATTCAAGAGATAGGTTTTGGTGTTTACTATTACTATCTTTGGATGCCCAAAGTGACAGGGTTGGGGTGTTCTTTGACGGCAACATGAACTTTGGGGTGTGCTTGTGTATCCCTACGCGATTCTCGTCCTATTTGATTCACGAGGAACGGTTTTCGAGCTATGACTTTCATGCATGTTGTTAGAGGAACTATCATATGTTTAATTATGTTAATGTTGTTGAGAGTTGCCACTAGTGAAAGTATGATCCCTAGGCCTTGTTTTCCACCATTGCTATATTTTTTTATTTTAGCTTTACTACTTTTTTGCTTGCTGCATTTTTTATTATAGATTTAATACACCTTGTTTTCCCATCCATATTACTCATATTTTATCATCTCTTTGCCAAACTAATGCACCTATACAACTGACAATTGTATTGGGTATGTTGGGGACACAAGAGACTTCTTGTATCTTAATTGCAAGGTTGCTTGAGAGAGATACGTTCAACCTATACCTCCACGAGTTCGGTAAACCTTGGGTTACTCACTTGAGGGAAATTTGTTGCTGTCCTACAAACCTCTTCACCTGGAGGCCCAACATATTCTACAAGAGTAGTAACGTTTAGTAGACATCAAGCTCTTTTCTGGCGCTGTTGCCGGGCGGTTAGCACTTGAAGGTATCTCTTTAGTTCAATTTTATCTTTTTGTTTCTTCTTTTTATTTTCATTAGTTATGCTTAATGGAAAACAACAAAAATATGAGATAACTTTATAATATTTATCTTGAGTTAGGACATAAAGTGTTTTAAGAGAACATTAAAAAACCTATGGAACTTTATTTGCATGCTAGTAGCAATGTTATTAGTATGAATTCTTTGAACACCATTATTGTTAATGCTATGGACAAATTTAAGCTTGGGGAAGTTGGTATTGATGAGGATGATATTTTTAGTTCCCCGCGCATGGAGGAGAAAATTTACTTTGATGATACTATGCCTCCAATATATGATAATTACAATGATGGATATGATATTTTCAGTCCACCTACTATTGAGGAGAAAATTTATTGTGATTATAATATGCCTCCTATTTATGATTATAATGATAGATACTTTGTTAAATTTTCTCCCACTACTATTAATGAGAATGACTATGCTTATCTCGGGAGTATTAATTCTTTTATGCATGTGGCTCATTATAATAATGCTTTATGTGATAATTATATTGTTGATTTTATTCATTATGCTACTGAAATTTACTTTGAGAGAGGAAATATGGTTGTAAGAATTTTCATGTTACTAACACACCTATCTTTATGTTGAAATTTTTGAGTTGAATTTGTTTTCCTTGCCTATTCTTGCTACTTTGTGCTTCATTGATTTGTTTTCTTGCAAGATTCCTATGCATAGGAAGTGGGTTAGACTTAAATGTATTTTATATTTGATGATTTATGCTCTACTATTGTTTTTCAATTCTTATTCTTATGTGAGCATATTTTAAAATCACTATGGCTAGCTGAAAGGCGTTAAAGAAAAGCGCTTGTGGGAGGCAACCCATTTTGTTTTCCTTTGTTTTCTTCTATTTTTTTTTGTTTTCTTTGTGTCTCTTAAGTGGTTACCTCTCTAACAACAGTTCCCTATCCTTTTTATTTCATTTTTGTGCCAAGAGTAACCTCTAATTGAGAGTTAGCGCGATTTGGGGAGGTTGTTGTTCTGAAACAGATTTCTGGGCTGTTACAAAAAAATTATATTTCTCCGCCAGAATGTCGGATTGCTTTTAAAAAAATAGACACATGCCCCAGGTTGTTATCTAACTCTAGTTAGTTTCCCACTTTTTGATTTGAGCAACAGAAGATTTTCGAAAAAAAATCATCTTTACCGATTGTTATGTTTTGACAGATTTCTGCCAATATTTTCATTTGTGTCTTAATCTCTTTGTTTTTGTGTTCTTTTGGAGGGAAGATCTTTTAAATAAGTTGTGATAGTATCTAATTTTTTAAATGGATAGTGAGACTTGTGTCGAAACTGAACCAAGAGGATTTATTATTTTGATTGCATTAACGTTGCTAATAAAGATTGTGAGAAGTTTTAGGTGGAGGAAGTTTCAAGTGTAGTGAGAGAAGTATGATGTGATGAGATGAACGATGGAAAAAGCTCAATATTGGGGATGACCATGTCACCCAAAGCATATCCAAGAAGTATAAGTGTCAAATCTTGGGGATGCCCAAGGCGTCCCCTTCTTCATCAACAAAAATATCGGGTTTCTTTCAAAACACTATATTTTTATTGCTTCACATGATATGTGTTATTCTTGGAGCGTCATTTTTATTTTCTTTCAGTTTGTTTTGTTTCACGAGGAACGGTTTTCGAGCTATGTATTTCATGCATGTTGTTAAAGGAAGTATCATATGTTTAATTATGTCAATGTTCTTGAGAGTTGCCACTAGTGAAAGTATGATCCCTAGGCCTTGTTTTCCACCATTGCTATATCGTTTTCTTTCGGTTTTACTACTTGTTTGCTTGCTGCATTTTTATTACAGATTTAATACACCTTGTTTTCCCATCCATATTACTCATATTTTATCATCTCTTCACCAAACTAGTGCACCTATACAACTGATAATTTGTGTTGGGTGTGTTGGGGACACAAGAGACTTCTTGTATCTTAATTGCAGAGTTCCTTGAGAGGAATACATTCAACCTATACCTCCCTGAGTTCGATAAACCTTGGGTTACTCACTTGAGGGAAATTTGTAGTTGTCTTACAAACCTCTTTGCTTGTAGGCCCAACATAGTCTACAAGAGTAGTAGCGTGTAGTAGACATCAAAGGGTCGTGTAGAGATAAAAAAAAATCTACGCAATAATCCCAAGATCTAGCCGAGGTAGAAGACCACGAGGATAACAACTAGACGCGCCAGTGCGGATTATCGATGTAGCACGTCGAAGCAGTAATGTCCCGCGGTCCAATCCGCTTTGATCCAATCCCGCGATCATCGAAGTGTTGAGCATATAGTACCTCCGCCCGTATCCACACGTACGAGGAGTTGCATCGACGGCGGACCGCTAGGTCCGGTGCGGCGGCTAGACTGAATGGGGCTAGTGTTTCCAACACATGGAAGTGTCTAATTGTGCCCTTTGAGCATCCTACGCCCCTTCTTATATAGAGAGCAAAACTGGGCTCCACAACATTTGCGGCCCATTCACTCCGTGAGTCCAACTCACTATTTTAGTCCATGTCGGATTTGTGTCCAACCCGACCATTTTACTTGCTCCCTCTCTTAAGTGTATGACCATGTAGGCTCATGGCTACTTGGAAACGATTGGAGTCCGACTCCCAATCGATCAATCGGTAGCGGCTCTTAGCAGAATGTGCCAACTCTCAAGAACCATAGAGTCATGAAAACATACCTTCCGATGTGACTTACGTCTGAGTCCCTTTTGCCTCACGATATACCTTGTCTAGCTATAGACGAATCATCATCATCCCTTTAATAGCTCAACTCTCTTCTTGATCCGTGATATATGATTCATCTGACTAACTCTTAGTCGATCAGCCCGGTTAACAATTAAACGAGTTGCGCATGGCCATGCTTTCCGAATCATATCACCCGAGAGGGCCCAAATAATACCTCTCCAGTCGGTGGGGGAAAATGTCATCTTGGTTATCCACATCACGCAGCTTGATTCTCAGTCGACCCGGACTCTGCTTTTATAACAGCCCTGTTACGGAACAACGTTTGATAGAACCTAAGTCGGTGATCCAAAGCTCGGATTGTGCGATGACCTCAGGTCTAGGGATTACATTGATTGAGACATGCAAATAACGACTTACTCGTTGCATCTCAATAAGGGTCAATCCCACTGACTAAACTCTTTAGCTGATTCCGTCTAAGTCGGAAAAGCATCACCATGCCCATGACAAATGGAACCGAGTCATAGGCCGACTTTCACATTAGCCTAAGTTCTGTGTCTAGCACGACTAACGACCAAGGACAATCTAGTACGAACACCATGAATACATAGTTCCATAACCGAATAACATATTCAATAATACATATCAGATGTTCAAATATGGACAACTTAATAAATTTATGAATACAATGGAAATTACATCATACATGGTTGCCTCTAGGGAATCTTCCCAACATAGGGTTTGACCGTCGAGGCGGGATCGGGCTGGGGTTATCCACCCCGTAGGAGTGGACGGCGGGTTATTGACCAATTTGTGGAGGGGCCAATTTTCAAAGTTGCCGGAATTCTTTGACCGGTGGACTTTGCACGAATCTCCAACAAATATAGGGTCGTGATAGTGTCGGGGGCCCAAAGGGCATGTGGAAAATCCGCACTCTACCCAAAATATGTGTGATTACTCGGCATTGAATGGGCCGGCGTTTTTTTATCTCCACGAGATGCCTCGCCCATGACATATCGTCCGTCAGAGGCTAGATGGAGACGACATGTGTCAAGGGGACAAGGTAGGCGGTGACGGCTAACACCAACTCCAGCGGTGCCCGTAAAATAGCAGAAACTGGAAACTCCTTGTGCGTATATGGGCTCGGCCAGTTTTCTGCGCCAAAGCAGAGCCTGTGTACCAAGCTTGGTTTGGAAACGTGGCTCGGGGAGCCGAAGAAGTCCCCCGCTGACCGGTATACGAAGTGGGTGGCGAGGGTTTCTCAGGTCACAACCCCTCACTTCCCCCCGCCACCTCCGCCATAAAATTTCCCTCGCCGTCGTACGCTCCACCTCACTCAGGAGAGTAATCCTTAGATCCGCCCTCACTTTCCACCGCCGGCCTTCCCACCGCAGCTATGTGGCCTCTAAACAACCATGTCGGCGCCACTAGGGCCCATATTAGCTCATCCCAATGACCGACACCACCGCCGGCCACGGAGGACGATGGCGAGCGTGTGGCTCGCATCGACGAGAGCAGGGCCACATCCATGGCGAGGTGGTCGACGGTGGTGAGGGTTCTCGCGGAGGAGAGCGAGGAAGACGCATCATCAGAGAATTACTTCTCCTATGTAGACAACGGCGAGGAGCTCGTCAAGCTCGTGAAGGAGAAGTCCATCCGTGGCAAGCAACGTCAAGCGAAGTGACGCCGTCGCTTGGACGAGCAGGCGGGGGCCTACAACGCCGCCTAGCTCGAGTGCGGGCTCCGTACGGACGCGGGGTTGCAAGCAAAGCACAGCGAATGAGACACCATCGCTGCTGTGCAGCTCGACTACGTCGGGCACTCCTCCTCCTCCGACTCCTCCTAGTGAGGACAGCGCGGCGACGCCGACGATGCAGCCCCAGTGAGGTTTGCGGCCTTTTTGGAGATCTAGGGTTTAGTGTTCGGTGATGACCCGCAGTTCATCGCCATTATGTAAATTAAGTCTTTAAATTGCAACAAAGTAGACAAATCTATCGATGTGTTCATTCATTTGTTCCCGCGAATTGCTGAAAAGGTTAATTTTTTTATCTATCTTAAGTTTTTACTCTGCGGCATCTAATCTGGGACTGAAAACGACTGTTTTCAGTTCAGCGTTTGCAGTCACTACTAGAGTTGCTCTAAGAGGAAGAGCTTGGGGTTTCGAGTGTGGACTAGCAGGCTTGGGGAAGTCGAAGCTTGAAGGAGCGGTCGGAAGAAGAAATGAATCTGCTTATGCGGTGGAGGTTTGTAGCTGGGAGCAGTGGACGATGCGTGCTGAGCGGTCAATGGAGAATTTGGAAACCTAAGTACACGCCGGTGGGAGGACTTGGAAAATTCGGTGCATGATATAGTTAATTGCAGTGCAACGCCTGACGACCGACGAGTCCTTGAAGAAATGGTTAAGAAGTTTTCAGGTAGCTGCGCAGTACTAGCTAGCAATTATGTACTCACTCCGTCCCAAATTAATTATGACAAAGATGGACAAAACTTGATGTAACTAACACTAAATGAGACGGAGGGAGTATATGAATTGGATATTCTACTAGCTAGGCACCGTGGAAATGGATACTAGCATTGAGAAACAATATTTGATTTATTGGCTGAAGTGTTACTTATAATCAGAGAAAAAAACAAAGAAAAATAGAATTGCATGCTAAAAGAAGTTTTCTGATATTATTGTAATTCTAGTTTTGCTTTGATAGTCGTTTCGCCATAAGCTAGCTACAAAGTAGAGCGAGTTTATGTGCTCTCAGAAAATATAAAGTAATAGAAACATTGAGAGACACGACAAGAAAATAATCACTTCTAGAGTAGCTCCTGATCTTGCAGCATTAGCTAAGAGGAACATACACTTTGCGATATGGTAGCTACACCAACTTGTATTATGGAGCTGCTCTTGCAATATTTCTGTAATTAAATATTATTTTCTTGTTCAAACGTCTGAGAATTATTTTTTTTCGACACTGTACATAAACATTTGAGTAGTACAAATATATTTCCTTTTCATAGTGGTTTTCTAGCAATTCTTCTACGTTGACGATGACTTGACTCTGTCCTAGTGGCAAGTCAACAATAAAAGTCCAACATATGTGGCTGTATAATTTTCTTGCATTCTTCTTCGGCATAGCTGGCCCGCACCTTCTCCCCTATCCCTACAGTTGTGTTTGACTGCTTTGGGATAACTTTTCCCGGTGGAGTAGGCTACTCGCCCTCTAAACGATATTCGTGTCCTTTCAATGTACACATCGTCATCGACCCTCGAGTCCCTCCCTGCCGGCGTTGTGCGCAACGTCTGGTCTACTCCAACTGTGCGATGCCGATGGTGCCTAGAATGCCGGAAAGAGCATAAGCGGTGGGATTTTGCAGCAGCGAGCAGCGGAGCTCATCGGGACAGTGAAGTAGGACCATAAGGAGGGGCCTAGGGACGGAAAGTTCATCGGGAAAACGAGATGGTGCTCAGAGATTTCGAAGAGGCACGAGGTCAAGGGGGTTAACAACGACAGTGTTCATACGGACGCAAGTAAGATGGGTTGAAGCGACCGATTCCGGCATGGTCAACGAGGTTAGGGCCAGGGAGTTTTACAGCAAAAAAGGAGGGAGAGGGAATTTGGACAAAAAGACATGACATTGACAGGTGGGACCCGTTGCCACGTCAGCCTTACAGATTGATTTCCTGTATGTTTCCCGTCTCACATCGCCATGTCATCTTGAAATGTGGGTCCCACCATATTAACCCATGTCAATTCGTGTTCGGATTCATTTTATGTGATTTATAAAAAAGTTGCACTGAAAAGTGGTAGATTTCTGTCACGCGAACGTAAAGTGGTGAATTTTGATAACATTGACCATAAAAGTGATGATTTTAGTCTATCCACTCGGGTTCATGCCCTTCTGGGCAGCCTCAGAACTCGACTTTCTACCACCGCTATATACAATAGAGTAAATTACACGGGTACACCTATTGGGTTTGTCGTAACAAAAACCAGACTATTAGGGTATCTTAATACAAATACCTACACTATGATCTAATGATAGCATATACTCCCTCTGTTCCAAAATATTTGACTTCTATTTCTCCAAAGATGGATGTATGTATACATAAAAATATGTCTACATACATTCATATTTAGACAAACAGAAATCATCTATTTTAGAGCGGATGGAGTACGTCCGAAAATACAAAGGTTAAGGAATTAATGAAAAATATGACAGATTGGCCACACGTAAGAGCCCAACTCTTCGCATGGACCAAGTTCATTTCCTTCGATCCTTGATCTATCACCGAGCAGAGCTGCGGCACCGGGCGCGAACGCATCCTTTAGGATAGACGACCACTAGTCCGTCAAGCGTTGGCCATCCGTTGCCTTCATCTTCATCACACCGCTCCCTCCCCATCCCCATCGGCGAGTCCCGCATCCGTAAAGAGTGTGCTCAGTTTTGGAATAAAGTGGAATAAAATGGAACCGTTATATGCCGGAACCGTTTCATTCTTGTGTTCGGTTTGAAAAAAAAACATGAAACCGTTTCATTTTTGTGTTTGGTTTTAGAATGGGATGAGAATGGAATGGCTAAAATTGGCTCGTGCCCACCTCTTTAATTATTTCTAATGTCGATTAATTATTTTTAAACTTGATTAATTATATGTAAACTCGATTAGTTATTTCTAAACTTGATTAATTATTTCTAAACTCGATTAGTTATTCCTAAACTTGATTAATTTGTTTCTAAACTTGATTAATTTGTTCCTAAACTCGATTAATTATCGCTTGTTTCACCTCGTCCTACCTATTCGGCTGGACCTATGCTTTCCACATCTTTTTAGAAAAGGGAGCCTCAGCCTTAGCATCTGCATCAAATTGATGCACACGACCAGTTTTTATTAAAGAAGCATAAAATCATCCGAGTACAGCGTCAACGTATAAATCAGGGGTCGCACAAGGTGGCTACAAAGATCAACCACTCAAAAAATATAGCTCTATGCATCGATAAGCCTTGCATTAAGCCACCCACCCCTGTAAATAGCCGGAATGACCGTCATCGGCCGAGCACAGCCGGTATCCATAAATTCTCGATGTTCGGCAGGGAGGAGGAGCGCCCACATATGGATAGAATACACCGTCTTGCTGATAACCTGCAAAAAATGGACCGCTTCTTTTTTTGTTAACAACAATAGCATTCCGGCAATTCCAAATTACCCAAAAAAAGCTGAGATGCCTACTTAAATACGTGCCTTTGTTTTCTTATCAAATACCTTTTAACGATGAATCAAACATGTTTGCTATGCTAGTAAGTGGATACATACTAAAAGTAAAATGAACAAATCGTCATACATCGCGAGCAAAACTACAGTTTATAAATAAGTGTTCAACGAATGGAATATTCTCTTTCTGGGAAACACCTCGTTCCATTTCACTCTGCAACCGAACATAAGAATGGGTTTTGGGCGTGGAACGGTTTCATTCTGTTCCACTTCATTGCAGAACCGAACACACTCTTAGGGTGACGTGACGGAAGTCCACGAGTAGACAAACGAGGACACGGGCAGTACGGGCGGTGTGCACAGAAGGGCGCTTTGGTGAGAATTTCAGAAAGAGGAACATTTGGGAACCCATAGAAATTCCTGAAATTTTGGATATTTCAGAGTTTTCAGTTCACATTTCATCAAATTTAGACGAAACTTGAATAAATATGAATTTAATTCGAACTTGAACTGAATGTAGTCCGAGAATTATGGTAAATTTTTTATATTTAGAGAAGTAGGAGATCTCTCCCGGCTCCATTTAAGAATCCCACACGCAGCGGCCACGGTAAAATTATATTTTGGTACCAACAGAAATTGTGGAAATTTCGTTGAAATTTTGAACCCTGACTCCAGCCTATCATATTTTCCAATTATCACGCGCCCGGCGTTGAACAGTTGAGGATACCTTCCTTCGTGGCAACTCACTCTATCACAGAATTTTCAAAGTCTCGCATATATACTTAGAACGGATTTAGAATCGTTACTTGTTGGTGACTCCTACTACTCGCTACGCGGTATTATTATACAGTAATTCTGCTGGACTACTAATACTACTACCCGGCTGGTTGCCGTTTCGCTTTAACATCCCCAGTACCATTGGCCTTCCCACTGCGATACCCGTCTCAAGCTGCTCAGCCATGGCAATCAGTCAAAACAAGGCACCTCCGTTCTTCAACTTCCTAAAGGAGGGCCTCCTCCTGCCGAGCCGCAACCCGGGGCTCTTCACAGCAGTCTGCGCACTGATCCTCGCCTCCATCACGCTGATCAACCTCGTCAACGACCTCGCCGTCCAGCCCCTCGGCGACCAAATCCAGCACGACCTCAAGGCGCTCAACACCACCGAGCCCGGCAGCCCAGACTTCGCAAAGCTCCTACAGGAGAACCAAAATCACACCAAGGAGATCCAGCTCGTTTGGGCGGGGTACCTCCTGTTCTCCTTCGTTGTCAGCTCTGCCGTCCGGATCGTCGTCTACTTCGCCGCCGTCTCGACGTACTCCGATGAGCAGCGCACTACTTCCTTTGGTGCGCTCCTCGGCCAAGCTAAGGCGCAGATCAAGGCCCCCCTGCTCACGCTCGCCTTCGTATACGGTCTGGGGATCTTCACGGTCGTGCTGGTGACGGTCATGGCAGCAATTCTCGTCGTTCTCGCCATTCTCTTGGGGATGCATGTCTCCGTGGCTTTGTCTGTGCCCTCGCTGCTCGTCATGACTGCCGGCATCTACCTCGTCCTCGTGTGCTTCTCTTTCCTATGTTCTTTCAGCATCCTCGTGGCGGTAGCCGAGCCTGGCTGTCATGGCGCGGCCGCGTTACGGAAGGCGTGTAGGCTGGCGAACGGGAAGAAGTGGCGGGTCGTGCTGTACGTCGCCGTGACCCAAGCACTGGCCGCGGCCGTATCGCCAGTTCGTACGCTCGCGAGAACTTGCGCGGGTAACAGCGTGGCGCTCGGGTTGCTCCTGGATTTTGTGCATGCGGTTCTGCTGGCGCTCCTGCAGCTGTTCGCCCTCTGCGCCATGACCGCATTCTACTACGAGCGCAGGGAGAACAGCCACATCCAGCTGGGGTCAACTGGATACGCAAAGCTATCAACCGAAGAATCAAACGCATGATCGTTAGCTCAACTTGTCACACCATTCGATTGCCATGAAAATTTCGACTTGTCATACTCCACTATATATGTGATGGCAATAGAATAGTTTACTCGTTCACTGTAAGGATACCACGCTTTGGTCATGGCACGGTGTTTCTGTGTTTATATACTCCGTTGACTGTGAGCACACAATTGCAACCATTCCTACAAAATGTAAGTGTAGAATTTTTTTAGGGAAATATATGTGTATTTTTAAATGCCCAAAATTAAGATTTGACTCTAATATTCTTGTGAAGTTAGTTGGTAATATTGCCTGGATTGGGAAACAGATGGCGTCCTATAAGACTTGCATCGAACTTCTCTTACTCGTAATATCAATACATATACTCCCTCCGTATCAAAATGTAAGATATTTTAGGTTTTCCTAGATAAAATGTATCTAGACATGTTTTAGTGTAAGATGCATATGAATCTATACACCCAAACATGTCTAAATACATTTTGTTTAGGAAAAACTAAAAAAATTTACATTTTGATACAGAGGGAGTAATAGGTAATCTGCATTCTTCAAGAGAAAAATAGTATCACAACTTTTGTCATGAAAAATAGATTTATGGTATCATATTTTATAATCTTATGCTAACATATGAATATTAGGGCATCTCCAGTCGTTCGGCCCCCCCAGGTTTCAGATCGGCGCTTTTTAGCGATAGCGCCGAGCCGCACCAAAACCTGGGGGGGCGATTTCACCAGCCGTTCGGCCGCCCAGAAAAGAAACCGGCGATATCATTTGAAAGTTCATCTTCCCACCCCAAAAAATAGAGCCCTAGTTCGGCGATCAGCAGCCATAGTTTCGGGCGATCATATTACAAAAAACGCCACAGGTGGGCGATCAAATATAGTCCAGATCGAATCACACAGACGGGCGCGCGCGGCGTGGGCAAACGTAGGCGATCAGGCAGAAGCGTCGGCCGGCGTCGGAGCAGGCGGGGAGCTCGGCCCAGCATCCTCCAGGTCGATGACGGCGTCGGAGTGGACGGCGGGCGCGGCATCCTTGTCGACGACGGGCGCGTCATTCTCCAGGTCGACGACGGGCTCGGCATCCTTGTCGACGGCGGTCGCGGCATCCTGCAGGTCGGCGTGCGGGCTTGTCGGCGCGGTGGTGTAGCTGGTGCCACCAGACGACGTAGTCGGGGCCGGGGGCGTGCTGATGTCGGTCAGGATGAGGTTGCACTGCGCCAGGAACCAAGCTCTCACCTCGCGGGTCATCGCGGCCGGGTCGCCGCCCGTGAGGAAGGCGAGGTCATTGTTGCTCTTCTTTGCCGCGGTGCCAGTCCTGAGGAGGTCAATCTTGACCTGCGAGTTGGCCATGAGCGCCGCCCACCGCTGTTTGGAGACCTCGTCCCTCTTGACGGCCTGGGCCTGGGCGTCGGCGATGCAGGTCTCGATCGACGCCTGGAACTTTGCCGCTGCGGGCGCGCCGTCCCTCGCCAACTTGGCTTTCTTGTGGCCCATCGGCGGACGCCCTTCGGACGCACCTGCAACCACAGCGTCGGGAACGTACTCCTTGCCCTTGCCGATCGACCGCCGCACCTCCGCCCACGTCTCGCACTTCTCGATGAGGACGAAGACGTGGAGAAACTTGAAGTCGGAGCCCTCGTCGTTCTTGTACGCCTCCAGCATCCGGACGATCTCCATCTCGCGGTTGGCGCCGCTCTGCGGCCTCAACGAGATCTCCTCCTGGATGTCGTGCCATTTGTTGCAGGACGCCTGGATGTTCGCCCAGTGGTTCGCCATGGCCTTCTGGCCGCGGTCGATGATGCAGCAGGCGTAGTAGGGGTCGATCATGCGGCGCTCGTCGTACGCCATTTTCACCCGCTTCCAGTAGTTGTCGACGTGCTGGTTCGCGCCGACGATCGGGTCCAAGCTGATCGTCTTCCACGCCTCGGAGAGGAGTGTGTCCTCCCTGTTCAGCCACTTGATGCGAGGCTCGGCGGGGGGCAGGGGCACCTTGGGTTCCTTGTGGGGACGGCCAGGACCCCGTCGCTTTCGTCCATCACTGGTCTGATCTGTCCCCTCTGGCACCACCGGCGTCTCGTCCACCTCGTCGTCTTCGCCCTGCTCCTCCGTCGCCTGCGTGCCGGAGCCTTCACCGTAGTCGCCACCGCCCTGCGCGAAGAACTCCCCGCTGTGCTCGAGGAAGCCCGGGCTCGCCGCCGCCGCCATCGAGCCGGACGCGATGATCTCCTCCATGTAGCCGCCGCCATCGAGCCCGGCGAGAATCGCACGGCGGTGGGACGGGAAAGCTGCGTAGCCCGGCGCGGCACCATACATCATCGGCGGGTGGTAGGGGAAGGTGAGGTTGGGGTTGAAACCTCCCAGGGAGTCGCCTTCGACGAACCAGGCATGCGGCGGGTGCGGTGACATGCGTGGTGACGGCGACGGCGACTGCTTCCAGCCGGCGAACCTGAGGTCGAGAGGGCTCTTCTTCTTGGCGAGCGACGCCGCCGAGGCGACCGGCGTAGGTGGCTCATCCGGCGTGGTTTCCTCCTCCTCGTCCTCCAGCTCGTCTTCCTTGGCGGCGGCCTGCTCCTCCGCCTGCAGCTGCGCCATCAGCTGCCTCTGCCGCTGCGCTGCCTCCCTCCCCCGGTGCTTGATGTTGGCCGTTTCCAGGCGCGACCTCTCGGCGATCCACTCCTTGTTCGACATGCCGGGCGGCCGCTCCTTCGGCGCCCTCGGCTTGCGCGGTTTCTTGGCCGGTTCAGAGGCCGCGGGAATGGATACGGCGGTGGCGGCGGCGCGGGGACCTGTAAATCGGGCGGGAGCCATGGCGTCTAGATCTCGTGGGCGGGGGGAAATGGCGGGAATGGACCGGGGGGAGAGGTACATGTGGAGGGAAAGTGGAGGGAAGCGTCGAAAAAAGGGAGGGAAATCGTCTTCCGTCGCCGACAGGCGTGGCCCACGCGCGCATTTCGCCCCCCCCCCCCCAAGCCGAACCCAGCGCGTTGGGTTCGGCCTGGGTTCGGCGGCGCCAAACGGCGCGAAAAACGGCGAAAGCGGCGCTAAATCGGTTCCGGGGGGGGGGGGGCGACTGGTGCGAAACGGCGCGAAAAACGCCTCTTGGGGGCTCTGGGGGGGGGGACAGCTGGAGCTCAAGAACTTATCAGATCTAAATCACTCGTGGCGCTAAGCAAAAGGGTTATTTACAGAATCACAATCACAAGATTGTACCCATTTGATTTGCGTGAAATATCTTGTACTTATAAGATAAACTAATGGTCATAAACGTGGACAACTACGCAGGACATATTTTTGTGGAAGGGGGTATTATAAAATACTTATATGATAATCTAATGATACTATTCTGACCGAATTAGTGTAAATATTTGTGATACTACTCGTTATTTTTCAAACCAATATTTACCAAGTCTTCAAAAGACAAGTTCACCATATTTCTTATATGGATAGTTGAAACATAACAAAAACTGAACAACTTTTCATGTTAAATACTCCCTCCGTCTTAAAATAATTGTCTTAAAGTTGAACAAAAGTGGATGTATCTAGACATATTTTAATGTAAGATACATCTAGTTTTGTCCAACTTTGAGACAATTATTTTGAGACGGAGGGAGTACAATGTTACCGTTTACTCCTATGAAACTACATCTTTTTTCTATTTATTTTTTTACAATACTCCTTCATGTATTCATTATTCCCAAAGAATTTGTAAAAGAAAATGGCCGTGAGTTTACAAGTGTGTAAACACGTAAAAATAAATAAGGCCTTGCATTGAAGATTATATTGGAGGTGTGGTAAAATTTAATAAGAGACACTATCTCGCTGCCTCGGTTAGAGATGCAAGTGGGTCCTCACTAGGTACCATATAATCTCTTTAGTTTGCAAACTGCCTTTGTGACTTCCTCGCTAGCTTGGAGAGTGCTAGTCCCAGATCCGGCAAGACGATTGGTTGCCGCTTGATGGAGAAGGTAATTAGTGACAAGAGAGAGTAGGTAGTCAAAAGTAAGAAGAGAGACGCCACAAGGCGTCCGCAGTTGTTTGATGAATGGCTCTCAGCATTTCAGGTTGTCGTGTGCGATGTCTTTGTTGATGTATATTTTGGTGTGGGTTCCTTTCTGATGTGGTGACCCACGTGTAAGGGGTATACCTGGCCATGAGCAGCCCGGCCCGGTCAGCCCGACCCGACCCGGCCCGGAAATCCCAGCTTGTCACCAGTTTGGTTCCATCCAGCGTCGTGACCTCTATATAGATGATGGGCCAATCTCCTTCTTATGGCTTCCTCGAGCAACCCTGGTATGTATGTTGTTGCTTTAGATTGATTGATGATGGCAAGAGTCCTTTGTTTCGCTTGGTGTCTCGGTAGTGGTGATCGACGATGTCTTTGTCCCGTCCTCAGCGACGAGCTTCAGTTGGGGTCTTCAGAAATCATAGGGTGTTTCGTGTTTGTTTGCTGCTTGTGAAGGCTGTTTTTTAATTACGTTTCCAACGTAAACTTCTTCCATCTTTGTATGTTCCATCCGTTTTAGTCAAGATAAAAAAGTTAAACTCTTCCTTTGATCTTATCCAAAAGCTAATAGGAAAAACATGAAACTATGTAGAAACAGCTGAACTAAACAAAAATTTCATAATTCGTAAGGTCGATCAAAGCTCCTCGAAACAGGATTTACGCTCCGCTTTATAAATAAAGCAACCACAGTGATACAACGAGTTCGCGACCAGACAGAAACGAAAAGACCAAATAGTAAAAAATTCTGCTGGGGCAACAGCACAACAATGCCCAAACACAAGCGAAAGGAAAACAAGGAGACGATACAGCTCGGAGCAAGAGTCATCGGCTGGAAGCGGAAGAAAGGCGGCGAGCCGCCGTCACGAGGTCCAGTATCACGCCGTCCAGCCGCTCCAAATCCCGCTGTCTACAGAGAGGGTGCCACTGCTGCAAGAACGCCAAAAATTTAAACACAGAGTCAGAGGCCCGCCTCAGAAAGACGTGCTTGATAACCATCTTATTACGAATATTCCATAATGTCCAGGTCATCGCGGCAAATATTAACCAGAAGAGGCGCCTCCTCCTCCCGTTACGGTTTGCCTGCGCTTCCGGGAACTCGCTAAGGTCAAGGGCCAGCCACTCGGGCCCTAACGCTTCCGCAACAAAGCTCCAAAGGAACCGAGCTGCGGGGCAAGAAAATAATATGTGGGTTCCCGTCTCTGGAACCACACATAGGGGGCAGGTCCCATCCCCTAGACCAAACAGCTTGGTAACCTCCACGTCAGAGGGCAGACGGTCACGTAATAATTGCCAAGTGAAGATCTTCATCTTCAATGGCATAGGCGCTTTCCAAAGATGGGTCGCCCAAGGAGTCGTAGGCCCTCTGAATAGGGCCCGATAGATCGACCCCACAAAGAAGTTCCCCGAGGGCGACAGGGTCCAAGTAAACAAGTCCGGGGTGATGCAGCCCACCCAATTCCATCAAGTGCATCAATGACAAGATCACGAGCAAAGGTAATACATGACAAGGTGAACTCGCTCCTCTCGCTTCATACTTTCGGTGACTTGGCGGATGGTGCGCTACCTCATAGATCAACCCTTTGTGTGCTTAGGTTCGAACCCACCACGGAGGCCCCGGAAAGCGCCCAAGACGATGCACAAGAAGCTACCAAGGAGGGAGGAGAAGACGACATCGAGAAAGGAGCCATGACGGAGAAGATAGGGGGGAAAACAGCCCCCCCCCCCGGCCTCAAGACCCGACCAGGCCGGCCTCCCCCCTCTCCAGGCCGCCCACCAGGCAGAGGAGCCCGGCCCCCGCCCCGGCTCCAGGCCGGCCTCCCTCTCCCTCAGGCCGGGCACCCGGCCGAAGGCCCCGGCCCCCCTAGGCCGGCGCCCCCCTTATCCACCTCGGCCCCAGGCCGGCCGCCACGTCAGCCCCAGGCCGGCGCGCCCAGGGGCGACCCCTGCCCCCCACCCCGGCCTCAAGGGCCGGCTAGGTCGGCCTCCCAGGCCGGCGCGGCCTAAAATGCACGCAAATGCCCGGATTTCGCCCTTGTTTTCACCTACTTCGACCTTCGGCTATATAAGGACTTCCCCGAGCTAGATCTAGGGTTTAGAGTTGAAATTAGAACATTGAGCTTTGCTCCTTTGTATCCCTCTTTGAGGCTACTCCTACGGTGTGTACCTAGGACGTATCAAGGCTACTCCTACGACTTCGTCTAGGACCGTATCAAGATTCACCCAACTACTTGTCCTCTCCCTTTGGGTTTCAGTCAAGAGTTGTCCAATATTCCCCTCTTAAATCCTTGAGGTTCTATTGGCGTAGTGGACCGGCTACGGGTGTGAAACGGTTTGTATCAAGGTGAGTTCAGTTGGATCGATCATTCCGTAGGCGGCCCTCGGGGTTTAGTTGACGGGAGGTTTGGGATCTTTCGGTTCTTGCAATTTATCCCCTTTGTGTTTCCCCGCGTTTGCCCACGATTCCCACTCGTTTCCCCCTCTCGTGTTCTTCGCGTTCTTCGTTCGGTCTTGTTGATTCATGAAGATCGGGCCAATCTAGGAGTAACCCTCCGCATCATCTGGTATCCAGAGCTAGATTGACACGAATCCGAAATCCACTCCCCACCTTTTCCACCAATTTTTCTTCTACCACCATAAATTTTGAAAATCTCACCAAAAAATAGCCAAAAGGGATTTCGACCGATCTATTGATTTGTTGAGTTTTTCGTGGATTTGATCCGTGGATTTGTTGCCAAACATAATTCCCCACATTTCTATTCATCCACTTTTCCCCAATTTGTCCAAAAATTCTCTTAATTTTGAAGGAAGTTCGAATTTGAGCAAAAATCACAGAAAATCTCTGCTCTTCGATTTCTGGACAGATTTTGAAACTTGTTTTTCTTTGTCGTTTTTTATCCGAATTGAGTGCAACAAGTTGCCACGCGACGCCCACGACACCATCTAAGCTTCTACATCAACGGATCGCCACGACATCGACTTCCACCTGCCACAAGTCCGTGATCATCAATAAGAGAGGTATAACTTGCTTCCGCTTGACCCAACCCACCCATTGTGTACCTTACCTATTCGGACTAGTTATTTTACACCACTTGGCATCACATTTGTGGCACCGAGAGTGGGAGTTTGGCGCTTGTGAGAGATTAGCTACGAGTAGGCACTGGCATTTTGGAATCCATCAAAAAGAGAAAATAAAAAAAAGGAGAAAAGAGAAAAAGAAGAAAATGATCGATGCCAATTGCTATCCATTGTAGGAACGTATAGCTTCGCGTCGCAAAAGAGAAAGGGTGACCGGTTGCCACGGTGTGAATCTTGTTGCCTTTTCAAGTTTGCGGTTTGAGCTAGCGTCCTCCTTGCGTTAGTGTGGCATTGAGCTTTAGTCTTTGTTAGGTACATTTCGTCTCCGTTCGTCCATTGGCCGCACTACCCATTTTTCCTTTGTGTGTGTGTGTTCCACCCATATTTCCATCCACTAGTTTTGGTTTTTGTGCTAACTTTTCTTTGGCTCTTCTCCGCGTTTGACAACAAACTTTTCTTCGGTTTTGTCGATTTTCCTCGCCACTTTCCTAACCCATTTGCCTTCCATATAAAGTGTGTGTGTTGTCGCTTGCGGTTTCTTTCGATCTTTTTGGATTCGCTCTTGACATACCGCCCTACACCTAGGCTCGTCCACTAGCCTCAATACGACCAAAAAAGGTAACGTTGGGTAAGTGAGGCATCCATTTCTTCAATATCACACTTGTGTGTTTTTGAGATGGCTAGGGAAGGAGTATTCACAAGTCCGAGCTCGGAGGATGAAGGAAACCCGTTCTACAACGACAATGCTTATGCCAACTACGTCACCCATAATGACCATTTCCAACCCCGTGAACTCGTCAAGGACGGGTTGCATCTCTATGAGCGTCGACTCCAAGAGGAAGAGGCTAGATTGAATGATCAAATGACGCGCATCAACATCAACTTGGCAAATGTTGCCAACCGCCGTCATTCATCATCATCCTCAAGGTCTCGTCACTCAAGCCACCACAACCAAGATCTTCACCAAGCTCGTCGCCATGAACGCCATGATCGCAACAACAACATGGAGGATGGTGGACAACCTCAACAACCACAACCACCTCCTCAACAACCACAACAACCCCCGCGACGACATTGGTATGAAGATAGCTCGCCATCACCACCTCCGCGACATCGCCAAGGCCGTGGTGACCCTCTTCAACAACCGCTACGCCCAGACCTTCGACAACATCATCATCCACCTCCACAAGGCCACCGCCAACAATGATTTCGTGGAAGTTGCTCGTCAACATAGAAGGCCACCAAGGCGTAATGCGCATCCCAACAACAATGACCGCCAAGAACATGATCGCCTCAACACCCTCGAGATGAACAAGTGCTTCCGCAACACCCTCACCAAGAACAAGAACGTCCTCGACACCAACACAATGACAATGATGATAGTGAACGCCGTGAAGCAAGACTCCGTCACCGCCAACAACCACCTCCTCATGACCACCGGCGTCATCCTCCCCATCATGATCACCACCACCAAGACAATTAGGATGACCCATATGATGATTCACCGCCCGTCTATGATGAAGATCCTCATGAGCGACCCCGTTGCCAACAAGAAGATAACAACAGGAGTGCCCTTCGTTTCAATGTCCCAAAGTTCAATGGTGAGAATGACCCCGAAGAATATCTTGCTTGGGCTCTCAAGGTGGACAAGATCTTCGGCATTCACAACTTCACCGACAAGAAAATGGTTGCCTTGGCATCTTTGGAATTCAAAGGCTATCCACTCTTATGGTGGGATTGTCTACAAGCCGAAAGAGTCCGCAACCGCATTGCTCCTATTGCCACTTGGAATGAGATGAAGCAATTCATGCATGCTCGGTTTGTTCCTCCACACTACAAGCGTGACCTCTTCAAGAAGCTTCAAGAATTTTGTCAGGGTTTAAAGTCCGTTGATGAGTACTACAAGGAAATGGAGACATCTTTGATTTGAGCTCATGTGATGGAATCTGAAGAACAAACAATGGCCCGCTTCCTCAATGGCCTCAACTATCCTATAAGGAAGATCGTTGAGTATCAACCGTATGACAACATTGTGGCCCTTGTCCATCAAGCTCTCAAGGCCGAACGTCAAATTGCGGAAGATCTCAAGTACAACAAGCAAAAGGCTTTCTTTGCCTCAAGACCCTCCTCTTCGTCTCCAATGACACAAGTGACTACTCCAACCAACAACAAGAGCACCTCTAGAGCTTCTAGTGCTCCCAACAAGACTCCTCAACCGTTCAAGAAACAAGTGCCTCCCACCACCTCTTCGAGTGCTCCTCGAGTCAAGTCAAGCACTATAACTTGCTTCAAATGTGGTGGAAGTGGCCACAAGTCCTTCGAGTGTTCCAACAAGATGATCATGATTGTTAACCAAGACAGGTGAACGTGATTCCATGAGTGAAGGCGAATACTATGCATTGCATCAAGTTGCTCTCAACACCTTGGACGTGCCCAATGATGATGAAGAAAGTGTCTATTGCGATGAGGACAAGAATCCATCGCTAGTGGTGACAAGAGTCCTTACTACTCCTCAAGATGAGCATGATCAACGGTGCAATCTCTTTCAAACTAGAGTCGGTATCAATGGCAAATCAATCAAGGTCATCATCAATGGTGGAAGTTGCCACAAATTAGCTAGCAAAGAGCTTTGCGACAAACTCCAATTGACTTACAAGCAACATCCTCATCCATACCATGTCCAATGGCTTAGTGACTCCGGAACCTTCAAGATTCAACATATGGTTTCCGTGCAATTCAAGATTGGTCCCTATGAAGACACGGTGGAGTGTGACGTTCTTCCTATGACCGTGTGTCATCTTCTACTTGGACGACCTTGGCAATATGACAAGAGTGCTATTCATGATGGGCTTACCAATCACTATAGCTTCAAGTGGAATAACAAGACATTTGTGCTTCGTCCCATGTCTCCTAGCCAAGTGATCGCCGACAACGCCAAGACTCTTGCACGTAAACAAGAAGAGCTCAAGTCTCGTGAGATGAGTGGTGAGAGAGTGATCCACCAAAAAGAGAGTGAGAGCCACAAGACAAATATGAGTGGAAAAACTTCGAGTGTTCCCAAAGGCCTTGCCTTACTTGCCACCAAAAGGGAGATGCGAGAGTTACGAGATGACCCAACAATTATCCACTTTGTCCTAGTGTGCAAAGGGGAAGCACTTGAAACTAACGACATGACAAATTTTCCTCCATCTTTGTTGCCTTTGTTGCAGGAATTTGAAGACGTCTTTCCCGATGAACTCCCTCCGGGCCTTCCTCCTCTACGAGGAATCGAGCACCGCATTGACCTCATCCCGGGCGCGCCCCTCCCCAACCGCGCTCCTTACCGCACCAACCCCGAAGAGACTAAGGATATTGAGCGCCAAATTCAAGAACTACTCGACAAAGGTTTTATCCGCGAATATCTTAGCCCTTGTGTCGTGTCGGTTATTCTTGTTCCAAAGCAAGATTCTACTTCCTGCATGTGTATGGATTGCCGACCTATCAATGCTATCACCGTTAGATATAGACATCCCATTCCTAAGCTCGATGACATGCTTAATGAATTGAGTGGTGCTACTAGCTTTTCCAAAATTGATCTTAAAAGTGGTTACCATCAAATTCGCATGAGTATAGGTGATGAATGGAAAACGGCTTTCAAAACAAAACTTGGTTTGTATGAATGGCTTGTCATGCCCTTTGGTCTTTCGAATGCCCCATCTATCTTCATGCGCCTCATGAATGAAGTTTTGCGTCCTTTCATTGGCAAATTTGTTGTGGTTTACTTCGGCGACATTCTCATTTATATCAAGTCTTTGGAAGATCATCTTGATTATGTTTCACAAGTATTGTTGGCTCTTCGCACAGCAAAACTTTTTGCCAATCTTTCCAAATGCAATTTTTGCACCAACAAGCTTGTTTTCTTGGGATTTGTGATATCTTCCAATGGTATTGAAGTCGACAACAAGAAAGTCGAGGCAATTGGGAATTGGCCTCCCCCTACTTCTGTGGGTGAGATAAGGCGTTTTCATGGCCTTGCCGGTTTCTATCGCCGCTTTGTAAAAGATTTTTCAACAATTGCTTGCCCTTTGAATGAACTTAACAAGAAGAATGTACCTTTTGTTTGGGGCAACACGCAACAAAAAGGTTTTGACACACTTAAGAAATGTTTGACCGAAGCTCCTTTGCTTGTCTTGCCAGATTTTGAGAAAACTTTTGAGATTGAGTGTGATGCTAGTTGTATAGGAATTGGTGGAGTTCTCATGCAAAATGGACGTCCCGTTGCTTATCATAGTGAAAAACTAGATGGCGCAAAACTCAATTATCCAATCTATGATAAGGAACTATTTGCTTTGGTTAGAGTGTTAGAAGTTTGGCAACACTACCTTTGGCCTAAAGAATTTGTTATTCATTCCGATCACGAATCATTGAAGTACTTGAAAAGTCAAGCTAATTTGAACAAAAGGCATGCTAAATGGGTAGAATTCATTGAATCTTTTCCTTATGTCATTAAGTACAAGAAAGGTAAAGAAAATGTTGTAGCGGATGCTTTGTCTAGAAAAGAGTGCCTTCTTACACGTCTTGACATCAATGTGATTGGTTTGGATGAGATCAAAGACTTATATGCTTCCGATGTTTTCTTTGGTCCTATCTTTGAGAAATGCTTGCCTAACCGCGGTTTTGATGACTACTATCTTCACAAAGGTTTCTTGTTTAAGGCTAACAAATTGTGTATTCCCGAGTCCTCTCTTCGCTTGTTGTTATTGAAGGAATCACGTGAAGGAGGTCCCATGGGACACTTTGGACGCGACAAGACCTATACCATGCTCTCAAATCACTACTATTGGCCCAAGATTAAGCACCAAGTGGAAAGACACGTCAAGAGATGTTCTACATGTCTCCGAGCTAAGTCTACTTCCAACACTCACAGTCTTTACTTGCCATTGCCTATTCCACATGCACCTTGGAGTGATATTAGTATGGACTTTGTGTTAGGACTCCCACGAACTAAAACCAATATGGACTCCATTTTCGTCGTCGTTGATCGTTTCTCTAAAATGGCACATTTCATTCCTTGCAACCAAACCGACGATGCTTCACATGTTGCTACCTTGTTTTTCAGGGAAATTGTGTGTCTACATGGTGTGCCCACTTCAATTATGTCGGATCAAGACGTCAAGTTCACCTCATACTTTTGGAAGACATTGATGGCCAAGCTCGGCGTCAAACTACTATTCTCCACCGCCTACCACCCACAAACGGATGGCCAGCCGCACGCTATCTTCACTCCTTCGAGTATTGATCAATCCCAATCTCAAGAATTGGGAGGAATGCATCCCACATGCCGAGTTCGCCTACAATCGAGCACTACACCAAGCTACCAAGAGAAGCCCCTTCGAGATCGTCTACGGCTTCAACCCCAACACGCCCTCGACATACTACCATTGCCGCTCGGCGAGCAAGTCAACATGGACATCGACAAGCGCACCGACTACATCAAGAAGCTACATGATTCCACAAGAGCTACGCTTGAGAAGCATTCCGAGCATCGAGCCTCCATCATGAACAAGAACAAGAAGCCAATGGTGATCCAAGAAGGTGACCTTGTTTGGCTACACTTGCGCAAGGATCGCTTTCCCGAAGAGCGCAACTCCAAGCTCAAGCCAAGAGGCGACGGCCCTTTCAAGATCATCAAGCGCATCAACAACAACTCCTACAAGCTCGACTTACCACAATCCAATTACCTCGTCCACAACTCCTTCAATGTCAAGGACATCTCTCCCTTCCATGGATACCCAAGTGATGAAGACGACGGCGAGTCGAGGTCGACTCTTTTTCAAGGGGGGAGATGATGCAGCCCACCCAATTCCACCAAGTGAACCAATGACAAGATCATGAGCAAAGGCCATACATGACAAGGTGAACTCGCTCCTCCCGCTTCATACTTTCGGTGACTTGGCAGATGGTGCGCTACCTCATAGATCAACCCTTTGTGTGCTCAGGTTCGAACCCACCACGGAGGCCCCGGAAAGCGCCCAAGACGATGCACAAGAAGCTACCAAGGAGGGAGGAGAAGACGACATCGAGAAAGGAGCCATGACGGAGAAGATAGGGGGAAAAAAAACCCCCGGCCTCAAGACCCGGCCATGCCGGCCTCCCCCCTCTCCAGGCCGGCCACCAGGCAGAGGAGCCCGTCCCCCACCCCGGCCCCAGGCCGGACTCCACCCCGGCCCCAGGCCGGCCTCCCTCTTCCTCAGGTCGGGCACCCAGCCGAAGGCCCCGGCCCCCCAGGCCGGCGCCCCCCTTCTCCACCTCGGTCCCATGCCGGCCGCCACGTCAGCCCCAGGCCAGCGCGCCCAGGGGCGACCCCTGCCCCCACCCCGGCCTCAAGGGCCGGCCAGGCCGGCGCGGCCTAAAATGCACGCAAATGCCCGGATTTCGCCCCCCCCCCCTTTTCACCTACTTCGACCCCCGGCTATATAAGGACTTCCAGGAGCTAGATCTAGGGTTTAGAGTTGAAATTAGAACATTGAGCTTTGCTCATTTGTATCCCTCTTTGAGGCTACTCCTACGGTGTGTACCTGGGAACGTATCAAGGCTACTCCTACGACCGTATCAAGATTCACCCAACTACTTGTCCTCTCCCTTTGGGTTTCAGTCAAGAGTTGTCCAATCTTCCCCTCGTAAGTCCTTGAGGTTCTATTGGCGTAGTGGACCGGCTACGGGTGTGAAACGGTTTGTATCAAGGTGAATTCAGTTGGATCGATCGTTCCGTAGGCGGCCCTCGGGGTTTAGTTGACGAGAGGTTTGGGATCTTTCGGTTCTCGCAATTTATCCCCCTTTGTGTTTCCCCGCGTTTGCCCACGATTCCCCCTCGTTTCCCCCTCTCGTGTTCTTCGCGTTTTTCGTTCGTTCTTGTCGATTCGTAAAGATCGGGCCAATCTAGGAGTAACCCTCCGCATCACGGGGTGTCCCCTAAGGCCCGAGGGGGAGAGGCATGAAGCAACTCCCACTTCGGAGCCTCCAACGGGCCAAACGTACGACGGAAACCAACCTCCCATCGTCCGTTAAGAGCCGCCCCCGCCACCAACATAACAAATTACTAAAAGTATAGTGGAAGTAACAGAAGAAGAAAATACAGATTGCACCTGTGCAATTCATTTTATCCAACTTACTACTGCAACAGCGTGTTTAAATTACTGGAACAAATGATTGCAGGGATATCACTTTAAACAACGGACAGCGCCAATTAGGTTCGTACTCTTGATCGTGAGATTTCAGGTTACTGTATATCTCTGTAATCGAATATTCAGGTAAGTAGTACATACTGCATAACACAGGACACGTGATCAACAACTTAATTACTCCCTCCCTATAAAAATATAAGATGGTTTAGCATTTTCTAGACAAAACGTATCTAGACATGTTTTAGTGTGTATATTCATACGCATCTTACACTAAAACATGTCTAGGTACGTGTTGTCTAGGAAATGCTAAAACATCTTATATTTCGATACGGATGGAGTAGTACACACGTCATTCGGGATAGTCAATCGAGCCACCTCCGATTCCCCAAACTGCCAGCCTCAGAACTGTTGTACAAGATGGACCTCCCAGCTTTACCACTCAAGAACTGCCGTGACATATATGCACGCAGAAATAGAACACTGAAGCATTGCAGATTTCTTGGCAAGCCAGCAGACCACTAACTGATATTGGAGGGCAAGGCGGGTGGATTGAAGCCAAGACCATAATCGCCACCATAAGAACCAGGTTCAACGTGTCTTACTAGGCCGTGCTGACGGATATGGAGGAGGAGCCTGCCCAGAAAAGCATTGTTGGAAATCGTAGAACTATCGCACACGAGTGCAACATGGCTCCGTGCCCTAGTGATGGCTACATTCATGCGCCTGTTGTCACCAAGGAACCCTACCGCTCCCAAGGAGTTCGACCGAACCTAACAGGATTGACAAACAAACATCACTTTAGCCTTCGGTATAGATCCTCAAGTTGGGATTAGAAGAAAAGGGTGCCCTGCTACTTTATTTATGTAGAATGATTTATGCAATTCGAGAGCAAACACTATCACCTTCACAAATCAGAAAAAAGGGCAAGAAAAAATTGTTTTTTTACCATTGATATGACAACCGCATCTGCCTCCCTCCCCTGGAAGCTATCTATGGTTGACACCTCAACCCCAGAAGCCTCTGGATATTCTTCTAGTCTGTCTCTTAACAGTTGTACCTGCGCAATGTAAGGTGACTGAACAGCAATGGCAGTTGGAGAGACCCCTGCACAGATTGGTTTCAGCTGTTATTAAGATCAAGACTCTAAGCGTTGCTAGAAGTCAAATGATTCACGGGATGAGAGCAGTCATAATAGCTTTTGTCCCAGTGCAAATGAGTAGAGAGAACAAACAAAGGAATGCCTCATCTAAGACTGAGTTATCTGCACCTTACAGCGAATAAAGAAAAGAGACTAATATGCACTAGTGAAGGACAATTAAACTGCAATAACGATCGATAACACTGCATTGCATTTTTTTTTGTTAGATAATCTTGTTAAGATTCCTCAAAAAAAAAGATAATCTTGTTGAGGGTTGATCTCATTCACTTCGTTTGGTTCCTTAACAATTGTCGTTTTGGACATAAATAGAATGAAAGTTTCACAGTTTAACTAGTGTTTTTAAAAGTAATACTCCCTCCAGTCCATAATAAGTGTCGCTGATTATGGATTGAAGTGAGTAGATTAGATACTTGAATATGGTATGCCTGAATGTGTCTCAAAAGGTACACTTAGCAGCATAAAATTTGTTGGATATTACAAACATATTATAATAGAAATGAGCGGTCATAGTTGTGATTCAGAGAGCCTCTAAAACTGAATGTCCAAAACAACATCTTTTAGGGAACTTGAGGGAGTATATAGGAGCTGTACATTTCGTAGTCAAGCAAGAGTAGTTAATTAGTGTTTCTCTCGTCCAAATTTCATAATCTCTGTCACATGTTAGCACTTCATGCATTGTTTATACAGATTATGAACTAAGGTTTATAACACTTGTATCCGAGCCACAACACCATGGCTTCTGCTTCTGCTGCTGTATTTTGCATGGCAGAATGGGATGCCAGTACTAAAAAACATGCCCCCTAAAATACACCCTTAGACAGAGGAACTTTGGCAAGCTGCCCTGATGAAGATTGACTTGAGCCAAAAGAACCAATGCATTTTTGAAGGTAGAGAAGAAGCAAAGTGAGACCAAGCTCGTGCTAAGCGTCTTAGATTTAGATTGGAAGCCATCTCCACCTTCCTCGCCAGATTCTAAACCACATTGGAGAAAGTCGCAGTGCCTTCATTGCTAGGCTGTGCATCCACCACCACAAAACCTTGCTCCAGCACCACCGATGACCAAAAATTTTGCTGTGGACTGACGCAAGTGCTAAGCATGTCTCTGATAAAGAACCATTCCATCCTATGGTGAATTCCGATAAGTGCCTCTGGTCGAGTCGGCGCATTGTTATGTTTGCCCCGTTCGTGTGGCACCACGTGACGGATAGACATTTGCTACTTCCACGTGCTGCTTTCAACTGCCACCAGAAGCCTCAACAGACATCAATATCAAGCCACGCTAATTGCGGCCATAGTCGCCAACCATCTTTGCCACCTGATGCCCTCAAATCCTTGGGCAGTTACTAAGGGATGCAACCATGGCTGACACAGAGGCACGAACATGAGCTATCGCGAAGGGGGAGAGGGGAATGTATTAACATTAGAAATTACTGTTCACACACACTCCTTATGCCTTTGAACACTAACCATGGTAGTGTAACTCTTGGGTTTCAGATAGCTGGATGGCGATGTTATACTTATGATGTGTTGAGATAATATATTGTCACATGCAGGAATTATTTGGATAACATTTTTTGCGAGATTATTTGTATTTTCCATTATTTATTTATTTATTTATTGTTAGAGGTTAACAACTTCCATATAAACAGAGGACCATACTCTTCAAAATTAAGTCTATGATCCCATCTTGCTCCTAAGAACTCTAAAATGACAAAGATGAATTGAAGCTTAGATAAATTACATTACTCACACAAGAGAAACCAAAATATTAAGGATTTCATATTGGCTGCAAAGATGAGGTCATAGCATCTTAAGAAACAAATACAATGCCAAGTAGCATGCAAGCAATGCAAGTATATCAGCAGTACATGATTAAATAAGGAATAATGGAACATACCACATAGTACAAGATTGACTACATGCTGTGCAACTATATCAGCCTCGCCGCTGTTATAAAAGGAGCCTGTACCAGCACGGTCCAAATGCTCCTCGCAGTCAATATTTAGACTTCCGTATGGCATTCGGGTGTCAAGCAAAAGCAAGGCACACTGGGTTATCCAAGTTTCCTGAAACAAATAAAATCATAAATATTCAGCACTTACAAGGTAATTTTGGTTCAACAATTTAATCGAATATTGAAATACGAAGTCAAACAGAAACTGTAATAGTATCTGGTTCAGCACTAATTCAAAATGAATCTTATAATAGGAACTAGGGAGGATTTATAGCTCTGGTCTTTTCAGGGTATAATGTCTTTTCAGAGATTCTGGGAGAGAAAAGCCTAAGACCCTTGCTTGATTAGTAATGGATGCATGATATCCCATTTTACAAGGAAATTGACCTCTGATAAACAATCTTTACCGCGAATGAAACTTATCTCTACTCTAGTGCATGTAATGTTTACATGGTACACCCAATTAACAAGATATCTAACTAATATTATATCTAGTGTGCCCGACTGAACAATATGAAGTGCTCCAGAACTCATGCCTGCTGCAGTGGCATCACATAAGTTGCTACAGTCCTGTAAACAGCAATTCAGAATTTCACCTTTCTTTAACAAGCACCCTGTCCTTGAGCTACAGGAGTGGAACGAGAGTCTCGATGCCAGCATTATGTCTTGTGTCTTGTGAGAGATCAGCAAGACACCGCTGCGGTTATTATCCATGTAATGTGGATGCTGGTGGTGTTAGGTTCTTCATGGTGGAAGCTTCCCACCTGGGTTCAAGTCCTAAACTTGTTACGGGTGCTCGCATTTTCCTGGATTTATTCCAGACTTTCAGGCGATGTTCTTTCAGTGGGCGACGACGTGCCTATCGACTACGGGGCGCCTGTGGTGACTTCGTCAATTTCAAGATTTGATTTTCCAATTCAACCTCTCGGAGGTGCTCATAGGGGTAGGGTGTGCGTACCTGCATTTATATGGGTGAGTGGATGTGTGTGCATATGTGAGTGTCTGCGTTTTACTGTGTTTCTCAACAAAAAAAAAGAGGAGTCTTTGTTGTGGGCATATTATCGGACAGGAGTTAAAACTCGTGTAGAAGATAGCGAGAGAGCATGGATAGAGAGAGATTTGAACCGTAGATGAGAATCATAGGGAAGAATCGGGACGTGAGAACTGTTCAAGAGAGGAAATTTTAGTCCACATTCTTTCTTCATTGCAGAAATAAACTTGGCTAAATGAGGAAACTAACTGTTCTTATTTGTACTTCCAAACTAATACTGTTCAAGTTGGTGAACAATATGCGGGTAATATTCTAACACATACACAGCTCCATAATCAGCTGACAATATATATAGTTGATCCAGCATTTTAATTGCACGTCGTTACACCGTAAATACTTTTTGCACTACCATCTACCAACTCATAAACATAGGCCCCATATAGCTTCGTCTTCATGTGCTTATATGGTTGTGTTTTATATAAATGGTATAATAAGGAACTCTAAACCCATTACATGTGATTGTCCAGGGAGGAACTCAAGTAGTGCTGCTCTCAACTAAAAAAAATGGCATACAGCAGCTTCTTACACGATGTAGGAAAATAACAATAGGAAGTTTCTTAGCTTATACTCCCTCTCATCACAACATCTGTCCCTCACGCGTAGCTAAAAATTAAAATTGAGTGATGTTGTTGGATCGTTCTTAATTCTTTTAGATATCATACTACCAATATATCTGTTGAGAGAATGTATGGCATGATTCCATCAACTATCACTTCAATTGTGTGCCTCCTGTCGTAGATTTCCGTGCAGGACAGATATTGTAGAACGGTGGCTTGCACCAGTTCCTATCATGCATATAGAAGCGCACATGCAGAACCGCGCACAACACACATTTCCAGAACTATTTTGCACAAATGAAAAGTATGATAAATTCTCTGCCGTGCAGTTCACAAGCAACTTGGTCAGTCAAGAGTTTCAGACTAAAAGGAAATGCAGTAGAAAACGTGACTAAGAAATTTCTATCAGGGTGGCAACACATAGTGGAGTAGAAGCATCTACAAGCAGAGTAATCGATAGCTTTGATATGTGTAAGAAACTTGCTATTTTATAGCAAGATGAACAGAGCATAAATACCTGAATTGATGGATAATCGACAAGAAGACGAGAAGCAACGGAAGGTGAAGATTTGAGCAATCCACAATACATTTCATTCGATGCCCAGTTGGCTATTGATTCATGCATTCTGTATTGCATTGTTAACTTTGTAGCTAGTAGTTCATCGTGCAATGATGAAGCCCTCTCCAGTAAAGAAATTCCTAGCCCACCTTGCATAGCCTCTCTTGATAATATTACGGGTGCAAGCTGCTTTTGATCACCAGCAAGAATGCATCGCTTTCCCTGTAGTATAGGGATCCAGCATGAGGGTTCAATTGCTTGTCCAGCTTCATCTATAATGACGAGGTCGAAAGCACCAATTGCCTTTATAAGTGGATCAGCTGCCCCTATATTAGTTGATAGGACAACATCAGCATTCGAAAGTACCTCCTTGATTGTTTCATTCTCCTTCTTTCTGAAGTTCTTCCCAAGTTTTTTCAATAGTTGACGTATTCCCGCAGCTAAAGAATCGTCCTGTATACAATGCTTTAAGTCCCTTCTTAAGTTGGATCTTTTCCTCTCAAACTCTTGTGTGAACTTTTCAAGCCTCCTCTTCACAACCTCTCCCAAAGACTTTGATGAAACGGATGGAGATATTCTAGCAGGATTTCCAACTCGTACAATGTTAAGCCTAGTACCTGACAACTTCTCCACCATGTTATCAACTGCTGCATTGCTTGGAGCTGTTACAAGAACACGTTCACCCTGTCGGACAGCACATTCAATAAGATAGCTAAGCAAACCAGTCTTGCCTGTACCAGGTGGCCCTTGGATAATTAGGGCAGGCCTTTTCTTGTTCAAGCCTAGTGCCATAGCCAGTGACTGTGAGGAATCAAAGTCATAGTTATACTTCCCCAATAAGCCATCATCCTCTATTGCTGATTCACCCCAATCAGTCAGATTATTCTGCTCCAGCATCATCATGTCTTCCTTATCCCCAAACAGACTGGCTACTACCCCAATGGAAGCATTTGTTTTCTGTAAGCCTTTCTTCTGCAGAAGTATCAGTGCTTCACAATTGCGCTGCCAAATCATAAGCATACATGAATGAGCTAGAAATTATGAACCATGTAGTGAAACTTGAAATTACAATCAAGGTTAAATGTTCCACCTAACACTGGTCAGCTTTCACCCAAAAAAGGAAAAACCATCTGGTCAGCTTTGTATACAAACCTGCATCTTAATCTATATTAAACCTAGGAGCAAATTAAGAGATTAGGGAGTACCACATCAGCGCATATTTTCCCTGTTATTTGATTTAACTCGTGCCACAAATGGACTAGTTTATTTATTTTTAAGTTGTAGACTGCACTAGGAAGTTATATATACCTCTCTCAGATAGATAAAATCTGATCATCCCAATTGTGAATTTTGCTATTGAGGACACTCATTTACAGGAAAAAAAAAACATATTCTCTAGTTCCACAACTATGTGTGCCTAGTTCTAGATAAAAGCTAATACTTCATCCGAATAAAGCGGACCAGAACCTGCCTGGTTCCAGTTTTTTGGTCAGTTTCAGTTTTCAAATTCCTGTTGGAACACAAAAAGCTTTACTAACTTCTAACTAGTTATTACCCTGATGCAACAGATTAGGAAACTGATCAGTTCGTGTAAACAAAAGGAGTCATTCATACAATCTTAGTATAGAAATGCTTGAAGCAAGGGACATTCCTAGAAATTTACCATCAAGGCTACAACACCACACAATACCCCAACAAAAAGTGAAATACTCGTTACTAATGTGTATGCGCCTACAGCTCAATCTCTAAAACAAAGTTTCCTAGATGAGCTTGTAACGCTCCAGCCCAACGATGGAACACCGTGGCTAATCCTTGGGGATTTTAACCTCATCCGATTCGCTAACGAAAAAAACAACGATAATTTCAACCAGGGTAACGCAAATATGTTCAATGATGCCATTCGCCTTCTCGCTCTGATCGAACTTCCTCTTCTTGATCGGTCTTTCACCTGGACGAACAACCGACCCAACCCAACACTCGAAAGGATCGATAGGGCCTTCATTAACACGGCCTGGAACTCTCTTTATCCTAACTCATCTCTTACATCACGCACCAGATTCCTTTCAGACCATGTGCCGCTGGTCGTTTCGGTCTCCACATCCATTCCAAAACCCGCGCTTTGGCGGTATGACCGAAGCTGGGCGACCTACCCTTCTTGTAAGGACATCATCCAAGCAACCTGGACAGCTGGACATGAGTTACAAGATGCGGCAAAATGTATCTCTACCTCGCTAAAAAAAGTAAGGACAAAATTAAAGCATTGGAGAAAACGAAGAATGCCTACACCTCTCATGGAAAGTAATTCAAAATTCGTTATCGCATATCTTGACATTATCGAAGAGCACAGGAATCTCTCACATCCGGAACGTGCCTTACGGGCAGTCATTATTACTACCCTAAGAAGGGCCATCAGATGCCGCATCTCCCACTGGAAAGCTCGAGCAAAAATAAAATTCGCTCTAGACGGGGATGAGAACACAAAATACTTCCACGCTTGTGCCTCCAACAGGATGCGCCACAACAAGATTGGCTCCCTTGAGCATGATGGTTTACAAATCGACAACCATTTCCACAAAACCCAAATCCTAACCTCCTTCTATTCAAAACTTCTGGGCCAGGCTGTCCCCACTACGTGGAATTTCAGCCTCCAAGACATTTACCCCAACTACAATGCCGGGCTCTCTGACCTCGACTGCCCTTTCTCTGAGGAAGAAATAAAAAACGCTATTTTTGGCATGAATATGTCATCAAGCCCGGGGCCAGATGGTTTTGGACCGGCCTTCTATCGATCCTTCTGGACGACGGTCAAAACAAAAATCCATAAGCTTTTCCACCAATTTCACTCCGCCACCCTGGACCTCTCACCTATTAACAGGTCCTACATGGTCCTCCTTCCGAAGGGAAACGGGCCACGCACTCCGGACGCTTTCAGGCCTATTGCCATGCAAAATTGCCTTATCAAGGCTATTGCTCGCCTTCTCACTAATAGACTACAAACTAAAATACCAGATCTAGTGCACCCTAACCAAACAGGTTTCATCACAAACAGGGGAATTGCCGAAAATTTTATCTTCGCAGCAGACGTCCTAAACTGCTGCCACAAAAGGAAAGCACCCACAATTGTGATCAAACTCGACTTTCGTAAAGCCTTTGATTCCGTAAACTGGGAGTCTCTAATCACTTTGCTTACCATCAGAGGTTTTCCTACACGCTTTATCACCTGGATTGACCTCCTTCTGAGAACAGGCAAGACTGCAGTCCTGGTCAACGGGGTCCCCGGGCCTTGGATCAACTGCAAAACTGGGTTGCGCCAGGGAGACCCCCTCTCCCCTTATCTCTTCATCATCATGGGGGACCTGCTACAACAGATGATCATTCGTGCTTCCTCTCTCGGACTCCTCTCCCATCCTCTTACAAACAATACCTCCTGCCCTGTCCTACAATACGCAGATGACACCTTAATAATAGTAAAAGCAACACCCACGGCGGCCACCAACCTTAAAAAAATCCTCGATGATTTTTCAAATGCAACCGGCCTTCACATCAACTTCCATAAAACAACCTTTGTACCTATTCACATCCCAGAGTCAGATGTCCAGCTCATTGCCAACACTATTGGCACCACCACTTCCTCGTTCCCTCAGACATACTTGGGTCTCCCCCTCTCGGACAAAAAAATCCCACCCGCCGCCTTCCAAACAATTATCGACAACATAGACAAATACCTATCGGGCTGGAGAGCCACTTTGCTTTCCAAAGGTGGCAAATTAATACTCATCTCTGCTGTCCTTGATAGTCTACCCACCCACTTCATGGCCTCTATGCTGCTTCCCGCAACGGTTATCCAAAAAATGGATGCGCTTCGTAGATCTTTCTTTTGGTCGGATGACGACAAATGTTCAGGAGCCCAATGCCTGGTGGCCTGGGACTTGGCCTGTCAACCTAAAACAGGAGGGGGTCTAGGGATAAAAAAATTAAGTGCTCAGAATATTTGTCTACTTTTGAAAATTTGCTTCAAAGCCTTACACAACCCCACCACACCTTGGAAACTCTGGCTTTCCTCGCAGTCACCTTTCGCACACCACTCTACCACCCACTCATACCTTCGAAAAATTATAGAAAAATATACACCGCTGCTCTCCTCGCTTACCAAGTGCTCCGTTCAGAACGGGGAATCCACCTTCTTTTGGCATGACATTTGGCTTCTGCAGGAGCCCCTAGCTACCGTTTTCCCGGCTATTTTTTCCCACCACACCAAACAGAACGCTTTTGTTGTGGATGTTCTTCAAAATGGGGTCGAATCGAGCCTCCAAAATCGGCTAACCAACGCGGCCTCCAGCCAACTTGCCTCTCTATTGTTGCTGTTGCAGGACTTGGTGCTAACGGAAGGAGCAGATGTTCGGGTACTACGAGACGGCTCAACGTTCTCCACCAAGGGAGCGTACAGGGCCATGCGACCAGGGACACGCGCTCACATCACTGACCGAGTCTGGGGCACCCAAGTACCCACCAAAGTCAAGATCTTTGGATGGCTATTCACGCTCGACAGGCTCAACACTAGAGCAAACCTGAGACACAAAAACATCATCGACCACTCTACATGCCCAAGATGCGCCGCTGCTATAGAGGACCGAGATCACCTCTTCTTTGACTGCACTCATGCGCAGGACGTATGGATCGCCATGGGCATCCAGCCGGAATGCCTCTCCTTCCAGGACATTTGGGAGGCACCGCTACCCCAAAATCTGCCACGCTGTATTTGGGATTCTATTCTACTTATTGTCTTATGGAAGCTATGGGACGCTAGGAACGCAATGGCGTTTAGAGCTTACTTCCAAAATAGCTCCCTCACGCTTAGAAACATAATACAAGACCTCACACTATGGTCCCACCGTTTCAAAAAAACGGAACTCAGAGACGCCGCCGACATGTGGCGGGCGTATCTCACCTCCTGTAACATGTAATTTTCAACGTTTGAGTATATTCAGGTGGGGATTCTCTCCCCCCCGGTGACAGCCTCAAAAAAAAAAAAAAGTGAAATACTGACAAGACCAGTACAATATATTACAAAAACAGCTATAATGGCGATGTTTTAGCAATAGTGATGCTGAAACAGTAACATAGTTAAAAAGGGTTAAAGATAGAAATTAAAAGAACTTGCATTGCCATCACAATCACATATACGCTTCCTACAAGGATTCACAGTTAAGTTTTACTACACCAAGGGAATAAGTTTAGACCAATAAGGATTCGGCGCGCGAGTCTCAGAAGTATGGCTCAAGAGGCACATTAGTGAACAAAGAGGGGGCAACAACATTTTTTAGATAAATTGCAAAAGCTAGGACTTGAACTCAAGACCTTAGGCTCTGATACCATGTCAAGCTTCATGCACTAGCCAACGCAAGTCCGAACTGATGAAAAGGGCTACTACAATCCATTTATACACTCAACATATTTCAAAAGGGCAATCTTACTTGTGCAAATTATAAATTGTCAAAGGGATGTTGCCATGTGCCAGTTTAATCCTAAGTAAAAATAGGCTGATACTTCTCTGAAATGGCATAGACATGGATAATGTCCGAACAATGTTTAATAGATATCATCAAAGTGTAAGTGAGCCAGAGCTGTGTTAAGTACTTAAGTTATTGCATGTGTATGGTGAAAATACTGAACTATTTTCACTACTGAATATTGCGCGGTGCATGAGCAGAACTGTATTACCTCGTATGTCAGTCCATCAGCCAGTGCTTGTATCCTGTCGATCCGCACACTTTTCCCAGAAAACTTGGAGAAGGTAGGATCACCAGGACGGGATTTCAAAGAAACAGTAATACTGCATCCATCCTCACCAAGATTATGTACAAAGCCTTGTACGCGGGAAGTGCCAACCTCACCCTGGTTATTGCATGTCCTCACACAAACCATGTCTCCAGGAGACAGTGTTGTTGGAGGCAGTTTATGGGTGCCTTCCACTCTAAATAGAACCAAACGTTGGCCTCCCAAGCCTGCACGCAATCAGCCATGAGGCGAGATGAGGATGTCTTATCGATTTTTCACTGTTTACATCATCTAGCAACTTTAAAGCTAGAAGAATATACAATCTTTATCTGTATTTGCATGGTTAAGTCATAAGGACTTTCAAAAGCATATCGTACTACATAATTAACAACTTAGGGGAACACCCTTTGGGACAAACATCATGCCCCTAACGTTGCATATTTGCAATTACTAACCTGACTAAGAACATAAAAAAGACATAAGCACACTAACCAGTCGAGGTACTGACAGCATTCAAATTGCAAACGGTGTCACACTGCTCTTGTTCTGCCTGACCATGGCTCACCAAATACTCGACTGGCTTGAGTGGCTGCTTCTCTTCACTGTCCATTGTTGGGGTCGCATTCAACTCTTCCTGGGTGAATTCCAGCTCTGCATCTCGCTCTATGTTTAGAAGGTCTAACATTTTCTTCACAAAGTCTTCAATTTTGGTCTGCATCAGCTTTGTCTTGTCGAGGCTTATGCCAAGGAAACTGTGCATCACAGGAGCTTTAGGTTTGCGGACAGCTTCCCGATGCTGGGATGACTTAGCTAATTTTTTCAGAAGCATCCAGGATTGTGTGGAGCGCCAACCAGAAATAAGGCCCTGGTTCTGGTGTTTCAACAAGACATCACGGAGTTCACGTTGGAAGTGGTCAAAGAGGGTGGGGTAATGGGTGGAGGCTTTGAGGCAGAGAGCCTCCTGTCCCTTGGGCATGGGAGTGGCAGCGAGGTAAGGCTGTGCCAAAATCATAAACCCCAGGTTGCCTTCAGATGATCCCCCATCCAGTGAGAACGCTGCTCCATCATTCTGCACTTCCGTGGAAGCAAATGTGGAGGCCATTGAGTACATGCCAAGCTTCAGCCATTGCATCACAGACCGGCCCAGCTCCTTTCGCCCAAGAGGGTCACCACTTTCATAGGGCGCACCTATTCTAATGGACAATTCCTCTGCAGATGGCACACACTCCTTTTCTTCTTTTGTTGTTTCCTTCCTCTTTCTCCTACTTCTCCTCCTTCCCTTGTTTCTATTTCCATTATTACTGGTGCCATCAGTGGTAGTCGAATGAGAATCAGCTGGTAATAATACCTGTTCTGTAGGGCCTGCAAATGGGACCAATCGGAGATGAACTAGCCGTAAATAAGAGGTAGGAGCAGAAGTAGCGCTGGACGGGAAAGATGGTGATGAAAGTAGCTTCAGTTCCCTCCTCCTTAGGTGTAGCATGGTGGCACAAGCAGAAAACAAGAACCTAGAAGGCAGAATATGAAGAGACATGCTCAGCACAGGAAAGGTAGCAATGGAGGCAACCCTTAAGAAGAAAAGAAAGCACTCTCAGCAGAACTGATTATGCAAATTTCAACAAGCTACATAGACATGTAAAGGTAAGGACTCAGGATTGCTCACTGGTATTTAGCATGCTCCATGGCCATGCTAGTGACTTGCGAGCTGTGGTGAAGGCAGTGCTACGTTAGCTTCAGAGCTTCAAGCCATACATATATCAGACTATAACTCCAGATTTTAACCACTTCCGTATCAATTCACTCTTCTATGCTACACATCTCTGATGTACACTTTGTTTCGAGCTACTCCTTAAATGCAGATATTACTCCTGTGGCCTCGGAAGCTCCTAAATGTTCAGTTCTGATCCACCAACTTCTCATATTTTCTTTTCCAATTATCCCCTCTACTGAAATGGAAAAACTAGCACCACATGTTAGAATACTAATGATATCCTTTTATACCTGCTGAATTCAACAATCACTTATCATTCAATTTTCCAAATACAAACTGGTCTCCCTGGATCTGAGCAGGTAACAAGTTCCTGCTACGGTCTTCTCACAATGGATTTAGTGCAGAACTCGTAGAATGTCAATATCGTACAGCGGCAGTTTGATTTCCATGTCAAGATTCTTCTTAGCTACTTCCTCAGCTTGCTGAATTATCCTATGCATAGAACCATGCCAGGACTCTGATATTGGCACAAAAACATTAACAAGCAGAGATATATGCATAAGTGAGGTCAAGGCTTCATAGATATTCTGTCAAACGGTGCCATTGCTGGTAGCTTGGCCTGTGTACTTGTGGAGATGGTGATGCTACGTTGCCTTCTGGCCCAACACACATATCTGCTGATTCTTTTCCATCCTGTAGGCACCAGTGGGTAGATTGCATAAAATTCTGCTGCAGGCCCTACTATATCTTGGTTTAGAGTGAGTGCTTTGCTTGTGTGGCTCTGACCCTCTGTACGTGTCCTTCTCTTTAGTCTTTCCCTTTTCCCCATCCACTCTTAAGCAGCAACAGCCAGCCTGGGCCAGATAGCAACTCCCAAATGCCACTTCAGTTGTATATAGGAACTACCAAGCCAAGCCAAACCATGCAGGATCAAGATGACAGCCCGGTGCCTACCTGGTTCACCCCAGCCAAGCCTGAGCCAATGCGACGGTTGTGGGCACTGAAGCTCCGTCCTCGAAATGTGAACCACGGGAGAGCCTGCGGACGCACGGCACGCAAGGGCCGTAGCTGCACGGCGTAAGCATTTCGTCGAGCAGGTGGAGCGCGAAGTGGGAGAAGGCATGGGCACGCGTACGTCAGCTGCGACGCTCATCGCAGGCGCACATATCAAGACCACCGCCGACGCGTGCCGCTTGCAAGAGAGAGGTGTGCATGGATCCTCCTCGAGGGCCCCGAAGTAGCAGAGATGTTAGCCGTACTGAGCCGTGACGGCGCGACGGCCGAGCAGCTGACTGCGTGCACGTCACTCAATACTCATTGTGCTGCCGCGGGATACGACGGTGGCGGAGAGACGCCGGAAATGTCGGCTCGGGTTGTCGTCCGGCCGTCATGGTGTTGCCGGTACCGGCGAGATGTGGGGGGATGCCGTATTCCGTCAGGGTGGGCGTGCCGGCCGAACTTGCCGATGGACCGGTGCTTCAGTTGTTTGAGATACAGTGTGAGCACTTCTCGCTCTCGTGTTGGCAGAAACTCAAATAGTCAGATAGCCTATGCTTTCAACGACAACAAAAAGCCCAGATAGCGTATAACAAGGTGAACACGTGCCTCTTTTCTAAAGACGTGACTCTTTTCTAAAGGAAATCTATAATCTATAATACTCCCTCCCATCCCTAAAAAGTGTTGCTCGAATTAGTACAAACTTTATACTAAATGAGTGGCGTATAAAGTGAACTGACACTTTTTATGAAGTAGAGGGAGTACATAAATGGAAGCAACCCATTACACTATTTCTCAGCATGTAAACCCTGAAAGTATAGTATGGGCACCTAGAGGGGGGGGGGTGAATAGGTGCTACGGCAAATTTTAATTTTTCTCAAATTTAGGCTTGACAAGAAAGGTAAATTCTCTAGATAGTGCAACTAGTGAGGAATTTACCTATATGACAAGACAAGTAATCAATGCAACAAGTACAAGTAAGTAAAGAGAGGGAGGAACGAGGTAACCGATGGAAGCACACGGAGACACGATGTATTTCCGAGTTCCTCCTTTTTAGGGGAGTACGTCTCGTTGGAGGGGTGTGAGCTCGCCACAAAGGCCTACTCAACGCCACTAAGGCTTCACCCTATTCTCCGATGAACTTCGCCACAAAGGCCTAGTTCACCTTCCACTATAGAACCCCTTTGAGGCGGGGATCAAATCCTTTACAAACACCTTGGGGCACACACCCACAACTTAATTGGGGGCTCCCAACAACTCTTGAATCACCAACTAGAAACAAGATGCCTAGGTTCTCCACAAGAGGAAACCCTAGGCAAGATCCCTCGAGCTAGAGAGGGGGAAATGAAGAACGGGTTGGTGAAGATGTAGATCGGGGCCTTCTCCTTCAATCCTCCAAAGATCTTCAAGATTGGGTGGAGGGATTGGGAGTTATGAGGTATTTGGTGAGTTCTTAAATGCTCATCAATGCTAAGGGGAAGAACTAGATCTTGAGGAAGAGGAGGAGGGCTATTTATAGTCCCTCCTCACAACTAGTCGTTGTGCAGGAAAAAAGGTACCGGAATATCCGGTTCAAGTTTGGACCGGAATATCCGGTAAGCTTGCTCCACGCTGAACTGCAGTGCTGGACCGGATTATCCGGTTGATTTGAAATAATCCGGTACAAATAATCCGGTAGATGCCAGTACGCAAATCTTCTAGTCCTTAGCCATTTTTCCACTTCCTCAACTGCAACCGGAATATCCGGTATATATATGAAATATCCGGTACAAATAATCCGGTTGACTCCAGTAGCTCAAAACTTCCAGTCCTTAGCAGTTTTTCGCAGCAACCGGAATATCCGGTCCGGAATGAATAATCCGGTCCAAATAATCCGGTTGACTCCAGTAGCTCAAAACTTCAGTCCTTAGCAATTTTTCGCAGTAACCGGAATATCCGGTCCAGGATGAAATATCCGGTCCGAATAATCCGGTTGGTTCCAGTATGCAAGATCCTCAGTCCTTAGCCATTCTTGAGCTCCTTTCTCAACAACCGGAATATCCGGTCCAGGATGAATAATCCGGTCCGAATAATCCGGTTGACTCCAGTAGCAACCTCAGGCCAAACTTCACCGACTTTTCAGTGCTCGATGCCGATGTTAAGTATAACACCTGCACACTAAACACCTTGATAAATAATGTACTTAGTATTGTTAACTAACACACAAAACACTGGGAAAACGAAATGCACTTTCAATCTCCCCCTTTTTGGTGTTAGATGACAATACTAAGATTTGCAATAAACCTTGACGGAAACCATGCTTGAAACAAGATGAAAATCTCTCCCCCTATCTCTATGCATATCTTTTGTTTGCCTCAAACACAAATGGATGCAATGATGTATAGGAAGAGATTTTCAACAAGTAGCAAACATGACAATGAGACAACATCACCGATATGTTGAGTGTAAAGAAGTATATACCTTGTGCGAGAACAATATATCCAAGAATAACCAAGCACAAACATAGATAATCTCCTCAACATATCCGATAGATAACCAACACACCATAAAATAGATAACCATGATAGTATCCAGATAACCAATAGTCACACACATAAGCACACATAGTTTTAAACGACAATAAACGACAAGTTCACAAGCACGATAAATGAAGATAAAATGGACACAAGCGCTCAAAGGAAGGATAAAAGCAAATGCCTGTGCCCGAACCCATGCAAATCCCGTAGTCTATAATAGCTACTTCTCCCCCTTTGGCATCGAGACACCAAAAAGGAGGGAAATAGCTAACTAACGCCCCAGACACGGTCTAAGCATCCGACTCGTCTCCAGATCCCTGCTCATCATCAGACTCCTCCTCATCAGCAGCAACATCATGAGCTCGTGCAGCAGTCTCCCGAGTAGACCTGAGGGCCGCCTCAATGCTCTCCCAAGGGGTGGAATCCTCAGCAGACCAAGCAGAGTAGGACTGAGCATCAAGTGGAGCAGGAACATCACCAGTGCCACCACTCACGTGATGGAGAATCTGACGCTGCGAGCTGGCCAGATCAGTGTCCCTGCGATATGCCCTATACTGTTCCTTGTGAATGTCCAGCTTCATGCAGAGCACGTTGCGCTGAAACCAGGATAGCTTCCTGACGTTGCGCAAAGTGGTGAGATCAGACACAGGCACCCTGGGAGCAGACTGAGAGCTAGAAGGGCCACCCATAGAGGAACCACCCTCAAACGGAGCACTCCGAGAAGCAGCCGCAGTCTTCACCTTCCTCTTGACATACAGCTTCCTCACCTTGTGCTCTACCATGGGAAGCTCGGTGTACTCCTTCCTCATCTCATACTTGATAAGCATCATGATATAGGGAGCATAGGGAATGGTGAAGCCACCAATCATAGCAGCAAAGAGCTCGTGAAAGATGATGTCCATCACATCCACAGTATATGAGACAGCCGGGTCCTCTTCCTCCATACACTCCTTAGCCAGAATCAGAAGGTTGCACAGAGGAGTGGTGAGAGCATCGTTGTTACCTCCACTTGGCACCAGAAAAGCTCTGAAGATACGCACCAGCTGATCATAAAGAGGAAGCAGTCCCTCAAGCCCCCCAACATCGAAACCAGGGGCATAGAGCTCAGCCATGGACACCTCCCTCCTCGGCCTATCAACCTCATGGACACGGTGACCAAGGGGAGGGTGCTCGCTGTAAGAGTAGCCAAGACGCCGAGCAAACCTCTCAAAGGATGCCTCACAGGGTGTATCTCCAGACATCCACTTCAGACGGGTCACAATATCACCAGTGGAGTACACGAGGGTGGACATAAACTGCATCACCAGCTGCGTGTTGTAGTTGCACTGGGTCTCCATCAGCTTCACCAAACCAAAGCGCTCAACAATACTGGCAGCATCAGCAAACTCATCCTTGGCCTTGAGAGCGGCATGGTCATATGGATGCATAGGGCGGCATGGATGGCGATAGTCACAATAGATGTCAGTGTAAATGTAAGACTGCTCCAGATTCCAGAAACGAGCATCAATGTTGCCAACCCTCGGAGACAGATAAGCATCCTTCTTTCTGAGCTCATTGAACTCCTGAATCGGAAAATCGGTCTTATAGTTGGGCCGAGGTTTCCTCTTGTTACGGGTAGAGACAAGCTTCTTGCGCTTTGGAACGCTTCGATCGTGGTCACCATCTGTGAAACAAGATATAGTAGGAAAAGCACAAGATAAGTACACTAGTGTCATACAACGGATACAAACATACATAGAAAACATAGAGAAGATGACAGGAAACAATCGATATGGAAATCTGGGAAAGATTCATTTGGGGCTGCCCTTAAAAACGTTCTGGACTCAGCCGGATATTCCGGTTCAAAACTGAACCGGATATTCCGGTTACCCGGATATTCCGGTTCAGTCGTGGACCGGATATTCCGGTAAATTTCAGAACAGCACAAAATTAACCTAGATCTCAGATTTCCGCAAGGATTGTTAACAAGTGATCTATTCTATGAGTTCTAGCATGTATGGGGAGTCCTCTTCGGAACGAAATCTACCAAGCAAGCTAGCAAAAACACACATCCATGGAAGGTGAGGTTATAGCACCAAGATTCAAGAGATTTGAACTATACCGGGATCCATGGAGAGAAAAGCTTGGGTAGAAACGATCCAAAACGCGAGGAGAACAAGATCCGGGTCAAATCTCCAAGATCTTGCGGAGGAAACGGCCCGGGAGGCCAAAAACCACGGCGGCGGCGATTTGGTGGGGAGGAGCGGACAGGAAATAGGGCAAGAACTGCCCATCCCCGTCGGGCTCCAGTTTATATGGATTTCGCCGAACCGGATATTCCGGTTCAAGTTTGAACCGGATATTCCGGTACAGCCGGATATTCCGGTTCAAAACTGAACCGGAAAATCCGACTTCCTCCAGATTCGAAATTTCCTCGTTTTCAACGGACGACACTAGTGCTTAGAAAGAAAGGCTTTTTGAGAGAAAGGCTTAGGATAGAATTACCAAACTGAGACTAGTACTTATCCCTCTCAAGAGCAAGAAACAACCAACAAAAAAAAATTGAGTGGGATTTTCCTAGGAAGAAACACTTAGCCGGGAAAAAACACACGAATTTCAATCAAATGACAAATAGACAAACCCAACTAAGATCCAACTCTTCGCAATGAAGAGGTCGGTGGCCGAAGCCACCATGTAAGAGTTCTTGGTATGCAACCGCGAAGATATATCTTGGGGGCATTGCCAAAACTCAACATTGAAGCTCACAATTCAACATTAGAAAAAGAGATTACAATGAATTTTTTGCTATGGGCATAATGGGGGGAGGAAGAACCCAATGCGTTAGGATAGTACTCCCCCTATGTCCATGCCTACATCTAAGTTCGAACACGTTTCATCTATAGGGGTGTGCGCAAGATAGTCAAGCCAAACTCCTTGAATCAATCACATTTAGCTCATTCCTCAAGAACATGAATCTTGCATCATCAAGTGGCTTCGTGAAAATATCCGCAAGATTGTCCTTGGTGGGCACATATCCAAGTGCAATGTCTCCTCTCGCCACGTGATCACGGATGAAGTGGTGGCGAATCTCAATGTGCTTCGTCCTTGTGTGTTGCACAGGATTGTAAGCAATCTTGATAGCACTTTCATTGTCACATAGAAGAGGTACTTTGTCCAAATGAACACCATATTCCTTGAGAGTTTGCCTCATCCATAGCAATTGGGTGCATGCACTCGCGGCGGCAACATATTCCGCTTCGGCGGTGGAGAGAGATATGCAATTTTGTTTCTTCGATGACCAACTTACAAGGGACCTACCAAGGAATTGGCAAGCCCCCGAAGTTGACTTCCTATCATCTTGATCACCCGCCCAATCGGAATCCGTATATCCATTGAGAGTAAATTGTGCCCCCTTTGGGTACCACAAACCAAATCTTGAGGTATGAACCAAATAACGAAAGATTCTATGAACCGCCATTAGATGGCAATCCTTAGGAGCCGCTTGATACCTTGCACACACACCTACACTCAAAACGATATCGGGCCTAGATGCACAAAGATAGAGCAAAGAACCAATCATAGAACGATAGAGCTTTTGGTCCACATCCTTACTCCCTTTTGGATTGCGTGATAGATGACACTTGACTTGCATAGGAGTGGTTTTGATCTTTGCCTCTTGGAAGTTAAACCTCTTGAGCATGTCTTGAGTATACTTGGCTTGAGAAATGAAGGTACCACGGGCCAATTGCTTGATCTCAAAGCCAAGGAAGAATTTAAGCTCACCCATCATAGACATCTCGAACCTGTCAGTCATAAGCTTAGAGAACTCATTATTGAAAGCTTGGTTAGTTGAGCCAAAGATGATATCGTCCACATAGAGTTGGCATATGAAAAGCTCTCCCTTTACTCTCTTGGTGAAGAGAGTGGGGTCAATCTTCCCAACTTCGAAACCACGATCATCTAACAACTCCCGAAGGTGCTCATACCAAGCACGGGGTGCTTGTTTGAGACCATAGAGAGCCTTGTCAAGTTTGTAAACGTGGTTGGGAAAGTTGAGATTCTCGAACCCCGGAGGTTGCTTAACATATACCTCCTCTTTTAGTGGACCATTCAAGAAAGCACTTTTCACATCCATTTGTTGCAACTTGAAATTATGTGAGGAAGCATAAGCAAGGAGGATACGGATGGACTCAAGGCGAGCCACGGGCGCATAGGTTTCATCAAAGTCAATGCTTCAACTTGGGTGTAACCTTGAGCGACCAATCTTGCCTTGTTCCTAATGACAATGCCATTCTCATCTTGCTTGTTCTTGAATATCCACTTGGTGCCAATAACATTGTGGCAATCCTTGGGTTTCTCAACCAATCTCCAAACCTTGTTGCGCTCAAAGTTATTGAGCTCATCATGCATAGCTTCAACCCAATCGGAGTCCTCAAGAGCTTCATACACTTTCTTAGGTTCCACCATAGAGATATGAGCTTGATGCTCACAAAAATGAGCCAATTGCCTTCTAGTGGATCTTCTAGCTTGAACATCCTCCAAGACCTTGTTGTCTTGGGCATCAATTTGTTTCAAAGCTCTTCTTATCCTTTTGATGCGACGGGCTTCGATCTCCTCATTATTGCGAGGAGGGATCACTTGATCATCTTGATCATTTGGGTCCCCATCTTGACCAACATGGCCTTGATCATCAACATTGTCGTCAACAATATCTTCAACACTAGCTTCAACTTGAGACGAGGATGACGAGGAAGAAGGATCTTGGCCTTGATCTTGACTCGCATTAGTGAGAGGAGTGGGTACGACTTGCGGAGTCACTTGATCAATGAGAGGAGGGTCTTGAATATGTTCTCGGTTAGGTGTAGAAGGTGGCTCCTTGGCTTGATCTTCAAATGTAGAGGAGGGCTCCACTTGGGTAGAGCATAGTCCTTCTCGAGTCGCCACAAGGTGTCCCTCGATGGGGCGGAAGAATCCCACGCCCATCCTTCCTATGGCTTCTTGAGGCATTTCAACATCTACATTTGAAACATGAAATTGCGCCACTTGGGAGCCGTCATTTTCCTCGAAAACCACACTACAAGATTCTATGACAATCCGTGAGGCTTTGTCATAGACTCTATAAGTGTGGGATTCGGCACCGTAACCAACAAAGATACCCTCAATAGTTTTGGATTGAAATTTCGACAACCTAATACCCTTGATCAAATAGAAGCACTTACAACCGAATACACGGAAGTAGGATACGTTGGGCTTGTTGCCGGTGAGGATCTCATATGGGGTCTTGCACAAGCCTTTGCGGATGTAGAGGCGGTTGGAGGAGTGGCATGCGGTGGATACGGCCTCGGCCCATAAATATTGGGGAGAAGAGTACTCCGCCAACATGGTCCTTGCCATATCCAAGAGAGTGCGATTCTTCCTTTCGGCAACACCATTTTGTTGAGGAGTGTAAGTGGCGGAGTATTGGTGACGAATGCCTTCTTCACTAAGAAATTCATTCAATGTATAGTTCTTGAACTCCGACCCATTATCACTCCTAATAGCCATGATTTGCACATTGTGTTGACGTTGCACTTCGTTGGAGAAATCGATGATGGTTTGTTGAGTCTCACTCTTGCACTTGAAGAAATAAACCCAAGTGTATCTTGAATAATCATCGACAATCACCAAGCAATACTTCTTGCCACCAAGACTTGCCTCGGGCACGGCACCAAAGAGATCAACATGGAGAAGCTCCAAGATCCTCTTTGATGAGATAATAGTCTTGGCCTTGTGCACAATATCATGCATCTTCCCTTCAACACACGACCTACAAACGCGATCCTTTGCAAAGGAAACATTTTCTTTTAGTCCGACAATAAGGCCACTTTTGTGAAGACTTTGCAAAGTTCTCATGTTGACATGGGATAGACGGCGGTGCCACAACCATCCCAAGTCCGCCTTTCCGAAAAGACACATTGCTTGAGTGTTGGTTGACTTCGAAAAGTCCACCACATACAACTCATTTTCAACATGTCCCACGTGAACGACGTCAAGAGTCTTGCTCCTCAAAAGGACCACAATATCACCATCAAAGAAGACGGAAAGACCCATCTTACTAAGAGAACGGACGGAAAGTAAATTGTAACCAAGGGATTCGACAAGCATGACGTTCACGATAGTGATATCGGGAGCCACCACAACCTTGCCAAATCCGGATACCTTAGACTTGGACGAGTCCCCATAGGTGACGGTTGCTTGGATATCATTTGGTTGCAACTCCGTCACAAGTTCTTTGCTTCCGGTCATATGATTAGTGCATCCACTATCAAGAATCCATTTAGCCCCACCGGAAGCATAGTCCTGCAAGAGATCATTGACTAGAGTTAGGACCCGAGTTGGGTCCCTTCATGTTAGCAACAAGGGTCTTTGGAACCCATATAGTGTAGTCAATAAAACCCTCAATAGGACCAACATATTTAGCTTGCACAACACCATAATAATCAACATATAAGAAATGGTGTGGGTTGTTAGTTCCCGCGGAGGAGCTACGAGTAGTGTTGTCCCTCATGACAATACCACCCGAAGCGCCATGTTTGTTCTTCTTCTTGTTCTTCTTCTTCTTGTTCCTTTTCTTGGCCACATAGCCAAGACCTTGCTTGCCCACTTGTTGCCTTGGAGCACTCACTTGTGGTCTAGAAATGACCGCATTAGTGCTTGAGGCAACCACTTGTGGGGTGGTAAGCACCACCTTTTCAACTTGAGTGCTTTTACCCTTGAGCCTTGCAAGTTCATCCTTCAACCTAGCATTTTCTTCAATAACATTTGCATGATCACAAGAAGAAGTAGAAGTGCTAGGATGGTTAGCTTGAGTAAGTTGAGTTTGAAGTTGTTCATGCAACTCTTTGAGGGATGAGTGTTGGCTTTCCAAAGCTTTGTGAGCAATGGTTAGCTTTTCAAACTCCTCGGTTAGTTTACCATGACCAACCCCAAACTCTACTTTATCCTTTTTAGCCTTTTTATATTTAGCAATAGCAAGATCACGTTCCTTAATGATTTTAGAGACAAGTTCATTGTGAGTGGTTTCAATGGTTTCAAGTTCATCCTCTAGAGAAACTCTACCATCATGCTCTTCTTCAAGAGTCATTGAGAGAGATGCAATTTCATCCGCATCCCTTCTCTCAATCTCACCTTTCTTCTCAAGGGCCTCTTGGGCCTCTCCCAATTGCCTCATGAGATGCTCAAAGTACTTCTTGGTCTCCCCTTTCATGTTAGACATAAAACGATCCAAGGAGGCTCTTTCCTCTTCCTCTCTAAGACAAGCAATATGTTCTAGTTCACTAGGGGTCTTAGAGTTGGGAGAAGATGATACCTCCGTGGCCTTAGCCATGAAGCACTTGGCATCGTGTTGAGGAAGATTTTCATTGGGAGATTCAAAGAGGGATGACGAAGATGGAGTGGAAGCAATAGCTAGAGCGGCTACTTCACTTGTTGTTTCTTCTTCTTCATCACTCCCGGAATCATACTCCTCTTGAGTCAAGAGCACAAACTTGGTAGGAGTCTTCTTGTTGAAAGGTTTCTTCTTGAAATGAGGTTTCTTGTATTCAACCTTGGACTTGTCCTTGCGGATGAGCTTGCCACTATGGTTTTCTCTATTCTCATATGGGCATTCCGCGATGAAGTGGTACTTGTCTTGGCAATTGAAGCAAGATCTCACTCTTTGAGCCCCATCATTACCATAACGAGACTTGGTCTTCTCCTCAACAAACTTCTTGCCTTTAGGGGGATTGTTCCAAAACTTTTGCACGGTGAGAGCTATTAGATCCTTTAGAACGGGATCATATTCTTGTTCCTTCAATGGAGGCAATGCTTCTTCACCATCTTCATCATTCTCAACTTCTCTTGTCAACACCTTGGCCTTCAAAGCAACGGAAGCTCCTTGATGCATTCCAATGGCCCTAGCACGGTTGTCAAGAGCATTCTTGGTTTGCACTTTGTAGGAGCTCAACTCTTGCATGACTTGGGTAGAGGTCATGGTGGAGAAATCATGTCTCCCTTGAATGCTCTTCATATCCGTGCCCTCGAAAGGCATCACGGCAATTATGAACTTCCTCTTGATCCAAGCATCATCAATATGTGTTGCACCCGCATTAGAGAAGGCGGTGGCAAGAGACTTGAGCCTCCGATACATGTCAACGTGATCTTCTCCATCACGCATGAAGAATCCTTCGGCCTCATTGGTCAAGGTGTCATAGCGATTTCTTTGCATGCTTTCATTCCCAACAAACATGACGACAAGGGCATCCCATGTCTCTTTGGCGGTGGAGAAGTGTTGAAGATGCGGCATGTGATTGGGGCCCACGGCTTGATGAAGGATGGACAAAGCGGTGTAATTGAGTTGGCAATCTACAACCTCTCTTCTTGTGAGATTCTTGGGATCATATGGCTTGTATCCATCACGAGTGATTCTCCAAAGATCTATACAAGAAGAGTTCAAGTGAGTCTCCATGTAGTATTGCCATTCACGAAAAGAATATGCATCAATTTTAGGTGGATCTCCCCTAGGAATTATATGAGGAAAAGGGATGGGAGGATCGGGAGAATATGAGCCTTCTACGGCATTATATCCTTCCTTTCCACTCGCACCCTTCTTAGAGGATTGTTCGGCGGAAGCAGTTTTAGGTAGTTCACCATCAACCCCAATCTTGGCACCCTCCGTTTCCGGAGGGGATGAGTCGACCACCTCCGGTTCCTTGGTTTTGAGGAGTGTTGTCATGAGTAGACGCAACTCCTCAAATTTAGTGTCTATGGATGAGGTCAATGATTCTCTCAAAGCATTGAGATCATTCATGGACACATTTACTTCGGACGGAGCGTCATCCTCATCACCCATACTTAAACTCTTAGGCGGTTAAGCCCGATAGAAGAGCCGAGGCTCTGATACCAATTGAAAGTATAGTATGGGCACCTAGAGGGGGGGGGGGTGAATAGGTGCTACGGCAAATTTTAATTTTTCTCAAATTTAGGCTTGACAAGAAAGGTAAATTCTCTAGATAGTGCAACTAGTGAGGAATTTACCTATATGACAAGACAAGTAATCAATGCAACAAGTACAAGTAAGTAAAGAGAGGGAGGAACGAGGTAACCGATGGAAGCACACGGAGACACGATGTATTTCCGAGTTCCTCCTTTTTAGGGGAGTACGTCTCGTTGGAGGGGTGTGAGCTCGCCACAAAGGCCTACTCAACGCCACTAAGGCTTCACCCTATTCTCCGATGAACTTCGCCACAAAGGCCTAGTTCACCTTCCACTATAGAACCCCTTTGAGGCGGGGATCAAATCCTTTACAAACACCTTGGGGCACACACCCACAACTTAATTGGGGGCTCCCAACAACTCTTGAATCACCAACTAGAAACAAGATGCCTAGGTTCTCCACAAGAGGAAACCCTAGGCAAGATCCCTCGAGCTAGAGAGGGGGAAATGAAGAACGGGTTGGTGAAGATGTAGATCGGGGCCTTCTCCTTCAATCCTCCAAAGATCTTCAAGATTGGGTGGAGGGATTGGGAGTTATGAGGTATTTGGTGAGTTCTTAAATGCTCATCAATGCTAAGGGGAAGAACTAGATCTTGAGGAAGAGGAGGAGGGCTATTTATAGTCCCTCCTCACAACTAGTCGTTGTGCAGGAAAAAAGGTACCGGAATATCCGGTTCAAGTTTGGACCGGAATATCCGGTAAGCTTGCTCCACGCTGAACTGCAGTGCTGGACCGGATTATCCGGTTGATTTGAAATAATCCGGTACAAATAATCCGGTAGATGCCAGTACGCAAATCTTCTAGTCCTTAGCCATTTTTCCACTTCCTCAACTGCAACCGGAATATCCGGTATATATATGAAATATCCGGTACAAATAATCCGGTTGACTCCAGTAGCTCAAAACTTCCAGTCCTTAGCAGTTTTTCGCAGCAACCGGAATATCCGGTCCGGAATGAATAATCCGGTCCAAATAATCCGGTTGACTCCAGTAGCTCAAAACTTCAGTCCTTAGCAATTTTTCGCAGTAACCGGAATATCCGGTCCAGGATGAAATATCCGGTCCGAATAATCCGGTTGGTTCCAGTATGCAAGATCCTCAGTCCTTAGCCATTCTTGAGCTCCTTTCTCAACAACCGGAATATCCGGTCCAGGATGAATAATCCGGTCCGAATAATCCGGTTGACTCCAGTAGCAACCTCAGGCCAAACTTCACCGACTTTTCAGTGCTCGATGCCGATGTTAAGTATAACACCTGCACACTAAACACCTTGATAAATAATGTACTTAGTATTGTTAACTAACACACAAAACACTGGGAAAACGAAATGCACTTTCAAACCCTCCACGTCGCACCTGTTCCACGTTAGCCTACTAAGAGCATCCCGGCCGATGGCGCCCCGGGAACTTTTTTTGGCCAAAAATAGCGCTGCTTCGAGGCTGCCTACGCTAAATCTCGGTGTGGGAGCGACGTTTTTCAGCCGTGACCCCAATGAAACAAGGCGAAAGTACACGAAAATTTAAAAGAACTACAAAAAAAAAAAAGGCGAACTTTTGACCAAAATTTAAACGATTTCATTAAACTGGCCAAAAATATAGACGATTTGTACATAGTAGATGTGATTTAAAAAAAAATGCTAGTTCATGCCGAGGGCCTTATAGATATGGGTGTAGTCGTCGCCGTGCTTGTCGGAGTCGCTCGGCGACTCGGCCTTCGGGGCGTGGCTGGAACTCTGCCATGGGTTGCCGACATGCGCTTCTAGGGGCGGGATAGGGGCGTAATCGTCGTCGTCATTGTCGAAGAGGACAACGACATCGCCGGACGAACCGAGCGCACCCTTCGTTGATGACAATGTTCTTGCTCCTAGTCCGGCGACGTCGTGACGCTTCCTCTGGCTCGGCCTTGACGATGGCGAGAGGAGCGGGAGGATCCGCGGGCGAGCGACGGCGGCAACGTGAGGCAGAAGCAGTGGCCCTCCCTCTGCGCAACTGCCGCTCGATATGGGCAAGGACGGCGGCGAGAGTGCGCCTAGGCTTGCTTCACCAAATACGGCAGCCCTGGGCGTTGTTGCGCCCTGAAACCGGGCAGTCGGCGGGAAGCTTCGCCAACTCCTCCTCGTAGCGCTCCTGCAAGAATGTCGTCCAAACAGCATCGTTGGATGGATGCCACTGTGGCTGGCGACGGACGTCCCCCGGCATGCCCTCCTTGATTTGCTTGATCTTGGCGGTCCGCTTGGGGCCGGTGGGCGACAGAGGCACAGGGACGCTGAACGGATAATATGGACACCTAGAGGGGGTGAATAGGTGCTAGTTCCAAATTTTAATACTTTTCCGATTTAGGCTTGACACAAAGGTAAATTCTCTAGATATGCAACTACGGTGAATTTACCTATATGACAATGGTTACACTAAACAAGATATAATCACAAAGTAAAGATAAAGGATAGAAGGAACCGATGGCAGAAACACGCGGAGACAAGGATGTAATCCTGAGTTCCTCCCATTGAGGAGAGTACATCTCATTGGAGGGGTGTGAGTTTCGCCACGGAGGCCTACTCAACGCCACAAAGTCTTCATCCTATTCTTCGATGAACCGCACCACAAAGGCCTAGTTCACCTTCCACTATGTAATGCTTCGAGGCGGAATCTGGAGCCTTTACAATGAGGTTAAGGAACACACTCACAACTGAATTAGGGGCTCTCAAAAACACCAAGAATCTGCTACAAACAACAAGTGGGTAATAATGAAGTCTAGGTTTTCCATAAGGAAACCCTAGACACAATCCCTCAAGTGAACGAGGGAGAAATGAAGAACGTCTTGGTGAAGATGTAGATCGGGGCCTTTTCCTTCAATCCTCCGAAGATCAACGAGTTTAGGTGAAGGGATTGGGCGATCTCTTTAGTAGGTGAGCTCAATTAATTGAGGACTTCAATGCTGGACGAGTTGACCAGAGGTGGAAGAAGGGGAGGGGGTATTTATACCCACTACTCAAAATCTATCCGTTTGAGGTGTTTTTGCCTTTGTAACACCGGATACTCCGGCCTGAACAAAGACTCTGGGAACATTCCGGATGGCCAGAAACTTTGCACAAAGTCCGGAGACTCCGGCAAGTTTCCGGACCCGCTTCTCTGGCTGACACCAACTTGAACTTCGAGTGTGGAAAGCTTGAGGGCGGAGACTCCGGCCCCTACGGACCAGAGACTCCGGTCGGAACGGAGACTCCGCCAACTTTCCTCCATGGGTTCTGCGGCTAACACCACATCGCCAATTGCGCGGGAAAAACCTGAGTCCGGAGACTCCGACCCTGCACACCGGAGACTCCGGCCTGGCCGGAAACTCCAGACACTCTCCGACAATATTCTGCGGAGACGTCTGTAGGTGACACCACTTGGTCTCCACGCTGGGGAAATCCTGAGTCCGGAGACTCCGGTCTGGAACCTGGAGACTCCGGCCTGGAGATTTCAGCTAGCACCTCTAGAACTTTTCTCCCTTTTTGGAAACAGACACCATTAATAAAATGTATCAAGAGGGCCTAGCAACATAAACACACTTGTTAGAAATATACTAATGTTGTGATCAAACACACAAAACATATTTATGTGAGATATGCACTTTTAATCTCCCCCTTTTTGGTGTTTGATGACAACATAAGTATTTGCAGTGATAAACGTTGCTAAAGATAAGTTTAGAAAATATAGACGGGCTCCCCCTTGATGTGTGCACCAAAATGGAACACATCAACAAGGATCACACTCCTCGTATATTTTACAAACTCATAGCAAGTGCAATAGAACATAAACAACAATAATTGCACAAGGTAAGACATGTAAGATGATAAATGATTAACACAACCACAAGTAGATAGTCTCACAAACGTAGTCTTACTACACACAAGCACATAGTTCAATATGAGAAGTTCGAAACGAAAGATAAATGGATACACAAGCTTATAAGAGGCAAATCAAATTCGAAAACCTTGTGCCCCAAGCAAACCCATGCAAATCCCCGCATATAGCCTAATAGAGCAACTTATCCCTCTTTGGCATCGAGACACCAAAAAGAGGGAAGAGTGATGCTACACGCAACCCAAGGGATCAATCCTCCTCCTTGGACTCCTTGCCCTGAGCATAATCTTCCTGATCATCCTCATCATCATCACCTCCAGACTGTTGCTCTTCCTTATCATCTTCCACATTCGCTTCCTCTTCAGTCATAGGAGCCTTACCACGATTGCAAGAAGTGAACGGAGCGGAGGTAACCTCACTGAAATCACGCCAAGGAAAGGAAGAGTTGTTCCACTTGTCGACACCGCCCACACGGGGGTGTCGGAGGTTGAGAAATAAGCAAGCCCACCAAGAAGGAAGAGCGACCGACGGACCACGCGGGACCGGCTGAAGAGAGGTGGTGCCCCGGGGGAGGAGGTGTCCACCAGGAACCTGCCCGGGACGCTGCCACTTGGGCCCACAGATTCCCAAGTGGGGATCGGGCGGACTGACACCAGAGAAACGCGGCGGCATGGAAAGTGGGTAGGAGAGCCCAGAGGAGCTGTCATCCTGTGGCAGAACGTTGGTCCACCTGTCTCCTACAGTTGGCGTGTTTCCATACACCCGGAGCGCATGCAACCGGACACAAGTGTGTCCCTTGAGTATAAAAGGAGGCATCGTCCGAAGAGAAAAGGAGAGCGGCCCAATCACCTAGGGAAAGAGGAAGAGAGATAGAGAGAACGACAAAAGGGAGGGGCCACATCCAGAATAGAGATCTGTCCCGGGAGACAACCCTCGCCCCGGGTCGGCTGAGAATCCCTACAGCTATTGTAACCACTTACACCATCCCATAATTTTGGATCAGACATGCAGGATGTAGGGATCCATCTCACGATGGCCTGAACCTGGGTAAAAATCTTCTGTCCGCGTGCTTCGTACCATCGTCATTCATCACCAAGGAGGGAGGCAGTTCCATCACGCACCCCACTGCCGAACAAATCTAGGAGCTAGATGTCGGTCACTCCCCTTGTCCGTGTTTCGACATGTGACATCTGGCGCGCTAGGTAGGGGTGCGCGAGGTCTTCTTCCGTGCAAGGCTGGGAGGATTCTCCCCTGTCGCCGTGATGACAAGGGAAATGGGATCCAGAAATGAATCCATGGCAGTAGAGGCTCCACCCCGTGCGCACGGTCCTTCTGAGGCCTTGGCAATTGCCAGGGCTTTAATGGATTTTCCGTCCCTGGGTGGAACCTCAACCTACACGAGGTGGCACCGAAGGATGGTCTCCCTGCTAGAGACCGCGAGGTTTCCAGCACCGGGGACGCCAAATCTGCGTGCACAAGGAGCTGGGTCCGCCGGCCACAACATTCTGGGCCCCGAAACCAATGACCAAGGCGCGGGGCGCACGAAGGCTCGACATCAGCCCCAAACCTTGCAACCTCCAGGGAGGCGGGTGGCCTCCCCCACCCGTCGCCACTTTGCACATGGATGGGGATCTCGATTCTAGGTTTGGGACAGGGACACAGAAGCGCAAATTCCAGGAGGAGCCCCAACTCACGAAGCAAGTCTCCCTTGGAAATGGTGCTCATCGCACTGTAACCATTGGATCCTACCTCTCCTTTGGGCGGGAGAGGGATCTCGTGGCGTTCCTTCGGGAAAATGTCGACATCTTTGCCTAGGATCCTACGGACCTCCCAGGCATACCACGCATCGTCATCGAACATTGCCTGGCCGTGAGACCGGACGCACGGCCTGTCAAGCGGAAAGCGCGCCGGCAGGCGCAGGACCGCCAGGATTTTATCGTGGAGCAAGTCCACAAGCTGAAGGCGGCGCGAGCTATCCAAGAAGTTCTTCACTCGACGTGGATTGCCAACCCTTCATCATCCCGAAGCCGAATGGATCCAAACGGCTGTTTGTGGATTTCACGGATCTGAGTCGCGCCTGTCATAAGGATATGTTCCCACTTTCGAGGATCGAACCGATTATGGATTCTATGGCTGGGTGTGATCTCCTATGTTTCTTGGACGCCTTCTCCGGGTACCACCAGATCAAGATGGCCAAGGAGGATGAGGAGAAGACAGCCTTCCTCACACCCGAAGGGTGCTTTTGCTTCACTAGCATGCCCTTCGGACTGAACAAAGCCAGAGCGACTTTCCAGCGGGCCATGAGGGTCTGCCTGGGATCCCAGATGGGGCGGAACATCGACGCCTACATCGACGACATTGTTGTGAAGACCCGGAAGGGGAGAGATCTCGTCCGAGATCTACAAGAAACCTTCGATAATCTGCGCAAGGTCAACTTGAAGGTCAACTCGGCTAAGTGCACCTTTGGAGTACCATCAGGAAAGCTACTCGGTTACCTGGTATCCCACCGGGGAATCGAGGCTAATCCTGACAAGATCAAAGCCATTGAAGCCATACAAGTCCCTCGACGGATTAAAGACGTCCAACGGCTCAACGGGTGCCTTACCGCACTCGGGCGTTTCATCTCTTGGCTGGGTCAGAGCGCCTTGCCCCTCTTCAAGCTGCTCAAGAAGGCGGGTCCGTTCCAATGGACCCCGGAAGCCCAGGCCGCGCTAGAGGAATTTAAGCGATACATGTCGATGCCGCCTGTGCTGGTGGCTCCTCGAGAGGCAGAACCCTTGTTCCTCTACATAGCCGCCACAAACCATACAGTGAGTGGCGTGCTGGTGGCGGAGCAGGACTAGACCTGCCCTCTCGTCAAGAGGGAGGGGTCGTCCGTGGGAGGCGGTAAACCCCAACGGGTGCAACTACTGGTGTATTATGTGAGCTTGGTGCTCCGTGATGCCCGGGAGAGGTACCCCGAGATATAGAAGATCCTTCTTGGAGTAGTCCTGGCGGGAAGGAAGTTGTGCCACTACTTCGAGGCTCATACGATCACGATGCGATCCTCCTACCCTCTATGGAGCGTGCTCACACGGCCCCAGCCGGGTCGCTGAGTGGTCGGTGGAGTTGTCTCACTATGACATCCACTTCGATAACGACAAGACTATCAAGAGCAAGGCATTGGCCAAGTTCCTCGCAGAATGGATGGAGTGGACCCCTACCCCAATGGAGGAGCCGGATACTCACTCCTCTCTCCCGGGAAGGGAAGACCCCGACCATTGGGTGATGTACTTTGATGGAGCCTTCTCCTATCAAGGCATCGGGGCCGGCATACTGATCGTTTCTCCAACCGGAGAACACCTTAAGTATGCCGTGCAACTGGACTTTGACCGAGCGAAGACCTCCAATAACGTGGCGGAGCATGAGGGCCTGTTGGCTGGCCTAAGGGCAACACGGGCTTGGGCATTCAGCGGTTGGTGGTGCGAGGTGACTATCAACTCGTCATCAACGAAGTTCTCAAGGAGTACGATTGTCCTCGCATGAGGGCATATGTGGAGGAAGTACGGAAAATGGAGCTCAAGTTCAAGGGGATACAGATGGAGCACGTCCTGCGAGCGGACAACTCCGTCGTCGACGAGCTATCCAACATAGCAGCCCGGCGGGAACCGGTCCCGCCGGGGCCGTTCATCGAGCGGTTGACACAACCGACAATCGACCGAGGCCCCATGGGAAATTCTTGGGGTGGTCACTCCGGAGAGGCCCGCCTGGATGGCCTACCCGGAAGGGAGGTCTTAGCCAGCTTCCCGGGGGTTCCATCCTAGGCGAATGATGTCATGAGGTTTCTGCAAGGCCAAGAGCTACCGTATGATGATGGGCATGCTGAGCGTATCGCCCGGAAGGCCAAGATGTATGTGATGGTCGATTGGGAACTCCATCGATGAAGGGCGAACGGGATGCTACTCAAGTGCATCCCACGCGAGGAAGGGGTGGAGCTGCTGGCTGACATCCATCGGGGGTTGTGCTACCACCATGTCGCATCCCGGGCCCTGGCCGGGAAGGCGGTTCCAACACGGCTTTTTATGGCCTACAGCCCTTTCCAATCTGGAGCATCTGGTTAGGACCTATGAAGCATGTCAGTTCCACGCTAAGAATATCCAACAACCGGCTCAGGCTCTGCAAGTCATCCCCCTGTCATGGTCGTTCGCGGTCTGGGGGTTGGACATCCTTGGACCCTTTGCGCACTCAAGGGGAGGATATCGATTCCTCTACGTCGTCATCGACAAGTTCACCAAGTGGGTGGAAGCAGAGCCCGTCAAATCGGAGACGGCGGAAGCGGCATGCAAGTTCATCCGAGGGATTGTGTGCCGGTTCGGGGTGCCTAACCACATCATCACCGACAATGGCTCACAATTCACTGGCGGATCCTTTCAAGACTACTGTGAGCAGTTGGGCATCAAGATATGATTTGCCTCCGTTTCTCATCCCAGGAGAAATGGGTAGGTCGAGCAAGCTAATGCCTAAGTACTACCGGGCTCAAGACCAAGACTTTCCACAGGCTCACGCGTTGCGGGAAGGATTAGATCGATCACATGTCGGTTGTGTTGTGGTAACTAAGGATCACCCCCAACCGAGCAACCGGTGAATATCCCTTCGCCTTGGTATATGGAGTCCACCCAACGGAGCTCAAGCATGGATCCCCATGATGCTGGCAAAGCGTGTTGGGAACCCCAAGAGGAGGGTATGATGAGCACAGCGGTAGGAATTTCCCCTTAGTTAACAACCAAGGTTATCAATCCAGTAGGAGAAACAGGATCTTCGGAAGGTTGATGCCACTGACGGTGGTGATGGCGCCTCACCGGTGTCAGCAACAACACAGAACCTGCACACAACACAACCAAAATACTTTGCCCCAACGGTACAGTGAGGTTGTCAATCTCACCGATCTTGCTGAAAACAAAGATTAGACGTATAGTGTGGAAAATAATGTATGCTTGCAGTAAATAAAGAAAAGCAGGAAATTGTAGAGGTTTGTTTAACAATGTAGGAAAATGGACCGGGGTTCATAGGTTCACTAGTGTTGTCTCTCCATAAAAGATAGCATGCTGGGTGAACAAATTACAGCTAGGCAATTGGCAAATAAAGGTTGCACCGTAGTGCACATTCATGACATGAAGACTACTATGATATTTAGTGCGGGCATTATAACAATATACATAGACCGTAATCCAGCTGCATCTATGACTAATAATCCACCCTCAGGTTATCATCCAAACCCCCTTAGGTATTAAGTTGCAAGCAACAGATAATTGCATTAAGAAATGTGTGTGATGTAAGCAATGATTGTACACGCGGGCACTCACACCGCTGTTTTCTCCCTAGTGGCAACAGCACATCTTCCCCCGTCACGTTTCTGTCACTCGAGCGCAGGCGAAAAGGAGGCATGAACCCACTATCAAGCATAAATACTCCCTCTTGGAGTCACTAGCAACTACTTGGCCAGAGCAACCACTAGCAATGAGCATGCAAGATCACAAATAACATATGCAATAAAAGACTATAGTCAACTTGGCATAAGTTCAATATTCATCGGATCCCAGCAAACACAGCACATAGAATTACATAAGAACAATCTCGATCATGTTAGACATCTCACGAGATCTAAACATTGAGGCATAGGAGGAGAAGACAACCATCTAGCTACTGCTATGGACCCGTAGTCCAAGGTTGAACTACTCACGCATCACTCCGGAGGCAGGCATGGTGATGAAGAGGCCTCCTGTGATGATCTCCTCTCCGGCAGGCTGCCAGGAGACAACTTCAGAACCCCCCTGATCTAGGGTTGACAATGACGGCGGCTGTGGAACTTTTCGGGGATTTTTTATCAGGTCTCTAGGGTTTTCCATCCGGGGGAATAAATAGGCGAAAGAGCAGAGGAGGTGGAGCCCTGGGGACCCACACCACCCCCTGGCGCGGCCAAGGGGGGGCGCCACCCCATGGTGTGGGCCCCCTGGTGCCCCTCTTCGACTCCTCTTCGTTCTTCTGGATGCTTCCGGAGAAAATAGGACTTCCGAGCTTCGGATTTTCCAATTCTGAGAATGTTTCCAGAACAACTTTTCTGAAACTAAAAACAGCAGAAAACAGGGAACTAGCTCTGTGGCATCTTGTCAATAGGTAAGTACAGAAAATCGATAAAAATGACATAAAGAAGGGAGAAAACATGTATCAATTGGCATAATATTATCATGGAGCATCAGAAATTATAGATACCTTGGAGACGTATCAAGCATCCCCAAGCTTAGTTCCTACTCGTCCTCGAGTAGGTAAAAGATAAAACAATAATTTCTGAGGTGACATGCTACTAACATAAACTTGATCATAAAAATGTAAAAGCATATGTAACCTGAGATCATAGAACTTTTAAACACAAACATGATAAATAGAACTTTAATAATAAAGCATAGCAATCACTTTTCATCATGAGAAGTATCTCAAATAAAAGGTCATGAATAACAATGCAAGGAAAGATATATGTTTGTTTTAGGTATAGAGAAAGCATGGCAAAGTAATATTTCGATAGTCCTTAAGAGTGGGGCAAAACATAAATGCCAGGACACCTTCAAAGTTCATGAGGAAGACTAGAGCAAATAATTTGAGAACAAACAATAACACATCATGAATCAATTAATTATGTTTTGGGGACAAATGCACAAAAAACTCAGAATGGCAAAAATGCTCTCTCAACTGTGCATAAAGTTAGAAGATGGAGACTCAACATAAAAGTAAAAGAAAGGCTCTTCGCAGAGGGAAGCAGGGATCACTCATGTGCTAGAGATTTATATTTTATTAAATGGAGGTATTAAAAGTTTGACACTCCCCCATCCATCTTTCACAAACTATGGGTAACCGAATCCTCGGGTGCCTGCCAACAATCACATACCATGGAGGAGTGTCTATATTTTGGGAGATGTATGCTAATGTCAACGAATGGTAAACAGAAAATACAGTACGTCATAAGCCAACTGGATTCACAAGAGCGGCTCCCATAAAAAGGATGCATCTGGGTAGAAGGTCATCCTTCTTTCTCTTTTGTTTACACAATTATACTTTGACTGATAAATCAGGGGCACAAAATAGTGAAGAGATTTTGTGGGTATTAATTTGGGGCTGGGCACCCCGCTGCCAGATCTTCCATCATTTGGATAAGTGGATGAATCCACTAGTACGGGGTGTGAAATCCAATCAACAAGTGAGATAAAGATTCTCTATTTACGTCCTCATGAGCAAAAACAGGAACATAAAGCAGGAGTTATTTTGAAAGTTTTAAAGGTAACACATGAGAAATTTACTTGGAGTGCCAGTTAAATACCACATGTAGGTTGGTATGGTGGACACAATGGGAAAAATTGGTTTTAGGGAATTGGATGCACGAGTAGAGCTCATACTCAGTACAGGTGGAGGCTAGCAAAAGACTGGGAGCGACAAATCAAGAGAGCATAAGAGCCATAAGCATGCATAGAGACATAAACATCATTAATTAAAGCATAAGAGGTATCAAAAGTTCAAAAACTAAATGATCATAGATGCTATTAGTGACTGGTTCATAGTCATAAACATGGTGTGAGCATGCGCCAAGTCAGCCAAATAAAACATTCGAAAGAGAATACCATAAATTTTTGCTTCAGTGTGACAAGAACAACTCATGAATCTTTCAATGGCACATTAAACACTCTCAGATATTTGAGGCTAATCTTGCTACTCAATAACCACAATGATTTAAAACTAAAATAACATCTAGCATGATATGAAAAAGTTCTAGCCACAGTCTATACGAGCTTCTACTTGCACCATTAAAAATTCTACTTTAAGAAGCAGTTTCTTCTCCCAACAAGCACCATACAAGATATGTTTTAACAAAAATACTCTTCATGATACAGCAAGCAAACATGAGAGCACTCACATAACACTACTAAAACTAAAAGCTCTGATAAGAGATGCATGCAAAACAGGAGCTAAATAAATGCAGCAGCTAGACAAAGATTAAGAATACAAAGTATTCCCATGAAAAAGCGGAGCGTGTCACTCTCCAATAAAAGAATGCTGGGGTCCAACCAAGCTTATTGCAAAAATAAAAACAAACTGAAAGCAAAAAAATAAAATACACTCCAAGTAAAGCACATAAGATGTGACCGAATAAAAATATAGTTTCACTAGAAGTGACCTGATAATTTGTTGATGAAGAAGGGGATGCCTTGGGCATCCCCAAGCTTAGACACTTGAGTCTTCTTGGAATTTGCTGGGATGTACCACCGGAGAATCCACAAGCTTATGCTCTTCTCTCTTCTTGATCACGTCATATCATCCTCTTCTCTTGACCCTTGAAAACTTACTTCACACCAAACTTCTCACAATCTTCATTAGCAACGTTAGTGCAATCGAAATAATAAATTCACATGGTTCAGTTTCAACACAACCCTAACACTAAAAAACACATTAGCTACTGTAACAACTTCTTTTAAAACTCTTTTTCTCAAAAGAACACCAAAATAAAGAGATTAAGATGCAAATGCAATTATTGGCAGAAATCTGTCAAAACAGGACAGCGGGTAAAGATGATTTTTTCCGAAAATCTTCTGTTTCTCAAATCAAAAAGTGGTAAACTATGAAAAGTTGAGTATACAGCTCAAGATATTGCACAAAAAAACTCAGGTCATTTTGAATTTTCTGTGATTTTATACGGATTAAACAGTGGACAGCAGAAATCTGTTTCCTGTGCAGAAATCCGAAATATAGCCTCAACTTTCCACTAGAGGCTTTACTTGGCTCAACAAAAACACTAAAGAAAAGATACATCGGGGTTGCTAAATAAATAGAACACCCATGTGCAAAGAAAACAAAAGAAAACGAAGGAAAATGGGTTGAAAACAGAGAAATAAAACGGGTTGTCTCCCGGTAGCGCTTTTCTTTAACGCCTTTCAGCCAGGCATAGAAAGCATCTCAAGTATTTTCAAGTGAAGCATAAACATATGTAACTACCTCTAAATCATTATTTGCAGCAATATGCAGTCTAGGTGTTTCTGAAGATTCATCATGAAGGTCACTCTTAGTTTCGTTAATCGTTTTAGCAATTTTCGGCACATATTGAGATTTGGGTTTAGTTATCTTGGGAACATACATGAATCTTTGCTCTTTTCCCACAGAGGCTTTCTCCTTTTTGAATTTAAGAGATGAAAAAGTTGAGCTTAAAGATCCCATGGCCTCCTCTAGTTTACCAATCCTAGAATTTTGATCATCATGAGTGTTGCTAGCTTCTAAAGCAGTGATTCTTTTATCAATAGCTATTATTGATTCATTAACTTTGCTAGCGTTATCAAGGAAAATTGGTAAGTTCATTTCCAAAGAATTTAGTTTATTAATAACATCCTCGAAAGTGGTCTCAGTTTTAACATTTATAGTGGGGGGGTGTTCCTACCAAACTTTCAATCAAATTGCAGGCTTCCAAGGTAGGAGTTCCTAGAAAATTTCCACCCGTAAGAGTATCTAACACATACCTATACCAGCCAGTAGTACCAACATAAAAATTCCTCAGGAGTATCAAGGTAGAATATATTTTTGTACACTTATTATGAGCATTGTTTATTCTATACCAAGCATCCTTTAAACTCTCCCCCTGTTGCCTAAAAGAACGAACCTCAACTTCAGGAATACTCATTCTCGAAAAATAAAAGCAAGCAAATAAATAACAGCTATAAAGTAAACTAATTTTTTATTTTAGATATAAAGAAGCAAAACAAGAAAAAAAAATAAAAACAAGACAATAAACAAAATAAAGAGGTTGAGAGTGAGAGACTCCCCTTGCCAGAAGACTTCTTTCTCCCCGGCAATGGCGCCAGAAAAAGTCCTTGATGCTGGCAAAGCGTGTTGGGAACCCCAAAAGGAGGGTATGATGAGCACAACGGTAGGAATTTCCCCCTAGTTAAGAACCAAGGTTATCAATCCAGTAGGAGAAAGAGGATCTTCGGAAGGTTGATGCCACTGACCGTGGTGATGGCGCCTCACCGGTGTCAGCAACAACGCGGAACCTGCACAAAACACAATCAAAATACTTTGCCCCAACGGTACAGTGAGGTTGTCAATCTCACCGGTCTTGTTGAAAACAAAGATTAGACGTATAGTGTGGAAAATAATGTATGCTTGCAGTAAATAAAGAAAATCGGGAAATCGTAGAGGTTTTTTTAACAGTGTAGGAAAATGGACCGGGGTTCATAGGTTCACTAGTGGTGTCTCTCCATAAAAGTTAGCATGCTGGGTGAACAAATTACAGCTAGGCAATTGAAAAATAAAGGTTGCACCGTAGTGCACATTCATGACATGAAGACTACTATGATATTTAGTGTGGGCATTAAAACAATATACATAGACCGTAATCCAACTGCATCTATGACTAATAATCCACCCTCAGGTTATCATCTGAACCCCCTTAGGTATTAAGTTGCAAGCAACCACTACTAGGGAAAAGGCTACCGCAGGCGAACCAAATTAGGCTACCGCAGGCGAATATGTGTTCGCCTGGGACCACATCGCCAGCGGTAATGACTTACCGCAGGCGAACATCAAAATGCGCCTGGGGTAGCTTGACATACCCTAGGCGAACGTGCCCTGTGCGCCTGGGGTAAGCCTTTTACCTGAGGCGAACAGGCAATGTGCGCCTGGGGTACATATTCGCCTGGGGTACGATTTCTTATTCGCCTGGGGTATGGTTTTGCTGTGTCAAAAATAAAAGAAACAAAAATAACAGTAATACAGCAAATTGACAGTAATAAATATGAAAATGACAGCAAAATAACAGAAATATTCTCGATCATCACCAAATAGTCTCGATTATCACCAAATTGTCTCGAAGCGAATAGTTTAGTTACAAGCATAGTTCAAACACTAGGAGTATAGTCCAAACAAATCGATAGTTTAGTTATCTAGACAAGCAAAACAACAAGTAGCATCAACACTAGGAGTATAAGCACGGCGATGGCGAAGGTGGTCATCCGGGCCCTCGTCTTCTCTGTCTTATCTCTCGCTAGGTAAGTGGCGTATCGAGCTTCCGCCTCCACCATGGCATTGGTCCCAGTCGTCGTAGACTCCGGGAACCTACCGACATACACAACATTACCATGTCATCTGTGCATAGGACAAAAATACGAGTTTAGCATCGAAAGTGATAATAGACCGCAAATAACTATCAAAAAATAGAAGCATCAAGGTTTATGAATAAAACACGACAAATAAAGGTCTAAAAGTTATATGATGCAAGTGTATACTAACATTTTGTCAATCCTATAGTCTCGGCGGGAACGGACGAACGCCTTGTAGCGTGTTGAATGTCCGAGTGTCACATTGCTCTCGTAGGTGTGCTTCTATGTCACGGTTGCTCGGTGGTGCGTGGCCGTGGAAGAACAAGCCACCCCGAGTGATGACATCCGACGAGAGTATCGTGCAGATCCTCCGCTGGATGCGATGGAACTCAGCCCGCACATATTCATCGGGGGTGTTGGCCATCTTTGTGGTCAGGTCTCGGAGATCACTTGGTAGATGGGCCTGTTGGGCATCCTTTAAGTACTCTCTCATCTGAAAGATGACATACCAAGCTTCCAACTCAGATTCTTGCTCCGATTGCTTGAGGCAGGGGAAGTTTGTTACGTGGGTGCACACGTAGGCGCCTCGGACTATTTTCTCCTTTTTTAGGGGCTTGCCTAAATCGGCGGCGAAGCCGTTGAGGGCACTATTAAGAACAGCTCTTATGTCGGTGTAGTCCTTCTGCACCGCCCTACCCGCATCGAGATAAGTGCATTGTGACCAATGCGGTTCCATGACGATGAGTACGCATCCTCCGTTTCTGCGCAGAACATTTCGAACAAGCCATCAATATCATCAATCGGAATACTAAGGAGATTCTAGAAAGAATGTAACGACGTGAAGCGGAGAGGACTACTTACTTGGGAAAGTATGGCATGAGAATGGCGTTCTTATCCTTGTTGTCTATCAAAAAACCCGTTATGTAAGTCGTGATAAGAACTCGGTCCGCATGTGACCGCAAGTAGTCCTCATTCATGTAGTAGGGGTCCATAATCGCGATGTGCGGGGTATTCTCCATGACCATATCGTGCGCCATGCTAAGCGATACCAGGCGGACAATGCTTCGGTCGAGCTTACCCAAGTGGAAGACCCTGAATATGTCTTCGTATCTGATGAAGAACACCTCTGCGGGATTTGAATCCACAAAGCCCACGGATCGGGGCACCTTGACCATGTATAGCGGGTAGGAGGGATGTTTCTCACGTAGAAGTTCATTCTCTTTGAACAAAATCCCGTCGTGGATGGTCCTCATGTCACCACCCATGACAGCGACAACCTCTGGCGGCAGCATCGGCTGACCTATCTCATGCACCTTCCTCCACGGGACGGCGGGCGGCAAACGGTCCAGGACTCGGGCGGCCGCTGGCTGGCTACTAGAGGAGGCACCACGTTTCTTCTTCTTGGCTACCGTCCTCTTCCGATTCTTCTTCGGCCTCAAGCAGATGGGAGTGCCGCTTTGTTTTACCGCCTCCACGGCCGTAGCACAGAGTGTATTCGGGGTAACCAGCGTAGGCTGTGGAGCTGTAAAGGCCGTCTGCTCCTCGGGAGTTTCTTGGGAATAGGTTAGCTTCTTCTGGATATCCAGTTTTCTGGTGGGTAACTCAGAAGAACCGCCCTCTCCGCCATCTACCTTCTTCTGGATATCAAGAGTTCTGGCGGGTAACTTCGGAGGAACCGGCTTCTCGCCATCCAACTGATTTATGAAATCGTCAATGGGAGCAAGTTCAATATCCATGTAGTCGTCATGGGTCTCATGCTCGTGATGTTGCTCGTCATTGGACGTCTCGTGCTCGGGAGGAGGAGGATCCACCGGAGGTGGAGAGAGGACATTGCCATGTTGGACCTTGTCTTGTTGGCTTGCCGCGGGCGCAACCGGTGTAGTGGTGACGGTCATGGCTTGGCTTGGCGCCGACCCTGACGTCGTGTTCAGCCGAATAAGGGCTTTCGGCCATAGCAAGATTTGATTGTCCAGTTGGCCGAGATTCAGCTCGCTGTCGGCATCGGCGGGTTGATTAGGAGGATACAAGTTCTCGAATCCCGGTAGCACCAGATCGACGCGAACCCGAAGCTCGTTGGCCGGTATATCTCTGTAGTGGTACTTGCGGGATAGTGGCTGCAAGATGCTCCCCTTTGCAACATCCTTCAACTCGCTGCCCACTTTTAGCAGGAAGGTGCATCCCGTCGCGTCAGCCTGCGATAACATGCATGGATAGGTCAGAGAGTAGGGTTATATTGAACTGGCTACAGCTTGAGACGGTCAATAATTTACCGTGAGGGCATTGAGCTCGGCTAACGTCGACGGACCATAGGTGATGGTGGGCTCGTCGAGCAACGGGGTGGTGGCCGCGCCGGACACGGCCGACGGTCCATCGGGGGCAGGCGCGTCGGGCACGGCGGGGGCGACAGGCACGGCCGACGTCGACGGACCACCGGCGGCGGCCGCGGCGGGCACGACCAACATCGACGGTATGTTGAACGTCGGTAACGGCCCCTGTGAGCCCCCGGCGATGTAGCCACATATTTTTTCAAATACGGCGAGGATGAGCGCATTCATCTTTTCCCCCACCGTTTTCTCAATCTTCTTCTCCATGTTTGTTTCCAAGTCATGGACCTTCTTCTTCAGCTCCTCCGTCTCCTCGCTCTTCTTCGCCGCCCGCGACTCCTTAGTGCTGGGCTCAGCCAAGCCATAGTTGGCGTGCTTCTTATTAAGTCCGCCGCCGGTGATACGGCCTAAGTGCGGCCTTTTCAGAGGGTCCTGGCTCTTTGCCTTGTTGTACCCCCTGATGAAAGGCTTATCCCACGCGACTTTGGCCGTCGACGTCTGCGACGAGGAAGATTCAAGTTGTTGTTCTTCTAGCTGCAGAAGCAACATATAAACGGTTTAGAATTGGTTTCATACTAGAATGAAATCATGGACTTGATGATGATGAGTTGCATGAAATGGTAAATTTCTTACCACTAGCTTCTCAACATTCTTCACGCTATCGTCCGTGACCAAAATAACACCCTCCACCATCTTCGGGTCCGAGACAAGTTCCCCGGTCGGAGTTACTTTTCTGTACCTTGACCTCATGAATTTCTGGAATTGCGGGTCATGGGCATACTTGGCGTAAGGGTTCTCAATCCCTTTTTCAATGTAGGCCTGGTCCTCTTTCGCCCAAACTGGCTCTTTCCCGTCGTAGCCACGACAGCCGAGATTGTGGTGACCGATTTTCTTCGACGCTAGATCCTTCCCCCACCCCGTTTGCTTCTTAGTGACATCAAGCGACTCGTTATTTAGGAAAGTGTTGAAGTCATCGGGCGTAATCCGCGGGAAGTGGCGATGGATCTCTTCGAATGGTGTCGATTCCCTAATCATCGCCCTCACCATAGTCTTGTAATTGCTCAGGGCTTTGGTGAATCTAGTGAGGGCGAGTTTGTTCACGAGGTTGCCCTTCAGATTCTCGTTGTTGTAGGGGGGAGGGAACTCGTACCGCGCGTGCAGCCTCGAGATGAGTTGGGCGCGCAGAGTTGGCTTCTTCTTGAGAGTCGGCTCGTTGACATTGACGACATCTCGAAGTATCGCGCCAAGTTGGAGGAAGTACCCCTTCACAAGGTCCAATGGCATTACAGGCGTGCCACTGGAAGGGTCCACCTCCGTGAATTTCTCTCGAACGGTGCCGACCTTGTTCGGAGCTCGCTTCCGACGCTTGTTTCCCGTCGTGCTGCTCCCTGAGGGACCCCCGGCGCCACTATCAGTGGTTTCCTCCTCGCCACCGGTGAGCCCGTCATCATTGTGGGGCTCGACATCATGGTCAGTTTGTGTCCGATCTTCCTCTTGCGACTCTCGGGCCATAAGGATGTAGTGGTCCAATAAAGCCGGATCCGTAGTAGAAGAAGACATGCCCTAGCTAGCAGTAGACAAAACGTATATTGTTAGTCACCGGAAAAATTCGGCGTGACCTCGGCAAAAATGGTCATGCCGGAGTGCCAGAAATTCGCCGGAACGGAAATGAATCAACGTTCCAACAAAACATTGGCACTCAATGTACCTGCAACATAAATTGAATGCACACATGCATGGCCACAAAAACAGTTCCTTGCATTGCTGTCATCACATGGCACAAAAACTCCCAGGAAATTCATATATCATGCCAAAAAAACCTCCATATATATTGATCAAAGTAAAATACTGCACTTAATTAATAAAAAATCACAGAGAATTCTAGCAGTGTCCAAAGCTTCAGTGTTCTATTCACATGTAATTAGTAGGTGATTCAGCTAGTGTAAGAAATATAGCATTTATATTATTGATTTTACGTGTCTTGAAATTTCGTGGCAACCGACGGGCATTCAGCTAGTGTCTAAATTCGTCTGACGATCTTGCCATATCTCAATAGGCGATGTTCCTATCTGCATGGAAATCCATTCAGCCCTAACCATCTCAAAAAACACCTCGTGACGTAGCCATGATAACTCAAAAGAAAAGGCAGATCGATTTCCACTATGAGCTGAACTACCATAATCCAGAAATAATGGTACATGATCAGATCCAGTTCTAGCTAAAGCATGTATGATGGAGTAGCAGCAGTAGTATGAGGGCGTTGGAAGAGGGGGGGCTGACCTGGGTTCGTCGTGGGCGTGGGCGACGGCGGCGTGGGTGACGACGGCCGGCGTGGACGACGATGATGAGAGGGACGGCGCGCGGCGTGCTCCCGCTCCTCCTCCCCTGCTGCTCCCGCTCCTCCTCCGTTGCTGCTCCTGCTCCTCCTCCTGCTGCTGCTCCCGCTCCTCCTCCTCCTGCTCGACAACGACGACGGCGGCGTGCGATGAGAGCTAGAGATGACGGCGGCGTGCGATGAGAGCTAGAGACGACGGCGGCGTGCGGTTTGGGATCGATATGAAACGAGAGTGATATGCGGGTTGGGCGTTAGCAGAGCGAGGACTTACAGGCGCACAACGAGTGAAATGCGGCTGCGCTATCCTTTACCCCAGGCGAACAGGCCAGAATGCGCCTGCGCTAATGTTCGTAGCGATTCGTTATGCGCGGGCCCACAGAGCCATACCCCAGGCGCGTAACCTAAGAAATGCGCCTGCGCTAAACATTTGAACCGGTTTGTATCACAAACCGGTTCTAAAGGGTGTGTCCCCTGGGCCCCCCCCTACCTGCAGCAAATGGCCGCAGGCCTTTAGGACCGGTTTGTTATACAAACCGGTTCTAATGTGCTTGGCTCGAGGCCCTGTTATGCGCGGGCCCACAGATCCATACCCCAGGCGCATGACCTAGAAAATGCGCCTGTGCTAAAATTCGTAGGGTTTTGGTTTGCGCGGGCCCACATAGCATTAGCCCAGGCGCATGTTCTGTTAAAAGCGCCTATGATAAAGTTTACTTCAGGCGCATTTTCTCGCAGATGCGCCTGTGCTAAGATTTTCTAAATTACGCAGCCCCACCCCGGCCCGAGACACATCGAGCAATACGAATGCTATTATATGGGGCTCCCCCACGTTGGTTTTCACTTAAAAATTACATACATATATGAAAGTTAACATGTGCAAAAATATTTAATATGTCGCATCGAGCGTAAATAGATTGATTTAGCGAGATACCGCAAGTGTTTCTCTCTGAAAACACATTGTACATAGTAGCTATTATCATGTTATATCGCGAGTATTTCCCTCTCTCAACCTTTCGTCACAATCTTACTCTTGCCTTTCTTGGTCGATGTTGAATACGTGACCGCCATATTGTGACTTCTTCTTGTGAATGGAAGACCTGCCCTAGGTAGTGTGGTCCTGCTTCTTCTTGTGGTGTATGGTGCACCGTCTTCACCGGGTTCTTCCATCATCGGGTCTCCGACTAAGCCGTCGAAGTCCTTCTCATCGGCGACTCCATCCATTCCGATGAGGGCCCTTTTTCCTCTCCTTACGACAACACGACTAGGCTTTGCCGGGTCGGTTATGAAGAAGCATTGCTCCACGTGCTTAGCCAATACCCAGGGCTCATTTTGCGCGGTGGGGTTCTTGGACTTGGGTTTGTTGGCTTCAGACATCGACATAGTGGTGAAATATTCGTCTTCTTTCGTGACGTTTGTAGCCCATCTGACATGGAACATCGGCAGCTTTACCCCAACGTAGTCAAGCTCCCAGATTTCCTCGATCTTTCCGTAGTATCTTCTAATCTCTTCGCCCGTGTAAGATTCCATCGTTATAGACGAGTTTTGATAGTCGCTACTTTTGTCTCTTTCCTCCGTGTAGAATGTGTACCCATTGATGTCGTATGCTTGATAAGTCATCAGATTGGGCGCGGGGCCATATGGCAAGGCCAATACAATTTTATCTTTCTGACATGTCATTAGCGGGGGATCGGCATCAATCTGCTTCTTGAACCATGTCGCGAAAGAGGAGTTGTGTGCTCTAAATATCTCATCTTCCGTCATCGGCCTGCAAGCACTGTTTTTTATCGCGGTTTTGTGCTCTTCTATCCAAGGGTCGACATCGTTGATGTGTTGTAACACTACTAGGTGGGCCCTTTCAAAGTCGGCTCTCCGACCACAGGAGTCCACGTCCATTACCCTTTTGCCAGTGTTGTGGCCTACCCCCATGAACCTGTCAAGGTGCTTGTTTGCGGGCAAACCAACAGCTGGCTTCTCATCTCCTAGAAAATTCTTGCAGAAAGAGATGCATTCTTCGGTGAGAAATCCCTGGACGATGCTTCCATCCGGGTGTGCCCTGTTACGAACGAACGATTTGATGATCCCGTTCATTCTTTCTAACGCCATCATGTTGTGCAAGAATGCCGGCCCAAGATTGGTGATATCGTCCATGATATGGACCAAGAGATGTACCATAATATCAAAGAAGGCAGGTGGGAAGTACATCTCAAGCTCGCATAGGATGGTGACGATCTCTTCCTGCAGCCTTCCGAGTTTCTTCACGTTTATCGACTTCCGAGTGATGACATCGAAAAAGTTACAGAGGCCAGTGAGCGTTTGACGGACGTGCGGTTCCATTATCCCTCTGATTGCAACCGGAAGTATTTGCGTCATCATCACGTGACAGTCATGAGACTTCATCCCGCTGAAGATTTTTTTCTCCGCGTCTAGGTATCTGCTTATCAGCCCCGCGTAACCTAAGGGAAATTTCACTCCGAGGAGGCCTGTGAATATTTGCGCGAGCTCATCGGGGCTTAGAGTGAAGCAAGAGGGTTTCAGGCGGTGAGTTTGGTGTTTCTTAGCCCTTTTCCGCTTGCGGTCGTCCATCTCCTCCACCTCATCCTCGTCCTCGTCCGTCTGTTCACGCGTAGAAGGCGGTAAGTGAAGCTCGCTCCTGATATTCAGGACCATCAGGTCGTATCTTGATTTTGGCCCGTCTTTGGTCCTATCTGGCATGTTGAATAGGGTGCCAAGCAAGCTCTCACACACATTCTTCGTGATATGCATGACATCAAGGCAGTGAGGCACTCCGAGGATTGGCCAGTACCGCAAGTCCCAAAACACGGACCTCCTTTTCCATACCCCCAAGAGCGGTCCTTCTGGCGGAGGACACTTTTTCTCTCCTCGCTTCCGCTTTTGTACCTTTCCCGACGGAGGACACGTTTTCCAATTCTTCAATAGAGTATCGATCTCTTCTCCTCTTCTCTTGCGTGGAGGTAGATCGAGCTCATCTTTACCGTTGAACAGGTCTCCGCGCTTTCTCCACGGGTCGTTCAGTGGTAGCCACATTCGATGCCTCATGTATACGGTTTTAGAAGATCCGGGATCCTTGTGTAGCTGTAGAAACGGGGTAAATTCCATGCACCTAACACAAGCCTTGTGTCCATGGCACACCTGACACGCAATATATCCGTATCCGAGATAGTCCTGCACCGTCGTGATCAGTGCGGCTCTCATACGAAAAGTTTCTTCTTTGAAGGCGTCCCATGTTTCCACCCCTTCCTCCCACAACGTGTCTAGCTCCTCCTTCAATAGCTCGAGATACAGGTTGATATCGCTCCCTGGCTGGGTCGGCCCTTGAATCAGCATACTCATGTGTATGTACTTCCTCTTCAGACACAGCCACGGGGGGAGGTTGTACATCCATACAAACACGGGCCAGGTGCTATGTTTGCTGCTCTGATTGCCAAACGGATTGAGACCGTCGGTGCTCGCACCATGCCTGATGTTCCTTGGGTCGTTCCCGAATTCTTCATCGAATGCGTCTAATGCTTTCCACCGACGTGCATCCGAAGGGTGTGTTAGCACTGGTTTTTCAACATGTTCTGGATCGCTCAGCACCGCCTTCTTTCTATCATCGTGCCAGCGCATGAGCTTTGCTTCCTTGGGGTCCACGAAGTACCGCTGCAGACGGGGAATGAGTGGAAAGTACCACACAACTTTCCTAGGAGCTTTCTTCGTCCCCCTCTTGTAATGATCAGCACCGCACACCGGACATTTGATCTGGTCCGCGTGCTCGTTACGGTAAATTATGCAGTCACGGACGCAAGCGTGGTATTTTGTGTGCGGTAAATCGAGGGGGCACACGATTTTCTTGGCCTCCTGTAGACTACTAGCACATGTGTTCCCTTCAGGTAAGTGCGTCTTCAGGTATCGCAGAAGATCGTCCATGCTTGTGTCGGTCCATCTGTGTTTTGCCTTCGTCTCAAGAAGATCCAGAGCTACTCTCAAGCGTGACTCCTCCGCCCAGCGACTTGCGTCATATAACGGAGTTGCAGAGTCTATCTCTAGTTGCGTGATCTTAGATTTACGTCTGGCGTCGGTCGACGTGTTCTTGACAAGAAGATCTTGAACATGAGGGTCCCGCACGACTGAAGTTAGCGGAGTGTTCATGTCCTCGTCTTCATGTTGTTGATCACCATGACTCCCTTCTTCTTCATTATAGTCGTCTCCGTCGACAACCTCTTCGTCCTCTCCATTGCCATGTTCAGACTCCTCCTGATCATCTTCACATGTCGCCGCCCAATTGGTCTCGACGTGATCATCGTCTTCATCATCATCCATCCACTTAGTGTGGCCCTCCATGAAACTATACCTGAGCAGGTGCTTCTCCACATTACCAGAATCTGGTTTGAACAAAGACCCCAGCTTGCATTTCCGACACGGACACTCTATCTCGGTGCGGTTGTTTCGATGCATCTCGGCCGTCGCGCGTCGCACGTACCTATGAACCACGCTTGTCCTCATCGCAATGACCATTGCTACAAAATGCAAGAGAGAGAGGTTTCATTAACTAGATCGGGTTTTCACGGAAAATTTCGGCATGACCTTCCTACAAAAGGTGTAACGCGGAGCGCCAGAAATTTGCCGAAAAGGAAATGAATCAACATTTCGGAAAAACATTGGCAACTCATCCTCATGGCAACACAATAAAATGAAAAAGAGAACGAATTCTCATCCACCGACCAATCCCACGCACCTATTAAGATGACACACAATGCAAAATATATAGACGCGATGACGACGTCGAAGATCACCGAAGAGACGACCGATAAGAGAGTGATAGATCTAGAAGTAGCTAGTGGTGCATTTGTGGTGAGATCTAGTGTCCGGTTAGTAGATATAGTGGAGAGATTTGGAAGAGGGAAAGTGGGGTAGCATACTAGCTAAAATATAACAAACATGATTGGTTAAATTAGCTAAAAATGGTGGAGGGGTGTGGGGGATTGAGCTAGGAGCACTAATGGCTCGAGTTTGGACTAGTGAGTGAGTGAGTGGGGTGGATAGGGGTGGTGGTGGGTGGCTGGCCGCACTTATATTGGGGACAAATATTACCCCAGGCGAATATGGTAATAGATGCGCCTGCGCTAAGTGGTGCTACCCCATGCATTTCTTTATCCCAGGCGAACAGCTCCTCGGTGCGCCTGCGCTAAAGGGAGCTACCGCAGTCCACTTTTTACCCCCAGGCGCTTCTATATTTATTCGCCTGTGGTATCTGTTATACCGCAGGCGAACTGGTGGGCTGTTCGCCTGCGGTAAAGGAAGCGTGCCAGGGTCGGCCGTGCTTGGCCCTGCCACACTTTACCCCAGGTGCTTCAGTTTTCTGTTCGCCTGGGGTAACAGACTTACCCCAGGCGCACAGATCTACGCTTCGCCGGCGCTAATTAACCCAGGCGCACAGGTATTCTTGTTCGCCTGTGGTAGGATATGCTGCTATAAGCAAATCTCTAGTAGTGAACAGGTAATCGCATTAAGCAATGTGTGTAATGTAAGCAATGATTGTACACGCGGGCACTCACACCGTTGTTTTCTCCCTAGTGGCAACAACACATTCTCCCCCGTCATGTTTCTGTCACTCGAGCACCGGCGAAAAGGAGGCATGAACCCACTATCAAGCATAAATACTCCCTCTTGGAGTCACTAGCAACTACTTGGCCAGAGCAACCACTAGAAACGGACATCATGCAAGATCACAAATAACATATGCAATAAAAGACTATAATCAACTTGGCATAAGTTCAATATTCATCGGATCCCAGCAAACACAACACATAGGATTACATAAGAACAATCTCGATCATGTTAGGCAGCTCACGAGATCTAAACATTGAGGCATAGGAGGAGAAGACAACCATCTAGCTACTGCTATGGACTCGTAGTCCAAGGATGAACTACTCACGTATCACTCCGGAGGCAGGCATGCTGATGAAGAGGCATTCGGTGATGATCTCCTCTTTGGCAGGGTGCCGGGAGACAGCTTCAGAACCCCCCTGATCTAGGGTTGACGATGACAGCGGCTCTGGAACTTTTCGCGGATTTTTGATCAGGTCTGTAGGGTTCTCCATCCCGGGGGAATAAATAGTCGAAAGGGCGGAGGCGGTGGAGCCCTGGGGGCCCCACACCACCCCCTGGCGTGGCCAAGGGGGGGGCGCCACCCCATGGTGTGGGCCCCCTGGTGTCCCTCTTCGACTCCTCTTCGGTCTTCTGGATGCTTCCGGGGAAAATAGTTCTTCCGGGCTTAAAATTTTCCAATTTCGAGAATATTTACAGAACAACTTTTCTGAAACTAAAAACAACAGAAAACAGGGAACTGGCTCTGTGGCATCTTGTCAATAGGTTAGTCAGGAAAATCGATAAAAATGACATAAAGAAGGGAGAAAACATGTAGCAATTGGCATAATATTATCATGGAGCATCAGAAATTATAGATACGTTGGAGACGTATCACCCCCCGGGTCCGCGCCTACAATGAGGAATCTCAGCGGGAGGCAAGGATCAACAACGTCAACTTCCTGGAAGAGGTACGTTGTCAACTGTTGAACTGCTAGAATGTTGAAGTCTTGTTGCGTGTCAACGAGCTTCTCAAGCCCAAGGCTTCTTGTAACTGATACGTCATAAACGTATCCTTAATTTCTAATGTTCCATGTTGTTTTCATGTTGTTTCCTACATGTTTCTATACACTTTATGTCATTTTAATCGATTTTCCGAACTAACCTATTGACAAGATGCCACAAAGCGAGTTCCATGTTTTCTGTTGTTTTTAGTTTTAGAAAAGTTATTCTACAAATATTCTCGGAATTGGAAAATTCAAAGTCCAGAAGCCTTAGAACTCCCGAAGGTTCCACAGAGTCCCGAAGAGGCTCGGAGGGGGGCACAGGGGGCACACCATAGGGCGGCGCCCCTGGTCGCGCCATGGGGTGGTGTGGGCCCCTCGGGCGCCCACCGCCATCACCCTTTCGCCTATTTATACCTCCTACATATCAACCCTGAAAATATACCACTTTTTTCCAAGAAACACCCAAGGCCTCCTTCATCGTCATCCCGAGATCGGGAGGGTTCTGGAGCTCTCCCCGGCACCCTGCCGGGAGGGGAATTCATCACCGGAGGGGTCTATACCACCATGCCCTCCTCCTAAGTGATGCGTGAGTAGTTCATCCCTGGACTACGGGTCCATATAGCAGTAGCTAGATGGTTGTCTTCTCCACTTTGTACCTCATGTTTAGATCTCGTGAGCTGCCCTACATGATCGAGATCATCTTTATGTAATGCTACATTTTATGTTTGCTGGGATTTGATGAATGTTGAATGATATGTCTTCTGATTACCAATCTATCATGTTATCTTCATGCATATATTATTTATGATCTTTCATGCTCTTCGTTATTAGTAGATGCTCTGACCAAGTAGATGCTAGTAACTACAAGAGGGACTATTTATGCTCGATAGTGGGTTCATGCCTCCTTTGCATTTGTGCTCGAGTGACAGAAACGTGACGGATGGAGGATGTGTTGTTGTCATTAGGGAGAAAACAACGGTGTTTACTTAGTTTACATTGTTTACATTACACATTTTTCTTACTGTGATAATCTGTTGCTTGCAACTTAATACCCAACATTTGTTCGGATGATATTCGGAGGGTGGATTATTAGTCATAGATGAAGTTGGATGATGGTCTATGTATTTTGTTGTAATGCCCACATGAATCACATAGTAATATTTATGTCTTGCATATGCACTGCGGTGCAGCCTTCATTTTTGTCAATTGCCCAGCTGTAATTTGTTCACCACACATGTTATTTATCTTTCACGGAGAGATATCACTAGTGAACTATGGACCCCGCTCCATTTTCTCATACTGATAATACACACACTACTTTCATATTGCTGCTACTGCTTTCATACTGTTTTCCACACCATACATTTAACCTCTTTGTTATCAGCAAAACCGGTGAGATTGAGAACCTCACTGCTACGTTGGGACAAAGTGATTTGATTGTGTTGTGTAGGTTCCACGTTGCTGCTGAACCGGTAGTGCGCCCTCCCATCTCAGCTGCATCAACCTTCATAAGTGCTTCTTTCTCCTACTGGTCGATTCAACCTTGGTTTCTTTTCTGAGGGAAAACTTGTTGCTGCACTCTTCACACCTTGCGCTTGGGATCTCCCAACGAGCGTGTGTCTACACTCCATCAGTCACCCAACTGCTTCCTTGAAATAGTCCTTACTGCCGAGAGCATCTAAGTTGAGAACCTTTTGCTCACAAACATGGTGATGCGGATTGTCTAGATCTCGGTCTAGATCAGCTCTTGTTCCTTCCTCCAATAGTTAGGATGCTGAGAAGAAAGGTTGTGTCCCCATTGCCCTCTACTCACTCTTTCTCACGTATGTCAGAGTAGTGATGTGGTCAAACCGAGCCTTTTTGGCAAGCTCCTGCCTCTGAAGCTCAGTTTCAGCTTCTTCCCTCTCACGTTCTTGAGTGATAGTCCTTCTCTACCTCTATTCACCAGTCTCTAGATCGGTCACCAGATAGTTGCGAGAATGACCACGGTACTGACGAGACTTCCTTGGCTCGATGTTGGGGTTGGAGGAGGAGGCATTGGCCTTCTTACCCTTGTCCTTCATGGTGCTCCAAATCGGGGAGCAAAGGCTCCCACGATGTAGTGGTGGAAGGTTGCCAGTGACGATGGAGATCGGTAGCCGGACGACAGTCTTGAAGAGCGGCAGCGGAGCAGGAGCAAGTTGAGGTTGGGGTAGAAGAGGGGATATGGTCGTCCGAGGAAGGAGCTGCTGAGGAGAAGAAGAGGAGACTAGACGAAGGCCGAGGACTCAGATAAAAAGGAAGGCTGACTTATCAGTATCGTCAGGCCTTCCCTCTGGACGAAGGCACTCAAGCCCCGGCCGAGTCAGACTTTTCGCCCTCCACCTTGACGGCCGACGAATCTTCTTCGTCCTCCTCTTCAGAAACAACATCTTCATCATCGTCGCTGCTCTCGTTGCTGCTTCCGCTCTCGACGCAACACTCCTCGCGCTCACCACGACGCCCGAAGACCTTCACGAAGAGCATGTCTGCTCTGTCGAAGCAAATATGGAGAACCTAGCTCTCATCCAGCCTCTGGCCATGAGCGAAGGTTTTCCACCCTCTCATCAGAGACAAGTGGCCAGTGGAGAAAAACTCCGCGGACGCCCACTAGGGTCCGTTGATGCAAGCCACCACCTGGAGCCAGAATCCACGGGGCGGGTTGCGGCTGATGGACCTCGCAAAGGAGTCCGGAAGCCTCAGGCGGCTGCAGAGACGACCGCAGAGGGACACCAGGAACTCGTGCGCCAGCACACGAGTTTCCTCCATCCAGTGGGGGAGAGGGCTCCCCATCACGCCGCGACCTCGAGAAGCCCGACGACCTCAGCTGGGTTGGCCCCGAGCGCTCGCCCCTTCTCAAGCTGAAGACCCCTCGGGCTCGTCTGCAGCCATCAAGGCACGCCGCATGCTGCACCATGGGCCAACGTCGTAGTCCAGCGGCGCACCTCAACCACCTCGCCCACCGCGAGCCATGTGGAACCTCCTTTTTTGCTCTCTCTCTCTCTACATGTGAAGAACTGGAAGTGGAAGGGAGTGAAGACGGTGCTGTGAAAGAGGGGGCACCCCCCTATTTATGCAGGGGCTGAAGGACAACACCGCGCCCGTTTCGTCTTCTCGCTGGCCCGTGTATCAAAGTGAAGGGGCACATCCCGAGGGCGGACGTGAACAGACGCCCATGCAATTACTGCCATGTGGCGCCCCAACAGAGCAGTCATTGTGACGGGACGGTTCCGCCACGCGTGCGAGATCGTGGTATTTCCCCCACGAACCGTCGCGCCACGTGTCGCGATTGGCCCTATAGCTTAAGGGCCCAAGCCGCTTCGCCTCCTCCTGACGCACGCGCGTCATGGGCCCAGGGGCTACTGTCGGGCCCATGGATACCAGGGTATCCTGCACCGTCCGCTGCTGGCCCAGCCCACACAGTACGTAAGGAGTCCATACTAGCTCGCTACAAGAGATGGACGCATCGGCCCCGATCTTGGTAGGGACGATGCCTTGTTGAGGAGCCATCTTCGGCGATATCCTCACACACTGCCGGAGAGGAGCCCTGCTTCACCCACGCTCCTCTCCATAGGGGCTCTCGCCGTTGGGAGACAGACCATGTGGGAGTGACGCCCGAGCCTCTGCGCGAGTGATGGAGGCACCACGGGGCCGCAGAGCGACTTTGGCCACAGTTGCCATTCTCGTGTATAAAGTTTGGAGCACCTCTACGCATCTAAGCCTTGGCCAAGGCTTTCCTCTTTGGTGCAAGGAGACCGGTATACCACTACAAGATGGAGGGAGTCTCATCGGAGCCCCCACCTCTCTACGATGGACGGTGGCACTGTCCTCGACGACCGGCGATAGCTGGTGCTGCAGGGCGCCGCAGAGTACTCCTTTGGCACCTTGTGGTAAACCTTTCCCGCCCAATGAGCGGGAAAGAGGGCCAAGTGCTAGTATAAGAAGGGCTCTCCTGCCCTCATAGGAGGGGATCCATCAATCGATCAATAAGAAGATAAATAGCCAAGTCCCTAGGAGATTTCCCGTAGTCTGTTCCGAGCACGAGCTCGCGCTTGTACTGTACACATCGCAGTGCAATCCATCAAACAAGAAGGAGTATCGTTTTACACCATCACGGTGGCCTGAACCTGGGTAAACTCTTTCTGTCCCCATTTCCGACCTTTACGAGCTCCCCTCTCGAGGCCTCTCAAGGTGCGTTAGAACGTGGTTAGCCCCTAGTGTTCAAACCTCTAGAAGCAATCATGTCTAGGATAGACTCGCTTCTCCGAGAGTGTTCTTATTGAAGAAAGGCTTCTTGAGAGGGAGCTTTAACTTGTCCTTGAGGACTAGTTTCCCTCCTTGAGTTTCTCTATTCTCAAATGGGCACTCGGCGACAAAGTTATACCTGTCTTGACAATTGAAACAAGACCTCAGTTTTCTAGACCCTTCCTTGCCATAGCTTGACCTGGTCTTCTCCTCAACATATGCCTTATCCTTGGGGGTATTCCTCCAAAACTTTTGAGCGGCAAGAGCAGTATAGTCCTTAAGCACGGATCATACTCTTTGGCTTTTAGAGGAGCCAATTCTCCTTCTGATTCAACATCTTCTTCATTGTCCACCACCTTGGTCGCACCTTTGGCCTTCAAAGCAACGGAGGCCCCCTTTGTTCATTCCAATAGCACGAGCACATGAGTCTTGAGCAAGCTTGGTTTGAACTTTAAAGGATGCCATATCTTGCATAACCTCATTGGAAGTCATGGATGGTAGTTGTGTCTTCCTTGTATGCTCTTCAAGTCAAAGGTTTCAAATGTCATGAGACAACTCACATACTTACTTTTGATCCAAGCATCATCAACATAGGTGGCACCAAAACCACTAAAGGAGGTAGCAAGGGTCTTTGAGCCTTCTGTACATGTCCTCGTGACTTTTACCATTAAGCATATTGAACCGTTCGGCCTCACTTCTCAAGGCATCAAACCTATTTCTCTTCATGTTTTCATTGCCCTCAAACATGGAGATAAGGGCATTCCATGTTTCCTTGGCGGTGGAGAATTGTTGAATGTGTGGCATGATCTTCTCACCCGCAGCTTGTTGGATCATGTGCAAAGCCACAAAATTGAGTTGACAATCAACCACTTCTCTTCTTGTCAAGTTCTTGGGATCAAAGGGCTTGTATCCATCTTCAATTACTCTCAATAGCTCAATGCAAGAAGGTTTCAAGTGAGTTTTCATGAAGTATTGCCATTGACCAAAAGAATGTGCATCAACTTTAGGTGGGTCACCTCTATTGTTTATATGAGGATGTGAGATAGGAGGACCAGGAGAGTACCAACCGGGAACCTTATGAAAATCTTCCTTTCCATCATCTTTCTTAGAAGATGAAGGTTTCTTAGGTGGAGGAGTTTTAATTTTAGTGTCTTCACCATCATCCTCCTCACTTTTGTCATCCGGAATTTCTTCCGGGGACTCCAATGAGGGGGATGCCATATATTTGGTCTTTAAGAGTTGCACTATCATTTCAAGCAATTCTTGCATTTGGGTCTCCATGGAGGAGGTCAAGGAGGTTTATAATTCCTTGAGATCATCCATGGTGGTTAGAGCCACGGACACGGTGACTTCCTCTCCGATGGCCATACTATACTCTTAGGCGGTTAAGCCCAAGATAAGAACCGAGGCTCTGATACCAATTGAACGGATAGTATGGGAAGCTAGAGGGGGGGTGAATAGGTGCTACTTCCAAATTTTAATACCTTTTCGATCTAGGCTTGACACAAAGGTAAATTCTCTAGATATGCAACTACGATGAATTTACCTATATGAAAAGGGCTACACTAAGCAAGATACAAGCACAAAGTAAAGGTAAAGGATAGAAGGAACCAATAGGGGAAGCACGCAGAGACAAGGATGTAATCTCGAGTTCCTTCCTTTGAGAAGAGTACGTCTCGTTGGAGTGGTGTGAGTTTCTCCATGAAGGCCTGCTCAGCGCCACGAAGGCCTCACCCTATTCTTCAATGAACCTCGCCACAAAGGCCTAGTTCACCTTCCACTATAGAATCCTTCGAGGCGAAATCTGGCGCCTTTATAATGAGGTTGAGGCACACACCCACAACTGAATTGTGGGCTCTCAAGAACACCAAGAATCTACTACAAACAACAAGTGAGTAACAATGAAGTTTAGGTTTTCCACAAGGAAACCCTAGACACAAATCCCTCAAGTAAATGATGGGGAAATGAAGAACGACTTGGTTAAGATGTAGATCGGGGCCTTCTCCTTCAATTCTTCGAAGGTCAACGAGTTTGGGTGATGGATTGGGAGATCTCTTGAGTAGGTGAGCTAAATTAATGGAGGACTTCAATGTTGGATGAGCTGACCAGAGGTGGAAGAAGGGGAGGGTGTATTTATACCCACTCCTCAAAATCTAGCCATTTTAGGTGTTTTTTCCTTTGACACACCGGAGACTCCGGCCTTCTAAAGACTCCGGAACATTCCGGATGGCCGGAAACTTTTCCCAAAGTCTGGTGACTCTGGAAAGTTTCCGGACCTTCTTCTGTGGCTAACACCAACTTGAACTTCGAGCATGGGAATCTTGAGAGTGAAGACTCCGGCCCCTACTGACCGGAGACTTCGGTCGGAATGGAGACTCAGCCAACTTTCCGCCGTAGGTTCTGTGGCTAACACCTGATATGTCCAAAACGTATCTCCTTTTCCGAACACTTTTCTTATTGTTTTCTTCTAAACTTGTGAGTTTTGGATACCACTAACACGGACTAACGCTGTTTTCAGCAGAATTACCTTGGTGTCTCGTTTTTGTGCAGAAAAATCAACTTTCGAGAAAATGACCAGAAAAGATCCCATTAGTCCTAAAACACCAGAAGACCCTGGGAGCCAGAAGGAGGCCAGGAGAGGAGCCAGGAGGGGGCCACAGCACACCCGGCGCCCCCTTGGTCGCGTCGCCAGGTGGTGTGGTCCACTCCCTCACCCCCTCGGACTCCCCTTTCGACTACATATGCCCCGTAACCTAAAAACCGAGGGGGGTTTGTCATATTCCGTAGAAACACAACAAAGCGTCACCGCCACCCCAAACCTCGATTCGGGGATCAGAAGTTCCTGTTCTGGCGCCCTGCCGGGACGGGGATTCGAAGAAGATCATCGCCATCGACACCGCCACCTCTTCCCCATAAACCATCCATGATTCCCACGTCCATGTGTGAGTAAACAACGATGTAGGCTGAGAGGGATGGAAGGGATTGGATGAGATCGATCATGTAATAATTCCAGATTGTTAGGGCATAGTGCCTAGTATCCATTGTTAGTGTTTTCTACCGTTGTTGCAACTTGTTATGCTTAATTCTTGTCACTAGGGCCCGAGTGCCATGATCTCATATCTGAACATGTTATTTTTTCATGAGTATAATTATGTTTCTTGATCATATCTGCAAGTTGTTTTACACATGTCATTGTCCGGAACGCGAGGCCCCAATGTGACAGAAATTGGGACAACCGGAGGGGATGGATGTGATGTGAGGATCACGTGTGTTCAGGGAGTGTTAATGCTTTGCTCCGGTGCTTTATTAAAAGGAGCACCTTAATTACCAGTAGTTTCCCTAGAGGCCCTGTTGCCTCGGGCTGGTAGGACAAAAGATGTTGTGCAAGTTTCTCATTACGAGCACGTATGACTATATTGGAACACATGCCTATGGTTTGCCTACATGTTTGATGCTTTATTATTATTTTCTGCAATGCCCATGTTTAGATTATTACATGACCTATGGTATCCATGCAACGCCCGTCCATCCATTCCCTCTATGCCTACGGTACTTCCCATCCAGCTGTTTTCCGCGATTGCTACTACTGTTACTATTTTACTACTATTGTTAGTTTATTTCTACTACTGCTATAAAATTGTTACCACTGATAAATTGTTGCGAGCAAGTCTACTTTCAGGTGCAGCTGAATTGACAACTCAGTTGTTAAGGCTAATAAATATTCTTTGGCCCCCTTGTGTCGAATCAATAAATTTGGGTTTTACTTCCCTCGAAGATTGTTGTGATCCCCTATACTTGTGGGTTATCAAGACTATTTTCTGGCGCCGTTGCCGGGGAGCATAGCTTTATTTATTTTCTCACTTGATCGTGATATTGTTTGATTCAAGCCATTCATTATGGGCAAGACTCGTGATGGAAAAGTTCCTAAATTACCATCCACTACAAGAAGAGGTACAACTCTTAATACCTCTGTTGATCTTGATTCACCGTCTGTTATGAGTAAGCTTCTTACTCCACCACATGCTACATGTACTGTTACTTCTGCTGAGTCTGAGAATGTTTCTGATACTTTTGATGATGCTTCTACTATGATTGATGATACTGGTTCTCTAGGTCCTTTCCTAGATGCTACTATTGCTAGATCCAAACAAATTAAAAATGCTGAAATTTCTGTTGAAAATATTGGTACACCTATTAATTCAACTGAGCTTATTGATGATCTTGATGAAACCTATATTGAACTTAATGATGATTTTTTTGAAGGAGCTTGTGCTACTACTGGTGCAAGTTCTCTTGAGAGTCTTCTTGCAAGACATGCTGTGAAATATAAATCTTCTCTTGATGCTAAGTTTGCCACATCTCCCATACACATTATAGACAATGATTATGATTTCTCTTTAGATTTATCTTATATATCTATTGTTGAGAAGGAACCTTTTGCGGAACTGAAAGTAAAAGTGCTATGGAACACATGAATGAGCTTTCATCTTTGAGTAGTCTATTTTCTGATGGTACTAAACTGCGTACTTATTTTGTTACCAAGATCTTCCCTTTCTCATTGAAAGATGAAGCTAAATTTTGGTTTAAAAATCTGTCACCTGGGTGTATTACTAATCCTATGGATTTGGTTAATGCTTTCTTTCAAAAAATATTTCGCTGCTAGTGCCCAACATGCTGTTGTGCAGGACATCTTTAACTTTGAGCAAATTGAAGGAGAAAAATTGCCTAAATCTTGGATAAGGTTTTGTTCTTTGATAAGAGCTAGCCCTGGATATCCATTACCTAAAAATGAGCTCCTAGATATATTTTATAATGGACTAACTGTTGAATATAGGACATACCTGGATAGTTGTGCTGGTTGTGTTTTCAGGAAAAGAATTCCAGAAGAAGATGAGGAATTAATGGCTAAATAGCAAAAAAAAATGATGATTGGAATTACCTGAGCCTACACCTACACCAGACCCAACACTAATACCAACACCCAAGAAGAGAGGGATGATTGAATTAAATGATGAAGTGATGAAGGAAGCCAAGAAATCTCTTAAAGAGATGGGTATTAAATCTGAAGATGTGAAGAAATTACCTCCTATAGAAGAATTATGTAAGCCTATTCCTCATCCATCAACTGTTGAGGTACACTCTCTTCAATACTTTGATAATAGAGATATTCCCTATTCTAAACCACATGATCAATGCTTAGATGAATTTGATAATTATGTTGTTAAGAAAGAGAACTTTAATAGGAGAGTGCAAAATCACCTTATGGAAAACTCTAGAGCTATTGATAATTTGCATGGTGTTATTGAGAGAACCTCTAATTTTGTTAAAATGCTTGTTAAACATTTTCAAATGGTTCAAACTCAAATTGATCAACTTACTAAAGTGCAAAAAGACATGCTAGCTAATGCTTCTAGAGATAAAAATGTTTGTGAAATAATTACTAGAAGTGGTGTTTCTACTCAGTACCCCTTGTATCTTGAAGGACATCCTAAAAGTATTGAACAAGATTCTCAGCAACCTAAAAAGAATAGTTCTACTTCTAAGAAAAAGAAGAAGAGACATAAAAATGTTGTAGAATATCCTGAACCTGCTAAAGATCCTAATAGTATATCTATTTCTGATGCTTAAACAGAAAGTGGTAATGATAAAAGTGATGCTTCTGATAAAGAAGAAACTATAGCTGAACCTGAAAAGCAAACTAAAACTGCAAAGTGTACTAAGGAGGATTTCATTTATTATAAACATGGTAATGAAAGAGAGCCTTGGCTACAAAAGGCAATGCCTTTTCCTAATAAGAAACACAAATCAAAGGAAGAAGAACATTATAACAAGTTTTGTGAGTGGATGAAACCTCTTTTTTTGCAAATCCCTTTGACTGATGCTGTTAAACTGCCTCCTTATTCTAAATATATGAAAGATATTGTCTCCAACAAAAGGAAAATTCCTAATGAGGAAATTTCCACTATGGTTGCTAATTACTCTTTCAATGGCAAGGTTCCAAGGAAGCATGGAGATCTTGGTATTGCTACTATCCCTTGTTCTATTAATAATAATTGTGTTAGAACTGCTTTATGTGACTTGGGAGCTAGAGTTAGTGTTATGCCTTTATCTCTTCATAAGAGACACTCTCTTGAAAAATTGATACATACTGATATATCTTGGCAAATGGCTGATAAATCTACTGCTATTCCTGTTGGTATATGTTAGAATGTTCATGTTCAAGTTGCTACTAATTGTTTGATATTAACTGACTTTATGGTGTTGGAAATGCCCGAAGTTGATAATATGTCTATTATTCTTGGGAGACATTTTCTTAACACTGCAGGGGTTGTTATTGATTGCAATCAAGTAAAAGTAACTTGTAATGTTAATGATAAAGAGCATAATGTTTATTTTCCCAAGAAGATTGATAGAAGATATGGTTTAAATTCAGTTGAAACTATTGAGACCATCAAGATTGGAGAATTTTATTGTCCCACTCCCATGCCACCAAAATAATATGAAATTATTATGATTGGGACTATATCTATCAAGGTTGAGGTAACATAATTATTTAGTGATTAGCAAAGTTTTTCTTCATATGAAAATTGTTTAGGTAACAAGACTTGATCACCCTTGTTAACAAAATGATTTTTAATGAAGAGGACAATGTTTTCACTATGTTTTCACCTTTCCCATTATGTTTTCACCATTTTACTTCTGTTATCACCTTGCTACTTGAGTACAATCATGTTTTCATCATCCATATTCATGTTTTCACCCTGATTACTGTGGTTATGCATGTTTTCACCACCCGTACTTTTGTTTTCACCACTTCCACCTTGTTTTCTTTGGATATTTTTCCATTGGAGTGTCATAGAACCTTTGTAATTCTGGTTTTGGTTTTGTTTCCCACCTTTTAACTTTTGTTTTTCTGGTTTTTATTAATTGTTAAAATTCTGGAAATACCTCAAAAATAAAATTTCTCGAGAAATTCTAGAAAACTTATAATAAAATTTTACGTCAAAAATGAGGCAGGGAGCCACCTGGGAGGCCCCAGGGGGACCTACCAACCAGGCACACCATGGGGTGGCGCGTGACGAAGGGATGGATCTTGGACCCTGCGGGTAAGGACACCCCGTTTTAAGCCCAAGGTTAAGGCCCAAGAAGGGAAGCCCTTGGAGTGTTCTGGAGGGCCCACTTGAAGCCCACCCGCAATGCCTTGCGGGCTAAGTTAGGAAACTTGTAACCGACATAGGGTTAGAGTTCGAGTCCTCTCCGGGTAGGGTTTGAGACCTGGCCACTTATATAAGGCCAGGAGAACCACCGGAAGAGGACCAAGCAATACCGCACCACCAAAGCCTTGAGCTCGAGATCGTACTCTCGACTTGAGCAACCATCATTGCAACCGATCTATTCGATAATACAGATCGACAGAGGCAGGAGTAAAGGTTTTACCTCTACGAGGGCCCCGAACCTGGGTAAATTGTGCCCCCTGTCTAGCCGACGATCGTCACCAGCGCTCATGGGTTCTCCTATTCGAAACCCTATGGGATCACCTGAGGGATTTGCCGAGTTGCAGATTCGACAATTGGCGCCGTCTGTGGGAACGGCGGGTGCTGGATCTCCGGCATCTTCGGCTTCATCATCCAACTCACGTTGGAAACCTTCGACTTCGGCTCCGACCAAACCTGTTCGGATCGGATCTGTCGTGGTCACCCCTCACTCGCCGGAATCACGCCCGGTATTCAGCGATCTGGAAAAGAGCGTCACCTTGACATTCGGAAGCTTGAAGTTCTACACCAACAAGGACAAGATCCTCCACTTCCCTGAAGAATCAGGATCTGAGTCAGGAGCCGTCGACTCGCGCCCTCATCTGGAGAAAAGTGGCGAGTCCATCCGTTTCAACACCAGCGACTACCATACCCTCTCGACAGAAGAACCTTCCCAAATCCTGAAAGCTTTCCGAGCTACGCCTAGGACGCACGAGCCACGACTGGCTCAGGTCTGCATGGCAGGATCGGAACAACCCCCAGAAACAGAACACAGCGCTGCAGAGCGCGCTGAGATCGGTGTCTCGCGGGACGCTTGGGACCGAGCCAAAGAAGCCTTGCGAACAAGCAAGCCGCCTGTGGCTGGAGCGCCACACGAAGATATGGTCACTTACCACTATCATCTAGTGAGAGCGACCATAGCTATCAAAGAAGCTCGGAAAGACCTGGCCCATCGGAAAAGATTGGCGGATGAATCGAGTCAACGCCGAGCAGAGCTATCCCTAACACCTTCGGTCGGAACTCGACCCACAAGGAAGGGATACGCATCGAGAACGACATCCATGGACGCCGAGTCCCTGGGTGGGATCAGCAGGTCACTCGGACCTTCCCTTATGAGGGTTGATGAGGACAGAAACGTCTACCCGCAAACTCCTGCTGCCGCAGTCCTGGCCGCAGCAACCTACATGCATATGAACCAGCCAGGGGAGAATGACCCTCGAGCGGAGCAGTACAAACAGGTTCGGAAAGGATTGGGCGTGGCGGCCTCAAGGCTCGCCTCCTACGACCGCAGGAAAGCCGCCGAACAACAAGAGAAGGAAAAATAAAAGGAGGCATCGCGCAAGCATAGGAGCACTTCGCCTAGGAGAGACAAATCACCTCGCCGCGGTCGAGGAAAAGAAGCTCGGCGACGCGGTGATAGTCGAAGCTTCAGCAAAGGAAGCCCGAGAAATAAAAGCTCGCGACATCATAGCAGCCGCTCACGGAAGCACAACAAAGAGACAAGGAAGGAAATTGATCGCGACCAGCCAGGATATAACGCGCGGTCAGATATCGCGCAAAACAAGGTGGATAAGGCAAGAGCTGCAAGGAACCGCGCACGCTCCTCGTCCAGTTCTTCGGACGACGAGACCTGCGGCGCGCTTTGTTTCGCCCGCAGCATCCGTGAGGCACCCCTACCCAGGAGATTCAAGCTCAGCACAGAAGTAACAAAATACGATGGTTTACTCAAACCTTCGTCGTGGCTAAACGACTACCTCACGGCAGTAAAATGCCAACGTGGGAACAAGAACACGGCTATGCAGTACCTCAATCTACACTTGGTTGGCGCGGCACGTAGCTGGATGGAAGCGAGGCCAAAATCCTGTTACGCATCGTGGGACGACCTGCACTACGACTTCTGCAAGAACTTCCAGGCCATCTACAAGAGACCAGCAACCATTGAAGAACTGCAGGCCTGCAAATAGAAGAGCGGCGAGTCCACCCGCGAGTATATTCAGCGATGGACCACGCTCAGAAACACTGCAGGAAATATCTCAGAGGAAGTAGCAGTTGAGGCCTTCGCGAAAGGCGCCCGACGAACTGCTTTCAGAGAAGAGCTGGGCCGAGCCGCACCTAAAACTATCGGGGAACTGATGATCATAGCCGACAAATGGGCTAATGGAGAAGACGCGGTGCGTAACGAGAGAACATCATCGCCCGCGCCCGAGGACGACCGCCATGGTCGAAAGAAAAGGAGGAAATACTACGATCACGACGATCGGGAAGAGATGGTAGCGGCGGAATTCACGCGAAACCGCGATAATGGACGCCGCGGAAGTCGCGAGTGGAAACCAAAAGCTGAAGACAAAAGTCCCGAGGAGGACCATAACGCGTACTGTTCGCTACATCTATTTACAGATAAGCGCACGGGCAAAACTAAGGCAACACACCTCCTCAAGGATTGCCGAAAGTTCATCGACATCCACGAGGCCTTCTCGAAGAAAAGTAGATGAGCAGCTAGTCAAAATTACCCGCCACTTCCAGGAGGAGAACACCAAGGATTCCAGCCGCCACAACTCCTGCCTCCACCAGGAAATCCAAACATGGCGCTAGCCGCACTACCTGCACCACCCACACCAAACGCCGGAGCTAACGCGTACCCGAAACCGGTTGGAAAGTTAGGGATGATACAAAAAGTCTGCCCATCCCGTAGCGCTCAGAAGACAAATACGCGGCAGCTGTGCATGGCCGTACAAACCCCGCCAACAAGGCCCGAGTACCTGAAGATGGCGGACCAATCGATCACCTTCTCGATGGAAGACCACCCACCACGAGTCTATTGACCAGGACACGCCGCTCTAGTAATCCAAGCGCAAATTGGTAATTACGAACTGGCTCGTGTATTTATGGACGGAGGCAGCCCAATGGCATCTGGAAGAATAGCGAAGTGGAGCATCGAGCTGGGCGCTTGGGACATCATCTATGCAGGGCACAATTCCGTGAAATCCCAGGTACTCGTGGATTTCCTGAGCGAGTGGACAGAACTACAAACACCCGGGCCGCCGGAATACACGAGTAACTGGATCATGTACTTTGACGAATCCAAGAGAAACGAAGGAGCAGGAGCTGGGATCGTCCACATATCACCCAGAGGTGACAAGCTGCAAAACGTCCTACGACTGAATTTCCCACCCGACGATCCAGCATCGAACAACGACGCAGAATATGAGGCCCCTGTTGCATGGGATGAAGATGGGAATTGCGTGCGGAGCCACCCGACTAATGATCTACGGCGATTCCAATCTCATCGTGCAACAGACAATGAAACAGTGCGACGCTATCGCTGAGAACATGGTAGCCTATCGTGACATGTACAACTTACTCGAAGGAACTTTCAAAGGGTGCGAGCTGAAACACATTGCAAGATCTAGCAACGAAGAAGCAGACAGGTTGGCGAACATGGGTTCCACAAATACACCCATACCGCCAGGGATATATTTCGAGCGGATGACTAGGCGATCGGTGAAAGTCAAGAAAACTGCAGGGACACCCGCGCCATTGGAAAAAGAGGTCAGCCCGCAAATTGCTATTCTCGAGCTCATCCATAATATTTCGCGACAAGTTTTTCTGGTCGAGCCAGTCTGGACGCAGAAATACCTCGACTACTTGTCCACCAAACAGCTCCCAGCAGACCCTCGCGAGGCTCGACAGATAATCAGACGCAGCAAATCCTTTCGGGTGCTCAACGACGAGCTATACAAACAGAGCATCTCAGGCATACTGCAACGATGCATAGCACCTGAAGATGACAAGGAATTACTGCGAGACATCCACCAAGGATACTGTGGACATCATGCTAGATGGAAAGCAATCATGGGAAAAGCCTTCCGAGCAGGATTTTACTGGCTTACAGCAGCCAGAGACGTAAAGGAACTGGTCGACAGGTGCAACGCTTGTCAGTGATTCGCACCAAAACCACACGCACCCGCTACGGAACTGCATATGATACCCATCGCCTGGCCCTTTGCACAATGGGGGCTAGACATGGTCGGACCATTACGCAAGTCCACACCAGGTGGATACACACACTTGCTGGTCGCGGTCGATAAATTTACCAAATGGATCGAAGCCATGCCAGTAACCTCCGCCAGCGCCCAATGCGCCGTCAAATTCCTCAATTCTATCGTATGCAGATTTGGAGTACCACACAACATCATTACTGACAATGGTAGCAACTTCACGGCAAAGGAAACACAGCAGTTCTGCGAAGAAAAGGGCATCACCTTCAAATTCGCTTCAGTTGCCCATCCGCAAACCAACGGCCAAGTCGAAAGATCCAACGGATTAGTTTCGGCTGGCATCAAGAAACGTCTACTCGATCGCCTACACCCGGCAGCGGGACATTGGGCAGAAGAGCTACCCTCCGTGCTATGGAGCCTCCGCACAACTCCAAATCGATCCACAAACTACACACCATTTTTCATGGTATACGGGGCTGAAGCAGTCCTTCCCGAGGACATCAGGTTCAGCTCCCCACGGGTTGTTGCTTACAGCGAAGAAACCTCCAACAGGGCACTCGCGGATGATATGGACGCACTCGACGAAATGCGCGATATTGCACTAGCAAGATCCGCAGTATACCAGCAGCCGCTGCGAAACTATCACAGTCGCCGCATACGCCACAGAGCCTTCGCAGTAGGATATCTGGTGCTACGGCTCAAGCAGAAGGAAAGACACAAGCTCGAGCCACATTGGGAAGGACCCTTCATAATACACGAAGTTATCCCAGGTGGCGCTTATCGACTGAAGAATCCGACGACTGGAGGCATCTATTCCAACCCTTGGAATGTTGCACAACTCCGCAAATTTTATCCCTAGATTCATTTTTACTCATCATAATAAGGCTATATTAGCCATCTTGTAGCTCGAAAGAAAAACACATGACTTCTCAGTTATTGCAATAAAATACATGGTTTCTCAACCATAGATACTCGAGTTCTCCATCCTTACATGCTAAAAGCAACAGGTATACACCCCACAAACACACGGGGGCTACACCTAACACAGCATCACATGAAGAATTTTGTATACAAGGTAAACACCTTACAAAAGTTTTTTATAACTACACAGCGCAACAGGATACATACATCCTACAATCACACATGGCGATGAGCATTCTCAGCCGCCAAAACCCGATCTACCTCAGCCGAGGTCAATCGAATGATTTCCTCTGCCGCAGGTCGAACAACCCTATAATGAGGAGAAATGTCTACGATTGGACCATCAGGAAGTCTAGCTACGGAGTTGAAATTCACCTCAGGATGCCACAACCGGACGAAAGAGAGGTCCACTACCGAGCCGCAAATCATCTGATTGCGAACACACTCGCGAATTTCTCCTTCTCGCCCGAACACCCTAAGAAGATGGCTCCAATCCTCAGGACCCCTCTCCAATGGATAGAAAACAACGTTCATTGCAATCAAAACCTCGTGAAAGGAACTCACGAGTATCTTCGCCTGGATGACCCGGAACTTCAAGGTAGCAAGCACAAAGCCTCGACTACGATCGGACCAAAAGTTACTCGCATGGGGCTTTGAGCTGCCAGCTTCCTGAAGGATGTGGTTCTCCACCCACTATTTCTCACTCCTATCATCCGGCTGAACAACTGAAAAACAAAGGTATATGATCAAAGAAAGATACAGGACAAAGAAGACTAGGGGGCTGAACTACTTATAGAGCAAATTCTGGGCAACAGACGCCAATTCATCCATCACAAACTGCTCGCGTTCAATCGCCAGCTTTTGTTTGGACTTGGCTACATCCGCTACCCCACGCAATGCTTTTAGCTTGCGTTCACCATCCGCAACACAATCACGGAGGCCTGCAAAGGTCCCAACAGCGGCAACAAGAGGATTTGATGTGGTAGCAAGTCCACCTGAAGACTCAGCAGCAACCCCGGCTACCTAGAAGAATACATGGAAATTGAAGGAATAAGATGCCCCATTCGAGATATAACAATCACCTATTTGAAAGGTGCTCGGGGGCTACTCCCATCGGGAGGAAACACACAGCAAATCAGTCATAGTAAGCATCTCAGAAAGACATCTCGATTAAACGATGAAAATACGGGAATGCATCCCAAGGTTCATTGCAATCGAAAGAGCGAAATACAAAGAAAATATACTAAGGAGCTGCAGTTGTGCTGCCGCTCGCGACGGTGCCTCCCCTAGCACGGCCAAACAACTCGGATAACTTCCGAGCAAGGACTCTGGCTGGCTCGCCAAAACGACGAAGCCCTACCTTTTTGCCCGTAGAAGGATCGACGGGAAGGTCTGAGTACGCCTCTTCCAAACCGGTGACTCCATGCGCCAGCGCAAACTGGATGGCGGTCTTCGCCCCAGACTCCGACTGCACAACCGCGTAGGTGCCAAGGAGATTGCCCTCTGAGAAAATCTTCAAAAGATCACCCAGCGCAGGTGGAGACACGGCGTCGACTAGAAGGCGACCGCGAAGCTGTGTCAGCACTCGAATGGCATCGCCAATCAGGATGCAAATCCCTTCGGCGTGCTTCCTAAGCTGGGCGCAGGAATCGGTCAGCGCATCCACCCGTTGGACCCCAGGAAGCGCCAGTGGGACGCCCAGAAGACCTGCAAAGGAAAATATTAAAATCCAAGGGCCTATCAGACAACCAGAAGACGACAATAGACCAAAAGCAATTTACCCGCAAAACGTTCGGCTAGAGGACGAAGGAAGTCGACAAGGTCAGAGTCCGCCTTGGTGCCAGCCTCCTCCAGATTCTTCAGAGCATCCTGGGTGGCCGCAAGCTTTCCTTCGAGGTCAGCCGACAGCATGCGGGAGGACTCAAGCTCCTGTCGAGTAGCTGCCAACTGAGCCTCTTGAGCAATTGCCCGAGTGGAGGCATCCGCCTTCTCGGCCTTCATAAACTCAACTTGAGCTGCGCAGCAATGGTTATCAGAAACAAAGAAATTGGCAGAAATAAAGAGATAAAGATGAGGGAAGGCGATAAACTTACTTCGAATGAGCTCATTTTCGTTGGCGAGTCGATCACGATCGAACCGAAGGGTCCCGCATTCCGCTTCGGCAAGAACGACATGACGACCAACGGCCGCAAGGGAGTCGATGAGGGACTGCAAAGAACATGAAGATAGTAGAATCAGAAAAGAGAAATTTGAGCCTATACACGATTGAAAACATTCGAGTATACCTAGGGGGCTACTCCCATCGGGAGCACTGTCGTGCACCCAATAAAGCAAGAAGAAAGGACAAGTTCTACATCTTTGAGCCTGTAGCCAATCGCATACGATCAACTACAGCCTCGGGGGCTACTCCCATCGAGAGCACTGCCGTGCACCCGATAAAAAACAGATCCAAACTAACAAAGCACTGAAGAAGCAAGCAGCAAAGTTTACCTGGCCTTGGGCGAAGGAAAGGGGATCCGCTGAGCTACCCGACACCTCCTTTGGAGTCGAGGCCCCAGCAGCAAAACTAGGAATTCTGTATTCCGTAGTCGCCGCAGTGGGGGCTACACTCGGCGAATTCGGCATGGTGTCGGCGGTAGGGGTCCCACCCGCGGTTTCAACTTTCTTCCTCTTTTTGAGAGGAAGGGAAGAGACAAATCTACGAGGGCTGATAGCTTGTAGACTACAATGAAGACAGTATATCAAAAGACGCGAAAGGAAAATGTTCGACTAAGAATAAGAAGAGAAACTTACTCGTCGTCATCTTCGTCGTCCAACATATCAGCATTCCAGGCGGTTTGGATATTTGGAAATTAAGGAGAAGGTGCGCGCGTGCGCAGCGGGGTCACGATAAGGGGCCCCTTCCCGGGCGATTCCTTGTCCAAAGAGTTGTCCTTGGAGGTGGCCTCATCGCCCTCCACTCGACGGCTTTTGCGGTGGAGGAGACCGCTACCCGAATCCTCCGCGCCATCCGAGGAGTCACGCTCGGAGCTCGAGGAGGCATTAGCAACACTGGTGTCGGCTGGGCCGTCCAAGTTACTCGCCAAAAAATCCGAGGCATCCTCCCCGGACATTGGCGGGTAGCGGGTGGCCATGGTTAGGCTCTACCAAAGAAGACAGAAGAAAAGCAAGAGAAAAATTCAGTCGACCAAATTTCAGAACAAGGAAAGAAATGAAGATAGAAGGAAAGACAAACTTACTTCGGGTGGCGGAGGCCTTGATGCCTCGAAAGCTGTGATCGTGCAGTCGGGGAAGGTTTCGCCCACCTTCAAGCTAGTGATGTCCGCGATCTTCTTCTCGAACTCGACGTTCGAGAGCTCTTCGCGGCTCACGCGACTGGGGTCTTCGGTGCCCTGGTACTCCCACATCGTGTGTCGCACCCGGACTTCTAGAGGATACTCACCGTACGAACTGAACAGTATTTTGATTGGATTACGGGGCTTACCGGCACCCGCGTCCTCTTACGAGTAGGCCAACACTTATGTGTGACAACCAATCGTTACTGTTCACCGTCGATGTAAACTATCCCGTAGAAATCAGGACACTACCATTGACGTACTTCATACCATACACACATGGTACGTCAACGGCTTTGAACAAGATGATAACACAACATATCTCTAAGACACAAAAGATTGAAATAAGTTGCAACTAGCCCTCACTAGGGCAGAGATAGCAAATACAATCATTCAGAGGACACATGTCCCAACATAACATCATTACATCTCAGCGGAAGCATTCATAGGGTCTGAGTACAGACAAATCCCAAATAGGCTTAAGAAGCCGGGAAACTGAAATAAAGACGGAGCCCATCCACGATATCTCGGATCCTGTCCGGGTCCGCTAACTACTCGTCAGCAGCCTCGTCAAACTCCACGTAGTAGCCGTCACCTGGATCCTCGTAAGCGTAGTCTGCGGAAACCACAGCCCCAAAGGGGTCAGTACATAGACGTACTGGCAAGCAAGACTCACAGTTCACCAAAGTGTAACCCGTCAACACCAAGTACAGATGCCTTGGATTCAAAGGAAGAAAGGGGTATAAGAGATGCTGCAACTGGCTGCGCTAACCAACTACAGAAATCTACAACTTCCAGCTAACAGAAAGGAGATAAGATCGAGTATTGTAACCAACTGAAAGATAACATCAAACAAACCCATCCTGGATCTCGCCCCTTATCCAAAGAAGCAATCCGAGGATAACTCACACAATTGAATTAAAGATGAATCAAATTATTGTGTCAATAATCCTATTACTAGTCAAGTTGTTAATCATTGGGTGTGAGATTGTGAATCATTAGGTTTAAGTTGTCCTGAGTACTTGTTAGCCAGTACTTTCACCAAGTTAACCATAACCGCGGAAAACACGGCTTCTCAAGAAGATTATCCCTGCAGGGTTGCACCAATTTGGCCGTACACGTATGAATAACCCGCCAGATGGGATGCCTCCCACCAAGAGGGGCACTCAACACAACTCAAATCTTCTTCGCATCAAGCCCAAAGCACCTTGGGCGCACGGCTAATCGAGCCCAGAAGAAAATGGACCCTCATAGCACTCTAAGAACGTGTCCCCCTATATGCCGACTACAAAAGTTCCACCCTGCGCTGGGCTCGCAAAAACATGCATGCGGCAAATGGAAAACACGAACTAAATGAGATGATTTGGACGAGATGCGAATCGAATCAAATTGAGGGGGGCGCCCATACTCGCTTCCCACATGCGGGTAGTGCGCTCATCATGGATCAGTAGACAAGACCCTTTTCCTATTAGGGTCGACACTGGCCTCAAAACCACACAGGGCCTCCTGCCGGTGCCTTATCATCAAATTATTATTTAACAATAACATTAGCATGATTGATTGATTAAACATCGAGCCCCCCAGAACATAATAAAATATAGTAACTGAAAGTAACGGGTAACAGACTCGAGCAAACAACCTAAGCATGCTAGTAATACACTGGCTCAATCAGTAGGGTTGTAGGAGTGGTGGTGAGGCAATATCAGGGTTAAAGGATTCATGTGATAGGTTCGTAACAGAAACAGCTACTACTAAGGCTAGCAGAAATAGACAACAGAAAGTATCGGTAACCAATGTTGAAAGGAACACGGTGGTTCATGTGAGTGATAACTTGCCTGCAAACTCAGCAGCCGGGTACTGAGCTAGATCCTCAGAAGGGGTGCTGTAAAGATCGTCTGTCTCAACTTCGTCGTCTATTCGAGAAGAAGCAAACAAACAAGACAGAAATATAAACAATCATTATCATGGCATAGTGCACAATCATGGGATGATGCATGTCAATTTAATAGATGCATCAAAATAAACTAAGTGACATGGTAACACAATTTAAATGGACCCATATGCAATTGGATTGCATATGGAAAAGGTCCATGCATTAAGTGGAAACAAATGATCTACAATTTAGTTACCATGTGAAAATTTATTACCATGATGCATGCATGATGATAACAACAAAATAACAACAACAGATGCAAGGGGAAAAGGAATTTAACAAATTTGGAAATCATTTATTAAGTTTGGAAATGTTTGGTTACTTAAACATGTCACACAAACCATTGTTGTTTTCATCAAGTTAAAGTGTGCAAAACAATTAACAAAATTCATATTTAAAAAGAACATCAAATTTTAGTTGGATTACATGTTTCAAATTTTGAAATAGGAGTTAGGATGAATTTATTATGAATTAAACAATATTAAACAAGTTTTAAATGAATTTAAAACAAGTTTGAATTTTAGTTGAATTTTATTTGTTCAAAACATAAATTCAAATTCACATTTGAAAAGTTTATGCTTTGATGGTTTGAAAACATATTTTGCATGTTCAAAAATAATTTATTTGGGGCAAGTTATGATTTTATCAAATTTAAATGAATTAAACAAGGATTAAATTATTTAGGCAATTTAAATTATTCAAACCATGAAACAAAATTTATATTTGAAAAGGTTATTTGAAATAGCATGGAAAACATATTTTATTTGCATTTATTGGATTAATAATGAATTAGTTATGGAATTTAGAAATTTGCATTTGAATTATTTGAATTCAAATTTGAATTGCATTTTGAAAATTCAAAACAGGAAACAAATGATACCAAAAGGTAGACAATTTAATTTAGACTAGTGTGCATATTTTATTTTCATTATTTGAGTCTATAAAATAAAAGTTATAAGGTTTTTAAAAATCAGGGGCCAATCTGTTAAAATAAAGGACTAGTTTTTTATTACAGAAAATGCTTAAAACTTTTTATACGCACAGAAATCCTACCCAGACACTGCCAGGGGGGCCCAAGGGGACCGTGCGCTTGCGTGGCTACTAGGTGGCTGACAGGGGGCCCTCCCTGTCAGCGTGGAGGTGGAAAAAGATGGGATTTATCCCAGGGGAGCCAGGGACTCGAACCCTGGACCTCGCCCTCGCGCGCACAAAGCCTGAACCAGTTGCGCTGCGCTGCGTTTCTTGTCAGTAGCAGCGACGCGGGGAGGATAAGGTTACAACGTGGATCTGAATTTTCTGAAGAGCAAAACTTGGCCTGAACTTTGACAGCGTTCGACAGCGGCCGACGGTGATCCTCGGGTGGTGCTCGTGCTAGCGTTGCTGTGGTGCAGTGGGGGTGATGGATGTATGCAGGCGAGTGCTGCGAGCAAGTACAGAGAGGAGGAGGGGGTGGACATGAGGTGATCACCGGGATTTTGCCGCGGATGAGCTCGACGGCGGAGGGGATGTCGCGGCAGTGACGAGGACGGCGGCGTGGCTCCCGTGCTGCTCCGAGCGCGCTCCGGTGTCGAATCAGTAGAGGAAGACGAGGTGGCGTGGTTCCCGTGTTTAGATAGGGGAGTGGAGCTGCGAGGTGGGCGGCGCCATCGAAGGTTCAGAGACGACCTCGCCGGTGATGGTGACAGGGGGTGGTGTTGGCGGCGAGAGGGAGGAAATGACGGCGGCCTCGAGGGGAGAGGGGTGTAGGGTTAGGTCTAGGGTGGCTGCGGAGAGCTAGGGGGTTAAATAGGCGCGGACGTCGACGCGGGGCCGTCGGTGGCGATGGCTGCCGCCGTGGCAGCCTCCGATGCCCTGCCGTACCGTGGGGCGACGGTGGCGGCTGTTTTAATCGAACCGGTACGCGCGCGTTAGCCGGCTGGGCCGCGCTAGGAGAGGGTTAGGTGGGTTTGGGCTAGGTAGCTGCTGCGCGCGCGCCCGTTTCTTCTTTTATTTTTTTTTGCTTTCTGTTTTTTTTTGTAGCAATTAGAAATGGAAGAAATTGTTAGGTTTTAGTGTTAGGAAAAATCCTAGAAAATTAGGGTGAGCTTATTATGTCAATTTCAACCAATTACCAAGTTTGGATTTCAAAAATGTTTAAATTTTTGTGCTGTTTGGAAATAAACCAAATTTAGATGATTTTGAATATTTAAAATGATTATTAAAACCAACACTTTAATAGAGTGACCCAAATGATTTAATTGGAAACAAAGAGTATAAAAAAAAATGTTTTGGTTATTATTTTTATAATTTCAAATTGGGTTCTGTTTGAATACATTTGGTTTGAATTGGAATAATTTGTTAATTAATGAATTAATATTTGAAAACAACAAATTTAGTAGGGTGAACCCTATTATTAAAGTTGATTAAGTGATTATAATTGGGTGGTGATTTTCATATATACCAATTGGATGCTGATTTAAAGATTTGATTTGAGTTTGAAATGATTTGGAATTAATTGATTGAATTAATTGTTTGATTAAAACCAACAATTTAATAAGTGATCATTATGGAATTAAATGAAAACAATTGAGGTTTTGATTTGCATTTCTTTATTTGAAAAGATTGTAACATGACAAGTATGAAATAAACATTTGAAATTGTTTGAGCTTCATTATGAAAACAAAGGTAAAACAGATGCAAACAAATATGAAACAAATGCAATGAGGATGATGACATGATGCATTGCTTTAATTAAACAGGAAAACAAACATTCTAGGGGTATTTTCATACTTGGGATGTTACAAAACACCCCCCTTGAAGGAATCGCGCCCCGAGATTCCTTACTGAGAAGTGAAAAGGTCCGGATACTTCTTGCAAAGATCCTCTTCGGTCTCCCACGTTGCCTCTTTATCGGAATGATGTGACCACTGCACTTTCAAGAACTTGGTGCTCTTGTTGCGAGTCTTACGCTCGGTCTCATCGAGAATACGAATAGGGTGCTCCTCATAAGATAGATCATCTTGCAGTTCAATGGAATCATGATCAACTGCACGATCTGGATCTTTGAAACACTTCTTGAGCTGTGACACATGGAACACATCGTGCACTTTGGATAGTTTTTCTGGAAGTTCAAGACGATAAGCATTTTCTGCCCGCCTTGAGAGAATGTTGAAGGGACCAATGTATCTTGGTGCAAGCTTTCCTTTCACACCAAAACGACGAGTGCCTCTGAGGGGAGTTACACGGAGATATGCCTTATCACCAGGTGCATAGATCATATCCCTGTGCTTGCTGTCATAGTAGCTTTTCTGACGAGACTGAGCAATCTTGAGATTGTCACGAATGATACGAACTTTCTCCTCGGCTTCCTTAACAATGTCAGGGCCTAAGAGTGAACGTTCACCAGCTCCAGACCAATTGATTGGACTCCTGCATCTGCGGCCATACAATGCCTCAAATGGTGCCATGCCTAGGCTTGCCTGGTAGCTGTTGTTGTAGGAGAATTCATCATATGGAAGGCAATCCTCCCATTTCATGCCAAAGGAGAGACCACATGCTCTGAGCATATCCTCGAGAATCTGATTGACTCTTTCGACTTGCCCCTGAGACTGAGGGTGATAAGCTGTGCTGAGCAGAAGTTTGGTGCCCAATGCTTCTTGAAAACTCTTCCAGAAATGAGAAGTGAATATACTTCCACGGTCTGAGCTTATTTCCAATGGAACACCATGAAGAGGAACAATCCTTGCTGTGTAGAGCTCTGCTAACTGGCTAGCTGAGATAGTTTCCTTGACAGCAAAGAAGTGAGCTACCTTAGTGAGACGATCAATAACAACGAAGATTGCATCGTTACCCTTTTTGGACTTTGGAAACCCAGTAACGAAGTCCATTTCAATCATGTCCCACTTCCACTCAGGAATTTTCAGAGGTTGGAGTAGACCTGCTGTTTTCTGATGGACTGCCTTAACACGTTGACAAACGTCGCATTCAAAAACGTATTGAGCAATTTCACGTTTCATGCCAGGCCACCAATAATGAGTCATGAGATCCTGGTACATCTTTGTACTTCCAGGGTGAATGGAGAGAGGAGTTTCATGATCCTCCTTGAGAATGACATCTTTGAGGCTTTGAATCTGAGGAACTGCAATGCGTCCTTCGAAGGACACAGTTCCCTTGTCATCAATTGAGAAGGACTTGAATTTATCATTGCCTTCCTTGATGTGCTCTACAATCTTCTTGATTTCAGTATCACGAAGTTGTTCAGAACGAATCTTGTCCTCGAGAGTTGGACTGGCTGTCAAGCTAGCAAGGTATCCTTGAGGAACAAGACCAAGGTTCAACTTCTGGAATTCTTCATGAAGTGGAGGTTGGCTTTCCATGATCATGAGATTATTGCAATAGGATTTGCGACTGAGAGCATCGGCCATAACATTAGCCTTGCCTGGAGTGTAAGAAATGGTGAGATCAAAGTCTTTAATCTTTTCAATCCATCTCCTTTGCCTGAGGTTTAGATCTGGTTGAGTGAAGATGTATTTCAGACTCTTATGAGCGGAAAAGATTTCAGTTTTGTTACCCAACAAGTATTGTCTCCATTTCTTGAGGGCAAACACAACTGCTGCGAGTTCTAGGTCATGAGTGGGATAGTTTTGCTCATGTGCATTCAACTGACGTGAAGCATAAGCCACAACTTGACGTTCTTGCATAAGAACTGCACCTAGACCTTGGAGAGATGCATCGCAGAATATCTGGAAAGGTTTGGTAGTATCTGGGCCAACCAGAACTGGTGTGGAAGTGAGTTTAGCCTTCAGGAGATTGAAAATCTCATCACATTGTGGAGTCCAAACGAACTTCTTGTCCTTCTTTGTGAGATCAGTGAGAGGTTTGGCAATCTTGGAAAAGTTTTGGACGAAACGACGGCAATAGCTAGCCAAGCCAAGAAAACTTCTGACTTGCTTCACCGTCTTAGGAGGTTTCCAATCAACAATTGCCTTAACCTTTTCTGGGTCAATGGCTATGCCTTTGGCAGAGATGATATGACCAAGGTAAGCAACTTCTGGGATCCAGAACTCACACTTGGAGAATTTGGCATATAGACGATGCTCGCGAAGTTTCATGAGAGTGAGACGAAGGTGTTCTCCATGCTCTTCCTCGGATTTGGAGTAGACTAGAATGTCATCGAGATATACCACAACGAACTTGTCGAGGTATTCATGGAAGACAGAATTCATGAGTCTTGAGAACGTCGCCGGTGCATTGGTGAGACCAAAGGACATGACGGTGTATTCATATAGACCGTACCGAGTGGTGAAAGCTGTTTTTGGAATATCTTCCTTTCTGATCTTTATCTGATGGTAACCCATCCTCAAGTCCAACTTTGAGAATATTGAGGCTCCAGCAAGCTGATCAAAAAGATCATCGATACGAGGGATTGGATACTTGTTTTTGATGGTTTTCTCGTTGAGAGGATGATAGTCAACCACGAGTCTTTTTGTTTGATCCTTCTTGGCAACAAACAGAGTTGGGCAACCCCAAGCGGAGGAACTAGGCTGAATGTAACCCTTCTCCATGTACATATCGATTTGCTCCTTCAACAATTTCAGTTCAGGAGGAGCTATCTTGTATGGATGCTTAGAGATTGGAGCAGTACCTGGCTCAAGCTCGATCACGAACTCAACTGCTCTGTCCGGAGGCATCCCTGGCAACTCTTCTGGAAAGACGTCAGGGAATTCACAAACCACCGGAACATTCTCAATTGCAGGAAGAGGTTTAGCATCGAGGTTGAACAGCTGAACTAAACTTGATTCATATGGAGAATAGACTATCTGGCCTGAAGGGTGTGATAGAGTTATTGACTTTTGAGCACAGTCAATTTTTGCTTTGTGGGTCTTCAACCAATCCATACCCAGAATGACATCAATGTCAGAATTTCCTAGCAACATGAGTGAAGCAAGGAATATGCGACCTCCAATTAGGATTTGATTGTCCTTACTTATCTTGGAAGTCAACATTTGTGGTCCCGGAGAGTGAACAGTCATTTGATTGCTTAGTGGGACCAGAACTAGGTTGTATGCCTTTGCAAAAATCTTTGACACAAAAGAATGCGATGCTCCGGTATCAAACAACACTTTAGCTGGAATAGAGTTTACGGGTAATATACCGAGAACGAGGTCAGCAGCTTTCTCAGCTTTGTCGGCCTTGATATGATTCACCCTCGCGGTCCTCCCGGCAGGCCTGTTGTTGGAGTTGATGGCTTTAGCCGAGGGAGCACGAACCATTGCCTGGTTGGTGTTGGGGCGAGGAGGTGGTGGAGGTAGCTGCCTCTGAGTGCACTTATCAGCATAGTGTCCAGTATCCTTGCACTTGTAGCAAGTGACGACACGAGGAGGACCTGGCCTTGGCTGCCCCATTGGAAACCTCTGACCCTGCATCTGAGATGGGTTGGGTGGGCGGGGAGCAAAGCCTGGAGAAGCTTGGGCATATGGAGCCCTAGTGACAGCAGCATTTGGCACCCAGATGCGGCGCTTCTGCGGAGGGGTGGTCATGTTGGAGGAGGAACCACCCTCACGCGAGTGCTTTCGGGACTCCTCGAACGCCTTGCGCCAATTCTCCTCATTGAGCGCGGTGTTCACGAGCTCCTCGAAGTCCTTGCACTTGATGTTGGTGAGAGCGTACTTCAGTTCCGGGTTAAAACCTCGGCGGAACCTTGCCATCTTCTTGGCCTCAGTGGACACCTCATCACCAGCGTGTCGAGCGAGACGATTGAACTCGTTCTGGTAGCCAATGACGTCCAGCTTGCCCTGCTTGAGAGAGCAAAATTCCTCACGCATCCTTTCCATGAGACCATCTGGGATGTGGTGCTTCAGGAAGGCATCCTTGAAACAACCCCAGGTGATAGGATAGCCAGCTCTCATGGTCTGGTAGTTCTCCCACCAGGTAGCTGCCTGACCCTTCAGTAGGTAGGTGGCATACTTGACTTTATCCTCCTCAGCAACGTGAGCAATGTCCAGAGCCCTGGCCATCTCCCTGATCCAGTCATCAGCATCCAGAGGCTCACGTGTTGCCACGAAAGCTCTCGGACCCATACTCAGAAACTCCTTGATGCTGACTCGCGGAGCATTCTGGTTGTTGTGCTGGTTAGCCTGGATCTGGGCCATCTGAGCCACGACATGAGTCATCTGAGTCAACAGCTCCGTGAGCGGAGGTGGTTCAGGCGGGTTGCTCCTTGTTGGCGGCATCCTGAATAGACATGCATTTTAGCACAACAACAGAAAAGGATAGACTTGGTAACCGAAAGATAGATTATTCCGACGCATGAATAGATAACCAACAGGTACATCATCACATGTTCAAATACATCAGAATATCCAACACACCAATACATGGTTCGAAAGGCAAGGGATGACTAAACATAGCTAGGAATGGATACATCGGTACTCCCATGCTCATCACGCAGGACGGCGGTGAGTAGTACGACGAGAGATACGGTGAGGAGGAATCCCACGGAAGTAGGTAGAACGACGATCCACGTAGATCGGGACTGCTCTGAGAGCAAATCTCGGTGTGGTGAAGTAGAAAGCGTCGTCTCCCTGTGCTCCAAAGCGTGGAATCCCAGTGTAACCAGCTCCGAGGTTGAGGAGTGGACCTCTGATCGGCTCGTAACCTCCAGCATCTGGCAAACTACGTCCAACTGTCTGATGGAAACGTGCAAAGCGCTCATCTCCAACAAAGTCTGTGGTGTACGTAGCCAGACGAGTCAAAGCAAGGTAGAGCTGCTCCCTGACTGAGGCCAACTCCTGAGAAAGCGTGGTGGCAACAGCGTCACTGTGCCTCACAAACTGAGCGGTGGTGTGCAGCCTGGTGTTATCATCCTCATAGACATCCAGGTTGTCGTAGAGGGTGAAGTGAGCTCCTGCTGAAGTGATGTAACCACGGGGGATGTGGCGATAGATAGAATCGTCAAACCCCCAGTAGTCAGCACGGAGGACAGTGAGACTCACGTAAGCTGCCTGCTGCACGGCCATATCCACTGTGGAACCTACTGCCTTGTAGCGGTGGACAACGCTCATGCCATCATCTGACAGAATGTAGACGATAGCCTGGTAGTAGGTCTGGTCAAACTCTCGCTGCTGCTCGTAGACCTGGTACTCTGGTGCCCAATGGAACCCCAGATAGGTGACCATGTCTCTCAGCATCTCCGGATACCGGCGGTGCTCTCACAACGAGTCATCCGAACCACCTGCGGGTAGAACCTGAGATCCATCTGCAGATGATTTGGGAGGTTTTGATTAGACGCCGGTAGATAACTTAAGTGGAAAGCAACAACAAGGTTCAACGGACGAAAAGGATGTTGAAAAGAACAGGATATTGAAGCAACATCGGGAAACACGAGACCAAAAACTCCTAAGGTACTACGGAGAACCCAAAACACGTGAAATCCTAACTTGAAAGTTTAGGTGAGAACAGAAAACAACGTTGCACTTCCTTACCAGAAAAGGGTGGGTGGGTGGGGAAAGAAGAAAAATGGCAGAATTCCTACTCTCACGTTTCATTTTTCCTATATAGCTACAAAATAGTTTCTAGACTCAACTGCGACCAGTAAAAAGGGATCCTACAGGCAGACAGGCTCTGATACCATTTGTCGCACCCGGACTTCTAGAGGATACTCACCGTACGAACTGAACAGTATTTTGATTGGATTACGGGGCTTACCGGCACCCGCGTCCTCTTACGAGTAGGCCAACACTTATGTGTGACAACCAATCGTTACTGTTCACCGTCGATGTAAACTATCCCGTATAAATCAGGACACTACCATTGACGTACTTCATACCATACACACATGGTACGTCAACGGCTTTGAACAAGATGATAACACAACATATCTCTAAGACACAAAAGATTGAAATAAGTTGCAACTAGCCCTCACTAGGGCAGAGATAGCAAATACAATCATTCAGAGGACACATGTCCCAACATAACATCATTACATCTCAGCGGAAGCATTCATAGGGTCTGAGTACAGACAAATCCCAAATAGGCTTAAGAAGCCGGGAAACTGAAATAAAGACGGAGCCCATCCACGATGTCTCGGATCCTGCCCGGGTCCGCTAACTACTCGTCAACAGCCTCGTCAAACTCCACGTAGTAGCCGTCACCTGGATCCTCGTAAGCGTAGTCTGCGGAAACCACAGCCCCAAAGGGGTCAGTACATAGACGTACTGGCAAGCAAGACTCACAGTTCACCAAAGTGTAACCCGTCAACACCAAGTACAGATGCCTTGGATTCAACGGAAGAAAGGGGTATAAGAGATGCTGCAACTGGCTGCGCTAACCAACTACAGAAATCTACAACTTCCAGCTAACAGAAAGGAGATAAGATCGAGTATTGTAACCAACTGAAAGATAACATCAAACAAACCCATCCTGGATCTCGCCCCTTATCCAAAGAAGCAATCCGAGGATAACTCACACAGTTGAATTAAAGATGAATCAAATTATTGTGTCAATAATCCTATTACTAGTCAAGTTGTTAATCATTTGGTGTGAGATTGTGAATCATTAGGTTTAAGTTGTCCTGAGTACTTGTTAGCCAGTACTTTCACCAAGTTAACCATAACCGCGGAAAACACGGCTTCTCGAGAAGATTATCCCTGCAGGGTTGCACCAATTTGGCCGTACACGTATGAATAACCCGCCAGATGGGATGCCTCCCACCAAGCGGGGCACTCAACACAACTCAACTCTTCTTCGCATCAAGCCCAAAGCACCTTGGGCGCACGGCTAATCGAGCCCAGAAGAAAATGGACCCTCATAGCACTCTAAGAACGTGTCCCCCTATATGCCGACTACAAAAGTTCCACCCTGCGCTGGGCTCGCAAAAACATGCATGCGGCAAATGGAAAACACGAACTAAATGAGATGATTTGGACGAGATGCGAATCGAATCAAATTGAGGGGGGCGCCCATACTCGCTTCCCACATGCGGGTAGTGCGCTCATCATGGATCAGTAGACAAGACCCTTTTCCTATTAGGGTCGACACTAGCAGGCCTCAAAACCACACAGGGCCTCCTGCCGGTGCCTTATCATCAAATTATTATTTAACAATAACATTAGCATGATTGATTGATTAAACATCGATCCCCCAGAACATAATAAAATATAGTAACTGAAAGTAACGGGTAACAGACTCGAGCAAACAACCTAAGCATGCTAGTAAGACACTGGCTCAATCAGTAGGGTTGTAGGAGTGGTGGTGAGGCAATATCAGGGTTAAAGGATTCATGTGATAGGTTCGTAACAGAAATAGCTACTACTAAGGCTAGCAGAAATAGACAACGGAAAGTATCGGTAACCAATGTTGAAAGGAACACGGTGGTTCATGTGAGTGATAACTTGCCTGCAAACTCAGCAGCCGGGTACTGAGCTAGATCCTCAGAAGGGGTGCTGTAAAGATCGTCTGTCTCAACGTCGTCGTCTATTCGAGAAGAAGCAAACAAACAAGACAGAAATATAAACAATCATTATCATGGCATAGTGCACAATCATGGGATGATGCATGTCAATTTAATAGATGCATCAAAATAAACTAAGTGACATGGTAACACAATTTAAATGGACCCATATGCAATTGGATTGCATATGGAAAAGGTCCATGCATTAAGTGGAAACAAATGATCTACAATTTAGTTACCATGTGAAAATTTATTACCATGATGCATGCATGATGATAACAACAAAATAACAACAACAGATGCAAGGGGAAAAGGAATTTAACAAATTTGGAAATCATTTATTAAGTTTGGAAATGTTTTGTTACTTAAACATGTCACACAAACCATTGTTGTTTTCATCAAGTTAAAGTGTGCAAAACAATTAACAAAATTCATATTTAAAAAGAACATCAAATTTTAGTTGGATTACATGTTTCAAATTTTATTTGTTCAAAACATAAATTCAAATTCACATTTGAAAAGTTTATGCTTTGATGGTTTGAAAACATATTTTGCATGTTCAAAAATAATTTATTTGGGGCAAGTTATGATTTTATCAAATTTAAATGAATTAAACAAGGATTAAATTATTTAGGCAATTTAAATTATTCAAACCATGAAACAAAATTTATATTTGAAAAGGTTATTTGAAATAGCATGGAAAACATATTTTATTTGCATTTATTGGATTAATAATGAATTAGTTATGGAATTTAGAAATTTGCATTTGAATTATTTGAATTCAAATTTGAATTGCATTTTGAAAATTCAAAACAGGAAACAAATGATACCAAAAGGTAGACAATTTAATTTAGACTAGTGTTCATATTTTATTTTCATTATTTGAGTCTATAAAATAAAAGTTATAAGGTTTTTAAAAACCAGGGGCCAATCTGTTAAAATAAAGGACTAGTTTTTGATTACAGAAAATGCTTAAAACTTTTTATACGCACAGAAATCCTACCCAGACACTGCCAGGGGGGCCCAAGGGGACCGTGCGCTTGCGTGGCTACTGGGTGGCTGACAGGGGGCCCTCCCTGTCAGCGTGGAGGTGGAAAAAGATGGGATTTATCCCAGGGGAGCCAGGGACTCGAACCCTGGACCTCGCCCTCGCGCGCACAAAGCCTGAACCAGTTGCGCTGCGCTGCGTTTCTTGTCAGTGGCAGCGACGCGGGGAGGATAAGGTTACAACGTGGATCTGAATTTTCTGAAGAGCAAAACTTGGCCTGAACTTTGAAAGCGTTCGACAGCGGCCGGCGGTGATCCTCGGGTGGTGCTCGTGCTAGCGTTGCTGTGGTGCAGTGGGGGTGATGGATGTATGCAGGCGAGTGCTGCGAGCAAGTACAGAGAGGAGGAGGGGGTGGACATGAGGTGATCACCGGGATTTTTCCACGGATGAGCTCGACGGCGGAGGGGATGTCGCGGCAGTGACGAGGACGGCGGCGTGGCTCCCGTGCTTCTCCGAGCGCGCTCCGGTGTCGAATCAGTAGAGGAAGACGAGGTGGCGTGGTTCCCGTGTTTAGATAGGGGAGTGGAGCTGCGAGGTGGGCGGCGCCATCGAAGGTTCAGAGACGACCTCGCCGGTGATGGTGACAGGGGGTGGTGTTGGCGGCGAGAGGGAGGAAATGACGGCGGCCTCGAGGGGAGAGGGGTGTAGGGTTAGGTCTAGGGTGGCTGCGGAGAGCTAGAGGGGTTAAATAGGCGCGGACGTCGACGCGGGGCCGTCGGTGGCGATGGCTGCCGCCGTGGCAGCCTCCGATGCCCTGCCGTACCGTGGGGCGACGGTGGCGGCTGTTTTAATCGAACCGGTACGCGCGCGTTAGCGGGCTGGGCCGCGCTAGGAGAGGGTTAGGTGGGTTTGGGCTGGGTAGCTGCTGCGCGCGCCCGTTTCTTCTTTTATTTTTTTTTGCTTTCTGTTTTTTTTTTGTAGCAATTAGAAATGGAAGAAATTGTTAGGTTTTAGTGTTAGGAAAAATTCTAGAAAATTAGGGTGAGCTTATTATGTCAATTTCAACCAATTACCAAGTTTGGATTTCAAAAATGTTTAAATTTTTGTGCTGTTTGGAAATAAACCAAATTTAGATGATTTTGAATATTTAAAATGATTATTAAAACCAACACTTTAATAGAGTGACCCAAATGATTTAATTGGAAACAAAGAGTATAAAAAAATGTTTTGGTTATTATTTTTATAATTTCAAATTGGGTTCTGTTAGAATACATTTGGTTTGAATTGGAATAATTTGTTAATTAATGAATTAATATTTGAAAACAACAAATTTAGTAGGGTGAACCCTATTATTAAAGTTGATTAAGTGATTATAATTGGGTGGTGATTTTCATATATACCAATTGGATGCTGATTTAAAGATTTGATTTGAGTTTGAAATGATTTGGAATTAATTGATTGAATTAATTGTTTGATTAAAACCAACAATTTAATAAGTGATCATTATGGAATTAAATGAAAACAATTGAGGTTTTGATTTGCATTTCTTTATTTGAAAAGATTGTAACATGACAAGTATGAAATAAACATTTGAAATTGTTTGAGCTTCATTATGAAAACAAAGGTAAAACAGATGCAAACAGATATGAAACAAATGCAATGAGGATGATGACATGATGCATTGCTTTAATTAAACAGGAAAACAAACATTCTAGGGGTATTTTCATACTTGGGATGTTACATCGTGGAAGGCCTGTTCCGCAGGGGCTGAATCCTGCGCTTGAGGAAGATGCTCGCCAGGTGCATCCCGTTCAGCACAACTCCGGCGGCTTGTTCCCGTAGGGCAGCCACCTCGGCGAGTAGCGGCATGACTACCTGGTTTTCTTCAGCCGATAGCTTATGCGCCCAGGACTTCCGCCTCTTCAGAACAGCGAATGGGTGGAATTCCTGAATTCCATCCTAGCTGTTGTCGGCGACGTAGAACCACTTCTTTCTCCAACCTTGAGCAGAGTCGATGAAGTGCATCCCGAAGTAGCTGACGTCCGATTTTGCCTGGATTCCAAAACTGCCGGTGCGCAGCGGCTCGCCAGGCTCATTCTCTACTCGCGACTTCTCGCGGAAGACGCGGATCTTGAAGAGGGCCTTCCAGAGGCCCCAATGTGGGCGAATTCCCAAGAAGCACTCGCAAAATACAATGAAGCACGAGATGTGCTGCACTGCATTCGGAGGCAGATCGTGGAGCTGTATGCCATAGACATACAGCAATGCCACGAGGAAGGGGTGAACAGGAAAGGAGAGTCTGCGCGACACATGGTCCGCGAAAACCACGCGTTCGTTCGCGCGGGGATTGGGTACCTCCTCCTTCTTGCCGAGGCGCACCCGTTTCTCAGCTTCCGGAGGCAGCAACCCCTCCCGCTGCATCTCATTGATGCTCTTGTGGGTGGTGTTGGGCGAGCGCCAATCGCCCGAGCGCGGTGCGGATGGCGCAGGAACTTCTTCTGACGCCCTCGACGACGAGACGGCGGCGCCGCGTTTCTTGCCTCCCGCCATTGGCACTAGTGCGAGCTCGAGGAGATAGGAGGTGCAGAGCAAGGAAGACGAAGAACCAAGAAGACGAAGGCAGGGGAAATTTTCACCGTTTCACCCAAGGCTTGCATTTATACACAGAACTAGTCGATCCTGACCGCTCACTGAGCCACGTGGCATCCATCGCGGCCGCCGCGTGCAAAGGCGAAACGAAAGGGCGGCGGATGCTATTTCGTGCCACGATCCTAACAGTGGATCGTGCGCATTTACTACGCGCATTTTCGCGTAAAAACCGGGGACGGCGTCTCGTTTCCGGTCAAAAAGCTGACAAGATGGAACAGCACTTATGCTCTCGTTCCGTCACGTCCCATCGGGAGGATAAAAGTGCGCCATGACGTCATAGCGTGCATCATCAAGCTGGAGAATATTTCGAATAAAAAGTCCAAACACGAAAATAACTTCGTATGGACAAATTATGGCGTGAAATTTCTTTCACAGGAAAACAAGACCCTAAACACGAAAGCTCTTTCGTATGGGCATAAAAATCCAAGCACGAAAAATCTTTCATATGCACAAAAATATCTTGGTTTTCCTACTCGCGAAACCACAGACCTGAAACTCCGCGGGTGTGCAAATCCTGCCACCCCGTCACATGATGTCTACACATCAGAAAGCTGGATTGTTCAGCCGACTGGGTACATCCGGATGCTGTATTCTTTCAAATATGAAGGTAAGATCCAAAAGATCTATCTTGAGGGCCTGGAATCGCACTCAAGCTGCGTCCTCCGGTAAAGTTCCGTGTCAACAACACGAAGAAAAATCCTAGCGGACGCGCCGGGTACCCCCATAGGTTAAGTTCGACTCGGTAAGACCTCCATGGCCCAGTCGCAATGATCACCTCATCGGGTTTGAGTCGGAGGTCTCAAATCTGTGTAGGCCAGAACTGTTTTTGCCCTAGTTGCAATTAATTTGCCCTGCTCTTTCGGGAGAGCCAAGCTGCTGCGCCACATCCTTCTGTGAAAAATAGCCTTAAAACACAGGCACTTTCACTTGCTCGATACTCGGGTATAAAAGCTCAATAGGGTATACACCCTCTAAGTGGAAAACAACCATAATGGTTATCCGAAGAAATGCAAGAGGAAAAATCTGACCGTTTACTCGACTGGAAAAATCCCAATCGAGCAAACGCTCGGGGGCTACTGACGAAGGGATGGATCTTGGACCCTGCGGGTAAGGACACCCCGTCTTAAGCCCAAGGTTAAGGCCCAAGAAGGGAAGACCTTGGAGTGTTCTGGAAGGCCCACTTGAAGCCCACCCGCAATGCCTTGCGGGCTAAGTTAGGAAACTTGTAACCGACATAGGGTTAGAGTTAGAGTCCTCTTCGGGTAGAGTTTGAGACCTGGCCACTTATATAAGGCCAGGAGAACCACCGGAAGATGACCAAGCAATACCGCACCACCAAAGCCTTGAGCTCGAGATCGTACTCTCGACTTGAGCAACCATCATTGTAACCGATCTATACGATAATACAAATCGACGGAGGCAGGAGTAAGGGTTTTACCTCTACGAGGGCCCCGAACCTGGGTAAATTGTGCCCCCTGTCTAGCCGACGATCGTCACCAGCGCTCATGGGTTCTCCTATTCGAAACCCTATGGGATCACCTGAGGGATTTGCCGAGTTACAGATTCGACAGCGCGGCCACCCCCTGGTGGCGCCAGCACATGGTGTGGGCCCTCCTGCCCCCCCCACTAACTCTCTCCCTGCCAAAGTTCCTTATCTCACCTCCCAAACTCAACACATTTCCTGGAACCCGAGTTATTTCTGTTCTTCCTCGAGATTTTTCGATCTCTTTGCTCAGTCCATCATTTGTGCTGAAATTTGGTGCATTGGCTCTCCGGTATGTGACTCCTCCAGTTATCCAAGTAGAATTTTGTTTAGTGGAGTATTTCTTGAGTATTTTGGTACTGTAGGTGACAGCTTATGTGAGTTTGCATGCTTGATTTGAGTAGAAATAATATGGTTTTGATGCATGTTCAGCTCTCCTATAAGTCCCTATGGTATTATCCACCTTATAGTTGCTTGAAATTAATTTTTGTGATGATTGTTGAAAAAATTTAGAGATGGATAGTCATATGGAGAGATATTTAGGAGTGATGCTCCTAGGAGGAAAAGGCCCTCAAGCTCATCCACTTTAGTGAGGCCGTCATATAACGAAGACCTTATTGCACCTAGTATCGACGATGCAGGAGGTGATGGTATCGCTAATCCCTCTAGCTTTCCGTGTGTTACATTTCTAAGAAGTGCAGGTCTGTTAGTTGACTTTCTTATTCTTATTGAAAGAGTTGGTCTAACCAGCTATATGGAGGATGAAAGCCTTCAGTATGCCGCTCTCACAAAAACTTTTGTTGAGAGTTTTAAATTTCTAAACACACAATTTGGTCCATCTGTTGCCTTCACGTTATATAGTAGTTATTTTTCTTTGCCCTTGGAGAATTTTTGTACCATTGTAGGTATCAACGCTTCCGGGACAACGTGCGGGATTCAGGATAAACCCGCAAATCTTGTGGCGCTGTACCGAGAAATCACCAATGATGATGGTCTCTCACCCCGGCGTGGGAAGATAAGGAACATTCCACTTCCTGCTCCTAGATATTTCACTTACTATATTTCTACTAGTATCCTTGATAGGGAGAACACTAGCAACATTTCTAGTTACCACCTTGCTTTCATTGATGCTGCACTTAACCATAGCAAGAAGTACAACCTTGGTGCACTTGTTGCACGCTGCCTTGCTGCTAAGGGGCCCATTTTTGGGGGCATTATGGCTACACGTATAGCAACCGCTCTAGAGTTTTCTATTGCTCCTGATGATGAATTGATTGCTCCTGATGATGAATTGATTGCTCCCTATAGACTCAACCTTCCTGCCATGAAGTCTCATCAGTTTGTCACTGCTAACTCTACTGCCGATTTCTTAGTATATAGAGTTTTATATATGGATGGAGATGAGCAGAAAGTTATTTTGTCGCAGCCTGTTTTGTTCAAAATTGACAGGTTACCATGGTCGCGCTCCAAGGAGGAGGTAGACGAGCATCTGAGCACTACGGAGTTTTACAGGCAGCAGGAGAAGCGAGATGCGCCTCCCGAGGACTACAACGCGCAGTACACCGGCGCGTCCTCGAGCACATATCAGGAGGAGAGTTCCTCCTCAGCATACTACGGGGGCGCCACCTCATGGTCCCCTCGGGGATGATCTCCACTTAGGCCAAAAGCCTAATCTTGGGGGGAGGTATACCGACATCACACTCAATTATATATCATGTTCGGTCGGTTCTTTGTATATCCATGTTTTCGTTTCTTTCGTTTGTTTGCGCTTCTTTCGTTTCTCTTTGTTTTTACCGTTTTGTTCTTGTTTTCCAAAACACAAAAAGACCAAAAATGTTTCTGTTGTTTCTCTTTGTTTTCTTCTTTAGTTTCTTTTGTTGGTTTGCTTTCTTTTCCCGTTTTGGTTTAGTATTCAGAAACCCAAAAATATTTGTTGTTCTTATTTGGTTTTGTAAAGTTTGTTACAGAGTTCACCGGACTTCCGTGTCTCTATTGGAGCTTGATTATCACTCTATATTATTCAATCCACAAGTAAAGAGCAGTAATGATGATTTACGACAATCCAAGTTGTGGTGAGAGGCTGGTATGAACTCTATTTGTTTTATTTTTGTACATATACTCGTTGTGTGAAGATGCTTAGTTCGTTCATGTAAGGTGTATGTTATTTAATTGATGCTTAGTAGTTTGTGCTCTCACATGTTAGTTCCAACTTATTAATATAAGATAGCATGTCATATGAATGTTTGCTTGCATTGTTTTTGTCATAGAAGGGTATGATATTGACGTATCTCCCTCTGATTGTTTCCCCTGAATTGACTTGGCACATGCTCACACATGCTATGACTGAAAACAAAAATTCAATTAAGCCTCGATGATTTATTTTCCCTGAGAGTATTTGTATCATTTTTTATGCCCCTGTTAATTTTGTTTTGTCGCAAGCATGATTATAACAGTTGTTGCTCTCTTGATTGTCGCTCACAGTCTATTGCTAGCCTTCAACTGTACTGAGTATGAGCTCTACTCGTGCATCCAACTCCCAAAAAACAAAGTTTGCCAAATGTGTCCACCATACCTACCTATATATGTGTTATTTAACCGCCACTCCAAGTAAATTTCTTGTGTGCTACCTTTAAAATCTTCGAAAAATTATTCCTGTTTTGTGCCCCTGTTTTAGCTCATGAGGATGTAAATAGAGAATCTTTATATCACTTGTTGATTGGATTTCACACCTTGGACTAGTGGCTTCATCCACTTATCCAATGATAGAAGAGCCGGCAGCGGGGTGCCCAGCCCTAAATTAATACAACAAATTCTCTTCACTACTTTTGCCCCTGATTTATCAGTCAAAGCATAATTGTGTAAACAAAAGAGAAAGATGGATGACCTTCTACCCAGATGCGTCCTTCTATGGGAGCCGCTCCTGTGAAGTCTAGTTGGCTTGTGACATACTGTATTGTCTGTTTATCATTCGTTGACATAAGCATACACCTCTCTTAAAATGTTTTCAATACCTCTGTTTAATAAAATAAAAAGCTCTAGCACATTGATGGCTCCCAAGTGCAGGAGATCAATTGTAGTACTTTTCGAATTAGAAAGGTTGTCGAACCCACGAGGAGCAGAAGGAACTGGTAAGTAGAATAGCAAAGGAATCATAAAAGCAACAGGTGTTTTTGTGTTTTAATTGTGTAGTGCAAGTAAAGTAAAATGCGGAAAGTAAATTGCAGCAAGTAGTAGGTCTCAATGAGAGACAAAGCCCAATCCTCTAATGCGCAAGAGGACAAGCTCAAGTGTGTGTTTGTGTCTTATATGTGGAAAACGTTCCCGAGGGCTGCACGGATTTAGCTGGCATAGTGATTCATTGCATACCATGTTTGTATATCTTGTCTAGTTTTAATCTTCTTCAGACGGAGCCACAAATAGGAATAGCTAAATAAATAAACTATCACCCCTTATGATGGATCACGTGGCCAATTAAATGACAGCACGAGAATTATTAAGACATGATGTCCCACCATAGCCTTATGCTCTAAGGTCCCCGATACAAGTACCCTCATAATGCAATTCAACGACTCTGTCTCAAGTTCCTGTCACCTAAAGACATCATCACGTCACTACACCACGGTGTTCTCCTATGAGCCCATGTAGGTGAAGTGTTGTACAGTCGACGTTCGTACAACACCATCATAGAATCACATAAAATATAAATACTAGACCAAATAACAACTCATCTCATGTAACAAATCATTGCCAATTCATCCTATGCCCTCAGGAACATGCGGGAACTCCTTACAACGTGCAAACATGATCATGTATAGTGACATATGTGGTACAACACAATCTGAAACAATGGATCCACCACCAAATAATGACAAGTACTCAATCCCAAACATGCAACAGAGTACAATAACACGTATCTAGGGTGTAGCAATGATCAAACTATGAGGGGAACGGAGTGGATCACGGTGATGGTGATGGTGGAGATGCAGGTGCTGGTGAGGATGGTGATGGAGATGCCTCTTCCCACACCAAGGAGGAGATGGGGATGAAGATGGGGATGATTTCCCCCTTCTCCGGAGCTCCGGAGCAGCAGGATATGTCTCCCCCGCGGAGAGTTTCGAGAGTTTCGCCGCCCTGGCGGCTCCGTCTCGTCTCGGGAAAATTAGGGTGTTCATTTTCGGGGAAGACGGAGTCGTCAGAAAAAAGACCTCGGGGAGGAGGTGCTGTGGGCCCATTTGGGGGCCCCACACGCGGCCAGGGAATCTGGCCACGTGGGCTACCCCCTTTTGGGCCTCCTGGCCCTCCTCCTTTGTGTCTTGTGCCCACAGCCTTTCTCCCGAAGAAAAACTGACAGGTTTTCTTTCCTTTCGCAATTTGGATACCTGTAGCTCCTGAAACATCAAAAACATGAAAACAGGTGTTCTCTGACACCCAGAAATTAAATACCAAAAATAGGGACTTCGTAGGTAAGTCCCATAAAATCATCTAAAACATGCAAAACAATGACATAACATTGATAAAACATCCCAATAATGCCTATATGGAGGGTATAAATGATGTTATAAAATGCACGTATCAACTCCCCCAAGCTTAAACCTTTGCTCGTCCTCGAGTAAATAAGGACATAGATCATTACATGCATCAATGGACTTATGGTTGATAAATAAATACGGGCATTGTATCATCATCATGTTCAGTTATAATGCAAGATGAATGAATAGAACTCATACACATAAGGATAACATATTCGAAGCTCTAGCAAACACCCCATACTTTTGAAAGCAAATAACCATTGTATGTTGGACAATCGGATTATACTCTTTAATTTGGAGAAAGATAAATGAGTAGAGGTAAAACATGATCAAGTCTCATTTAGTTTCCAAACTATTCAACTTAAATTACTAATTGTAATGTGGCATCCATTGGGCTAAGACTCTCATTGCCCCTTTATCATTAGCATCTTAATTTATGAATGTTGAAGTAATGTGGTTGACAAGGTGTTGGTTGAATGTCTCATGCCCCGTGAGTGTGAAAACCTACTCCATGATTACTCAACTTAAGATTCCTAATAATCTTTGTACAATCATAATAAGTATTAATGACATCATAGAGAATTGCAAAGAGGTACCTCTTGCCCCATGACATAGAAACCAGCCCATGTCACAATAACAAGATGAATAAACGGAGTAGACTCATCATCCTTTTTTATTTCATTCACTATATGCATAGCTTCTTATTTTATTGTAGGATGTGTTTGTAGAGTACACTCTAGCTGTAAGTAAATTTCCACCATGATCAAGCATGGCTTGGGTTAGCGGCCCAATGCAATTTCTCTAGTCATATATACTTACTCATCAAAACTTAATATTCCTCTATTTCATTTCGGCATGGCAGGAGTCCAAAAACAAAAGCACATGACATCAACTAAATATAAAATTTCTTTGTGCAATGTTGAAAGCTTTTCACGTGATGCACGTGTTAGCCAACTCCCAACCAAAATCCTTGTCAAGCACAAAACTTTTAGCTCCCATTAATGGGTCATGTTTGTTAAGTGCAATAGAAATAAATGTGTGCATTGAAAAGTTCGTGAGAGTCTTATCCCAAATTCAGCCCATGCCAATTAATAACATAAGCATCTTAATTTAGAGCATAAATGAAACTATAACATGGTGAACATGCTCGGAATAGCCATTAAGCTAATAGATAGATAGTGGATTTATGTCATATTGAGATAATTCTACAATTGTCCAACACACTCAAGTTAATTAATTTCAAGACAAGATGTGATTGAAACCTCTAAATATGCCATGGTCATTTGCATGAGTGTTACCCATAAATCCCCAAAACAAGGGAATCATGGATGACACCATACTTTATTATTCATTGATAAACCATAAGACATGGATGCATGATAATGCTCAATGAGCTCACTCAAGCCTAAACGAAAACGATACTAGATAATAAAAGCAAGACACACCAAAACTAGATAGACATGAGAAAGCTGATAAAAGACGGGGGATATGTGAAACTCCCCCAAGCTTAGATGGTTGCGGTAATTTCTGCATTCTCCCTTCTTCTCGTACTCAGCCCACCACTCTTTCTTCTTCTTGTCGTAATCTTCCTTCCACTCTTCCTGCTTCCATGAAAAAGGCCTTCCAGTATGGAAGGACATGGGTGGATCTTCCCCCCTAGGTTGGATCCGGAGCTTGACATGGCTAAACCCTGGCAGACAGAAACAACAGAAACAAAGATCGCGCGAGAACTCTCGGAGCGGGATTAGATCGACAAAAGGGGGTATATATTGACGGGTTTTAGGGTAAGACGAAGTGTCGGAGTCGAAAACGAGACGGAACGGGACTCCGAGGTGGAAAAGGGGTACCTCCACGCGGCCAAGGAATCTGGCCGCGTGTGGGGTCCTCTTTTCCCCCTCGAGGTCCAATTCCTTCCAATTTTCTTGTCCCACACGTTAATTTCCATAAAAAATGAGTTCCGTAAGTTTTCACGCAATTCCGAGAAACTTCCAAACACAATAATTGTAAATTATTGAATTTGGGTTTCTGAAACTGCAGGATCCCTTACAATTACCTCCTCTGGTGTCATTAACTTTATCTCCTCGATGGTTCCTATGAAGCTCTTTCCTGCAATATAATGTTTTAGGCGTTGTCCATTGACGACATGAGGTTTACCTTTCATATCACCGTGAAGACGGATGGCCCCCGAACGGTATACCTCCTGTACTACCAATGGACCCTGCCATTTTGAAGCTAATTTCCCTGCAGAAAACTTAAAATGAGAGTTGTACAATAGGACTTGATCACCTACTTTAAATTCCTTTCTTTTAATTTTCTTGTCATGCCAAAATTTAACTTTCTCTTTAAACAATTTTGCACTTTCATATGCTTCATTCCTCCATTCATCTAATAGATTTAGGTCAAGCAATCTCTTCTCCCCCGCTGTTTTTAAATCAAAATTTAATTTCTTAATAGCCCATCTAGCTTTATGTTCCAATTCAACCGGTAAATGACATGCTTTTCCATAAACCATTTTATAAGGAGACATACCCATAGGATTTTTATAAGCAGTTCTATAAGCCCACAATGCATCTTTAATTTTAAGTGGCCAATCAGATCTAGCTATGTTTACTGTTTTCTCTAAAATAAGTTTAATTTCCCTATTACTTAATTCAACTTGTCCACTAGTTTGAGGATGATAGGGTGATGCAATTATATGATTAACATTATATTTTGCCAATGTTTTTCTAAGAACACCATGCATAAATGAGATCCACCATCACTAATTAAAAATCTAGGAACATCAAATCTAGGGAAAATAATTTCTTTAAGCATTTGCATGGCTGTGGCATGGTCTGCACTCTTAGTAGGAATTGCTTCTACCCATTTTGTAACATAATCAACATCAACCAAAATGTGAGTATGTTTTGTACTAGATGCAGGAAATGGTCCCATAAAGTCAAAAACCCCACACATCAAATGGTTCAAGTGGTAATGTATAGTTCATAGGCATTTCATTCCTTCTACCAATGTTTCCTACTCTTTGACATTTATCACAAGTTTTAATATATTCAACACAATCCTTGAATAGAGTAGGCCAATAAAAACCACATTGTAATACCTTTGCTGCAGTACGATCTCCTGCATGATGTCCTCCATAGGGACTGTCATGACAATCTCTTATAATAGCCTGCTGTTCATGGTCAGGTACACAACGTCTAATAATTCCATCAACACTTTTCTTATACAAGAATGGATCATCCCAAAAATAATGTCTAAGGTCATAAAAGAATTTCTTTCTTTGCTGGTAAGTAAATTGTGGTGGCATAACTTTCCCAACAATAAAATTTGCATAATTAGCAAACCAAGGAGATGCAACTTTAGCACTAGAAACACTAACAAGGGCAAGTTGTTCATTAGCAAAACTATCATTAATAGGAATAGGATCATCAGGTATATTTTCCATTCTAGAAAGATGATCAGCTACGGGATTATCTTCTCCTTTCCTATCTACTATGTGTAAATCAAATTCTTGCAACAAAAGTACCCATCTTATTAGCCTAGGCTTAGCATCTTTCTTATTCATCAAATATTTAATAGCAGAATGATCAGAGTGCATAGTGACTTTTGAATCAATTATGTAAGATCTAAATTTATCACATGCAAATATTACCGCTAAAAATTCTTTTTCAGTTATAGCATAATTTCTTTGAGCACCATCTAGTGTTTTACTAGCATAGTAAATAACATTCAATTTCTTATCAACCCTTTGGCCTAAAACAGCTCCAACTGCATAATCACTAGGATCACACATAATTTCAAAGGGCAAGTTCCAATCAGGAGGTTGAATAATAGGTGCAGTTATTAAGGCTTTCTTTAAAACATTAAAGGATTCTATGCAATCATAATTAAAAGAAAACGGAACATCCTTTTGCAAAAGATTGGTTAGAGGCTTTGATATTTTAGAGAAATATTTAATGAACCTACGATAAAAACCTGCATGACCGAGAAAACTTCTTATACCTTTGATGTCTCTTGGATATGGTAATTTCTCAATAGCTTCAATTTTTGCTGGGTCAACTTCTATTCCTCTTCCAGAAATACGATGCCCAAGAACAATTCCCTCTGTTACCATAAAGTGACACTTCTCCCAATTAAGAATAAGGTGTTGGTCTTCACAACGCTGCAAAACTTTGTTAAGGTTGAACAAGCAATTATCGAAAGAAGTACCATACACCGAAAAATCATCCATAAAGACTTCCACTATCTTTTCAATATAATCAGCAAATATAGCATTCATGGATCTCTGAAAAGTAGCAGGCGCATTACATAAACCAAAAGGCACTCTCCTATAAGCAAATGTACCATATGGGCAAGTAAAAGTGGTTTTTTCCTGATCATCACTATGAACTGGAATTTGAGAGAAGCCTGAATACCCATCTAAATAACAAAAGTGAGAATGTTTAGATAATATCTCTAGCATTTGATCAATAAAGGGCAATGGATAATGGTCCTTACGAGTTGCTTTATTTAATTTTCTATAATCAATGCACATTCTATAACCAACAACAGTACGTTGAGCAACAAGTTCATCATCTTTATTAGGAACCACAGTAATTCCACCTTTCTTAGGAACACAATGAACAGGACTAACCCATTTACTATCAGCTATAGGATAAATAATACCAGCCTCTATGAGTCGAATTACCTCCTTTCTTACCACTTCCTTCATTTTTGGATGTAGACGGCGTTGGAAATCAACAACAGGTTTAGCATCTTCTTCCAAATTAATTTTATGCATACATAGAGCTGCAGTTATGCCCTTAAGATCATCAAGAGAATAACCAATAGCCTTACGGTGGGCTTTAATCACATCAAGTAATTTCTCTTCTTCCTCAGCTGAAAGGTTAGCACTAATAATAACAGGATATATATTTTTCTTATCCAAGTATGCATATTTCAGATTTTCAGGCAAAGGCTTTAATTCAAAACAAGGATCTCCTTTAGGAGGTGGGAGTACTCCTAGATTATCAGGTGGGATATGCAATTGTAATTGTGGAGGTTGCTGCCATAATATTTGTTCTAAAGCTTCTTTTTCTGCATCATTAAATGGCTCTTCCTGATTAAGCATATAACGTTCCACCACATCTGATGAAGCTACAGCTATATGAGCAAGAGTTTCAATTATATCTTTAGATTTTGGTTCTTTCTTAGCAGGTTTATCAGCAAATTTAGAAAAATTAAATTCAAGTTTCTCTCCAGCACATTCAATAAACACCCTTTCTCTAGGCAAATCAATTTCAGCACCAACAGTATGTAAGAAAGGTCTACCAAATATAATAGGACAGAAAGAATCTTGTGGACAACCAAGCACAATAAAATCAGTAGGATATTTTATTTTCCCTACCAATACTTCAACATCTCTAACAATTCCAAAGGGACTAATATAATCTTTATTAGCAAGCTGAATGGTCATACCTGTTTCTTCCATGGTGATAGGATCAATATCAGGCTTAATTTCTTGATAGAGAGAATATGGAATGACACTAATGCTTGCTCCAATATCACATAAACCATGATAACAAGAAGTCCCAATAGAGCATGATATAATTGGCTTACCAACTTTGGATGAATTCCCTTTAATAACTTTGGTAGCATCTTCACATAAATAAACATCAACAAGATCTTCTTCATTTAATTGCTTAATAATAGAGACTTGGTTCTTGACTTCCACCTGTTCTTTAGGTTGAGAACATCTCTTTCTACTTTTTCAGCAACAACAATAAGCAAATTCTCTTTAACTTTTTCAGGATAGGGAGGTGGTTCAATATATTCTTCTATTACTACAAATGACACTGGTGTTTCTTTAATAAATTTAGGGACAACAATAGAAGATTTAACAGGTTCAACATAATAATCAAAGCCACTTTTAGGAATTCGAATGTGCTCAGCAAATTTCTTAGCTATTTCAATTGCAACATATGGATCAAGACCAAAATCTTTAATAACATTCTTGAACAAAATAGAACTAGAGAAACTTTCTACACATGAATATCCATAATCAAAATAAGCTTCATTACCTTTGTCTAGGTCCCAATATTCAGAGTTCTTCGAAATAATTTCCAATAAATTCCAAGCTTCTTATGCAGTATTATTTGTAAAGCTTCCACCAGATGAACCATCCAAATATTGCTTTAGCCTATCATGTAGTCTCACATAAAAGTTTATCAATATAAGTTTATTTGTGAGATCATGACAAGGATTCTTACGAAGGAGGTCCTTAAGCCTCCCCCAAGCTTGAGTAATACTCTCTCCAAGGTGTGGCCAAAAATTAAATATAAAGCAACGGTTCTCATAAGCCTCTTTAGGAGTAAAATATTTAAGAAAGAAAACCTTCATAAAAGTATCCCAATTATGTGTAATTTCTTCATCCAGGGACATATACCATTTTCGAGCATCACCAATTAAGGACTGGTACAATAACTTGCATTTTACCTCCTCCTCAGAAATAGCCTTGAGCCTAATTAGCCCACATATATCCTCAATAGCCCGTATGTGAACACTTGCAGCCTTTGTTCCATCCCCTGCAAAATACTCATTCCTAACAGCTTTAACAAATTCAAGTGGAATAATATAACCATCATCATGAGGTGCTTTTTCAACAACTTTAGATTTAATAGCATAAGCACTCTCATATAAAGCAAGTTTCAGCGAAGCATCTCTCATAAAAGCCATAATAATAACAGGATGCAACAGCAAGTAAAATTCAGCTTTCAAGTTTCCTTACCAAACTTCTTACCAATAGCGCTACGCTCCCCGGCAACGGCGCCAGAAAAGTGTCTTGATGGCTCCCAAGTGCAGGAGATCAATTGTAGTACTTTTCGAATTAGAAAGGTTGTCGAACCCACGAGGAGCATAAGGAACTGGTAAGTAGAATAGCAAAGGAATAATAAAAGCAACATGTGTTTTTGTGTTTTAATTGTGTAGTGCAAGTAAAGTAAAATGCGGAAAGTAAATTGCAGCAAGTAGTAGGTCTCAATGAGAGACAAAGCCCAATCCTCTAATGCGCAAGAGGACAAGCTCAAGTGTGTGTTTGTGTCTTATATGTGGAAAACGTTCCCGAGGGCTGCACGGATTTAGCTGGCATAGTGATTCATTGCATAACATGTTTGTATATCTTGTCTAGTTTTAATCTTCTTCGGACGGAGCCACAAATAGGAATAGCTAAATAAATAAACTATCACCCCTTATGATGGATCACGTGGCCAATTAAATGACAGCACGAGAATTATTAAGACATGATGTCCCACCATAGCCTTATGCTCTAAGGTCCCCGATACAAGTACCCTCATAATGCAATTCAACGACTCTGTCTCAAGTTCCTGTCACCTAAAGACATCATCACGTCACTACACTACAGTGTTCTCCTATGAGCCCATGTAGGTGAAGTGTTGTACAGTCGAAGTTTGTACAACACCATCGTAGAATCACATAAAAGATAAATACTAGACCAAATAACAACTCATCTCATGTAACAAATCATTGCCAATTCATCCTATGCCCTCAGGAACATGCGGGAACTACTCACAACATGCAAACATGATCATGTATGGTGACATATGTGGTACAACACAATCTGAAACAATGGATCCACCACCAAATAATGACAAGTACTCAATCCCAAACATGCAACGGAGTACAATAACACGTATCTAGGGTGTAGCAATGATCAAACTATGAGGGGAATGGAGTGGATCACGGTGATGGTGATGGTGGAGATGCAGGTGCTGGTGAGGATGGTGATGGAGATGCCTCCTCCCACGCCAAGGAGGAGATGGGGATGAAGATGGGGATGATTTCCCCCTTCTCCGGAGCTCCGGAGCAGCAGGATATGTCTCCCCCGCGGAGAGTTTCGAGAGTTTCGCCGCCCTGGCGGCTCCGTCTCGTCTCGGGAAAATTAGGGTGTTCATTTTCGGGGAAGACGGAGTCGTCAGCAAAAAGACCTCGGGGAGGAGGTGTTGTGGGCCCATTTGGGGGCCCCACACGCGGCCAGGGAATCTGACCGCGTGGGCTACCCCCTTTTGGGCCTCCTGGCCCTCCTCCTTTGTGTCTTGTGCCCATGGCCTTTCTCCCGAAGAAAAACTGACAGGGTTTCTTTCCTTTCGCAATTTGGATACCTGTACCTCCTGAAACATCAAAAACATGAAAACAGGTGTTTTCTGACACCCAGAAATTAAATAACAAAAATAGGGACTTTGTAGGAAAGTCCCATAAAATCATCTAAAACATGCAAAACAATGACTTAACATTGATAAAACATCCCAATAATGCATAAAATGCACGTATCACACATGAGTTAATCCCTGCTCCCCTCTGCGAAGGGCCTTTCTTTTATTTTTATGTTGAGTCTTCATCTTCTCGCTTTATGCACCTTCTTGAGAGCATGGCTGTTATTCTTAGTGTAATGTGCTTGTCCCAAAACACGGTTGATAGTGGTATAACTTTGATGCTTGTATCTTTGATATCTTTATTTCTAGTCTTCGTTTGAACTTCCGAGGTGTCCTGGCATTTATATTTTGCTCCACTATTAAGGGCAAGCGAGTAAACTTCATCATACCTTATTGCGAGCATTGCAATCCTGCAGATCGATATACTTCATGTTGTCTATTATTAGTTTGTTGGCATCTCTTCATGGTTTGCATAACTGTTGGGTGAAATTTATTTTCCATACATCTTATTATGAATTGCCTCAGCACTTGATCATGTAGTGAGTATATTTACATCATATGAAATAAATGTGTTCGTAAAAGTCTTTTATCGCACTCAGTTGTCACTGAATTGCTTGAGGACAAGCAATAAGCTAAGCTTGGGGGGAGTTGATACGTCCAAAACGTATCTCCTTTTCCGAACACTTTTCTTATTGTATTCTTCTTAACTTGTGAGTTTTGTATACCACTAACACGGACTAACGCTGTTTTCAGCAGAATTACCTTGGTGTCTCATTTTTGTGCAGAAAAATGAACTTTCGGAAAAATGCCCAGAAAAGATCCCTATAGTCCTAAAACACCAGAAGACCCCGGGAGCCAGAAGGGGGCCACACCACCCCCGGCGCCCCCCCCTTGGCCGCGTCGCCAGGTGGTGTGGGCAACTCCCTCACCCCCTCGGACTCCCCTTTTGACTACATATGCCCCATAACCTAAAAACCGAGGGGGGTTCATCATATTTCACAGAAACACAACAGATCCCGAACCTCGATTCGGGGATCAAAAGTTCTTGTTCTGGCGCCCTGCCGGGACGGGGATTCGAACGAGATCATCGCCATCGACACCGCCACCTCTTCTCCATCAACCATCCATGATTCCCCCGTCCATGTGTGAGTAAACACCATTGTAGGCTGAGAGGGATGGAAGAGATTGGGTGAGATCGATCATGTAATAATGCCAGATTGTTAGGGCATAGTGCCCAGTATCCATTGTTAGTGTCTCTACCGTTGTTGCAACTTGTTATGCTTAATGCTTGTCACTAGGGCCCGAGTGCCATGATCTCATATCTGAACATGTTATTGTTTCATGAGTATAATTATGTTTCTTGATCATATATGCAATTTGTTTTACACATGTAATTGTCCGGAACCCGAGGCCGCAAAGTGACAGAAATTGCGACAACCGGGGGGGATGGCTGTGATGTGAGGATCACGTGTATTCACGGAGGGTTAATGATTTGCTCTGGTCCTTTATTAAAAGGAGCACCTTAATTACCAGTAGTTTCCCTAGAGGCCCTTGAACGGACAACGACGTCGCCTAGAGGGGGGGTGAATAGGCGATTAAAACTTTTCCGGTTAAGGCTTGCTAAATGCGGAAATAAACTAGGTGTTTAAATTAACAAGCATACAACCTAAATATTCTATGGCCAAACTAGATGCACCCACAACTTATGCTAAGCAAGACAAGTAACAAGGTGATAGCAAGATATATAACTTCAAGCTCGAAGGCTATCACAATGTAAATTGCATAAGTAAAAAGCTCGGGTATAGAAATAACCGAGGCACACGGAGACGATGATGTATTCCCGAGTTCCTCCCACAAAGGGGAGTACGTCTCGTTGGAGGGGTGTGAGCTCACCACGAAGGCCTACTCAACGCCACAAAGGCCTCACCCTATTCTCCGATGAACCCCGCCACAAAGGCCTAGTTCACCTTCCACTATTGGCAACCTTCAAACCCGAGGCACGCATCCACAACTCAATTGGAGGCTCTCGGTGTCACCACAATCTTGGGGCACACATCCACAACTCAATTGGAGGCTCCCAAGAACACCACAAGTCGTCTAGGGTCCAAGACCCAAGAGTAACAAGCTCACAAACTTTCAACTTCCACGAATCCTCGTGGAGAGAGCAAACCGATGCAACCGATGCAAATGGCAAGAGCACAAGTGCTCAAATCCTTCACTCTCAAATTCCAACAAAGCAACAAATGCTTATGGGGGAATAAGAGAGGAAGAACAATGGAGGAGAAACACCAAGAACTCCAAGATCAAGATCTACTAAGTTTCCCTCACTAAGAAGGAAGATGGATTGGTGGAAATGTAGATCGAGATCTCCTCTACCTTCTCCCTCAAAGATATGCAAGAATCATAGGAGGGATTGGGAGAGGGGCAAGCTTTCCAAGGTCAACAATGGTGGAGGAGAGGGAGAAAAACTTGCTTGGAAGACTTGGGGACCAATGGGGAAGAAAGCCCCCTTAAATAGGTCCCCACAAAAACTAGCCGTTTGTGCAGGAATCTGGGACCGGAATATCCGGTCCAAGTTTGGACCGGAATATCCGGTCTCAAGATCTGCTCGAAACCTGTTGACTTTAACCGGAATATCCGGTCCCCTTGGAAAAATCCGGTACCAATAATCCGGTCCATGTCAGTGAGCAAATTGGTCTGAAAACTGCCCAAACCGGAATATCCGGTATGCCCCGAATAATCCGGTTCAAATAATCCGGTTTACTCCAGAAGGTTCAAGCTTCCAGTCCTTAGCCATTTTTCGCAGCAACCGGAATATCCGGTCCAGGATGAATAATCCGGACCAAATAATCCGGTTGACTCCAGTAGCTCCAAGCTTCGAGTCCTTAGCCATTTTTCGCAACAAACTCCACAACCGGAATATCCGGTTCCTCCGAATAATCCGGTTCCAAATAATCCGGCTCCTCTCTGTCCCGAATATGGACCAAAACTACCCTAACCGGAATATCCGGTTGCCCGGAATAATCCGGCTAGAATAATCCGGTTGAGTCCAGAACAGAGAGGCTGAACTAGAAACCCCATAACTTTTGCAAATGAACTCCGAACGAGGTAAATCCAATTGCAATGGAAAGATAACAGCAAGGAGTATCCAAACAAAAAGTGAAAATATTGATACCTCAAAGTATGGAGAAGTTACCACACATGGAAGGTGTGGGAACATTCTCAAAGACGAACGGAATATTTCCACCACCGAAAACGCAACAAGTTTTTCTTACGAAATCCGTTTTCGAGAAACCACGGCTTGTCATGAAGATCACGACAAGCACTAAAACCCAAAGGAGACAAAAGCCAAATAAGAACCAAGAAAGAAGATATGCAAAGTATGCAAAGGTTTGAGCTCTCCATAACGATTCGATCGATTTACTCACTTGAGAGCCCCTCTTGATAGTACGACTATCTATCCTATAACCCGGTCTCCCAAAGACACGAGACCGGTAAAATAGAAAACCTATCAAGATTATACCTTTGCCTTGAGCATTCCACTTGAGCTAGATGATGACGATCTTGACTCTCTCAAGTAGGATCTTCTTTCTTGATTGCGCTTGCTAGCACAAACTCCGCTTGATGAAGACTTGCAAGTTGCTCCCCCATACACCATTATGGGAGAGACTAGCTCCCCCATACACCATTATGGGAGAGACCCTTCGGCAAATCTTCACAAGGCCACAATCTCCAAAAGGGTGGCAAGCATCAAGCATAGGATATCTTCTAGATGCTTCACTTGAGCTTCCACGTCAAGGTCGATGACAAACACCGCTTGACGACGACATAGTCCATGGGCTAAAGAAATCTTCCTTTAGGTTCATGCCCATGGAAAGATACCTAACCACACATAGAGATGCGACACACACATATCATGGGTTAGTTCACAAAGCTATATTGACAATTGCTTACCATACCATGAGATACACAATCCCACTTGGTACAACTTGTAGCTTTGTGTGTTGATCGCTTGCTTGATCAAACTTGTATCTTTGCTTCTCACTTCTAAAGATGATGTCTTGAAGAAGATAATGAAAGATCACCTAATCCTTTTCTTCAAGACACACTAGCAATAAGCTCAACTCAAACCATGACCATTCTTCATATAAATCCATGAGAATAACAAAGGCCATCAAGGAAGCTAATAGAGTTCAACACATGAACTCCATTATTTCCTATGGACAAGATCTACAAGGATAACTCAATGCAAACATTAGTCCATAAAGGATTGTCATTAATTACCAAAACCACATATGGAGGAACCATGCACTTTCAATCTCCCCCATTTTGGTAATTGATGACAATCCCTTTTTACGAGGGTTTATATGATGAATAAAGCAAACATGCTAAACAAGAGCAAGGATGCAATAGCATGGAAAGGCAAATGCTTAAGAACGAAACTAAAGCATAGAACCAAATTCCCTTAAACCCTCTAAACTTCTCCCCCATTGGCATCCATTGCCGAAATGGGCAAAAAGGTTAGAAGGCCAATATAGTAAGAGCTCCCCCATAGTGTATGCATTCCTCATGATATGAGTGAAATCAAGTGCATATCTCCAACTATGAATAGATGGAGGGAGGTCAAACTATATTGAGGATCCAAAGATTTTCAAGAAAAATCAAATTGAAGGATACTTTCACAAAGAAGCAACCAACCAAAGGATCCGAAAAACCGATTGACCAAAATCAATATTTTGATAAGATCAACCAAGTGTTCTAGAAAATCAATAGGGAACTCCCCAAGGTACATGCACAATGTTAGATTTGAATTACTATATAGTGTGCACAACATGGAATCATCACTCCCTTCTAGATAATTTTGAACACAAACAAGAGCAAGAGAATAGATTGGACATGAAGCAACGTAACTTGCAAACAAACAAAAGTTGAGGAAAGAAGATCAAGAAGTGACAAATAAAGACTTACTCAACCGAAATAGATGCGTGTGACAAGGAAAAACATTTTTAGGAGACTAATAGGATGATAGAATCATCAACATAGTCTTTCAATATAGGAGGCACATAGTGCATATCATGTCTTTCCCATACACACAAACCATCAAATGATAAAACACATAGGTCCACAAGCTTATTAAGATGCAAAAGGAATACCAAAAGAAAAGCAAAGCTTGTGCCTTTTAGGAACCACCAAGGAATATAAAGCAATAAAATGTGGTCACTAAAGAAATAGAATATCAATTAAAGATGTAACTATTATCGTGTGTATAAGTTTCTAAGTGGACACCAATCACAAAGATATATATCCACAAAGAAATATGCACACACAAAATAGGTACAAAGGTGAAGAACATGATATCCAAGAGAGGTTCATTAATATACCAATAAGATTTTTGCTTGAAAGCAAAGCACTAAGCTTAGTTTAATCTTAAGGGGATATAGATGAACACACAAAACTCATCAAAGCATCACAAATATCACAAGGGAAAAGTGATAGTTGGAATGCTTCGAGAAAGGTAACGCATATCACAAAATATTCAAATGGTTTTTGAGAATTCATCAATATTGCATATGAGAGACTTCGAGTAGAAGTTGCTAGATTAATATACTTGGGATTGGTGAATCATAAAATGATTATAAATATCCCCTAGATATGTAATCATCCCGGCTTACTCATATTTGCAATAAAGATGTTTTTGATAAGACATTTGCAAGAACCAAATGAAATGCAACAAAGGAAATCATGCCAAGAAGCAACCTACACAAGGTTGAAATCTAGAAATGTATGCATGAGATAGATACTTGTTACCGAGACGACATTGGTGATGAAGAGGATGCGAGTTTGATAATCATCGAAGCTTGACTCCTATAATACCATGGTGAGAACACCTTCCTTATGAATGGAGCAAGCAACCAATGTATCTCCATTGTACCTAAAAACAAAATTCAAGTACAAAATGGTACCCAAACTCATTGGGTCCAAAGTAGTTAGAACAACTACAATACATAGGACAAACTCCAAGTAAATATGTGCATATTAATATGAATTTGAATTTCATGCACATCTTAGCCATTTAGGATTTGATGGAGTTTATCCTATATATTGGATCAACGAAAGTAATCATGCCAAAAGATATACATAGTAAATATGCATGCACAAAACTTTCAAGAACCAAAACAAGATATAAATTGGACAAAGAACTAATTAAACCAAGAAGCCGCAAACAAGAGTGAAAAGAAAGAGAATTGTCCAAAATATATCAAGACCCAAATCAACACATGATTGAGGAAACCAACATAGAGAAGATACCATAAAAAACATAAAAGAGTGAACAAACCCTCTACACTTTTCATGATAGCACACAAAGTACCAAGACGAAAAGTGTTTGTCTTCCAAAGAGACAAGTCATTGGGATAACAAACAAATTTAAAGACAACAAGTGTTCAAACGCATATAGGATAGTTCTTCCAATAATAGTGCATTATTTATGATCTTGCATTTGAATACAAAATGCACACAATGGAATCATTACTCTCCATATATATTATTCAAACACTAGTCATTTTTAAATAAAATCAATTAGATGCAATACCAATATAAAAAATGGTGATCTACTCAAAGTAGGATAGCTTCCCCAAGAATAGTGCAACCCAAAGAAGTATGACTTTGAACACAAGTGCACAAGTATGGGATCATTGCTTTTCCTAACTCAAGAAAGCATGAAACAAATTTTGAGTAGAGCAAGGAAGACACAAAGGAGTTTGAACCAAACAAATCCTTGGCAAGGAAGAAGGCAATATTTATAGCAATGGCCAAAGTAAACATGATCAATAAACTTACCACAAATTGTTATAACTTGTCAACGACAAGAGATGTATGGAGATATTTCTCGGTGGTAGATTTGTTCACAATCATATTCACAAAATATAAGCATGTGGTAAAAGATAGAAAATAAAAAACATGCTTAGATAGAGATTCTTGAAGGCTTCAAATAAAAACCGAAAAGCAAGGCAACAAGAAACTCTCTAACAAACAAGATACCAAAGAAGAGAGACACAAGATATTTTTAAGTAAATATGGAACTTGTTTGAGAAACATGCCACATAGGAACAAGATAACTAGAATATCAACTCTAGGTGGCAATACCTCACATGTTCACATTTTCTAGGATTGTAATATGCACATAGCTTATTACTCCCCCATAATGTGATAATCCATTGAAAACAACAAGAGGCAAAATTAAATCCAACTAGAGAAAGTTAATGGACATTTAGAAATGAATTTCTCATGAGAATGACATACCACATAGAGAATAGATAATATTGATATATCAACACTAAGTGGTATTCCTCATGTACACACATTTTAGGATAGTAAAGTGCAAAGCATATTACTCCCCCAAAATGGGATAGTCCATTAATCTCCCAAAGAGCCAACTAAGATAAGTAATGAAAGCAATGAAGGCTCAACACAAAGATCACAAGTACATGGAGTGCAAACCAACAAACATAACTAGATTACTCAACATAGGTAAGTAGGAAGCACAACATATACAAACACATGCTAGAAACAAAACTAACATATGCAAGGGAGCAAGCAACTTTCAATGTATATAGAATTAAATACAAGTTACCGCTTGGAGGAACAATGGGCAAGAGATATATATAATCCAAGTGACTTGGCTTGAGGAAATATAATTGATGAAGATCCCTTAATTCTTCATAAAATAGCCAAGTCTCCAATGCCCTCCAACAACACCTATTGATCAAGTTTGAGCTTGTTGGTCCCCAACCAAGTTGGGTCCTAAGAGGTTAGTCACAATAGGTTTGGCAACCCAAATGGTTCTTTTCTTGACACCACTTGGAGTACCAACATACTTGGCAAACACATTTCCCACATTATCCCTCCTAATAGAATAAACATCATCAACAAGGATAGGGTTGGATAATGTACCATTAGTGCATGAAGAAGCAAAATGTCCCTTCTTGCGACAAAGGTAGCAACATCGACTCTTTTCTCTCTTTTCAATAGGCTTCTCAACAAGAGGAGCATTGGCTTGAGTCTTGTTAGGAGGTGGCCGTTGTTCAACTCGTGGTTGAGCATGAGATTGAACAAGAGGCCGCTTCCCTAGTTGCTTCTCACTAAGAGGCTTCTTCTTCAAAGGGCAAGATCTAACATGGTGCCCTTCAATCTTGCACTTGAAGCAAATAATCTTGGCCGGATCCTTGACTTGTTCTTGGCCCTTCTTCTTGTAAATAGTGGACTTGTTCTTGAGATTGGAGTTGAATCCAAGTCCACTCTTGTCATTGGGAAGTCTTCGCACTCTCAACATCTTGTCAAGTGTGGAACTCCCTCCATGACACTTTTCCAAGTCTTTCTTCAAAGAAGTGACTTGGGCCTTGAGCTCTTTAATTTCCTCTACATGGTTAGAATCAACACAAGAGCTAGAGGAAGTAGATGCTTCATTGTTAGAGCAACAAGGCAAGGAAAGAAACTCATCACAAGATGTAGAAACATTATGAGAGGATGAGTTACTAATACTAGAACAAGGCAATATAGCATTAATAGAAGAGATTGTTCTAGTAACCATATGAGGCTCACAAGATGTTACCTTTGTAGTGATAGCCTCAAGAGCTAATTTTAGCTTGGTATGGGATTCTAGAAGATCCTCATGAGAGCTAGATAGCTTTTCATGACTTTCTTCCAATTTCCCATACTTGCTAGTCATTAGCTCAAGTTGAGCCCTTAGCTCAACATTCTCCTTCAAAATAGATGCTTCACAATATGTGGAGTTAGTAGCACAAGCATCATTAGAAATAGAAGAAGATAACTTGGCAAGCTCATTATTTAACCTAGAGTTTTCCTCAATTAGATTAGCATTGCCAACAACAAATTGAACCTTTTCATTTTTAAGCACTTTATATTTAGCATGGGTATGGTCACGTGCTTTAGTGAGATAGGCTATTTGTTCATTATAGAGCTCCTCGATAGATTCAAGTTTCTCCTCAAGAGTAACTCGGAGCTCATACTCTTCCTCAAGAGATGTAGTGAGGGATGCCTTTTCATCGGCATCACTTCTTTCAATCTCACCTTTAGTTTCAATTATTTTAGCGCTATAAATAGCAAAAGCCAATATTTCACTAAAAGGAGTGATAGCTTTACTACCTTTAGGGAGATCAAGAAGAACCAACTCACCCTTCTCCATTAAAGAGTCTTCGTCCTCAAACTCTCCATAAAATATACCCTCATCCTCATCATCACAAGATGTAGTGGGTTCCAAAGGTGGAGATACCTTTGAATCCCTAGCCATAAGGCACATATGAGAAATGGATGGCGATGATGAAGATATACTAGAAGAGCCATTAAGGTCCATGTCTTGTTCCACAAAAAAGTGGGATTCCTCTACATTGTTAGCCACACAAGTACTAGAGGAAATGGAAGCATTATTTTCATGAAAACAAGACATAGGAAGCATATCATCATGAGATTTAGTTAAACAACTATTACATGATATGCAAGGACTATCAACACTAGCATGTATGGAATTTTGAGTGCTAGAAGATATTAAGTCCAAAGATAGATCATTGCAATGGGATAGAGATGAAGTATAGTCAATAGCAAATTCACTATTCACAATGCAATTTCTATCACCACTCACCATATCATTACCTTGTGACAAATCACATGTTGGTGGAGTGGAGAAAGATGTGAACTCATCACGGCCGGAAGTGGATGGAGAACAATCATCCTCAATAATATTGGACACATCATATATATCTTGAAGTTTTGTCCATAGCTCATGAGCGTTCCGAAAAGGCATGATTGATTCAATAACTACATCGCTCAAAAAGGACAAGAGACCATTAGATACAAAAGTATCGAGATAAGAGTTTTCCTTATCCTCTAAAGATAAATCTTGAGAATCCTTAGGAGGAGGAAAATCCATATCTACAATTCTCTTAACATACTTTGGACCCATGTCCGTAAGAAATTTAAGAATGCGAATTTTCCAAACATCAAAGTTTCTACCATAGAATATAAAAGCGGAATCATGTTCTATTTCTCTAAACGACATCGTACTCTCTAGGATGTAAAGCCTAATAAAGAGAGACGAGGCTCTGATACCAATTGAACGGACAACGACGTCGCCTAGAGGGGGGGTGAATAGGCGATTAAAACTTTTCCGGTTAAGGCTTGCTAAATGCGGAAATAAACTAGGTGTTTAAATTAACAAGCATACAACCTAAATATTCTATGGCCAAACTAGATGCACCCACAACTTATGCTAAGCAAGACAAGTAACAAGGTGATAGCAAGATATATAACTTCAAGCTCGAAGGCTATCACAATGTAAATTGCATAAGTAAAAAGCTCGGGTATAGAAATAACCGAGGCACACGGAGACGATGATGTATTCCCGAGTTCCTCCCACAAAGGGGAGTACGTCTCGTTGGAGGGGTGTGAGCTCACCACGAAGGCCTACTCAACGCCACAAAGGCCTCACCCTATTCTCCGATGAACCCCGCCACAAAGGCCTAGTTCACCTTCCACTATTGGCAACCTTCAAACCCGAGGCACGCATCCACAACTCAATTGGAGGCTCTCGGTGTCACCACAATCTTGGGGCACACATCCACAACTCAATTGGAGGCTCCCAAGAACACCACAAGTCGTCTAGGGTCCAAGACCCAAGAGTAACAAGCTCACAAACTTTCAACTTCCACGAATCCTCGTGGAGAGAGCAAACCGATGCAACCGATGCAAATGGCAAGAGCACAAGTGCTCAAATCCTTCACTCTCAAATTCCAACAAAGCAACAAATGCTTATGGGGGAATAAGAGAGGAAGAACAATGGAGGAGAAACACCAAGAACTCCAAGATCAAGATCTACTAAGTTTCCCTCACTAAGAAGGAAGATGGATTGGTGGAAATGTAGATCGAGATCTCCTCTACCTTCTCCCTCAAAGATATGCAAGAATCATAGGAGGGATTGGGAGAGGGGCAAGCTTTCCAAGGTCAACAATGGTGGAGGAGAGGGAGAAAAACTTGCTTGGAAGACTTGGGGACCAATGGGGAAGAAAGCCCCCTTAAATAGGTCCCCACAAAAACTAGCCGTTTGTGCAGGAATCTGGGACCGGAATATCCGGTCCAAGTTTGGACCGGAATATCCGGTCTCAAGATCTGCTCGAAACCTGTTGACTTTAACCGGAATATCCGGTCCCCTTGGAAAAATCCGGTACCAATAATCCGGTCCATGTCAGTGAGCAAATTGGTCTGAAAACTGCCCAAACCGGAATATCCGGTATGCCCCGAATAATCCGGTTCAAATAATCCGGTTTACTCCAGAAGGTTCAAGCTTCCAGTCCTTAGCCATTTTTCGCAGCAACCGGAATATCCGGTCCAGGATGAATAATCCGGACCAAATAATCCGGTTGACTCCAGTAGCTCCAAGCTTCGAGTCCTTAGCCATTTTTCGCAACAAACTCCACAACCGGAATATCCGGTTCCTCCGAATAATCCGGTTCCAAATAATCCGGCTCCTCTCTGTCCCGAATATGGACCAAAACTACCCTAACCGGAATATCCGGTTGCCCGGAATAATCCGGCTAGAATAATCCGGTTGAGTCCAGAACAGAGAGGCTGAACTAGAAACCCCATAACTTTTGCAAATGAACTCCGAACGAGGTAAATCCAATTGCAATGGAAAGATAACAGCAAGGAGTATCCAAACAAAAAGTGAAAATATTGATACCTCAAAGTATGGAGAAGTTACCACACATGGAAGGTGTGGGAACATTCTCAAAGACGAACGGAATATTTCCACCACCGAAAACGCAACAAGTTTTTCTTACGAAATCCGTTTTCGAGAAACCACGGCTTGTCATGAAGATCACGACAAGCACTAAAACCCAAAGGAGACAAAAGCCAAATAAGAACCAAGAAAGAAGATATGCAAAGTATGCAAAGGTTTGAGCTCTCCATAACGATTCGATCGATTTACTCACTTGAGAGCCCCTCTTGATAGTACGACTATCTATCCTATAACCCGGTCTCCCAAAGACACGAGACCGGTAAAATAGAAAACCTATCAAGATTATACCTTTGCCTTGAGCATTCCACTTGAGCTAGATGATGACGATCTTGACTCTCTCAAGTAGGATCTTCTTTCTTGATTGCGCTTGCTAGCACAAACTCCGCTTGATGAAGACTTGCAAGTTGCTCCCCCATACACCATTATGGGAGAGACTAGCTCCCCCATACACCATTATGGGAGAGACCCTTCGGCAAATCTTCACAAGGCCACAATCTCCAAAAGGGTGGCAAGCATCAAGCATAGGATATCTTCTAGATGCTTCACTTGAGCTTCCACGTCAAGGTCGATGACAAACACCGCTTGACGACGACATAGTCCATGGGCTAAAGAAATCTTCCTTTAGGTTCATGCCCATGGAAAGATACCTAACCACACATAGAGATGCGACACACACATATCATGGGTTAGTTCACAAAGCTATATTGACAATTGCTTACCATACCATGAGATACACAATCCCACTTGGTACAACTTGTAGCTTTGTGTGTTGATCGCTTGCTTGATCAAACTTGTATCTTTGCTTCTCACTTCTAAAGATGATGTCTTGAAGAAGATAATGAAAGATCACCTAATCCTTTTCTTCAAGACACACTAGCAATAAGCTCAACTCAAACCATGACCATTCTTCATATAAATCCATGAGAATAACAAAGGCCATCAAGGAAGCTAATAGAGTTCAACACATGAACTCCATTATTTCCTATGGACAAGATCTACAAGGATAACTCAATGCAAACATTAGTCCATAAAGGATTGTCATTAATTACCAAAACCACATATGGAGGAACCATGCACTTTCAGCCCTGCTGCCACGGGCTGGTAGGACAAAAGATGTTGTGCAAGTTTCTCATTGCGAGCACGTATGACTATATTGGAACACATGCCTATGATTTGCCTACATGTTTGATGTTTTCTTATTATTATATGCAATGCTCGTGTTTAGATTATTACATGACCTATATTATCCATGCAACGCCCGTCCATCCATTCCCTCTATGCCTACGGTGCTTCCCATCCTGCTGTTTTGCGATTGCTACTGCTGTTATTTTATTTCTACTGCTGCTATAAAATAGTCACCACTGATAAATTGTTGCGAGCAAGTCTAGTTTCAGGTGCAGCTGAATTGACAACTCATTTGTTAAGTCTAATAAATATTCTTTGGCTCCCCTTGTGTCTAATCAATAAATTTGGGTTTTACTTCCCTTGAAGACTGTTGCGATCCCCTATACTTGTGGGTCATCAACACCACATCGCCAACTGCGCAGGAAAAACCTGAGTCCAGAGACTCCAGCCCCTACGCACCGGAGACTCCGTCCTGGCCGGAAACTCCGAACACTCTTCGGAAATAAACCGGGGAGACGTATGTGGGTGACACCACTTGGTCTCCACGCTTGGGAAATCATGATTCCGGAGACTCCAGTGTGGAACCCAGAGACTCCGTCCTGGAGATTTCAACCAGCACCTCTAGAACTTTTCTCCCTTTTTGGAAACAGACACCATTAATAAAATGTATCAAGAGGGCCTAGCAACATCAACACACTTGTTAGAAATATACTAATGTTGTGATAAAACACATAAAACATATTTAGGTGAGATATGCATTTTCAGACGCCACTTGTGCTGAGCCGCCATGTCCTCGGCGCGCTCATGCCGGGCAGTGCGTGGAAGTTGGCCTGGTGTAGCAGCCGGGCCTCCCACATGTGGAGCATGCGGCGGCCGAATATATTGGAGGTCGCACCGTCAAATCCGTAAACCATGGTGAAGGTGGGCGAGAGAAGGTGGGTGTGAATGGTGAGAATTGTGCGGCTCTAGGGCCGAGATGGTGGCATTATGTACGGACGAGCGGGCGGGATAGCCAAAGCGATGGCGGCAACGCCATAACTCCCCCCACGTGGGTTGATTGGACTACTTAGCCGCGCCGCGTGGCGTATGGACTGACCGGCGTAGTCAATGCGCGCGGGAGCCGAGGCGATGAGGGCGACCGAGTTCTGTCTTGCTGATAGGGCGGGTCCGCTGGTGATGGAAATGGCCGCGCTTTGTTTTCGCGCATTTTTCCTTTTTCGCCGGCTCCCCGGCTGCCCCCTCCCCCCGCGTTGGGTTAGGCCTAGCTACGCCGAATCATTTTTTTAGCCCAAACCGGCACTATATGGACTTGTGGGGGCGCGGTTGGGGGAAAAACTGAGTCTACCCTTAGAACCAAGGTCCATGTATGATGTGCCAATATACATTGTTGATTGTTAGTTTCAATTCTCCAAATATCTTAGCTCAAATCACTTTATTTGTTGTTTGACAGAAAACCTGTGATTTTTTACACGTGGCATTTGTGCTCTGTTGGGTTGTCGTTTCACGGACGACGTGGCTCCCTCGAGGTCTACCTCTCGGTCAAGTGGGCATCACTCATCGGCGAGCGGCGGACAGAGCTCATGGGGAAGAGGCGCCTCTTCAAGCCATCCCCGTGGTGCCTCTTCAAGCCGTGGGCATGACAAAGAGGGTAACAAAGACTATGATGATGGAGACGAGGATAATCATGAGGAGATGAACACCTCGCAGATGCCGGATGCACCATGCCCAACTCCTCGTCTGCATTACCGCAGTCCTTTCGAGCTCAGAGAGCAGAATCGTCCAAAGAGGGAGCCAATATTTACTCCTGATATGTATGCTAGGGGGAAGAATCCAGCCACTCAGTCGCAACAGCAGAGGGAGCAGCAAGAGGATACAGATGATGACGAGGAAGCTCCTGTCATCTACAAAAGGCAGAGGAAGCTCACGAAGCTTGCTATCCATAGGGGGAAACCCCGGGTGATGATGCATAGTCACCCTTGTCATGAACTTATGTCGGAATTGTGTCATGAACTTACGTCGGGATGATGTCGTTGTGGTTGAACTTGTTTCATGAATTTGTGATGTATTTGTGATCTTGTGAACTTATGTCGTGAATTTATCGTCGTGGTGTAGTTGAAATGATGTTATGATATTTTCATCATGAATTATATTCTCCAAAGTCATGCTCGATAACTTGGAGCAAATTATTTGAAATTTTACTTGCATCAAATTATTTGATACATTACTTGCAACAAACACGTAATATAAAGATGTAGAAAAAAATGTTATTCAATATGTCCTAGAAAATGATAGCAAAGTTCAAAAAAATCAACCTAGGAAAGTTCCATAGAAAAATGATAACAAAGTTTTAAAAAAAATCAACCTAAACCTTAACGTCGCGGCCTAGAGCGTTGTGGCCCCCGACGAGGAATTGGCCCGGAATTCCGCCCCTAAATCCGCCCTGGTTCGGTTGGGTCGAGGAGTTAGCACGGAGTTGGCGCGAAATTCCGTGTCCTATTACAGCATAACGCCCTACGAGGAGGCGTTAAGGCACTCACACGCGGAACTCCGCCCCCAAATCCGGCTTGGTTCAGTTTGCTTGAGGACTTAGTGCGGACTTCACCCGGAATTCCGGCCTTGGACGGTCTAACGCCCTCGATTAGGGCGTTATGCTCTACAAAGTAAGGACCCTAGTCAAGGCGTTATGTCCTGTTTCCTAGTTTTTTTAAATTTTTCTATCATTTTTCTTACTCACTTGTTATTCTATTTTCTTAAAACAATTGGCACACTCCATGTTACTTGAAGTGCATTTGCATTGCAAAACTAAAAATTCTTTAATCTTTGAAACATCAAAATTTATAATGAGAAACATGACAAAGATAAGAACATAAACACAGATGCAAACGAACAATAAGATAAACATAGTTTGACACCCGTAAGAACATTGTTTGACACGATGACATAAACATAGTCTCACACAACTAAAAACCTAGTCTGACACGATAACATCGTAAACAAAAATTCTAACACAGGACATGTAGAGAGACGCACGGCTCGGCATACTACTCCTCGTCGAAGCTGGACTAGCCCGAGTAAGAGATGCTCTCATCCGAGCTATCCTGGCAGCATCGGACGCGGACTAGGGTGCCGTCGAATATCCTAACCTCGAGCATGTCCACCCCATCGTCGTTCCTATAGCTGAAGGTGAGCATGTTGCCCACCTCCATCTTGTGCATACGGAGAACTGCGCCCACCCTCGGCGCAAGTAGAGGTCCTCACCGCGTCGCTCCACGTCCACCTCAATGGGCCCGTTGACGTTGGCCTCCAACTCGAGGCTGAACGTATTGGGCTCGTTGCCGTCAAGTAGCTGTGATATCCTCCATGGTGGACGGAGCCTGCTCCGCAATGGCTCGAAGATCATGAAGTAGAATTCGGGTATCGCGATACCCTCCTCCTCCTCCTCCGCAGCACCAGCGCCGCGCCCACGCCCTCCATGTCCACGTGCTCCACGCCCACGTCCTCCGCGTCCACGCCCACGCCCACGCCCACGTGCTGGAGCCGCTTCCGCCTCCTCGTTGATGGCTTCGCGACATCCACCTCCACGTCCACGCGCTCCACGGGCACGCGGTCCACGTCCACGACCACATGGTACAACAGCTTCATCTTCGACGGGGAGCCCATGCCCACGCCCACGCCCTCCACGTCGAGGGGGGCTCTCGCCATGGCTATAAATCTTTACCTAATATTATATATATAATATATAATAATAATAATAAAATATAATATAATAATAATAATGTAATAATAATAATAATATATATATTATATATATATATATAATATCTCTACTCTCTACCTAATAATAAAGAGAGGAAGGCTTCTGGCCAAAATTTTCGTCCGTCCAGACAAAGTAGGCCCGGAATTGCACATATTTACGAAAATGCCACCGCCGAGTGGAAATAGCACTTCCTTTCTCGTACCGGTCGGAAGGATTCTTCTCGAAACGAAAAGGCAGAGCACGACGGGGTCTTCCAATCCCCATCCATCACCACCATTGATCTCCGACGAGCGGTGCTGCCTCGCTCATCCGACGAGAGGAACGGAACCGACCGCCGACGATCCCCCTGCCCTCAAGGTCTATCCCGTCCCGCCGCCGCGCCCCGTGCCTGACGCCTTCCAGATCGCTGCCGGAGCCGGCCGCTGCCTCGGCCAAACCTACGAGTGCCGCACCGCCGCTCCACCAGAGAAGGCGTTCCCTGCTGCGGACGGCTGCGAAGACGAGTTTAGGAGGACGAGCAGACCTGCCGAAGTCCTCACATTATCATGGTTGAGCAGAGCTGCCGACCTCCTCATGTTATCATTGTTGCTTGACCCGGTAGACTGCTAGCTTGGCCCAGCTGCAGGCCGGCAGTGGTCATGTTTACCATCTCCACAATCTTTAAGAATTTTCGATCTCTCATCTTGGATACGGCTTGAGCTTGACTCCTCGCTCTGAATTTTCTGACAGTACGTGTTTGATAGAATTTCCCCTACACCCAATCACTGCATCAACAAAGTCATATGGCATTCGGTATTGCAACCAGGTCCACTGCATTTTACATTTAGCTATATGCATTTCAGATTTCACATCATAATTAATCATGTCAGGTAGCTATAAGAAGTCAAACAGTTTGCTAGCTGGACTGAACATGTGAATCTGGAGAAGAACATAGCTACGGTAGTGTGCATTTTTTGTCCAATTCAAGAGACATGAGGCTGAACTGGAAATACTAGATTCCTTGACAAAAAGAAAGCATAGAGAGTAGTAATTTTATCTGCAATTGAGTTGTTCTTGATGTACACTATGTTCATTCTACCTCTGCCAGAAATCAATACTGTACACAAGAGGTGTGTAACAAGGAGCTTCGGAATTTGTTTTGAGAAATTCCTCTGCCCATTGATTTCCCTTGCTTCCATATCTTCTTATCTACCAATTTGAATAACCAGTTCTAAGTATATTTTTGAGGAATACTATCTCTGAAGATAAGTGAAAAGATCATTTAGGATGTGAATTTTCTTGTGAGAAATTAAAGTAGGACTCTACATTGTTTAACTTATCTGCATGCTAGCTTGACTAGGCCACTAAAATCGGTCCAATGGTCAACACATGATGAGTTCCTAGCTCATAGCTGAATTTTTGAAGCAACGACTTGAGAATCTTAGCTGTAAGATATAGTTAATATTTCACATCTCAAATTTGACCTCAGTTATAAGTGGTGACCGCAAAAATAGGAGGATTCCCGCACATGCAAGTTGAAGTGGGAATGTTTTGCTTCTGTAATTCAATGACTTCAACTTGGACTTAATTAACGGTAGCTTGTAGGTACTCATACTTGCCTGATGTTGCATATCTCTATTCCAAGAGAAGTACTTATTTTCACATTTCAGTGCAAATCCGTGTATTTGCACAAAATCATATACAAAATAAAATATGTACCTAAAAAGACAATGATTATTACGCTAAGAAGTGCAAGGACGGGAAAGGGATGGGACACCATGTTAAAATAAAGGATCGCGCACATGAATTTTTGTATTCCCGTTGCAACGCACGGGCATGTTTGCTAGTAATAATAATAATAATAATAAAGGCATTAAGGTTTGTGCCAAAATTTTCGTCCAACATAAAATGACCAATTTACCCTCCCACAAAACCCCATAATACAACTTATATGCCACCATGGTACCGCTTCATCTTCGTTTGTTTTTTTCCCAAGCTGAACAAAGCGGCCAACCTGCACTTTTTCTTCCACCGTGCCAGCTACACACCGCCAACCCTCGCCGGTGATTCCCCGCCGCCAACTACCGCCCCTGGATCCTCACCCCCAGATATGAGCTCCCCCGTGCGTCCTTTCCTCAGCGCCAAAGTCGCCGCCTCGTAGCTGCTTGGGGCTCACCAGCATGGCCCGTGCAGCCTTGGTTGTGACTCGCTCAGCTCGCGGCCGGGACAATCGCCGCCGTTGTTGGAGGCCATCGAGGTTCAGTAGGAAGTCGTCATCTGCTGCTCGATGTGTCACGGGCAAGCCAGAAAACTGAAGGAATGTCGCACGCGGCCGCTGGCAACCAGGCACGACTGCCCTTCCACCGCATCTTCCTTCCCCTTTCCCCTCATCTACCTCCTTCGTCAAACCCCATGGCGAAACAACCATTGCCGCCCCCTCGTCCACCACTGAATTTGCTACTCCCAAGCCTATCCTTCGTCCCCCGGTCGATTCCCTCTGACGATATTTGAGAATCGAGATCCAGGTCGTCATCGATGAGGGAGGTGGCAGGAACCCGAGTTGACCAACATCAGTGACATGGCCCAATTGCAAGGGGAAGGTCGACGCCGGAGTGGCAGCCAAGGCGATGGAGGCGTTCTCCAGCCACCAGTACAACTTCCGCATCCATAAGCTGGTGATGCAGATCAAGGGAGCGCTCATCAAATCATCGACCTAAGGTCCGTACTGAAAGTCTGCAACTACAACTAGCATGTCGCCCACAATTTATAACCACTAACAGTGTATAGTTTCTCCATAGATTACAAACTCTTTATTATCGTGTACAATGTCTATACATTACAAACTCTTGGTTTCTTGGATTCCTTGAAGAGGCACTTTGAATGGATGTGTTTGGTATAAACTGATGTATGCAGAGCTTACTGAATATCATCAGTGTCCTTGATCTTAGTTTGGTTCAGTAATATGCACGTAATTGGTTGATCAAGAATAGCAGTAATCTAGAATTTTATTGGACTGAATTTCTGTTGAATGAATTATGTATTAGTTCATCCGTACTTTAGCTACACTGAAACAATGTGGCGATGTTGCAAAAAAATGTAGTTGATCCCCGGTAATTAATAAAATTTCAACTTTTTACCGGTCAACTAGCATAACATGGAGAAATCTTATCTGAAATTTTTTATGTAGGTTTCCGGTTGAAACAATCACCAAAAATGATGAGTATACAACTTCTGACCTGCAACATGAATAAAAAGTAACAAATGTACATACTATTTTCGACCTGACCACTATTTTCATATATGGAAAATGTTGATTTCATAACTCGTCAGCTAAACTGAGAATACTGATAGAACAAGTATTGTAGATGTTAAAAAGCGATTTAGTTTTTGAAGTGGAAAATAGCTAGCTATTTCTCATTCTATTTTCTAGATTATCTTGTTATGTATTTGATGGAATATGATTTATGAAGTTTCTTGGAACAATGAAATTGTTAGAGACATAGAGAGGGCCATGGCTGCCATGGAGGAAGAGAGGAGTAAAGAAACTTCTCAGTTTGGAAGTACTGCAGGTGAAATTGATTCAGGAACGAATAAGTTTCTTTGCTTAAATGTTATTTATAGAATTTTTGAAAGCAGACTGAAAAGGACTATGCAAAGTTTACATTGGGTATATACCTTCATTTTTTAAAGGTTCATGAGGCTGTCATGCGAGAAGAATCTGCACAGTTCAAGGCAGGGGTCGAGTCACACGAAATCTACCAAGGGTTCCTTCTAAGGGAGAGTGTTAAGGCCTGCCACTATGAAGGTCTATCGATCGTGGTAAAGAAACTGCAAACTCCCGCATCTGATGAACATATGATATATAAGGTTATTATGTGTAGCATGGATTGCTTAACTAAGCGCAACTATTTAATACTACTCATAATTCAAAATCTGGGCACCTAGAGCGGCAACTCTGTCCCTACCAGGTATAAACTTTTGGCGGAGGCACACGCTCTCAATCGCCTCACATCTTCTTATGATAATGAGTTGGAGGGAAGTGAATGTTGTCACAAAGCACCACGTGCCATGGTACCACCACGCCATGTTTGATCATGCTATCGGTGACTCCAGTCCTACATGATACAAATAAGGGATTTGGGTGATTTTTAGCTAAATTCAGAGATCCACCATCGGATGTTGCGTCTGATACGTCCATCCATCTATGTAGGGTCTAATACTTAAGGATCCAAATATATATTACAAAGAGGACTGGTTGCAAACCTGCAATATTGGTCAATGGTGGATTCTGTTTTTTAGGTATAGCTATCTGGCAGGGTACAAAAATATTTCCTTGGAATGTTGAATATGCTACTATAATTAGACATTGTACTATTGTTTTGAAATGAAGAGGACTTCCCTTGAATATTTGGATGCTTCCAGTGTCACGGCTAAGAGGCTTCTACTGTTGTTTTGTACTATTATGGATAAGCTTCCAATTTAGCTAACAGTAAAAAAAATATGATTGCTTTTAGAACACTTGTTGTTTTTTAATGAACAATTTTATTCATAGGTGCATGTAACATAGATATTTCTTAGTTTCGATGTGGACGATACAACCTTCTCTTACGGTGATATATCATGAAGGATGATGCGTAGAGTTAATGTAAGATAAATTCACACTTAATTATCATGCGGAGGGCCATCTACCACCCAAGTGTTCGAGCTAAATGTGTATATTTTGCTCTCCCATTGCAACGCACGGGCATGTTTCCTAGTAGTTAAAAATTCAACATGGTTAAGTGCGAATATCTTAGTAACTAGTTATTTAAATTACAAAATATAACTAGTGATTTAAATTGCAAACATCTTAAGTGCAAATATAACTAGTTCTTTAAATTCAAAAATTGCAAACATCTTAGTAAGTAGTTATTTAAAATTACAAAATTGCAACCTAGTTAATATAAATAGTTAATCTTAAGTGTAAACATCTTAAGACTATTAAGTACTAGAAAATCTTAATATAACTATTAAGTACTAACAATAAATTTCCAAAATTGAAACCTAATAATAAAAATAAGTTTAAAGTGCAAAAATCATAAATATAATCTAAAACTAGTACTAGTACTACACAATCACCAAACACAAGCTAAATCTATTTAATTGCAATTGGTAACTAAATAAACAACAAGATAATTAATTTACCATCTAAGGGTTTACACTCCTCTAGTAATCAAAATGTATCGTTATCCAAAATTCATCGTTAACAAAAAAAACTGACCATAATTTACCCAACTTTCAACTATAATTTATTGATGACCTACAATTGGACCAAAAGCATTTAGGATTTCAAGAACTATGGATTGCACCCCTGACATGAACTAGGGTGGGTGATTTCCATAGGTTTGATGAATTAGGGTTTGAAGTATTGGGATGTGATGAACTAGGGTTTTAAATACATAAGAAAAGAGAATGAACTAGGATATAGAAGATGACGTAGGGATGAACTAGTATGAAAAAAGGGAGGGGAATTTTTACAAGCACCAAATTCCATGATTTGAACCACAAAAAAGAAGGGAAAAGTGGCGGCATACTGTTAGAACTCCAAGGGGAACCAAATCCCTAGCCAAACTCCTCCGATCAGCTCGATTTGAGGGTGGATTGGAGAGGGAATAGGGACAAGAGAAGAGGGAGGAAGAATAGTGGGGAGAGGAAACAGTTTGAAAGTTGGAGGGGCGCGGGACGGGCGATTTGACTTCTTCTGCCGTATAAGGCCCCCGACCAGGGCGTTAAGCGGCATAACACCCCCGTCCAGGGCGTTAAGGCGCATAACTCCTTGCCCGTGGGCGTTATGGTGCATGCCACGTCGGAGTCCATGTCCATGGTGGCACGGTCAATAACTCCTCGGACCTAAGGAGTTGAGATATAGACCATAACGCCTTTGGGTGGGCGTTAAGAAAAAGGGCTATCCTTCGAATTTTTGGGCTCGAGGGGTTAGATTGTGAATTTACTGCACCAAAAGGTTATTTATGTAAAATCTCACCCAATCTCACACTCAAGGAACTGGCTGGACGTCGTGCAGGCTACCAAGCGCCCATTCCACAACGCCTGCTCTCCGAAATCCAATCATCGCAATAATCTCGTCCATCACATTATGAACTCGACGTTCCATAAACTATTACTCCTCCGTCCACAATTTAAGTGTACATTTTTCCTTTTCCGTCGGTCAAACTTATTAAACTTTGACTAACTTTATTGAGAAACGTACTAGCACTTATGACATCAAATTTGTATCAATAGATTTATCTTGACATGAAGTTTTAGAATATATCATTTTGATATCATATATATTGATACAATTTTCAATAAATTTGGTCAAAGTTTAAAAAGTTTGACTAAGTATAAAAGTAGATGTACACCTATTCGTAAACGGGAGGGAGTACATATCACGACTTCTGGGCCCTATCAGCTTTGACCCCACACTCGAGTGAGGGGGCTTTTACATGCATTGAAAAGCGGCATGCATTCTGCTATGATCCTCTGTAGCCTTTGACGGTCCTATGCTGATACCATGTACGACGGTGTTGTGTTATGTGCCATGTGAATAGAGCAAGAGAAAGGGCAAATTTTACAAATCTGGCCTTTCGATGAAACTTCAGCCAAAAATGAACCATCCAAAAAATCTTTAGCCGAATCTAGCCCGTTTTAGTACCTCTCAACATGTCGGCGGTAGAGTCCTATAGGGTACCACCCGAGTCACCGGCGGTAGGGTGTTGGTTCGCGGTCCACCCGACGTAGCTGACTTGTATGACGTGACGATACCGCCGAGGTAACTGGAGGTAGAATATGCACGGTACCACCGGCTGTGGTGGAGGTAGGGTACCAAACGGTACCTCCAATTCATCTGGCGGTAGCCACCTGAGGAGACCACGCAGCCACTCCCTCACGCTCTCATTCTTCCTTCTCTTGTCCGAGCTACTGCCTTCTCTCCCTCACCCCCCCCCCCCCCCCCACTCCCACCCCTCTCTAATCCCTCCGAATTGGTGGGTTTTTTCTCGGGGATTTGGACCATTTGCATCCTTTGAGGTAACCTCTCCCAGATCCCATCTTTTTGTTTGTTGAAATTTTGTTATTTTGTGGCATTGGTTTCATTATGTGAAAGAGTGCACCAACAATTCAATCCTTAGAGAAAGAAGGGTTTTTCATGTGTCCCAACTATACTAGGTCTCCCGAACTTTCACAAACCAGCTATGATCTCCCAAAGTTATGTTATATCCTCATTCACTTCGAACAATCGCATTCAATATCAAGGTGACTAAGATATACATGTTTTTTGCAGCCTCTCCCTCCTCTTTGCTCGTACTACACATGGATAGACCACAAGCATCCCGAAGCTACCTTGCGGCTTATGGAGATCGAGCGCTGATGCATTAGGGCTAGGTGGCTAGAGATGGAGTGCCAAGAGAAGTTGGAAGAAGAGCGCAAACATCGTGAAGAGATTCAACGCAAGAGGGGACATGAGGAGAATCGCGCAAAGCTAAGGAATCTCGTGCGGCAGAGAGCGCGAAGAAGCGAGAGAGGGTTGATACGTCTCAATCATATTTATGATTTTTGATGCTCCATACTTGTTTTCTATTCAATTCCTTATGTTTTCTACATGTTTTTCTTTGTTTTCCAGATGTTTCTACATACTAACCCTAGTGCTACTTTCAGTTTTTTGCTGCCTAATATGATCGATATCACCATTATATAATATTATCTTGCGATGATCTCCGGTGTTTATGATTACCTCTACGAAGGGACATTCTTTTACTTTTATGCCGAGTCTTCATCTTCTTACTTTATGCACCAGTTAAGAGAGCATAATTGTCATTCTGAGTATAATGTGCACCAATTCAGAAAACATAGTTGGAGAGACACCACTAGTGAACCTATGGCCCCAAGTCCTAGTTTTCTCATTAATACAATATTATTTTAAGCACTTTCACCATTATTTTCTCGTTGTACTATTTATATTTTTACTACTTCAAACCATTAGATACATTTAATTCTTGAGTTTTCAGCAAGGCAGAAAGATTGACAACCTTACTGAAAGTTGGGGACGAGAGAATTTATGTTTTGTGTACAGGTCCACGCTTGTTGACGCGCCATACAATACTCGAGTCTTCGAAGTCCTACTGGATTGATAAGACATTGCAGCTAGACTACATCATACCATCCTCTTGAGGTATCCCAACAAACGTGTGACCACTACATGCTAGCAGGCTCCACCACCGATTCCATGGCCTTGCAGGCTTATGTTATAACCACTACCCCAAACCCTAGAGTCAATCGTAAATCTAACTAAAATTCATATGTGTGTGCCTATCCCAAATGATTTCTAAAAATTACGAACACCATATAACCCATATTGCATAGCTAATAAGTTTGGATTTGGAAGAAAGCAACAAATCTAGGGTTTACCATATTGTTACCAACGCCACAAAATAACAAAATTTTAACCAACAAAAAGATGGGATTTGAGAGATTGCCTCAAAGGATGCAAATGGTCCAAATCCCCAAGCAAAACCCACCGATTTGGAGGGATTCGAGAGGGGTGTGAGTAGGGAGGAGTGAGGGAGAGAGGGAAGCAGCTCAGACAAGAGAACGAAGAATGAGAGGGTGAGGAAGTGGCTGCATGGGCACGCATCCACTTAACTCTTCAGGTGCTACCACCAGATGAATTGGAGGTATCGTTTGGTACCCTACCTCCACCACATCTGGCGGTACCATGCATAGTCTACCTCTAGTTACCCCAACGGTATCGCCACATCATACAAGTCAGCCGTGTCGGGTGGACCGTGGACCAAAACCCTACCGCCGGTGACTTGAGCGATATCCTATAGGACTCTACCCCAGCATGTTGAGCGGTACCAAAACGGGCTAGATTCGACTAAAAATTTATAGATGGTTCATTTTTGGCTAAAGTTTTATCGAAAGGCCAGATTTGTAAAATTTGCCAAGAGAAAGGCCACACGACTGGCCAAACCGGCGGCACCATGTTCCATGGCCGAATGAGCTGCTCCCTCGTCCTATGATGTTGGGTTGGGTGGGTTGCCTACGCCCTATGCGATGTATATACTCACTCCTAATCAAAATATAATATGTTTCATCGTTTACTAGAAAACATATATCTAGACATATTTTAGTGCAAGAAGCACATGAATCTAGACGCTAAAATATGTCTACATATTAACTAAAATATGCTAAAACATATTATATTTTGATACAGAGGGGTTTATGCTTCTTTTCTTTTGCTTGTTGCTTTCAGGTCACACCGTGTCTTTCTTGATATGGTTCCGTCACCGGCTTATATAGTTTCGTTCCAAATTGATATCGGCCCTTTTTGCGATGATCCACACTCCCTCTACGCGCTTAGTTCAGAGTTCAACATTATATCCCAAATTGATATTGACAAGTGCTTCATTTGATTTTTGCACACCGATAGAGTTCAACATTATATACACCTAGAATTTTATTTTATTTCAGTTTACTGATTTTTATTTACAAACTAACATGGCAGGGCAAAAAAAAAATTGGACAAGGTAACTAAAAAAATGCAAGAAATTTCCGCATGGTGCAGTTTAGCATAGCATTTTGCGGGCTATGGCCCGTCATGGCGTATTAGCACGCTAACCATTCATATGGATCTTCAAAGGTTATGTTGGTCGTGTTGCGTGTTGCGGGCCACGTCCAGTTCAAAGATAGGACATTAATGCACTTGAATGTGGTGCAAGCCATGTGCTCAAGGCACAACATCATGATATTGAGTTATAATAATAAAGAGCTATCTTGGACCTGAAATATTTATGTTGCACTAATTTTAGGAATGTAAGTAACAATATTTCATAATTTTATATAATGTTTTCAAAATGGGAGCGATACACACGGCCGTTTCTTTTTTATTAATATTTTAAAGCATTTCGCATAGATTATAGTTCATGGATTACTCAAAGTGGATACAAATATCGCCGACTCAAATATAACCACTCTAAGCATCGAGTATTCTAGCATGTAACCAGCCAACATGTACGAAAATAGACTGAATGACCCCACCATGAAACAAGCATATCCCGTATCCATAAATCCTTGGTAGTCCGGGGAAGAAGGAATGACCACATGTGAATCAATTAGAACGCCTTGTTGACAACCTACAAGTAGTTAACAACTTTGTTTTGGCTTAAAAACCACATTATTTCGATAATTCCAAAATTTCCAAAAAAAAAAAAAACCGACACGTATACACGTATACGCGCTTTGGTTTGCCTACCAATAATATTCAACTATTTGCTTAACATATTGATAACGCTAGTTGGTTGATAGATATTAAAATTGAAGTGGATTAATCTCCAAATGTTTCGAGCAAATGACAGATATAAAGAGGTGGTCAACTAACTCATCCGCAATACAGAAAACACACTTTTTACATCCCATTTATTTTCTTTTAATCCTGTTATCTATTTTTAATAAAACTTTCAATGAAGAAACTCTAAAAAGATCTTGATCTTCAATGGAATCTTAAGTTTCCATAAATATTTTAGCATTGTATGACCGTTAAGTAGGTCATCGTAATAAGATTTCACTAAGAACACTCCATTGTTTGTCAAGTTCCATTTAAAGGTGTCTGACTATTGTGGCAATGAGACTCACTCTCAACCATGTAAAGCCAAACATGTTATATCAATGTTTGACACACTACATCGTGTAGTGGTCAGGATCACCGCAACAAATGGCCCAAGTCCGTCCCCAAGAGCAACCACGAGCATCTGCCTATCTCTGCTGAGAGGAATTGGCCCACTTCCACCTTAGGTGGAGCCGAGTACAATGAGGACGAAACCACATGGAGGTTGTGGAGGTCGAGTAGGTTCATATACGTCCGTCGGCAGATGGGAGGAGGACACAAGGTAGGGATTGGTCCTTTATTTCCATTACCAATCAAAGAGAGATATCTGACTAAATGAGTACAAATGACATGTACGCTTAGCAGGAACACACCTGTCAAAATCTGGATTTTCGTTTTCTAGTTCCTTATTGATCGATCAAATTTCATCTTTATCCACATGATTGTGTGAATGGATTTTTTTGGATTTGAAATTTTGTGACATTAGGTCGTGTTTTGTCTTTCCAAATCAAATTTAGTATTCTTAAGACCATGTCATGTTTATGAACATGTAAATTGTACTTAAGGGTTACCGAACGGGTTTGTTATTGTAATTATACCAACATACATGGGTGTGCTCGGCAAATTTTATCAATTACACTCTGCATTATTTCTCAAATGGTGAACATTACCGGCAAAGCATGCAGAATAAACTAGCTTATATGTACTCAAACCAATAGAAGAGTACACATGTCCCACTAGAATTGGTGGCATGCAATTAATTTAAATGTGTTCAATGCTGACATGGTGCAAAGTTCTTATACGACTAGTGGCCTCGTACTGTGCTTGTTTGAGGAGAAATTTGTCGGAGAAGTGCTCTTCTCCTCTTCTCTGGAAGTCTCTCGCGGTGCATCCTCGCCATCGGTGCTGCTGCCTAGAGGAGGTAAAGGAATGGCGCCCAACGTGTATATACCAGTAGATCTAGTAGGTTTTGTATTTTAGTTGTGTGTTGGCGCGCTGCCGTTCGTTGGTGTCATGCCAGGAGGACGGTGCTCGATCTATCCGGACGGATCCGGTGCTGTCTGGTGGTCTCTTTTCTCATCGTGGTGCTCATATGGTTGAAGCTGCAAGCGGCGGGGCGGGTGGCCGCTGACCCGTTGTCTACTTCGTAAATAAGGTGGTTCTTGGCAGTTTGAGCATGGATGCGGGCGATACTTGGCGGCCTTCTTTGAAGCGTCATGGAGGCGACGAAGAGAAGGTGCAGGTGGAGCCTTGCGATCTAGCTTCGGGTTGCCTTGGAGCTCTGGTGCGTCAGAATCATGGCGAACACTCTCGATGGCCTAAGATTTGGCTGCCACCAGCGGGTGGTCTCCTCTCGAGCCGGCAATGGTAGATGCTTCCTCAACCTCCACGTGGAGGCCCCTCCTCGAGCTCGCAGCGGCATCCCCCTTCCTCTCGGTTTCAAGTGGTGTCATCCCCGGTGCCGATGAGGATGGTCATGGCTTGAGCTCGTGCTTCTCCGACAAGCGCGGAGGACCTGATTGCTTTCTTCATGATTTTTGAGGTCTTTATTGTAAAAGTTAGGGAGAGGTTTGTTAATTTCCTTTTCTTTAAGACCCTGATGTACATGTACCCACACTTCTGTATTGATGGCATCTAGTCCCTTCGGGGCCGCTAAAAGAAAAGGAAAAAAGAGACGTAGCTCAGCACAATTTGATAAGACATGGATGGGTGTGTGTGCGTTGTACGACTCGGTTCTTCATGTGTGGTTGTGTAAAGTAAGATAATGATGGTAAGAACTCGGTTTATTCCCGCAAAAAGAAAGAACATACGTAGTTAAGTGATCAATATGGATTTGTGTTTTTTAAAAGAAGAAGGTGGAGTGTATTATTACGTGGAAAGAATAAGATTAACCGAAAGGCAGTGGGTCCTGTTGCCAAACCAGCAAAACGCACAAGCCGCCTTCCTTAGCACATTTTTATTGCCCGTGACACGCTCCCCCAAATCCCCACTACCCCTGAAGATCCCCTCCACCACCCCCACCGTCCCCAAATGTCCCAGCCAAGCCAGCACCACCACCCGCCGTTCGCCGTCGCCGTCGCCTTGGCGGCCGTGCTGGTCCTGCTCCCTCCGCCGTCGGCCGCCGACCCGTTGGACCAAGTGTGCCTGTCGAGCCTCCAGCAGTCGCTCTCCCTGCGCAACTGGACCAAGTCCTCCTTCTCCGCGCCCTGCGACGGCTTCATCTCCAAGCTCCAGGGCGTCACCTGCAACAACGGGCGCGTCTACAAGCTGTCCCTCCCGGGGCTGTCCCTGGCGGGCGCCATCCCGCCGGAGCTCTCCAACTGCACCAACCTCCAGTCGCTGGACCTCTCCTCCAACGCGCTGTCGGGCGCCATCCCCACGGAGCTCTCCAAGCTGCTCAACCTGGCCGTGCTCAACCTCTCCGCCAACGCTCTCTCCGGCGCCATCCCGCGGGAGCTCGCGAGCTGCGCCTACCTCAACGTCATAGATCTCCACGGCAACCAGCTCTCCGGCCCCATCCCGGACGAGCTGGGCCTCCTGGTCCGGCTCTCCACCTTGGACGTGTCGTACAACCGCCTCTCGGGCCCCATACCCGTGCTCCTCGCGAACCGCAGCACCGGCGGCGGCGGCGGCGGAGCGGTGGCCGCGGGCACGACGGCGAGGTTCAACGCCAGCTCGTTCGCCGGGAACAGGGAGCTGTACGGGTACCCGCTGGCGCCAATGCGAGGGCACGGGCTGTCCGTGCTGACCATCGTGGGCATCGGGCTCGGCAGCGGCCTGCTCAGCCTCGTGCTCAGCTTCTCCGCCGTCTGCATCTGGCTCCGCTCCACCGACCGCACCGCCGCCACGCCCGGCGAGGAGGGCAAGATCTCGCACCTCATGCCGGCGTACTGAACCCAAACCCATCACGCCGATGCCGGTGGTATTGTTGCATCGAGTGCCTGGCCAGCACTCATGATTTAATCGAGATTTCGGGCAGGTAGTCTGGCATGGCTGGATTCTCTGAGCCAAGATTGGACCCTGGCGCTGCCGGATCGACCAGAGTCTAGCAGTAGCAGAGCAGCCGTCCGTCGCGTGTGCGCTGCAATCTCAGTGTCAGAAGCTAATCTAATTGGAGTGATTTTTTTCCCCATTCGTGTCTATTTTTCTAGATTTCTTAGTACGACCCTGGGGAGTGAGTGAGTGAGTGAGTGAGTGAGAGGGACAGAGTTAGGCTTGCTGACGTCCACCCGTGCCTGTATACTCTACTAGAGAAACTATTCCACTTCACTTGTGTGTGTGTGAGTGCTGAATTTCTGCCGCCTTAAGCTAAGCCATTTGTTTTTCTCCTGTGGCGGCGAATTCTGAACCCAGTTTCTGTTTGCGATCGACACGCCATTCTAACCATCAGACGGTGCGCTCTTAGTTTATTCCCGGTCCTTTGTGTGCTGATGATGATGACTGGTGAGCTGTTCTCCAAACCCCTTTCTGATAAGCTAAAGAAGAAAACACGGCTAGCCTTTGTTGCGATCACAAGAAAGAAAGAGAGAAAGAAAGGCGGGAAGCTGTAGTAGAAAATTGCGTGAGTGGCAGGCGCACTGCCAGTGGCTGGCAGCGAGCGCTTTGCTTCACTGTTCCGGCAGCGTCATCATGTCGAGTGTTGAAGAAGCTTCAGCAGCGAGGGACGGCTTTCAGCTGGCACACATGTCAAGACGTCGCCCACGTAAAATCATCGTACGGCCCGGCGCTTCCGTGTTGGCGTGGATAAATGAAGGCGCAAGTGGGGTGGTGGTGCGATTGGGACATTGGGTTGCTTCCTTTCTTCGTTCGTGCGCCTGCCCACTACCCGTGTCAAGTTCCTATAGCCTTTCCTGCCTTCCACTCGGACACCGTTGATAAGACGTTGTAACAGAACATCCTCGGATATTGGACGGCTTGTTGATCTTGATTGTTTTTTTAACAAAATCTAACCACACGATTGATCCTCACGGACGGACGGGATATCACCATAAGTTGATACCACACACTTACTATGATTTCCCTTGTGGTGTGCCTACTCCTTTCTCTCACACAGGCTCCTCGACCCTCTCCCTCTGCCCTTCTTTGACTGAAAAAGCTTTTCGCCCCGCTTTATAAATAATCAACCACCAATCTGAATTCATACAACACAAGCAACAGATAAAAGAGGAGACGAAAGTAGACAATAGCTCGCCGGGGCATAAATACAAGTAAGTCCAAGGTAGCAGAATAGAAAAAACAAGAGAGAAAAAGGTGAGCGAATATGGGCTCGAGGGGGCAAGAACCCACCCATCGGCGGGGCTCAGCTCGTAGAGGAGGTAGAGATCCGCCGCGCAGACGCCACCTAACGGTCCAGCATGTCGTCCAGCTGAGCATTGTCCCGCTGTCTACATAGCGGGTGCCACTGCTGCAAAAAAGCGAGACATTTGAACATCGAGTCGACAACACGTCGTAGGAAGATATGTTCTATCACCATCTTATTCGTAATCGTCCAAAGTATCCATGTCATCCCAGCAAAAACAACCCAGAAGAGGTGACGCCCCTCCCGGTCCTCTTCGTCTGGAGTTTCAGGAATTCGTCAAGGTCCGAGGCCCGCCACTCGGGTCCCAGACCTTCATAGTCGAAATTCCATAGGAACCGGGACGCGGTCACGCAGTAACTGTCAAACAAAAATCTTGATCTTCAGAGGGAGGGGGCTTTGCATAGTTTAGAAGACCACACCTGCCCCTGCCCGTGGAAAAGGCTGCGGTAGGCCGACTTAACCGAGAAATACCCACACGACGTCAACCGCCATGGAGCTCCATCTAAGGAGCCCGGTAACGCGTCTCTAAGATCATTCCATGCTGTCGGCTCTGCCGCACCAAATGTCCTTCAGAACGAGATGTTCAAAATTCCATTAGGTGCGGCGTCTGCAACTAATAGCAGTGGATCTGAGCATATCACAAAAAGACTCAGATAGACAAGCTGGAGCGGTCTATCCCCAAGCCATGCATCCACCCAAAATAGGGTGGTCCTACCATCTCCAACGATAAACCGCGTACCCTTCCGGATCTCATACTTAATGGATTGGATGGATCGCCAAAATTGGGAACCCTCCCGGCGATCACAGGACAGCAGAGGACAACCTCTAAGGTATTTTGCTTTGATAAGTTGGAGCCAAAGCCCTCCATCGTCCTGCAGGATACGCCATACACATCTAAGCATGAGAGCGGTGTTCATCTTACGGAAAGCTAAAATCCCTATGCCCCCAAAGTCTTTGGGGGCGCGTACATGAGCCCACTTGAACATGTGGTACTTGTGCTGACCATCGGACGATGACCAGAAGAAACGCGGGAGTTCCTTATCAAAATCCTTATGGGCCCCTTCAGGAAGAAGGTAAAGGCCCATCAAATACATGGGCATGCTGGAGAGGCATGAGTCAATAAGCACGGATTTTCTCCCCTTAGAGGTGAACCTACCGTGCCATGGGTCAGCCTTTGTCCTTACCCATCCCATCAGAGGCTCGAGGTCCCTCATCAGGATCCTAGAATCCCCAAGCGGAACCCCCAGATATTCAACCGGGAAGGTGGAGAACTTACATATGAAATTATCCGCAATCCGTTGTTTCTCATCCGGGGTGAATCTCAGGACCACCACCTCACTCTTGGCAAAGTTTATTTTGAGGCCCGACATAGCCTCAAAACAAAGGAGGGGGAACTTGAGATTGCAGATATCCAGCTTCGAGCCCTCCATCATAACCATCGTGTCATCCGCATATTAGAGGTGGGTCACCCCTCCTCCCGGGATAAGGTGACTGAACACACCTGATATGTGGCCGACGTCCTTAGCCAAGTCTAGGATAGTCGCAAGGGAGTCTAATGCCATGTTGAACAGAATACGGGATATAAGATCACTCTATCTCACCCACAGGAGGATCTAAACTACGATCCTATCTCCCCATTTATATTAATCGTCGTGTTACCGCTCATAATGATCTGCATAGTCCAGCAGATGACACGGTTATCAAACCTCCAGCGTTCGAGGACTTAGCGTAAGAATGCCTAGTGCAGACGATCATACGCTTTCTGGAAATCTAGCTTCAGGAACACACCCTTAAGGCGTCGAACCTTCATTTTATGAACGATCTCATGAAGCGCCAGGATCCCATCATGAATATATCGTCCCTTGCTAAAGGCGAACTGCTGGGGGTGGGTTAACCGTTGCAACACCAGGGCTAACCGAATCGTGCACACTTTAGCGAAGATGTGTTGAATGACATTAATCACCGTGATTGGTCTAAAGTGGCAAATATCTGAAGCCCCCATCAACGAGTAATCACGCCAAAGTTCAGGCGTGACATAACCAATCTTCCAATGTAGAATCCTTGGAACATTGGCATAATCACCGCGTGCAGTGGACCCCAAAATCTTTGGACGAAAGAAATCGTGAGGCCATCGGGACCATGGGCTGAATTAGCCTTCATGTCCATAATGGCCCGCCTAACCTCTTCCGGCAGGAATGGGACTGTGAGTTTCGTATTCTCATTATCGGAGACTAATGCGCCCAAGCGCCAAAATGCGACCCCGGAGTGGGGTCCCGCTGAAAAGAGCTCCTTGTAGAAGGAGTATACATGGGAAGATAGCTCCCCGCGCCTCCTCTAGGAGGCGGCCATCCGCCCATAGACACGGGATTGAGCACTTCCGCCGCCTCCCGTTAGCAGTAACATGGAAGTACGCCGTGTTGGCGTCTCCCAACAAAAGCCATTTCTGATGGCTCTGCTGGCGCCACACGATCTCTTCTCCCTTATAAATCGTCATCAGAGACGCCTCCAAGATATACCGCTGTATCCACTAATCTAGGAACAAACCACCTGAATCCAACGCAGAATCAAGCGTCTGAATCTGCATAAGAAGCGATGCTTTGTGTCTAGCGATGTCCGCCTTCACATTCGCCCCTAACCTTGCATAAATTGGCGGATCATCTTAGCACAGTGATGCCAAACTTCCACCGCATTATATACTCGAGGAGGGGAGGTCGTGGCTTCTACCCATTTGAGGCCCACCGATTCCACAAAGCCTGGCTGATCTAGCCAGAAATCCTCAAAGTGGAACCGGTTAGGCCTCAGGGCTACCTCCCTCTAGATGAGAATAGGAGGGGGAATGGTCGGAACCCACACGAGTGAGAGACCGAAGAGAGCAAAGTTGCAAAGCAGCTTCCCACTCAACCGATACTAGTACCAGATCTAGGGCGCTCCGGATAGGGTCCACCTGGTTATTAGTCCATGTATATCGGGTTCCCACCCGATCTATCTCCAGTAATGCTAGGTCCGCGATGAAGTCATTAAACATCCACATCCTAGGGAGATCCACATTATCCGAGCCCTTATCATCAGGGGAACGAATGAGGTTAAAGTCCCCCGCCACAACCATAGGGATGGGACTTTGCTCCACTTTTGACGTCGGCTCAGCCAGGAACTCAGCGGACCTTCTATGGTTCGCGGGGCCATAGACAATTATCACCTCCCACCGGAGGTTAGATCATCTATGGGTGAGCGACATGCTCACAAAAAACTCCCCGCGGTCCATATCATCTACCTGAAAGGTATCCTCCTTAGCACCAAGGAGGATCTTTCCTGAGTGACCCGAGGCCGGGAGCCAATGCCAGGAAAACTTGTAGCGACTCAGTCTCTGTAGCTCAACGTTGGAGAAGTCTTGTCTAATCGTTTTTTGCAAACCTACAATGTCAACATTTTCCTGCCGCATATAATCGGAGAGCTGAAGCTGGCAGGCGTCCTCCCCAAACCCTCTCATGTTCCAAATAAATATGGAGACACTCATTGGGAAACATTATCGGGGGTGGTCCCCATACGGGGGACCGAGGGGACCCTTCCATTGGTCGAGGGCCTAGATGTCTTAGGGGGCTCCCCCGCTTCCTCCCCAACTGGGAGGAAGCATTAGGGGTAGCTGACCCCAAGGGCCTAGGAGACACGTCATTGCCGACCCCGGTGTTACTCGTATTGGTCCAACAGACGTCGAGGGTACCAGCCACTCGTGCTCCGCCTGAACCCGAGCTGCCGCCAGAGACCCCTCGTAAATCTCCTTAGCCCTAATAGTCTCAATCTGCTCCACCTTGGGGCCACATTCCCCCCTAAAAAATACGCCACAATCTATCGCAACCTGTTCCAAATGCTCCAAAGGGACCAAATCGAGAACCGAGAATCTAGAGCTAGAAGGAGGGGAGGAAAAGGTAGGTGATGTCTACGCATGCTTCTATTCTTGTAGACAGTGTTGGGCCTCCAAGTGCAGAGGTTTGTAGAACAGCAGCAAGTTTCCCTTAAGTGGATCACCCAAGGTTTATCGAACTCAGGGAGGTAGAGGTCAAAGATATCCCTCTCAAGCAACCCTGCAATTAAGATACAAGAAGTCTCTTGTGTCCCCAATACACCCAATATACTTTCAGGTATATAGGTGCACTAGTTTGGCGAAGAGATAGTGAAATGCGAGTAATATGGATGGTTATAAGTAATAATAGCAATCTGAAATAAATATGGCAGCAAGCAAACATGTAGCAGAACAGGCAGAAAATGATGTTTCAATGCTTGGAAACAAGGCCTAGGGATCCTACTTTCACTAGTGGACACTCTCAACAATGATCACATAATTGAATAACTAAATATCTTCTCTTCACTATGCTACTCTTAACCCTCTCCGGTTGGATAACGAACACTAATCATTGCGTAGGGCTGTAAAAAGCATTCCTAAAAGTAAGCATTCCCATGTCTAGTTAACCCCACGTTGTCACTATGAGCGCCCTAGAAGGTACTAAACAAAAAAACACAATTCATAGAGGAGACACACACGATGTGCACACTGTCACCTTCACACCGCGGGACAAGGTGACTCCAAAGTTCATATTAATAAAACACTTGAGTAGCACAAGATGAAGAGTAACATCTACTTATTCAACTAGATTACAAAGCTCACGATCACATATAGATCACACCCTGGGAGAGAGAGATGAACCACATAGCTACCAGTAGAGCCCTCAGCCTCGGAGGAGAACTACTCCCTCCTCATCATAGGAGACAACAACGGCGATGGAGATGGCGGTGGAGTCGATGGAGATGGCTTCCGGGGGGCACTTCCCCGTCCCGGCAGGGTGCCAGAACAGAGATATGTCCCCCAAAACTTGGGTTGACGATGATGGCGGGTGCGGAAGGTTTCGTGGAATTTTGCCGATTCTTTTAGGTTTTTCCCTTGGGGGAGTATAAATAGGCGAAACGGCGATGCTAGGGGGTGGCCAGGGGGCCCACACCACTAGGTAGCGCGGCCAGGGGGGCCCGCGCCACCCTATGGTGTGGCCACCCTGTGGCCCCCATCCGGGGCTCTTCGGGACTTCTGGATGCTTCCGGGGAAAATAGAAACTTCGGGATTCGTGGGGTCCAAATCCGAGAATATTTCCAGAACAACTTTTCTGAAATAAAAAACAGCAGAAAACAGGGATCTGGCACTTGGCATCTTGTTAATAGGTTAGTCCCGAAAAACATGTAAAAATGCTATAAAGAAGGGAGAAAACATGTAGAAATTGGCATAATATCAACATGGAACATCAGATATTATAGATACGTTGGAGATGTATCAGTAGGGATGGAGGAAGGGGGACGAGACGTACCATGCTCCAAACAGCGGACCGCCTGATGGCAGGACGCAACCTCGGCCATCGTCGGCTCGACGACCTCCGACCCCGTCCTGGCCCATGCAAGACGTTGCTCCGGCAAGTCGTGACCCTAGGAACGGTAGTGGCAGGGACGACCGCGCCCGGGGCACGAGAGTCCGGTGCAGGAGTAGCTAGCACCCGAGCCGGGACCCCTGAGGTGGAGTAGGAGGAGTCCCTGGCAATCGGGTGTAGCAGACCAAAGCAGGAGAGCGAGGCGAGTCTGGAGCGGCCACCTCCATACTCACGCCCCCAGAGTCAGCTGCATCCGAACCAGACCGAGGAGAGGGCAAGCCATGTAGAGCGTCAGAAACGAGACTCGCAAGGTCCAGGGAGCCGGGGCCCTCAAAGAGGTTGAACCCGTACTGTGAGAGCGAGAGTCTCAGAGACATTTGTGAGACCTGGCGAAAGACATCCACCAGAGCCAGCTTAGCCTGCGTACTCTTGGGAAGAGAGGCCGGGGCTGGCAGAGAAGGCACATGTGAAGATGCCTGAACCGCAGCGACTGCCGGGGTCACCGCCCTGGGAGGTTGAGCGGCCCCCGACTGAGGAGCCGAGACCGCGGGAGCAGGGGCCACGTCCCTGGGGCCCGAGTCAGATTCTTCGCCCGAAGAGTCATCGTCACCCTCAAAGGATCTATCGTGGTGAGGAGACGGGGAGCGGCGGGAGGGAGGGGAAGATGCCCTCGATTGGTCATCCTCTTCCTCCACCTCCATAGAGAGAGAGGCTTCTCCATACCGTCGAAGTAGAATGGAGGAAGAGGGCCCTCCAGCTCGGAGATATCCGGGACCATCATGCGCAGACGGACAGGGCCACGACCCGGAAGAGAGGCCTCGTCCACCTCCACAAGGCGGCCCACAGCCTGTGAGATCTGGTCGACGATGCGGCTGGTCTTCGCCTCTGGAGGGATCCCATGGATCCGAATCCAGACAAAGGAAAGAGTGGACAGCGAGGTCGGGTTGATGGAGGAGGGCTCGATGGAGACCTTGACGTTGCAGCCTGGCAGAGTGGTCGAGTCCCCCCATGCAGAGCCTTGAGGAGGGTCACCGACGAGAACTCCACCGCAAATTCAGAGGCGGAGAGCTTCGTCACCACTCACAGATCCTCAAGGTCTAGCAGGAGGAACACTGCGTGGATGGACTCCACGGAGATCACCACGGATGGGGACCGGGCCGGCTCCGGGAGAAAAGTCACGATGAGTACGTTGACGTAGGAGCGATCGAGGGGGAGGAGGAGTCGGGGTCGGGGAGACTTTGTGGGCAAGACGGCCGAAACACGCGACCTGGCGGCTGGAGGCCGGGAACCCTAATGACAGGGAGTGGGCACTCCTCGGGAGCCAAAGAAATGCCTCTGTGGACTGGTTTCATTAGGCCGAGGCCGGCCCAGTCACCGCACTATGGTCCTACATTCACTAGCCCAAGATGGGTTGGGCTGCCTGAAAGTGCACTATGGTCAACTAGAGGGGGGGCTGAATAGGTTGACTACCAATTTTTATTCTTTTCCCTTTTAGTTATGGCTAAAAAAGATAAACAAGGTTCTCTAGATGTGAAACTAGGTGATCAACCTAGGTGATACAAGATAATATACGCAACGGAAGTAAAGCGAAAGGTAGCAAGATAGACCACAAGTGTAAACAATGAGACAAGGATATGTTTCCCGTAGTTCCTTCTCAAGATAAATACGTCTACATTGGAGAGGTGGGGAGCCACCTAGGCACTCCTCAATAGCACGTTTGTGCACACCTTATTCTCCTTGAGCTTCCCCGGTGAGGGATATTCTCGTTTCCACAATGAGGTTGACTTGAAGGCGTTGACCAAACCTTTACACAAGGTTGAGGACACTCCACAAGATGGATGGAGGCTCTCAACAAATACGAAGCTTCTTGCAACAAGGTGGAAGCTACAAGCACAAGATCTACTAAGGTTCTAGGCCTCAAGTAGGATTATAGATCTACTAGGATGTGGTGGATGGATTTGAAATTCCTTTGGTGGAATCACATATATAGGTCTCCTCTAGCTCTCCACAAAGTTTCAGAGTGTTTGGGTGGTTGGAGAAGGAGATCTAGGAGGTTGAAGCTTTCATTAATGGCTAGGAGAGAGAGTGGGCAAAGCTTAGAATTTATGAGGTAGGGGAAGGGATTTAAATGCCCCTTCCCCAATCCAACCGTTGAACAACCCACGCAGCACCGGAGGCTCCGGTGGTCTTCACTTATACGCACCTACATGGCTCTTTTCGTTCTTCCTGGTTTCTTCAGTGGCGGAGGCTCCGGTGGTGTTGGCGGAGGTTCCGCCCCAGCCTCCGCTCATATGCACCCGAAGGCAGTTTGAGCGGAGGTAGCGCCGGAGGCCAGCCCCACAGTAGGGCAGTGGAACCAACGGAGGCTCCGGTGGTTTTGGCGGCGGCTCTGCCCACCGGAGGCTCCGCTGCAGCCTCCGCTCTTATGCACCTGAAGGTGTTTTTAGTGGAGGTGGCACCGGAGGTTGCATCGGAGGCTGGCGCCTGGGAGTAGCTGGGAAAATGAATGGGGCGGAGGTTCCGGTGGTTTCACCGGAGCCTCCGCTGCTTGTAAAAACAGCATCCCAAGTTTGTTTCTTTGAGCCCTTTCCTTTAGAATAATTCCTGTAACCCATTGAGAATGTGTAATTGAAGAACCTGGGCATTTTCATAGATATCAAATAAATCCCTCAAATGCTCTTAAATAGATATTAGTCCGATAGTTATGTTTTCATCATTTATCAAAACGGAAGATGATCTTTCATTCTCACCCTTTTTGGTAATTGATGACAACATAACCATTTGCATAGCTAGAACACGAACAACATGGACGGAGCTCCCCCTAGAGATATGCTCCCTTCATGTTGAGAGAATTAAACAAGGGAGATAGCTAAACACACATAATAGGGAGCACATAACATGTGATAGAATTAAAGTACTAGGTTCAAAAGCTCACATAATGCATAACGAAGTTCACATCAAACAATAATTAAACAAACAAAGTTTTCAAATAACCAACTCTCTCAAGCAAGAAGAAAGACGCAAATCGAGAACACGGCTTGAGAGAGAACCCATGCAAATGCCCTAACGCTCCTAAGTAGATATCTCTCCCCCTTTGGCATCAAGATACCAGAAGAGGGAACAGACCGATGTTAACATCCCAAGGATCACTCAGAGGAGTTGTCCATGCTAGGAGGACGGGCACAACGGCGAGAGATGGTGATCTCTTCTCCAGGTTCCTCATCAAACCACTCAATGATCTTCCCTTTGGAGTCCTTGGCTTGCCACTTGACCCAGTTGGTGATGTTAGCTTGCTCCGGAGACTCCATAGTTTCCCCACCATCGCGACAAAGCTATCTCTCGGCCTTTGCTGCCTTGCGGTGCTTAAGTTCCTTGTCATAATGAAGTTCCCACTGATGTTGTTCGATCTTCTTGTTCACTCGAAACACTTTCTTAAGAGCCCTATCCATCCACTTGAAAGCATTGTTAGAAGGAGGAGGACGAGAGGGACAACCTTCTTCTTCTTTGTCTTCTTCATCAACAATGACCCATGGCTTGGGCTTGCCTTTGCGAGCAGCCGGAGTGGGATGCACAACAGGCTCAGTATGGTCCTTGATAAGAAGTCGTTTCTCCGTGTGTGGGATCCAATGAGTGTCATCAAGAGGATCTTTCGGGAACTTGTTCTCCCACACATGCAAGATGATCTTAAATAATGAAAGGCCCAAAGCAAGCATTCTTCCTTCGCACAATGACATGTCACAGTTCATTCCAAAGATAGTCACGCACATCAAGTTTCTGAGTCAGACCGGAGAGCCGCTTCTCATGAGTAAGAAGCATGAGGTTCTTGAGGAAGCCTTGTATCTCATCAATGTTCCCCGCCTTGGGGTTGATAGTCTCGCGATAGATGTGAAGCATAATGTCATAGGTGGTGGAGAGGCCCTTGACAAAACCAACAAAAAACTTCTTCCAGTGATAGAGAGGTGAAAGTTGATCCTTGGAGATGGAGGAGGCATTGGGCGCGTGCACACGGAACCACTCATGGTCAAACTCAGGACCACCAGCAAAAGGTCCATGATCCGGGTAGCCACCAAGAAGAAATCCAACCTCGGACCACTTGATAGTGAGCTTATGTCCCTTTTTCATCCAAATGAGATGATGCTCAGTTTCATTGGCAAGATGCACTGTGTCCAAGAACTCGCAGACCAAACCCTCATCATAGTCTTGTTGAACTTGCATAATGGGAGCAAGACCGAAGGCATCAATAATTCCTAGGGCTTCTCCAAAGTAGTCGGGCTTCCTTTCCATATAACAAAGTTGATAGCATGTTGAGGGGAAACATTTTCCTTGGAATTCCTCATAAGGATCTCATGATAGATTTGAGCTTGAAACACGGTGTGGAATCTTGTGTCCCTTCCCCGGAACTGTGGCATCAAGCGGTCTCGGTCAACAATGTACGGGTTCTCACGACGAGTCTCCAAGAACACACCCTCGGATACTTGAGAGGCGGATTTCTCCTTGCGAGGCAATGTCTTCTCTAGGGCCGGTAATCTTGGCTTGCGCTTGGTTTGAGAGGGGTCCAATGTCTCCTCAATCTCAACAACTCTTGGTGACTTGCGACCACCCATCTTCTTGGTGCGAGGGCCCTTGCCCTTGGAACCGGATGCATCTATGAAAGAAAATAGAGATAAAAGCACGATGAAGAGATAATGCTCAAGTTTATATGATGCACAAATCCAAGAAACAAAGATATGAGGAATATTAGGGATGAATACCAACGAGGTAGGTCATATGAACCAAATCCACCCTATGAACCAAGGTAATTAATGCCTAATACTGACAATCTAGGTTTCTAGGGTTGGTACTCGTGATTTCCTACTCCAAAACCTAAATCCATTCATCTAGATGTGAACATGTGGCTCCTAGTGCTTCCCCGTCCGTCAAAGAGATGGGAGAGAGAGAGAGAGAGAGCGACATACCCGCATCCATGGTGAGAGGTGAAGGAGGAAGAAGATCCCGGAGCAATCCAAGGCAAGGAGGAGGGCCTCCTGGAGGTGGAGTGCTCTTCCCGGCGGCCGAGACGAAGGAGGCGGCGGTGGTTTGGAGGAGGGGGAGTGGGGACGAGTGGGGAAAATGAGATCTTGGATCTCTTTGACCCGCTCGCCCTACCCTTATCCCCGTGGAACTGCAGCGGGCGGAGGCTCTGGTGCTTTCATCGGAGGTTCCACCCCCTGTCCATGCGGTGCGGTTCGGTACGCTAGGCGAGATTCGCACCAGCGTAGGTACCGTTGGGCTCCGATGGACATGCGCAGCGGAGCCTCCGGTGGTTTCACCGGAGGTTCCGCCAGACCCAGTCTCAGCACACCAAGATCAGAAAAACAAGAGCATTTAGATGGAAATGGTCTTTTGGGCAAAGGGAGCTTGGGTTGGATAGTTGTAACTGTCATACGAGAGATATTACTTGATGTGAGTTTGCAAGATGCAAAGGAATAAAAGTCGAACTCGCACAAGTTTTCAAGGAGGAATAGTATGTGCGTGAAAGAGCCAAAATAAAATCAACTCCGTGAGTAGGAGGTGCGGTGGCCGTGGCCACCATGTTTGAGTGTGTACTTTGGCACCACGAAGATGTATCTTGGTTCCAAGAGTACTACTCACAATTAAGCACAATGAGCCACAAAATGACTAGATATGCAACGATGAATTGATTTTCGCATAATAAGAGGAGTGTACATTCATGAGTTGAGTGACGCTCCCCCTGTGTCCATGCCTACATCCAAACCTAATAACACATATAATGAAGGTACGTATGCAAGGTTTCAAGTGAAGTTGGATGAATCGATGACATTTAGTTCATTCCTCAAAACTCGAAATCTTGGTTCATCAAGGGCCTTCATGAAGATATCGGGAAGTTGATCCTTGGTTGACACATAAGAGAGATCAATATCACCCTTATCAACATGATCCCGAATAAAATGATGACGGATCTCAATGTGCTTCGTCTTGGAGTGAAGAACAAGGTTTAGGCGATCTTGATAGCACTCTCATTGTCACAAAGAAGAGGCACCTTATCGAAATGAATACCATTATGTCGTGGGATAATCACGGCAGACGTTACCGGGGGTAACTTGTCTTGGGGCAAATCGACTCGAGTGTTTGGGAGAGGGTTTAGCTCAAAGGAAACCATGGTGATATGCAATATGGTAGCCGGCAATCAAGTCGTCGAGTCTACGATCTAAATATATTAGCTCGATACTGGTGTTACAATGGATGCTCGGAACCTCTCGATCTGGCGATCGTGTTCTTGCTCACGTAAAAGCTTGTCTAATCCTAACCTAGGGACCGGCTTATATAACATCCGGACCCCCTGGCTTACTCTCCAAGGCGCACTCTGAATCCTACCCGGACACTGCTTACAAACCCTAAACTTCATTACCGGAACCCACAATCCGGGTTACGAGGCCTTCGTTCCTGGGCCTTCTAGAAGTTTCTTTATCCTAAGCCGGGTCTTGCGCAGCGTCCTTTGGGCCGAGTTACTCCTTGGCATTAGCCTACCGGGTTATCATCCCTCCATCAGTAGTCCCCAGAATAGCTTGGACTTCACGGGATCCTCCTTGAAGCGCATGCTATTCCCTGCAAAAATAATAAACATACAAATTCATAGAGGCCGGGTTAGGATGCTTTAATAAACAGCTAGGCCTAACTCCAACGATGGTCCATATAATAACCCGGCTTTCTCTAAATCCATCTTTAACTTTCCGGGTCAATGTTCCAAGGAGGACGCAGAAGACCCGGCTCACTTTGCTCCTTAATTGATCCGAATATCGCGGAAGGGATTCCCTTCTTATCTTGTCCGGATATTGCTCTTGGGCACTTAACGCGTATCCCCAAAATCTCGGACGGGTATCCCTTATCCCGAAAATTTTGGTTCCCGCCCGTTAGCCTAGGTCCCCCCACCCGTACCTATATATAGGTACCTAGGGGGTGACCTAACCCTAACGGTCCATTTCTTCCATTCTCTTCCCCCTCACCAGCGCACCCTCGTTCGAGCACCCAGAGCACCACCACGGAGATCCCGCGAGCGTCGCCGGAGCAAAGCCGCCGCCGTCCATATTCATCCGCAGCTCACCCCGCGCCGCCGCCAAACTCCGCCGCCGCGCCTCCAAGATGCCCGCCGGGAATCGCACAAGGGCACCACGACTGCGCAATCTGCCGCCGTCGCGTCCTTCTCCAATCCACGCCGGTGAGTTTCTTGCTCCCACTAATTTAGCTTTTGTTTGCACTACTTGACCTAGATTGGATCTTGGTCCGCCGCGAGCCGTTCTTGTTCCGCACCGGATTAGGTCGCATAGATCCACGCTAGCTCGTCCAATAGCTTGATAGATGGTCACACACTCACACATCACTCCCCTATCACTGTTAATCATCAATTTCTCCGCATAATCGTCCGCAAATTTCCCAATCTAGATTCATTTCGCCCAAATTTTCCGCGGCTGTCATTGATACCCGGAAAATCCACTTCTTCCGGTTCTTTTACCTGCACTAGATACATGGGCAATCAACCTTCTTCCACAAATGCTTGCCAGTACGTAAGTACCCCATAGTTTCTGTACTGATACTCGATACCCGGATAATTCGTAATTCTCATACTGTTTATCGATACTCGGAGAATCCATGATTTCCGAGTCTTATGCTTTGTGTCCTTTTGTCTTGTGCTTTTGCAGACTGAACCGATGGCGCCCAAGACCAAAGGGAAGCAGACGGCCAAGCCAAGGACGACCCAATCGATATCCGCCAACTGGGTGCGATCCACCGTCACCAAGGCCAAGCTGGAGGAGCTGGCCGAGTTAGGGGTCCTCCCCCCTCAGGAAGATATCCACTGGAGAGTGCCGGGTGATGAGACCCGGCCCACGCCAAATGCCGACGAGGTAATCTGCTTCGTTGAGCACGTGACCCGGGGGTTTCGCCCTCCGGGTCACCCTTTTTTCCGCGAGGTCTTGAACCATTATGGCCTCCGGGTGTTCGACATAGGGCCTAACTCTATGTTGAACATTACCCATTTCATCGTGCTTTGCGAGTCTTATTTGTGCATTCCGCCAAATCTGGCTCTTTTCATTGAACTCTTCCAATGCAAACCGTGCCGCGAAAGCGGTAACGGGGCGCTCTTAGCTTGCGGCGGGGTCTCTATCCAGCGCCGCAAGAACTCTCCCATGCCGACTCTTACTCTCAACTCCCATGTCAAGCATTGGCAACTCTCTTTTTTCTACTGCCGAGATACCTCCCCACCCGGCGAGAGGAAACTGCCGGGTTACTCGGAGGGTCTCTTGGATCTCTCCGACACCTTCAACGCTTTCCCCTCTGAGTCAGATAGGGAAGCAATACAGCCCCTACTCTCGAAAATAGCCGTCCTCTTCGCCCACGGTCTTACTGGGCTCAACCTAGTCAAGACTTGGGTAGAATTCCGCATCCAGCCCAATTCTATTCGCCCAAAACTGATGTGCGAATATTCGGGGCACGTTACGGACGCGCTTCGTTACTCCTCAAAGAACTATCCGGCGGGTGATACCAATAAAACCATCAAGAGCTTCCTGACCGAGAAGCTGGAGGTGATAAAGAGCATAGCCGGGTTAGCACCGTTTACCCGGGATAACCCGGTTCCAGCGGTAAAATCCGACACTTATACACTTTCTTATACTTTGACTTGATACAAACACTAACTCCCATTTTCATGCTTTCATTTCAGGCCGATAACATTTTCTGGAGTATCGAGACCCCTCCCAACTCGGGTAACCCAGAGGAAGAAGAGGAGGAACCGGTCGATACAGACGAAGGTACCACCCGGGTTCCATTCACCCCCACTTCTATCACTTTGCTTTCTTTTTCCAATTATACGCATACGCCTTTCAGGGATGGATGACAAGGGTGACAACGACGACCAGAGGGACTCGGAAGAAACCGAGAGCGACAAAGGCGAAATCGAGCCCGAAGCTGAAGCCGGGACCAAGAGGAAATCCCGCGGGGTCGTCTTCAAGGTTCCATACCGCTCCCTTGCTTCTAAACCATACTCCTTTGCTAACATGTGCGAGCTAAACCGAAAATTATCCGACTGGCCGTACTTGAAGGATCTACACGCGACCAAGCGCAGAGTGACCCGGAACTTCCCGGGTGAATCCACACTTAACCCGGGTATTCCGTCATCCCCGGCTCGACGCGCTGGTATTTTTCAATCTCTTCCCGGATATCAAGGTTTTCCTTTTCCGAGTCACCCCTTAGCAGGGCAATTCCATATCTTACTTTCTCGATGTTTGTCAGCTTCGTCCGGGTCTAGCAGCGAGTTCCCCTCGGACTTCATGGTGAACCCCGGGTACGGCTCTTCTCCTGATGTTCTAATGCCTTTCCATAATTTTCTCCAGTTACATGCTAACTGCTTATCTATACCGTCCACAGAGCCACGGTTACTATCAGTGACCAAGAAAACATGGAAACCGAAGATCCGGGTAAGGAGAACCCGATTGATAATATGACTGCTGCGGCTGGCAGCGTGGAAGGGCGGCAAGCGCCACCAAAGGATCCGGCTGATCAAGAAGCCGAGTATCCTATAGCCTCGCACGCCCGCGGGGAGGAAGAGGCCACAGTCCTTGGTAGGGGGGAGGCGAGCCAAACTCCGATACTCGTACGACTCGGATGCCTTCCCCTGCCAAGGAAAAGACTACGACTCCGGGTTGCCAAGATCCCGGGTCTTCCAACTCGGACAATCACTCCTTCGACCAAATGATGAACACCCTCCTTGCCATGAAGGCCACGGAGAACACTATACTAGAGCGCATGGCCGCTGAACACCGGGTAATACTAATTGATATCTCATGTTATCCATCTAGTCCCCAAGTTCCGAGTATAACTTGTCGGAGTTGCACTCGGTACTCCGTTTAATACTCAGCTGATTATGATATCCGACTGACGTCTAACTTTCCATTCCTTTTAGGCGCAGGAGAGCCGGTCCGAGGAAATTTTAGCCAAGACCAATCAACTCCTGGACGCCGAGGTAAAGCTAAGAAAAGCACTTGAGGCTGAGGTGGAAAACTTGGAAAAAGATGTCACGGAATACAAAGAGAAATACACCACCGCTCAAGCTGCGCTGAAGAAACTATCGGCTCAAGTTGCCGACGCTTATCGTGTCCTCCTTGGTGAGATTTTGTTACTGACTGGTTCGTGTCTTGGTTTTTTGTTTTCTTGATCCATGATACCCGTGATGCTTTGATATAACCCATGTTATTTATATTGTAGGTGCTAACCTTGCGCCCTCAGAAGAGGATGACATCCAGAAGGTAAAAAACTTGAAGAATGTGCTCCGGAGATTCTGTGCCGGCACTAAATGGATCCTAGACACCATACAGTGGCCAACCGATGGCTATCCGGGTATGGAAACTTTGATCCATGCGTGTTCCACTGTACCCGCATGGATTGAGCTCTGGAAACGCTCGGCATGCCGAGTTGGGATGGCTCAGGGGCTAATGCTGGCTAAAGCCTACTTTCCAAAGCTTGATCCGGCAAAGTTGGTGGCCGGGTTTCCAGAATTCAAGGCTGATGGTTCTAGATTCGGCATCAAGGATTTCAAGGCTGTGCAGAGCGAAGTGCGTCACTCAGCGACTACAATTGCCGATTCTCTGGATCTAAGTAACTTCGTGACTTCATACGATGCCAAGGGTAAACCTGTGAAGGAAGATATGCCTTTACCCTTTGATATTCTGGAGAAGTGGAATGCTGACTTAGCCAGGAAGAGGGAGGAAGCTGCAAAGAGGGAAGCCGACTTTAAGTCGACGCCCTCCTCCTCTACACCAGCTAGCCGCCCTCCTCTTCGTCCTGATGCTGCTCATCCGGGTAACGATGCTGGGAAGGCTACTGGCCAGGACCCGGCTGGCAAGGGCAAGGACAAGATGGATGCCTCGACCCAAGATGCTGAGTGATCTTTTCTATCCGCTGTCATTTCCTATGCGTCAGTCGGCCAATGGGCCCTTTGAACAATTACTTTTGACGGTGCGCCTGTGCACCTTTGATATTAGTATTATGGGTTGTAATACATTTTGAAACTTAATAGCTTTCGTGCCCCTTTTGGCCTTTGGATGAATTTGATGTCTATCTGTTTTTGAGTTCGTTTATTCTTGATATTCCGACTTACTTTATGGTTCCTTTTGTGAGACTCGGTTTCCGGGTTTCGCGGGTTTTGATAGGTGGACTTTTCTCTAAGTCCCCAAGTCCCCAAGACTCGGATTTTTGGGTTTTTTAGCTTAATAGCTAGATAATTTGTTTCTTTTTTCAAAATCCCCAGTCCCCAAGGCCCGAACTTCCGAGTCTAGGGTGTTAGGTCCTTCAAATAGAACAAATTGTCTTTGCCAAAGCCCAAAACCTAGAGCCGTTTCACATAGGTTTTGAAGTTATGCTTAATAAACAGTGAGTTTCCGGTTATTAACCCTGTACTCTGCATAACTTGTGGTTTAGATGACCCTTTTGGCTCTCTTGTACTGTAAGCCGGCTTTCGCGTGGATAATCATGTTGCTACATCTATACGAAGACAGGGTCAGGCAAGTCCCATTGGGCATCATGACTGATTGTGATCATATGCGAGCAAATCATGCCACTTTAATGCGAGTCACATCGAGCTTAAGTAAGAAAAGTCAAGAAAATTTGGCTCCTTTGTCCGGTTATAAGCTTGCAGCCGTACTCGTTTGCGAGTAATCGGCCCTTATAACTCATAGGCATCATGGCCGGGTCTTTGAGTTTGTAACTGTGCTATTCAAGCAATCATCCCCCAAGACCTAAATATACGCAAACTGCTAAAGAAGCTAATGTACTAAAAAACAGTAAACAATACTTACCTGGAAGAAAGATAAAAAAGCATAACAGAAATAAAAAGTGATAAAGACACATGAAAAGGAAATAATATATTGTTTAACCATCTCTTTATTGATATGAGAAAAGTTAGGTCAGCAGGCCGCCTCATTAAAAACCTTCCAGTCCCCTTAGGTACCCTGGATAGGAAAAGAGTGCGTCTGAAACCTGCTGCCTGTTACATCGTGCAATTCCACTTTGTGAATCTAGGCTATACTAAGCATAGTAGGGACGCAGCTGAGCCACGTTCCATGGTCTTTCTTTCTCTTGCATAGATGAAGTGGTATGAGCGGTGTCATTAACCGTAGCCGACTCTTCCCTTGCATCTATCAAGTAATATGATCCATTGTGCAGATTCCGGCTTATGATGAACGGTCCTTCCCATGGCGGTGATAACTTGTGTTTTCCTTCCTTTGATTGCACCAGGCGCAGAACCAGATCTCCTTCCTGGAAGACCCGGGTTTTCACACGCCGGTTATGATATCTCCGCAAATCCTGCTGATATATGGCTGATCTCTCCAAAGCTTGTTCCCTTTCTTCTTCTAGCATATCCACGGCGTCTTGCCGGGTCTTCTCGTTCTCCACCTCAACATAAGCCGATACTCGAGGCGAATCATGCATAATGTCACTCGGCAACACCGTTTCTGCGCCATAAACCATGAAGAACGGTGTCATCTGAGTAGATCTGTTAGGTGTGGTATTGATACCCCAAACTACTGAAGGTAACTCCTCTACCCATGCACCAGCGGCTCTGATACACGGGACTCGCAACCGTGGTTTTAATCCACGAAGCAATTCCTGATTCGCTCTTTCCACTTGTCCATTAGCCTGTGGGTGGGCCACTGAGGCTATGTCCAAACGGATGCCATTGTTTCCACAAAACTTCTCCATCTCGCCAAGGGACATGTTGGTTCCATTGTCGGTAATTATGCTATGGGGATATCTGAACCGATAGATAATCCTTTTCAGGAACTTGACTGCTGTAATTGCTTCACAATTGGTGACTGGCATTACCTCAACCCACTTGGTAAACTTATCAACCGCCACTAAGAGATGTGTTTTTTTTGCAAGGTGACATGTGGAAAGGGCCAACCATATCCATACCCCAAACAGTGAACGGCCAGGTTAATGGGATAGTCCGCAGTTCCATAGCCGGCACATGGGTTTGGCGAGCGTACCTTTGACATCCGTCACACCTTGCCACCAAGCACTCCGCGTCTGCTAGGGCCGTGAGCCAGAAGAAACCATGTCGATAGGCTTTAGCCACAAGGGATCTTGTGGATGCATGATGCCCACAATCACCTTCATGGATCTCCTTGAGGATCTGTCGGCCTTCTTCTGGTGCTACACAGCGCAAAAAGACTCCTGCTGCACTTCTTTTGTACAACTCCCCGTTGATGATAGAATATCCTTTTGCTCGTCTCAGAATTTGTCTTGCTAATACCTCCTGCTATGGTAACTCGCCCCGTGATAGGTAGGCCAGGAACGACTCTGTCCACTCGGGAATAGCATGTACTGTGGCCACGAGCTCCAAATCCGGGTCTTGATTTGCCAGTTCTTCCTCAGACTCGGTTTTAACTGATGGTCGCCATAGCTCATCCAGGAAAACATTAGGTGGAACCGGCTCTCTGCGCGAGCCGAGTCTGGCGAGTGCGTCTGCTGCCTCGTTTTTTCTTCTGTCTATGTGCTCCACCTCATACCCGGAAAAACATCCGGCAACCCTGTCCACCTCTCTGCGGTATGCTGCCATAGTTGCGTCTTTTCTATCCCAAGTGCCTGAGACCTGTTGTACCACAAGGTCCGAATCTCCAAAGCATTGTATCCTCTTAATGTTCATCTCCTTGGCTACCTTTAAGCCGTGCAATAGGGCCTCATACTCGGCCACGTTATTGGAACAATCAAAATGAATCTGCAACACGTAACTTAACTTGTCTCCTTTGGGTGATGTTAGCACCACTCCAGCTCCTGATCCCTCGTACTGCTTGGAACCGTCGAAGTGCATTATCCAAGACTCGGAATTTGGAGCCATGGTGGGCATGTCTGTGTGAGTCCAATCGTTAATGAAATCAACCAGGGCTTGAGATTTGATTGCTGACCTGGGCTCATAGTTGATGTGGTAATCTCCCATCTCGATTGCCCACTTGGCTATTCTACCCGTAGCATCCGAGTTTCTGATGATATCCGACATTGGTATAGAGCTAACCACTGTTATGGGGTGTTCCCGAAAATACGGCTTCAGTTTCCGGCTGGCCATGAAGACCCCGAAAACTAGCTTTTGCCAATGTGGGTAGCGCTGTTTTGCCTCTGATAATACCTCGCTGACATAATAAACCGTCCTCTGGACCGGGTGATCTTTCCCATCCTCCTTACGCTCGACAACAACCACTGCGCTAACCGCCCGGGGCCCGGCTGCAACGTATAATAGCATGGGCTCTTTAGGACCCGGGGCTGCTAGGACTGGTGCCTCAGATAACTGCTTCTTTAGTGCTTCGAACGCCTCGTCGGCCTCTTGATCCCATACGAACTTATCCGATTTCTTCAAAAGCCGGTATAAGGGTATTGCCTTTTCTCCGAGTCTGGATATAAACCGGCTGAGCGCTGCTACGCACCCTGTGAGCTTCTGAACATGCTTCAAATTTTCCGGCTTTTTCAGACTTTGGATAGCTTTGATTTTATCTGGATTTGCCTCAATTCCTCTCTCAGAAACGATAAAGCCGAGTAATTTCCCGGCTGGGACTCCAAAAACACACTTTGTCGGGTTGAGTTTCATCTGGTACCTTCTCAGGTTCTTGAACGTTTCCTTTAGATCATCAATAAATGTCTCCGCTTTCCTGGTCTTGATCACCACATCATCCACGTATGCGTGAACGTTGCGTCCAATTTGGTCCTCAAAGCACTTCTGAATACACCGTTGATAGGTTGCGCCAGCGTTCTTCAATCCAAACGTCATGGTCTTGTAGCAGAAGGCCCCAAAAGGGGTTATGAACGATGTTTTCTCCCAATCTTCCTTCTTGAGCTTGATCTGATGATACCCGGAATATGCGTCCAGGAAACATAATAGGTCACTTCCAGCTACTGCGTCTATGATCTGATCTATCCTTGGTAGTGCAAACGGATCCTTTGGGCAATGCTTGTTGAGACTTGTATAATCGATGCACATTCTCCACTCATTGGTCTTTTTCATCACGAGAACCGGGTTTGCTAACCAGTCCGGGTGAAATACTTCCATGATAAAGCCGGCTGTAAGCAGCCGTGCGATTTCTTCTCCTATAGCCTTCCTTCTTTCTTCATTCATTTTTCTCAGGCCCTGCTTCACAGGCCTGGACTTGGGATCAACGTGCAAACTGTGCTCTGCCAGTTCTGTAGGGATACCCGGCATGTCGATGGGCGTCCTGGCGAACACGTCCTGATTCGAACGAATGAACTCCACAAGTGCTTTCTCCTGCTCGCTGTCCAAGTTAGATCCTATAGAAAATTGCTTGGAGGGATCACCCTCGACAAAAGCCACCATCTTGGTGTCCTACGCTGCCTTGAACTTCGCTCTCTCATCTTCAGTGTTCGGCCTTTTTAACGCTGTTCTGTCATCCGGGTCTACTTGAGACCGGTAATACTTGAGTTCCTCTTTTCTGCAGGCTTGTTCAGCCATTGCCGCATCTCCTTCATCGCACTCAGCCGCTATATCCCGGTTCCCATGTATGGTGATGGTCTGCTTTGGACCCGGGATTTTTAGCTGTAGATACACATAACATGGCCTGGCCATGAACTTAGCGTAAGCCGGCCTTCCGAATAGCGCGTGATAAGGGCTGCACAACTTGACCACCTCGAAAGTGAGCCACTCAACCCGGAAATTGTCCTTCGATTCTCCAAACGCTACCTCCAGTGTGATTTTTCCCTCGGGGCACGCCGAGTGACCTGGTACTATCCCGTGAAAAACTGTCGAACTCTTCTGTAGCTGGGACTCCTTGAGACCCATGCGTAGAAAGGTTTCCCAATATAAGATATTGATGCTACTACCGCCATCCATTAAGACCTTTTTCAACTCATAACCATTAACCTGCGGCGCAACCACCAATGCTAAGACTCCCGGGTGTTCTATCCTTTCCGGGTGATCCCTTCTGCTCCATGTTACGTCCTGCTCTGACCATCTCAGGTATCTTGGAACGGCCGAGGCAACTGAGTTTACCGCCTTTTTCAGTATCTTTTTATCCTTGTTGGAAATTCCTGTAGTATGTACGTGGTATTGTCCCAACTGCTTGGGGTTGGCCTGGAAACCTCCAGCTCCCCCCTGGTTATTACCCGGATTTCCACCTGCCGGGTAACCGGCTGGGGGTGGGCCGTGGCCCGGGTTTCCACCCAGACCCGGTCCTCCTCCCCGACCTGCACCTCGCATAGCCTTGTTTATTTCCTCGTTCTTCCATCTCTGTAGGTCCGCACATTGCTCCAATGAATGGTTAGCCGGCCTACCGTTTCTGCTGTGCTTTGGGCACGCCATCCTGAAGATATCCCAATTGTTACCCGGCCTTGGCGGTCCTTGATAATTTCCTCCGTTCTGGTTTCCTCCATTGAAGTTTCCTTCCGCCCTGGGTCTCGAAGACCCGGCTTCTGTGCTAGCGACAAACTCGGAGCTTCCCTCAAACGGGCGCTTATTCTGGTTGTTCCCATTGTTACCCGGCGTTGATCCGTTGCCGGTTCTTCCATCGTTGCTTGTGTTTGCTTTTGCTTTCTTGTCATCGACATCCTCTTCTGTAGTATCTGTGGCAGCGTGCTTGTTGCATGCGTCCATTAGCTCTCCCATCGTAACCTCTGAAGCATTTCGACTAGATTTCATGCGAGTTAACTTTTGCACTAAGGGTATGTACTTGCACGTCTTTGCCATCGCTTGTAACGCATCCTTGGGCTGAATATCCGTAGATGAGTGAAGCATCTCCATGACTCGGCGCACCCAACTGCGCGCCGATTCTCCCTTCTTCTGGACACACCGCTCTAGGTCATCAATAGTAAATAGCTTTCTGCATGTCCCATGAAAGTGTTTGATAAACGCAGTTTTCAACTCCTCCCATGACTTGATGGATCCCTCCGGTAGATTATTGAACCATAACTTTGCTGCTCCTTCTGACATCATTAAGTACATGAACTTGGCTTGAAGATTTTCAGTTGCGTTGCGAATCGACATTGCCATCTCATAGCTGCTCAACCATGTTTCCGGATCCATAGTCGGCTCATAATTCACTACTTTACCCGGTTCCTTGAATTTATCCGGGTAAGGCTCAGCTCTAATGTTATCCGACAGACACTTAGGCCCAGCGAGATTAGTCGGAACTGGCCTTACTCGGGAAACGTGTGATCCTGCGGGGGGCGCGGCCGGACGCGGCACTGCTGCTGGTCCATGCACCGCAGACCCGGCCGCGGCTCTCCTCGCTCTGGAACTATCCACGATAGCTTGCGCTGCTGATGCTGCTGGTACTGCTTGAACGTGGGGAGGAGGCGGCATTTGCTGCTGCTCTGCCCTCTGTCGCGCTGAGCTTGTCTGAATATTGCCGGTATTGGCTCGTTGCTGGCTGATATACGGTGTCCCATGCATTCCACTTCTGTTGTCCGGGTAATTAACTTGCTGTGCCACTGCCGTGTGCAATAAATCGATCGCCCGTCGGGTCTGCTCCGCATGGGGTGACTCTCTTACGGGGATCTGATTCAATGCTAGCGTTGCACCATACACGTTATCCATGGGGTTGTTGTAATGACCTGCTGGCGTGCGAAACCGCGATGGTGGTGGTGGTGGTAATGTATTGCCGGTAGTAACTCCAGTCTGTAATATGGGTAACCCGGCCTGCGTGTTTACCGGTTGTGCTCCTCCAGTTGCGGGTTGATGTACAGTTCCTTGGTTTGCTGCTGGAATCGGCTGATCCTGAGGTGTGATGAATAGTGTGGCCGGGTTTATAACTCCACCCGTTGCTGGTAATCTGGTCTGGTGCCTTTGACGCACCCTGGTTGTCTCTTCTCGGAGCCGGTTCTCCAATGCATCTAGATCGCGCTGGCGCGCAGCTACCCCTTGTTTTTCTGCTTCCACTTGCCTTCTCTGTTGTTCCAATGCACGACGGGCTACATCCAGATCCCTAACACGTTCCGCCGCGTTTTCGGGGGTTATGACTGTGGCTAAAACGGTGGGATCCAGGATCAGGTTGTTGTTGAACAGGGCCGGGTGTTGTGGATTTGAAGGACCCGCCCCTGGTGTCCGGTTTGCCAGATATCCAAACATGTTTGCCTGCAACTCGCTATCCGCCGCATGGCTGGTAACTGATGCCGATTCTCCGTCGACCCGGGTTAAGACCGGGTTTCCGTCAACCGGATTTGGCTGCTGGGCCAATGCTTGTGTTGTCCCGACAGCGGCCGCGGTCACGTTCCCCTGATTAAGATTGGTTGCGGGGGCCGTGTAAACCGCGACCTGGCGCACAATGCTTGGCGCAGATTCGTATTCTTCCTCATCATCGCTGTCTTCCTCGTACCGGTCCTCCAGCAGGTGCAGGATGGACTCGGTGTCATCTTCTCTCATAACCCGGCCACGCGGGGTCCATGCCGGCTCCTCCGGCTTTTCCCTCTTCGTGGTGGGCTCTTCTGTCGGATCTATCATCCCGACTGATTCCTCCCCATCGGACTGAACGCAGGTGGCCTCCCCTGACACAGAATCAAATCCAAAATCGTCAGGAGCTAAACCGGACGTACGTACCATGCCAATGAAGACGTTGATCCGGCCGATTGTCACGACAGATCCGGATTCGAGCAGATCCGACTCTGGCCCCCAGCCAAAATCGTCCACCATCTTCTCTGCTTCGGGGTTGGTGTAGATCTCGCCGACGACGAGGTTCTTCATGTTCTCCCGAGCTTCTCCCGTGATGTAAACACCCTTGGACGTAGGCCCCACGGTGGGCGCCAACTGTCGTGGGATAATCACGGCAGACGTTACCGGGGGTAACTTGTCTTGGGGCAAATCGACTCGAGTGTTTGGGAGAGGGTTTAGCTCAAAGGAAACCATGGTGATATGCAATCTGGTAGCCGGCAATCAAGTCGCCGAGTCTACGATCTAAATATATTAGCTCGATACTGGTGTTACAATGGATGCTCGGAACCTCTCGATCTGGCGATCGTGTTCTTGCTCACGTAAAAGCTTGTCTAATCCTAACCTAGGGACCGGCTTATATAACATCCGGACCCCCTGGCTTACTCTCCAAGGCGCACTCTGAATCCTACCCGGACACTGCTTATAAACCCTAAACTTCCTTACCGGAACCCACAATCCGGGTTACGAGGCCTTCGTTCCTGGGCCTTCTAGAAGCTTCTTTATCCTAAGCCGGGTCTTGCGCAGCGTCCTTTGGGCCGAGTTACTCCTTGGCATTAGCCTACCGGGTTATCATCCCTCCATCAATAATCCTTCAAGGTTTTCCTCATCCAAAGCAATTGGGCACAACATCTTGCCACAGAGATATACTCGGCCTCGGTGGTGGAGAGAGCAATGCAGTTTTGCTTCTTTGAAGACCAACACACTAAGGAACGGCCAAGGAATTGGCAACCCTCAGATGTGGACTTTCTATCCGTCTTCTCTCCCGCATAATCCGCATCTGAATACCCGATGAGTTTGTCATGGATTCCTTTAAGAGACGTGAACTCCTTTTCTAGTTTTGCATGACGCTCAACAAGTTCCTCATGAGCTATTCCTAGCTTCAACTCTTCTTCTTCAAAGATTTTAAGTAAAGCAAGAGATTTTTCATTATCCTTCCTAAGTTTGGAAACACTAATAGCATAACTCTCTTCTAGACTAGATAGTCTCTCTTCAAGAGAGGCTCTCAAAGATCTATCTTTCTCCAGAGCTTCCACAAGCTCATTGTCATTGTTCTCATGGCCACCACCATAACTATCCAAAGTCATGATGATATCTTCCTTCTCATCTATGAGAGAGTTAGCATCCTCAAGAGGGCCTTTACCTTTTCTTTGGTTTCACCTTCAAGACTACATAACCAAGAGCCAAGATTCTTGGCCTCCTCATCATCCACAATGTTTTCAACACAATCCAATAATGAGGGAGAACTAGTAGCAATAGACTTGGAGTTGGAATATATTACCACGGTGGCTTTTGCCATGAGACATGTAGGTCGGATGAATGCCTTCTCATTGGGGGATTCAAATAGAGAGACCGATGAAGAGGAAGTCGTAGCTATGGAGACATGGGTCACACCTATGAATTCATATTCTCCTTCATCTCCGGAGTAGTATGTTTCCAATGTGGGCCCTTCGTGAACATATAGATCCCTTGGGACTCTTCTAGCGAGGTTCTTGATTTGTGGAGCTTTGTTCTTGTCCTTGTGAACAAGCTTGCTTTCATTCTCTTCTCTTGGCTCAAAAGGACATTCTTTGACGAAGTGGTTTGCACTTCCACAATTGTAGCACGTCCTTGGCCGCCCCCTTCTTCTTGTAGACCTTGTTTCTTGAAGGTCTAGGAGCACCGGACTTATGAGCCTCCCATCTCTTCCAATATCCATGCATGGAAAGAGAAATACACTTATGAGCACCCTTGTATGTATGTTCATAGTCCTCTTCATCCTCATCAACTTCTTCTACCCGAGAAATCGCCTTAGACTTCAAGGCAAGGTTGGGTGACTTCCCAACTCCTCTTGAGCGCGCAAGAGCATCATCCGCACTCTTGTGAGATAGGGATATAGCTATGAACTCGCTAAGAACACCAATGGAGTTGAGAGATAGTTGTAGTCCGATCTTGTTTGAATGCTAGTGGAGATGTTCTTCTCGAAAAGAGTTATGGCCTTGACAAACTTCCTCTTGATCCACTCATCGTAGATTTTCTCTTTTCCAAAGTCCCTCAATTGGTTGCCAAGGGTGACAACTCTTCTATATAGCTCCTCGGGACTTTAATCTTCAAGCATAACGAAGTTCTCAGACTTGTCAAGAGCTACATCATACTTGGAGGATTGGATGCTAGCATTGCCTTGAAACAAGGTGTCAATTTTATCCCAAGCCTCCTTGGCGGTCTTGATACTGCAGATGTGTTCAAGATGTTCTCTTGGGAGAGCCTTTTAGATAGTGACAAGAGCGGTCTTGTTGAGTTGAAATTCAACGTCTTCTCTTGGAGTAAAGTTGCTTGCATCGTGAGGGTTAAATCCATGGAGAACACTTCTCCACAAGGCAGTGCAAGACCCTGAAATATGAGACTCCATATCGAACTTCCAGTAAGAGAATTCGTCAGTGTTAAGCATGGGAGGAAGTCCAACATTTAGAATGTGTGGCATTGTAGCAATAGGATGAATAGAGTCATAGTTGGGAGGTGGTGGTGAACTTTTGAGTTAGACCCCGAACCGTTAGCCGTTTGAGACTTGGAGCCTTCGGAGCTCCCACCGCTTTTAGCCTTTTTATCGGCCTTTGCCTTGGCTTTTGCCTTGGCTAAAGCAATGTTAGCTTCCATTTCGGCGATGTCCGGAATGGACTCATCATCCGAGCTAACATCTTCAGCGGTGAGAGGTGTTTCCTCGGACTCCTTGGTTTTCCCCACCATGGCCTCCAACATCTTCTTTATGCTAGAAACTCCGAACCAACACTAGAGCTAACCTTGGACAATTCGGTTTGGATGGTTCCAACCGTTTCTAGTAGGTTAGTTATAGTGCTGGCCATTTTGGCGATTTCCGCATTAGAACCGTCGGGGTCACCTTCATTGACCATTATACTCTTAAGCAGTTAATCCCTTAGCAAGATCCGAGGCTCTGATACCAATTGAAAGTGCACTGTGGTCAACTAGAGGGGGGGTGAATAGGTTGACTACCAATTTTTATTATTTTCCCTTTTAGTTATGGCTAAACAAGATAAACAAGGTTCGCTAGATGTGCAATTAGGTGAGCAACCTAGGTGATACAAGATAATATACACAATGGAAGTAAAGCGAAAGGTAGCAAGATAAACCACAAGTGTAAACAAGGAGACAAGGATATGTTTCCCGTAGTTCCTTCTCAAGAGAAGTATGTCTACGTTGGAGAGGTAGGGAGCCACCTAGGCACCCCTCAATAGCACGGTTGTGCACACCTTATTCTCCTTGATCTTCTCTGGTGAGGGAGATTCTCGTTTCCATTATGAGGTCGACTTGAAGGCGTTGACCAAATCTTTACACGAGGTTGAGGACACTCCACAAGATGGATGGAGGCTCTCAACAAATCCGAAGCTTCTTGCAACAAGGTGGAAGCTACAAGCACAAGATCTACTAAGGTTTCTAGGCCTCAAGTAGGATTCTAGATCTACTAGGATGTGGTGGATGGATTTGAAATTCCATTGGTGTAATCACGGATCTAGGCCTCCTTTAGCTCTCCGCAAAGTTTCGGAGTGTTTGTCTGGTTGGAGAAGGAGATATAGGAGGTTGAAGCTTTCATTAATAGCTAGGAGAGAGAGTGGACAAAGCTTAGCATTTATGAGGTAGGGGAAGCGCTTTAGATCCCCTTCCCCAATCCAACCGTTGAACAACCCATGCAGCACCGGAGGCTCCGGTGGTCTGCACTTATACGCACCAACGTGGCTCTTTTCGTTCTTCCTGGTTTCTTCAATGGCGGAGGCTCCGGTGGTGTTGGCGGAGGTTCCGCCCACCGAAGGTCCACCGGAGGTTCCGCCCCAGCCTCCGCTCATATGCACCCGAAGGCACTTTGAGCGGAGGTAGCACCGGAGGTGCCACCGGAGGCCAGCCCCACAGTAGGGCAGTGGAACTAGCGGAGGCTCCGGTGGTTTTGGCGGAGGCTCCGCTGCAACCTCCACTCTTATGCACCCGAAGGTGTTTTTAGCGGAGGTGGCACCGGAGGTTGCACTGGAGGCTGGCGCCTGGGAGTAGCTGGGAAAATGAACGGGGCGAAGGTTCCGTTGGTTTCACCGGAGCCTCGTTTTCTTGTAAAAACAGCATCCCAGCTTTGTTTCTTCGAGCCCTTTCCTTTAGAATAATTTCTGTTACCCATTGAGAATGTGTACTTGAAGAATCTGGGAATTTTCATAGATATCAAATAAAACATGCAAATGTTCTCAAATAGATATTAGTCCGATAGTTATGTTGTCATCAATTATCAAAACGGAAGATAATCTTTCACTTCCGGACTGACTGACGTGGGCTTAGGGCATGCGCGCAAGGGGGCACGGTCTGCCTCAGCGCCGACGAGCCACAGAATGAACGGCAGACGCCCACAGCCGCCTCGCGCCGCCGCGCCACCAGCCACCAGCGGTGTCGAGATAGAGGCCTCCAGGGCGGACCCAGTTGCCACCTCCCTCCACCACCACCAGCTAGAGACCTCAGAGCCATCACCGCATCCCTGCCACCAAGAACCTGACGCGCCTCCAAGGTGGACCTCCGCGCCGGCCGCTGTCGAGGGAAGAGGACCTTGACCGCAAAGAACTCGGCGAGAGTTGACGGATCCGATGGAGAACAACGCCGTTCTGCCTCCTCCGCGTCGTCCTCATCCTCCACGTCGGCCCAACTCCGCCCGCACATTGACACCGGTGAGGGTGCCACCTCGGGCGCGACGGCCAGCCGCGCAGCGGGGACGAGTCCCACCATCGCCCAAGGAGGGGAGGAAGCCGACCATGCCCTCAACGGAGACGGGAAACCATCGCCGGGACGCACCATCAGCCATCGCCTAGGTACCACCTTTCTCCATTTAGACTTTATGCAGGAATGAGAATCAAAACATTCAAACTCCACTTTTTGCTTATCCCTCTGCCCTTCTTTCATGCCCACGGCCATCAACACCAAAGAAGGAGATGGACATAGTCTATACCATGTGTTCTTTTAAGTCCAAAGTTGGCACCCATAAATTGGAAGTTGTGTCCTCTAGAGTTGAAGATTGATTTTGGTCAAAATATATGGAGGTTGTGATGTGATCTAAATCGTATAATTTTCACTCAATTAATATGTTAATTAGTGTTCATTTTTCACAACTAATTTCCATACATGTGGAATACCGAATCTAATCCTTTGTGAGAGGATCAGAATAATTAAAATTTTATGGCCACAATCATCCCCGAAAAAATATACAAGATTTGTTAAAGGAAAAAATACGGCGGCGTGTTCCTTCCTCCACCTCCAAAACATGCCACACGTCCCATGTGGGGCCGCTCCGCACTGACTTATCCCTTTCGTCTTGCAACTCTGAAATCGTCTGTGACGATGGCACCCGGAGCGTAAGACAGAATATTTTAAGATTCAACTAGACATTTTTTCTCGAAATAAGACAAAATATGTCCCATTTTCATTGATTAAGAAGAAGAGATTTAGCTAGTTTATTAAAGGAAACTCGGCCATAAACCAATACAAACACTCAATGTCCTCATGGAACACAATCACATTGCGCACCCGGGCCGACCTGGCCACCCACATGAAGTACAAGCATCGTCGAATTGAAAAGATCCACCACCAAGTTTGCCATCGAGCGTCATCGTCATCACTTCCCCTCGAGCAAATGACTCCAACTTACCGACAAATCCTTCGCCGTGAACAACACCGAAATCCATGTCGGCCCATGCAAACAGTCGACCACACGCGCCAATTACAACCAACTTCGACTTTGACAACAAGCTCTGCAAGAGAAATATGTTTAAGAATCCATCGGACACGCCGAAAAAAGATGGACTATATCGATGCCGAAGCCGCCACCTAAGTGGACATAACACTATAATCATGCGGTTTTCTTATTCCTATATTTTTAAAATCTTTCGAATAAGAGGTCTTAATTATTGCATTTTCCTTTTCTTTTTTTACACCCGGGTTAATTGCTGCTGATGTTGTCTCGATCCTCAAGGTGATAATAAACAAATCTGCAGTACCGATAGATCTTATGCATGTGCCTTGATCGTCATGTGCCAGACTCTCCACCAGGTTGTCCACGCCAATGTACGGAGGATCCTTAAGAAACATATTATGTGTCTTACTACTCCATTGGCATAATGGAGGCACATCTGAACTGCCACACATCAGAATATTCCTTCAATAAGCTTATTATCTGTTGTGTTTAGTAGTCTCAACGAGGTCCAGTCCAGCTCAATTGGTAAAACAAAATTGAAAAACCAGGTCGGCAGCACGGTCGGAACATAGTTTCGTTTGCTGGAGTTTTCTTGCGCCAGTATATTGGGCTTAGCTTAATTTAGTTGGTTGACCCACGCCCACGCATGCGTCGTAGCGGAATATGGGTTCCTTTTCCTCACACTCACAGGCACTATGTATCGCTCACAACCATAGGTAGTTCCTATTCGTCCCCAGTGCCGCCTCCGCCTAGGCCGGCCCATGTGTGTTCTTTTTGCAGTTTTTTTCATTTCTTCTTTCCCTTTTTTCCTTTACCTGGGTTTGTTTCTTTTTTATTTTTCACATTTTTATGTTTTATTTCATCTTTGTTTTCTAGAAAAATACATGAATATTTGCTAGCAGTTGTTTTTAAGGAAAGGGGAGATTAAAAAAAAAACTCTGTGGACTTTTATTTGCAAAACATGATAATTTTCCAAAAAAGATCATTCGGTTTTCCCACCCTAAGATAGTCCTAGAACAACCATTGATAGCCTAATAAAAATACTTGACCAACCACACAAGAAAAATACCTCAATCACTGTGGATCCTAATTGATGTACACCGCGCAAAAAGTATACTACACGATTGTATTTTAAAGTACACCCACATATGTATTAAATGATACGGCTCGGCTTCGTCTCAATATTTTTTTACGGCTCGGCTTCGCATCGATAACAGTTTATAAAGATATTGAAAGGGGTACGTAGGTCGCGCATTGGTCGTAGCACGTGCTACGGCTGCGTTGCCTCGTACTACCGCTCGGTTTCGCCTCGAACAAAGTGCCTACGGCGGTTCACCTAAAAAGTACACATGTTGTATCTGAAAGTATATAAAAAGTGATGGTGAAAGTATACACACGTTGTACCTGAAAGTATAAACACGGTGTACCTGAAAATACACGCACGTTTCTGTACACCGACGCTAGTACTGTATATACATCCACGCACTGCTTCTGGGTGTACACCCACCTTGCTACTAAAAGTACACGGTGTATAAGCACACAGCTACTGGATGTACACAGTGTACATGGTGTACACTCATGCTGCTACTGAAAATACACGGTGTACAAGCACACTGCTACTGGATATACACGGTGTACATGGTGTACACCCACGCGTCTGCTACTATATGTACACTCACATTGCTACTGGAAGTATAAATTGCTAACGAAAGTATAAAGTACATAGAACACAGAGTACAAAAGTGTGAAAAAAAAGTTTTTCCGAAACCTATCAACATGAGATCTAGTTTTGAAGATCTCGACACGAGGAATTCAAATATGAAAACGATTCGTAATTCCGAAATAAAGTTCTCGAGATGTTTCATTTATAAAAAACAGATCTCAAAATAAATACGTGCGCAACCTCCGTCCCGTGAGAAGAAAATCTCACCAAAACTCTCTGGTGCTGCCACTTGTCATGTATGCATGTACCTGTGGGGGGCGCGAGGAATGAGAAGGTGACACTTGTCGCGAAGAGAGTGCACGAGAAGGGAAAACGCGGCAAGTATCGTCACGACAGCGAACGTGGGTGACCTTCCGGAAGGGAGGCCTTTTTCTAGTGATTTCGCAAAGGTGAAGCTTAGTGTATGTGTGGGGTTGCGGTGGAGGGCTTAAATGACAAAAAAGTATTTCGCCCCCTCCCCGCGCAATCTCTCCCAAGCTCCGCAATCGAAGCTTTTGGACATATCCGAGTATGGCCCAAGCCCCAAAAAAACCTAGCTAGGCCTGATTGACCCAATCTGATCGAGACTAAAATCATGTTTTTAGTAAGTCCGAGCCTGGCCAGCCCAACCATCGGGCTCAATATTCAGGTCTGAAGTTGGGGTGAAATTTTTGGGTCAAGTCGTACTGACCATGGCCGGGTATACTTGCCGCAAAGCTCCCACTAGTACGAAAAATCCTTGTGGTGGCGTGCTTTAGTGGTGTTTTTTGGGCACGCCGCTAAAATATATGCCATTGATAATGTATAAGAGTGACGTGTCAACTCGCATGTCACTCTTAAAACCGGTGCGTGCAGCGGGCACGCCACAAGTACGTAGTGTCTGTGGCGTGCAGTGCGCACGCCACAAGTATGAACTAATAGAATTAAATTTAAATTCCAAATTTTAGGGGAATTTAATAGAAATTAACAACTGAAATTAAATGGAGTCAAATTGAAAGTAGAACTTCATAATTCATTAAAAAGGCACAAAATAATACAATCCACACAAAAAAAATTTACAATATATTTAGAAAAACGAAAAAAAATTAATTAACCGCTGCCGCTATAAGCCATCCTAATCCTCGCGGGTGAGGTCGATGAAGACCGGTCGTGGGCATGGCCATGGCTAATCATCCTGATGTTGTGGCGGCATCGTTTTGAAGCGCGATGGAGTTGTCATGACACTGACCGTGGAGGTCCAGTGCCACCCCTACCCCACAAGACCAGGTGGCGGCGGCTGCACCACCACCTCCTCCTCCTCATCCTCCGGCTCCGTCTGCTACTGCCCCGCGTCCACCCTCGTGTCATGGAGGACCTCGAAGAAGCTCAGTCACCATCGACACTCGTCAGATGGTCTTGATGGAGTTTGCAGTGGCTACAAAGAACTCGGGGTCCTCCTAGTTTGGCTCCTTCTCCATCAGAGTGCTCGACGGTATTGGTGGCGGATCGCGGGTAGCTGGCGCCCTGATAAACAACAACGGATTGTGCGTGCGCCTCGAGGCGGACAACGCCCGGGCGATGCACACGCCGAGGATGCCGTCGATGGTGCGGCCCTCCCAGAAGGACGACCGCCCTTCGGCGTTCTTCGTCACATCCGAGGTCCGACTTTCTTTGTCGGATATATACCGAATAGGGGCATATCAGGTGGCAGTCTAAAGTGCCGGATTACCCGGGTGGCCCAAGTGGTAGTGGATTACGGTCCATTGGGCGGCCCAGTAAGCTGATGCACAGAAGCCGAATTCTAGAAGAACCCGGATCGCGGCCCACGTGATCTGGTTTGGAGTAGAAGGCGGATTCCTTACTTTCCAAGTTAATAGTTACCGTAGTCTTCTAGGTTTCCTATTCTGTATGCCCTAATACGGCTATTATATAAAGCCGGACGGGAGATATGATAGATAGACAAGAAGCAAAAGGCTAACTCGCCGAGAGGTTGATCCTTGACGAGAAGCTAATAGAACCTCACGTTGTATTTTGTATTTACAGACTTTAGTCCTGAATAGTGAGATTGCAGGAGTAGGAACGTCGCATTATCGCGTCGTACCGAACCTGGGTAAAAACCCTGTGTCATTGTCCTTCGCACAATCACGTCCCCCCACGTCTCTATCAGTAGTCTCATGGAACCCCCGTCTATGAATTCTACTACGATGTCTCGACAGTTGGCGCCCACCGTGGGGCCGGCGACGTCAGGCGTTAAGTTTCGATCTGGGATACTCGGCAACTGTCGGAAGTTTGGAATTCGACAACGATGTTGGACGCTTCCTCGACAACGGATCTTACATACCGGCGCAAAATCATCTGGTAAGTGCCTGCGTGTTACCGATTGGACCTGCAAACATCTTTATCGGAGTAACTGCAGAGGCCATGGGGTTTTGCGGTGGAAGTAGATTTATCCCACCCGCCCTATACCCAGTCGAAGATGACTACGATACCGGGTTTTGCTCAGATCACCGACATACAAGTGAATCACACTTTGTCGGTATGGTGCAATCCGAGATCGCGAAAACACGGATGAAGGCAATCCCCTGCAGGAGGCAGAAAAAAGCAAACCCACAACTGAGGTGGAAGATCCGACATCCGTCAACACAACGACGAACTCGGAAGCTGACTCCATGTTAGCCGCCATTGAGGCGAGATTAGAGTCAGAAACCGGATCAGACAATTTTGATTCCGAAGATGAAGACGAGGACGCCTTCGAAAGAAAGGTTAAATCTCTTCAAGAGGGATTCCAGGAAGTGCTGATGGCAAAGCCGGCTGAAAACACGGACGCCGACAGCCAGGAAAGCCCTAGAACTCCTCCGCCAGAGGAAGAGAGAGAAGACGGAGAAACCTCTCCAAGATATCCCGATGTGAAAGAATTGACAGAGGAAGAACCAATCAAAAAACCTCCCTCTTCCAAGAAAAAGCACAAGGCCGCTAAAAAGCTCCATTACAAGCTCCGGAAGAAGAAATCGACTGATCTAGCAAATGAAAGCCCGGAAGTAGGAGGTGCAAGCGGAATAAAGCCCGCGGAGAAGAAAACAAAAGAAATCCTTGTTCCGCCAATGAAAGAACAAGAAGAACAGGAGTTACTGCAAACACCAGTGGGATTGCACGAACCCCCTGAAGTGCTAGAAGCCAGGAGACAAGCTCTCCAGAGGCAGCAACAACATCTATTCAGAACTCGTGAACACCTCCGAAAAACACAGGATGACATCAAGCTCATGAAGGAAGAAATCGAGGAATACGAGAGAAAGAATAGATCTGGAATTAAGCCTACAAGGTTACCCGGAATTGTAAGACCGGAAGTACTGCCGCCAAAAGAAAGGTTTCACAACCCATCTTGGAAAAAGCAAGTAAACGGCAAAGATGCCAGAGGCGAACCTATATACAAAACCGCAGCAGAAAATGCGGAAGCACCGTTCGCCATCCTCAATAATGATATGTACTCCAATGGTGAAAAACTTCAAGGGGTGTATGCTTTCTTAGGAAAAGCATTGCAACAACAACAGTGGGGGCAGCAGCGATCAGGGAAGTTGCACGACGACTCAGCCCTATGTAAAACAGCTACATGCGCCGCTGGAGCACCTGGACCGGAAGAACCTGGAGATTCAAGCAATTCAAAAGAGAAGAAAGTGGATGCGAGAAAAGACAAGAAAAATCCCGACAACAAGGATGAAGTGTCTTGAACCGGATCCCATCTCCCGAGAGATGGACTTAATCCTCGCGATCAGGAAGAAAAGCACCGGAATGACGGAAAAATGCCGCCTCCGAGACGCCCAGCTAAAAAAGCTGGAAGACAGGATATACCTCACAGGCGTGAGAGATCCCGGACACCCCCTAGAAATAAGGAAAGACACATGAGTAGAACTCCACCTTATCCAACGGGGAAAGATCTCGGAAGCAATAGAGAGAATCCCGAAAAAGCGCGTTCGCACCACAATGGAAAAGAAAGGAGCAGATCCCCTTCTGTCCATTCAGCCGGCAGGTACTCCGCACACATGGATAGAACGGAAAGAGATGATTTATACTTTGGACCTAAGTGCTTCACAGCTAGGATCCGAAAGATAACCCTGCATTCTGGCTTTGCCAAAGTTGGTCCAACATACCAAAAATATACCGGTAGTACAAACCCGGATACCTGGCTCTCAGACTACTATACAGCCGTCCAGATCAACAACGGGACAGACATGGAAGCTGTAAAGTTTCTTCCCCTAATGTTATTGGATGGAGCCAGAGACTGGATAATTGGATTACCCTCCAGAACTGTCGACAACTGGGATGATATGGCTCGAGTATTTACTCAGCATTTCCGGGGAACTTACAAGCGCCCGAATAGCATCAACTAGCTAAATCGTTGCACCCAATTTGAGGACGAACCATACGTGGATTTCATCTCAAGATGGACGGCAATGAAGAATAGTTGCTCTGGAGTGGGAAAAGATCCAAGCAATGCATGCTTTCGTCAATGGCCTAAAACCCGGACTTGTACCGTTCATGATTGGTTCCAAAAAGCACAAAGATCTCGGATCTATGCTTACAACCGCCAATGAACACGCTGCAGCCAAGGACGACATCAGGGCAAGAGGAGGCAATATCGACACACTGATACAGGCCAAAAAGAACCCTCGCCCTGAGAAAAAAGGAACTCCAGATGCAACAACACAAAAGCCCAAAGAGGTCAACATAGCCTTTGGAAGAGAAAATGGGAATAGGTGGAAAGGACGCAACACGGAACCGATCAATCACACAAAGGAAGAGTGGGAAAAGATCAAGTCGGAAAACTGCGTCCACCACTCGCAATTTGGGAAACGCACCCACACTAACGCACAATGCCGACTGAATAAGCATATGAAAGGCAGTGCAGGATCCGGAAACAAAGGGAAGCATTCCAAGAGGAAATTTTCCAAGCAAAAGCCAGCAACTGAGAAAGAAGACAGTGAATCGTACACTGACGAAAAAATCCAGGAACAACAGCGAAAAGGCGAGCCCAAGTTTCCGAGAGTTGATGGAGAATGCAACCTAACTTTCCTGGCAACTCCCTCAGCAAAGGTGGCAAAGAGAACGCTTCGAGAAATAAACGCGGTTGTTCCGGCAACCCCGAAATTCTTGAAGTATTCAAATACACCAATCACGTGGGATCAGTATGATCATCCCGGAAACATCCCTGAACCCGGCACGCAAGCTCTTGTTGTAAGCCCTATTGTCGAAAACACTAGGCTAAAAATAGTGCTGATGGATGGAGGATCCAGTATCAACATAATGAACCTGGATACACTGAAGCATCTGAAAATTTCCGAGACCCAGCTCAACCACAGCAACATACGTTTTCACGGCATCGTTACTGGCAGACAAGCACGTTCCCTAGGAGAAATTTCCCTAGATGTCACTTTCGGAGAAAAAGATCACTTCCGTCAGGAAAAAGTATCCTTCGAAGTGGTGCCGTTCGAAAGCGTGTATCACACGATACTCGGACGTCCAGCTTTCGCCAAATTCATGGCAAGATCATGTTACATATATAATAAGCTGAAGATGCCAGGGCCCAAAGGAGGAGTAATCACCATATCTGGAGACTTCAAGTTGGCAAACGAGCTGGAAAAAAAAACGCCCTTTGCGCTGAGAAAGTCATAGCAAAGGAAGAGTTGAAAGAGCTGGCCAAAGAGGTATCGCCGACAGAAATGCCGGCAGGCAAAGAAAGCCGGAAGTCAGCAGATAGCTTCAAGGCTTCCGAGAACACAAGACAGGTAATCCTAGATCCCAAATATCCGACAAAATTTGTCGTGGTGGGAACTGGGATGACCGACAAATAGGAAAGCGAGCTCATCAAGTTCCTCCGTGAGAACTGGGATATTTTTGCTTGGTGTCCAGCGGACATCCCAGGCGTACCCAGGGAACTTGCTGAGCATCAACTTAAGGTGATTCCAGGATCCAAACCCGTCAAGCAAGGTCTCCGTCAATTTAAGGAAGAAGACGGAAGGCTATTGTCAAGGAGATTATCCGGCTTTTGGCAGCAGATTTCATCCGGGAAGTTATACATACTGAATGGCCAGCAAATCCAGTATTAGTCCCGAAGAAAGACACTACTACCCTTAGGATGTGTATAGATTACACCGGCCTGAACAAACTGTGTCCAAAAGATAGGTTTGCGTTACCGCGAATCGATCAAATAATAGATGCCACTGCAGGCTCTGAGCTTTTATGTTTTTTGGACGCATATTCCGGGTATCATCAAATACGCATGAAAAAGGAAGATCAAATCAAAACCTCTTTCATAACCCCCTATGGGACGTACTATTACATAACCATGCCATTTGGCCCGAAGAACGCAGGTGCAACCTACCAGCGTTGCATGCAACGGTGTTTGCATAGTCAGATTGGCAAAAATGTCCATGTTTACGTGGATGACATTGCTGTCGTTACCAAGGAAAAAGAAACACTCCTTGAGGATTTGCGAGAAACCTTCGAAAATTTGCGCACTTATAAAATGAAGTTAAATCCATTAAAGTGCGTATTCGGGGTTCCCTCAGGAAAACTTCTGGGTTTCATCGTTTCTCATAGAGGAATAGAAGTAAACCCAGAAAAGATCAAAGCAATCTTAAACATCTCCAAGCCTACATGCGTAAAATATGTGCAAAGATTGACGGGTTCCGCTGCAGCCGTCAGCAGGTTTATTAGCCAGCTGGGGGATAAAGCCTTGCCACTGTATAAGTTATTGAAATTTTTTGACAAATTTGAGTGGACAGAGGAGGCAGATGCAGCGCTAACCCAATTGAAGGAAACTTTGACGAAAGCTCCGATTTTGGCATCCCCAAAAGACGAAGAACCTTTGCTATTGTACCTAACGGCTACAAACCGGGTTATTAGTGCAGTAATTGTTATGGAAAGGAAGAAAGACGAACAGAGCATACCCGATCAGCATCCGGTATATTATGTAAGTGAAGTTTTTTCCGAGTCCAAACAAAGATATCCACACTACCAAAAATTAGCATATGGCGTATTTTTCGCATCTAGAAAACTTCGCCATTATTTCCAAGGACATTCCATAACAGTGGTATGCAAAGCACCACTAGGGGATATAATAAACAATGCGGAGGCGACAGGCCGAGTAGCCAAATGGGGCATCGAGCTAGCTACATTCGACATTAAGTATCAGCCTAGGACGGCAATAAAATCCTAGGTTCTGGCAGATTTTGTTGCCGACTGGACGGAAGCTATGGAATAACACCAATGCCGGAGTCCGAGTACTGGATGATGCACTTTGACGGATCCAAGATGAAAGAGGGCGCTGGAGCTAGTGTAGTCCTAAAATCCCCTAAAGGAGATACAATGGAGTATGTATTACAAATACACTTCAACGCCAGTAATAACGTGGCAGAATACGAAGCTTTGCTTCACGGCTTGCATATCGCAAAGGAAATAGGGGTCAAACGCATTCTATGCTATGGCGACTCAGATTTGGTACAGCACCAGCTCAACCAAACTTGGGATGCCAAAAGCCCTATAATGGCCGAATACCGGAGAACAATTGACGAATTTGCCATCTGTTTCTTCGGATTCAAAGTGCTCCATGTTAAAAGGGAGGAAAATTGGAACGTGGATGCATTAGCCCGCATGGGATCAGAAAGGATAAAAATCCTACCACCAGGTCTATTCGTCCAACATTTGTACGAACCATCGATAAAAGGTGGAGATGTTGATTATCCTCTGGCTTCCGAGTCAATTGAAGTCATGCTCGTTAAACCGGATTAGACAATCCCATATTTAAACTTCTTAGTTGATCAGAAGTACCCGGATGGAGCAGACGAAGTCTTGCAAAGACAGATTCAGCGTCGATGCAAAGGATACACGGTAATTAACAATTGCCTGTATAAACGCAGTACTACCGGAATTTTTCTACGATGTATTTCACCAGAAGAAGGTCGAGAAATCCTGCAAGAAATCCATGCCGGAGATTGCGGACATCATGCTCAATCAAAAAGCATAGTCAAAAAAGCATTCCGCGCCGGGTTTTTCTGGCTAACAGCCAAGACAGACGCTGAGCACATAGTAAATACGTGTGCAGGGTGTCAGTATTACGCCAAGCAGACTAATATGCCAGCCCAAGCACTCAAAACTATCCCCATTACATGGCCGTTTGCGGTCTGGGGGCTAGATATGATGGGACCATTCAAAACTGCACGAGGCGGACTCACACATCTAATAGTAGATGTGGATAAATATACCAAGTGGGTGGAGGCTAAACCCATCAAAAAGCTTGATGGTGTAACAGCCAGAAACTTCATCATTGACATAGTCATGAGATACGGCGTTCCACACAGCATAATAACCGACAACGGGACAAATTTCTCCATTGGAGAGTTGGCAAAGTATTGCCGACAAACAGAAATTCGCCTAGATCTCGCATCTGTGGCACACCCGCAATCCAACGGGCAGGTTGAAAGAATGAATAGCTCAATCTTACAAGGAATACGCCCAAGACTCTAATCTCCTCTTCATAGAGCAGCTGGAGCATGGGTAGAAGAGCTACCTTCCATGCTTTGGAGTATTCGAACAACACCAAACAGGTCAACTGGGCAAGCCCCGTTTTTCCTAGTTTATGGTGCAGAAGCAATTCTTCCAACAGACATGATCCATGATAGCCCAAGAGTGCAGGATTTCGATGACTCGGATGCCGAAAAAGCACGACAAGATGCCGTCGATCGCTTAGAAGAGGAACGAGAGCTTGTGCTTCAAAGATCCGCCATTTACCAGCAAGGTTTACGATGTTATCATAGTCGGAAAATCAGGCATCGTTCTTTTAAAGAAGGTGACCTAGTGCTATGATTGGTGCAGCAAAGAAAGCACAAATTGGCCCCAGTATGGGAAGGACCATTCGTCATCAGCAAAGCTATGAAAAATGGATCATACTATCTTGTAGATATTCGGGATACAGAAGACCACCCTAGCCGAATCGCAAAAGAATGAGAAAGATAGATGCTGAGCTAGGAGAGACAAAGAGGCCCTGGAGTATCCAGCAGTTACGTCCCTTCTATACTTAGTTCAATTTCTATGTAAGCATCTTTGAGAAGATGAAATAAAGTTGTCGGAATTCTTACATCCATGTTTTTACAAGTTTATTATAGTACAAAGCATGATTCTGCCTTATCTATTTCCCAATGATCTTACAAAATACTCAATGTTAACCCGAATTGTGCCTGCGTGCTCGGCGTTTAAAAACTGAATGATTTTCAGCCTACTAAAGGTTAAAGGAAACTCGGATTGTGCCTGCGTGCCCGAGCTTCATTAAAAAAATTCTTTACTATTCTCTAAGCATTATATGATTGTTTATGTGCTGGGTCACTGGAGCTAGTAAGTAAAAATGCCTTTAGTATGATCCATGTTTCTGAGTTTAAACTGATAGGTTTTACCCAGTAACTTGGCATGAAGATTAAAGTACTACTGAGCCATTTCAAACACTAAGGACAGTTAAAGCACATAAACCAGAGAACTTAGAAGATAAAGGAATATAAAAACCGGAAAACTTGCAAAGGATTTCATAAATATTAAACTACAAAAGGCGGAGTACTTGTTCATATAAAAGAATAGAAGCATTACAATAAAAATTACATTATAAAGTGCATTAATGCTCCTATTTCCTATTTCTCCTATCCAGGACAGAGAGAATTCTTCAAGCATCCGAGTCTTCTTCACTGCTGTCATCCTCGGGGGCTTCTCGAATCTCTTCTTCCGGATAGGTGATGGAGATATTTACCATAGAGGCGATCTTGGTGGCGTGACCCTTGATTTCATCAAACATGGTGGTCCGCTGGGTCTCCGAATACCCAAGAGGGATACTAGACGCCACACGCCAAGATTTGGCACTAGGGTAATGCATATGCATAAGCCCTAAATCCATGCGTGCACCACCCCGGGCCGCGGAGCGCAAGGTGGACTCCTTGGCATCCGCAATCTCTATGATGGCTCCTGGAAGTTTTTCAACTTCCGAGAGTTCCCCAGACTTGGCGGGAAGGTATCTGTTGATGAGAAACATTCCCGCAGCCTTGATTGCGTGAATACCTTCCCAAAAGCTCGGATTTTTTGAATCCGAGTAAGATCTGGGTTATCTCCTGTTTTTTCAGACAAACAACCGAAGGGTTAGTGAAAACGCAGAGAAAGAAGTTAAGACTTGGAAAATCCGGTAAAAGTTGATAACTTACCGAGGATCTTGTCCATCTCGGAGCCTTCCTCCAGGCGCAGGTTCAAGGCGTTCTCCAAATCTTGGGTAGTGGCCTTGTCCTTGTCAGCTTGTTGGGAGGCCTTGGATTGAGCAATTCCAAGAGCCAGATTGCCGGCCTCCAGATCCTTTTGAACCTTCATAAGATCCTTATGAAGGTCCAAGTTCTCCCGACAGAGATCCTCGGCGTTGCCGGCATCTTCAGCTATTTGCTTGGCTTTCGCCAAAGCAGCTGGAAAGCAAGGAAAAGAATAGTGGGTTAAGAAAACTCGGAAAAGTACTTAGAAAAAATTATGGAAAACGAACTTCAGAGAACTAAAGTATACCTGTTGTTTCCTCTAGCCGTAGCTGAGACGATGCCAACTCTGCTTCCTTAACGTCAAGAATAGATAGAAGGTTTCTCACCTCCTTATTCTTGACGGTAAGTTTGTTGAAAACTTCCAGGTTTATAGTTTCAGCGGTTTGCTGAAACACGGAAGCAAAACATCGTCTTTAAGTTAGAAACAAGCATGATAATGAAAGCATTAAGAGAAAAGCAGACATTTTAACTTATTGCTTGGGGGCTAGAGATAATACCTGGCTTATCCGCTGTAAACCTGCCAGGTTTTCAGTGAACTCCTTTGCGTACTCAGCAAAAAGAGTCCCAGCCACGCTAAGGCCCTCGTTGATATTCTTGAATTCTTTATCGAAGGTGGGAATTTCCTCCTCAGTTATCCGAGAAGGACCTCCCACCTCAGGGACTGCCCTTTCCCTCGTGTCCGTTTCCGGCACAATGGGCTGGCTCATCTGCTGGGTTTCGACGTTGGGGGCAGCAGCGTGCTCTTCTGTTGCTACTACCGGGGTATCCGGAGCAGTAGCAGGAGAAGGATGTGGGGCTCTGCTGGCCACAGCTTTGTGCCTCTTCAGCCTTTTCAGCTTCAGAGTAGAGGGAGGCAGGATGTTCGAACCTGGAGGTGGAGACGGGAACCCCGTCGAGATCGATGATTTCCTAGGAAGTGGAAATCTTCTTGCGCTTACGTCCACCGGCAAAGGTGGCACGTAATGCCTCCAGCTCGGCATCGGAAGCAAGTTCACTCAGGAAGTTCGGCAAGCTGTTAAGAAGACAAAAGCTGAGATGAAAACACGAGAACCGAGAAAACGAAAAGGATCTAAACCCAAAAGGCGAAGAATTGCACCTTGGGAGCCGGATTTGAGGCCGTGTACATTGGACGGCTTTCTTCATATTGGTCGTGGGATGCGACCAATTGATTTGCGCGTCTCCGCAAATATTTTGCCGACCAAACCTTGCTGGTTGTCTGCATAGCATCGCCGGGTCCTGTGTAATCACAGAGAAGGCGAGCGCCGTGATTAGCCAAAGGCTGAATCCGTCTCTCTAACCAGCAAAGCACTGTGTCCATGCCAGTTAGAGGCGGATCGGAGTCGACGAGCTTCGCGATGCGCCGCTTGATCCTGAGAAGGTCCGACGGCAGGGTTTGAACTGCTTCGGTTCCCCAGTTTTCTTGGGGGACAACAGCGGTGTTTGAGAAAAGTGGAACCCCGATGGTTTTCCCAGGGAAGGGAACGCCGGGAAGATAAAAGAAGGAACCCGTCCAGAATTTGACGGATTCCGATGTCTTGATCTTGGGGAACCAATCCTCCCTGAATCTACGCAGGGTAAAGGATATGGTCCCACAAGTTGGGAGTGCGCCCTCCGAAGAGTTCCACTTAACCCCAAAGCAATAAAGCCAGAAATCTAACCTAGGTTCTATACCTAGATATCCCTCGAAAAGGGCCTGAAATCCGGCTAGATAGAGGATGGAGTTGGGTGGCAGATTGTGGGGTTGGATGTTGTAGTGGGCTAAGATTTGGAGAAAAAAGGCGGATGGTGGAAGACCCATACCTCTCAGTATATGGGAGGTGAGAAGGACACGTTCCTCGTCCTTTGGCGCGGGCTCGGAGTCGTCCTCCGGGATCCGCCATTTCCCCTTCAACACGAGTCCCTCCTTCTCCATTGTCGGAAGGAGGGATAGCGGAATAGTGCTTGCGCTCCAGTTGCCGGGAGTTTCCGCCTCGTCTTCTCCTCCGACGGCGGCGGATGCGGCGGCCTCCGCGGCCGCGAGCTCGTCTCCGACGAGAGCGATTTTCTCCTCCACCGTCTCGAGCGCGAACGACAGGGGAGGCACGGAAGAAGACCCCGCAAGATCCGCGGCGGCGGGAGGAATTTCCTCGCCCACCGCATCACGAACGGCTTTCGCCGGCTCGTCGCCGGAGGCGTGCACCGGTGAATCCAACCGTGGATCCATCGTATTGATGATTTCGTCGATGTCCGTTGCGACGGAACGGGCCGGTGAGGAGCTTGGGGATGCCATCGGTGGGCGGCGCGAGGTTGCTCCGGTGAGGTCTTGGGTGGCGTTCGTGCGCTCGGGAGTTGCTCTGTGAGAACTTGGGCGCTGGGAATGGTGGTGCGAAGTGAGAGCGGAAGGTTTCCTCGGAGGATGGAGGTGGCTATTTATAGCCGGAATCCCGTCATGATGCGTGCTAACGGCTCTTTTGACGTTGGATGAGCAACGCGTGTCACTCGCCGGAAATTCCGGGAAATGAAACGACTGGTGATTATTGCTATCGCCTCGTTTCCCGCGATAATCTGTCAGAGATATGTTTCTGGGTTTCCCGCCTAAAACCCAAACGTCCCTTACGTCAGCAGGATTAAAGCGCTGACGTAGGAAGTTCCTTCTTCACGAAGAATCGTGTAAGAAAAGCCGGATTTTCTGGATTCCGAGTTTTGCGTTATAACATCCTTTGAGGAGAAAAAGAAGAATCAGGACTCCAGGCCGATATTTCTCGGAAAATGTGCATTTGGCGAAAGACAGCGAATCAGAGTCTTAATCCTTCTTGGGGGCTATTGTCGGATATATACCGAATAGGGGCATATCAGGTGGCAGTCTAAAGTGCCGGATTACCCGGGTGGCCCAAGTGGTGATGGAATACGGTCCATTGGGCGGCCCAGTAAGCTGATGCACAGAAGCCGGATTCTAGAAGAAACCGGATCGCGGCCCACGTGATCTGGTTTGGAGTAGAAGGCGGATTCCTTACTTTCCAAGTTAATAGTTATCGTAGTCTTCTAGGTTTCCTATTCTCTATGCCCTAATCCGGCTATTATATAAAGCCGGACGGGAGATATGATAGATAGACATGAAGCAAAAGGCTAAATCGCCGAGAGGTTGATCCTTGACGAGAAGCTAATAGAACCTCACGTTGTACTTTGTATTTACAGGCTTTAGTCCTGAATAGTGAGATTGGAGGAGTAGGAACGTCGCATTATCGCGTCGTACCGAACTTGGGTAAAAACCCTGTGTCATTGTCCTTCGCACAATCACGTCCCCCCACATCTCTATCAGTAGTCTCATGGCACCCCCGTCTATGAATTCTACTATGATGTCTCGACATTCTTGGCTCTTGGCCTCGAGAATGGCCTACCACAAGGGCTTGTCGACATCGAACGCATGGTCCCCCTTCTGCTCGTCGGAGAGCGCATCCACCTCTTGACGTTGAGTACCTCCATGTTGGCACTGCCTATGGAGGGGAGAGGCAGGATGGCGTGTTCCGTGTTGATCATGTTCCACGTGCCGACAAGCCTTGTGTGGGGGTGGGGGTGAGAGGGAAGGGTGGACGAGGGGGAGGGGGGCGAGGAGGTCGAGGTGGGCGAACTCCTCCGCCATTTCCCACTTTAGGGTGCCTGACCACAGATTCTTGCGCCGCGATGATGTGGTAAAGCTATCAACACACGTAGAGGATCCCAAGAGGAAGGTAATGTAATGTAATAGCAAATTTTTCCGAAGTTTTGAGACAAATGTTTATCGAACCAATAGGACTTATAGATCTGGAACATAATACTAATTACCTATGACGATTAGTTGAAGAGCGCGGACCTACACACAACACAAAAAATTACTTTGTCTCAACATTTCACGAAGGTTGTCAAAACCTCCCATTTTGCTAAAAATAAAGAGATTGAACATATGGTGTGGAAAATAGTGACGAAAATAAAACAGACAAGCAAGCCATTAATGATTAAAATAAAGTAAACGAGTTTGTATACAATGTAACGGGGGCCGTAGTTTCACTAGTGGTGTCTCTCCAAAAGATAACAAACAATCATATTGGGTGAATAAATTACAGCTTGACAATTGATAGAATTGGACCATCAAATAATTATGACAAGCAAAATTCATTGTGATATTCATGTAGGCATTATATCAAGCATATATGATCGTCATCCAACTGCATATATGACTAATAATCCACCTTGGGAGCGCTTTTATGCTTGCCTCCGCTGGTATTAAGTTGGAAAAGCAATAGATAATTGCATGAAGAACCGTACATAGTGTAAACAATATTTATAATCGTAAAAATACATAAATACCGATTCTTTCCCCTTAGTGGAAACATCACATCCTTGGTCTTAGTCGTTGCTGTCACTCGAGCCCAGACACGAAGGAGGCAATTGACCCACTATCTAGCATAACACCCTCTCTTGGAGATACAAGAAATCACTTGGCCAAATTAACCACGTGGATCAGAGAGCATGCAAGAACATAAATAAAACATGAATCTCATAATATTAACAATATCATATAAGAAACATGAACAATCTGATCATAACTTCACAATTCACAGGATCCCACCAAAGACAACATATAGCAATTACATATGAATAATATTGATCATGTTAGGCAGCTCACAAGACCGTGACATGGTAGCACTAGGATAAGATACAACTATATAGCTACTGCTACGGACCCGTAATTCAAAGATAAACTACTCACGCATCACCATGGAGGCAATCATGTCGTTGAAGAGGCCTCTGGTGAATATTTCCCCCTCCGACAAGGTGCCGGAACAGGACTTCAGGAATCCCGAATTAGTGTTTTGAGATGGATACAACTCTGCAGAAGTTTCATATAAAATAATGCTCGCCTCACAATTTTTTAGGTCAAGGAGAGGCAAAGGCGGAGCCCGAGGGGCGGCCAAGTGGCCAGAAGGCGCGAACCCACCTGGACCCGCGCCTAGCCCCCCCCCCCCCCCGTGCTTGCCTCCGGCTCTCCTTTGGTATCCTTATTCATGCCAGGAAAAAACTAACCATTGTTTATTTTCAGGTCTTTTCGCTAACTTTTGCGGAACAACTTTTCTAAAACTTAAAAATAGCAAATAACATTAACTAACTGATGAGGGGATAGTAACCCGGTATGCCAACTCCCAGCTGTAATCCGGCCCAAACGGCGGATGGACCAAATCCGGCTAAGAACAAAGAAGCTTCAGAAAGGCCCAGGGCTTGTAAGGATCGTAACCCGGATTGTGGGTTATGGTAAGGAAAGTTAGGTTTGTATATAGAGTTCGAGTAGGACTCAAGGAGCGCTTTGTATGGCAAGCCAAAGGGGGTATGAGTACTATATAAACCAACCCCTAGGCTTCGCCTGAGGGAGATTAAAGTCATAACTGTAACACCTATCATCGAGTATCCAGTATAATCACTTCGAGATCCGGCGAGTTGTTTTCCGGCTCTTAGATTGCTTTTCGCCATGTCTTCCTTCGAGCTAAACCCTCTCCCAAATACCTGTGTCGACTTGCCCCTAGATCAGTTACCCCCGGTAACATCTGCCGTGATTATCCCACGACAGTTGGCGCCCACCGTGGGGCCTGCGTCCAAAGGTGTTTACATCACGGGAGAAGCTCGGAAGAGTATGGAGAACTTTGTCGTCGGCGAGATCTACTCCAATGACGAAGGAGAGCAGATAGTGGACAATTCCGGGTGGGAGTTGGAGCCGGATCACTTCGAATCCGGATCCATGGTGTCAATCGGCCAAATCAATATCTTCATCGGCATGGTACGTACGCTCAATTTGAAAGGACAATATCATGTGCATGTTACAGGGACTTCCAGCAGGGACAAAGGGGCGTTGAAGCAAACAGTGGATCCAGCCTCCTCGGCCACTTCGGGATCCTTGAGATGGGCGGAGCAAGAGGTAACATGGAGCAGAAGGGATCACCCGGAAGGAATAAAGCACCCCGGAACCTTGGCATTAGTGGTGGCACCCCAGGTCAATGGTTACGAGCTGAAGAAAGTCTTGATGGATGGAGGTAGTAGTATCAACATCCTATATTGGGAAACCTTCTTGCGCATGAACCTCAAGGAATCCCAGCTACAAAAAAGTTCGACGGTGTTCCATGGAATCGTGCCGGGTCATTCGGCACGCCCCGAAGGAAAAATTGCGTTGGAAGTAGCCTTTGGAGAATCGGTAGATAACTATCGGGTGGAGTGGCTCACGTTCGAGGTAGTCAAGCTGCACAGCCCCTACCACGCTCTGTTCGGAAGGCCGGCTTATGCTAAGTTCATGGCTAGGCCGTGCTACGTGTATCTGCAATTAAAGATTCCGGGCCCCAAGCAGACCATCACTATCCATGGAAACCGGGATATAGCAGCCGAGTGCGATGAGGGAGATTCAGTAATGGCCGAGCAAGCCTGCAGGAAGGAAGAGCTTCAGTATTACCGGTCGCAGGTGGATCCGGATGATGGTACAGCGTTGAGAAGGCCAGATGCTGAAGACGAAAGAGTGAAGTTCAAGGCAGCTCAAGATACCAAGAAAGTAGATTTTGTGGAGGGAGATCCCACCAAGCAATTCACTATAGGGTCCAATCTAGATGATGCGCAAGAAAAGGCTCTGGTGGAATTCATCCGTTCAAATGCGGATGTGTTTGCTTGGACACCCAGCGACATGCCGGGTATTCCCACTGAGTTGGCAGAGCACAGTTTGCACGTGGATCCCAAGGCCAGGCCTGTGAAGCAAGGTATGAGAAAGATGAATGAGGAAAGGAGAAGAGCTATAGGTGAGGAAATCGCGCGACTATTAACCGCAGGCTTTATCATGGAAGTATTTCACCCCGACTGGTTAGCAAACCCGGTTCTTGTGATGAAAAAGACAAATGAATGGAGGATGTGTATCGATTTCACGAGCCTCAACAAGCATTGCCCAAAGGATCCGTTCGCACTACCAAGGATAGACCAAATCATAGACGCGGTAGCCGGAAGCGACTTGTTGTGTTTCCTGGACGCATATTCGGGGTACCACCAGATTAAACTCAAAAGGGAGGATTGGGAGAAAACGTCATTCATAACCCCTTTTGGGGCCTTCTGCTACAAAACCATGACGTTTGGATTGAAAAATGCGGGCGCAACTTACCAACGATGTATTCAGAAGTGCTTCGAGGACCAAATTGGGCGCAACGTGCACGCGTATGTGGATGACGTGGTTATTAAGACCCGGAAGGCAGAAACGTTCATTGATGATTTGAAGGAGACATTTAAAAACTTGAGAAGGTACCAGATGAAGCTTAACCCAACGAAGTGCGTATTTGGAGTCCCGGCTGGGAAGTTACTCGGCTTTATAGTCTCCGAGAGAGGAATCGAGGCAAACCCGGACAAAATCAAGGCCATCCAAAGTTTGAAGAAACCGGAAAATTTGAAGCATGTTCAAAAGCTCACGGGCTGCGTAGCAGCCTTGAGCCGGTTCATATCCAGGCTTGGAGAAAAGGCAATACCCTTGTATCGGCTTTTGCGGAAGTCAGATAAGTTCGTGTGGGATCAGGAGGCAGATGAGGCGTTTGAAGCGCTAAAAAAGCAATTGTCGGAAGCACCAGTACTAGCAGCCCCGGGTCCTAAAGAACCTATGTTATTATACGTGGCCGCCGGTCCCCGGGCCGTCAGCGCGGTAGTTGTCGTAGAACGCAAGGAGGATGGGAAGGGATACCCGGTCCAAAGGCCGGTTTATTATGTCAGCGAGGTGTTATCGGAAGCAAAGCAGCGTTATCCACATTGGCAAAAGTTGGTGTTTGGGGTCTTTATGGCCAGCCGGAAGTTGAAGCCATATTTCCAAGAACATCCCATAACAGTGGTTAGTTCAATACCAATGTCGGATATCATCAGAAACTCGGATGCAACGGGAAGAATAGCCAAATGGGCAATAGAGATGGGAGATTATCATATCAGCTACGAGCCCAGATCAGCAATCAAGTCACAGGCTTTGGTCGATTTTGTTAACGACTGGACACACACTGGAATGGCTACTATAGTCCCAAATTCCGAGTCATGGACCATGCACTTCGATGGATCAAAGCAGTACGAAGGGTCAGGAGCTGGAGTGGTGCTGACGTCGCCAAAGGGGGACAAACTAAGTTACGTGCTACAGATTCACTTCGATTGTTCAAATAACGTGGCCGAGTATGAGGCCCTACTGCACGGCTTAAAGATAGCCAAGGAGATGAACATCAGAAGGATACGATGCTTTGGGGATTCGGATCTTGTGGTGCAGCAGGTATCAGGAACCTGGGATAGGAAGGACGCCACTATGGCAGCGTATCGCAGAGAGGTTGATAGGGTTGCCGGGTGTTTCTCCGGGTATGAAGTAGAGCACATAGACAGAAGAAAAAATGAGGCAGCGGATGCACTCGCCAGACTCGGCTCGCGTAGAGAGCCGGTTCCACCTAATGTTTTCCTGGATGAGCTATGGCGACCGTCAGTTAAATCCGAGTCTGAGGAAGAACTAGCAAATCGAGACCCGGATGAGGAGTTTGTGGCTACAATACGTACTGTTCCCGAGTGGACAGAGCCATATCTGGCCTATCTATCACGGGGCGAATTGCCAGAGCAGGAAGTATTAGCAAGACAAATCTTGAGGCGGGCAAAAGGATATACTATTATCAATGGGGAGCTGTACAAGAGAAGCGCGACAGGAGTCTTTCTGCGCTGCGTGACACCGGAAGAAGGCCGACAAATCCTTAAGGAGATCCACGAAGGTGATTGTGGGCATCATGCGTCCACAAGATCCCTTGTGGCTAAGGCCTATCGGCATGGGTTCTTCTGGCTCACGGCCTTAACAGACGCGGAGCGGATAGTGGCAAGATGCGATGGATGTCAAAGGTACGCTCGCCAAACTCATGTGCCGGCTATGGAGTTACGGACAATACCACTAACCTGGCCATTCGCTGTTTGGGGTATGGACATGGTTGGCCCTTTCCATATGTCACCATGCAAGAAGACACATCTTTTAGTGGCCGTCGATAAGTTTACCAAGTGGGTGGAGGTTATGCCGGTTACCAATTGTGAAGCGGCCACAGCAGTCAAATTCCTGAAAAGAATCATATACCGGTTTGGATATCCCCACAGTATAATCACTGACAACGGAACCAACATGTCCCTTGGAGAGATGGAAAAATTTTGTGGCAACAATGGAATCAGGCTTGATGTGGCATCAGTGGCACATCCGCAAGCCAACGGGCAAGTGGAGAGGGCGAACCAAGAGCTACTTCGAGGATTGAAACCGCGGCTAAGGGTCCCTTGTATCAGGGCCGCTGGAGCGTGGGTTGAAGAACTCCCTTCCGTGGTCTGGGGTATCAATACTACACCTAACCGGTCCACCCAGATGACGCCTTTCTTCATGGTTTACGGCGCAGAAGCAGTATTACCAAGCGACATCATTCATGATTCACCAAGAGTGATGAGGGGATAGTAACCCGGTATGCCGACTCCCAGGTGAGATCCGGCCCAAACGACGGATGGATCAAATCCGGCTAAGGACAAAGAAGCTTCTAGAAGGCCCAGGACTTGTAAGGATCGTAACCCGGATTGTGGGTTACGGTAAAGAAAGTTAGGGTTCGTATGAAGAGTTCGAATAGGACTCGAGAAGCGCTTTGTAAGGCAAGTCAAGGGGGATATGAGTACTATATAAACCAACCCCTGGGCTTCGCCTAAGGGAGATCCAAGTCATAGTTGTAACACCTGTTATCGAGTATCCAGTATAATCATATCGAGAGCCGGCGAGTTGTTTTCCGGTTCTTAGATTGCTTTCGCCATGTTCTCTTTCGAGCTAAACCCTCTCCCAAATACCTGTGTCGACTTGCCCCAAGATCAGTTACCCCAGGTAACATCTGCCGTGATTATCCCACGACAGTTGGCGCCCACCGTGGGGCCTGCGTCCAAAGGTGTTTACATCACGGGAGAAGCTCGGAAGAGCATGAAGAACCTCATCGTCGGAGAAATCTACGTCAACGGCAAAGGAGAGAAGATGGTAGACGATTCTGGCTGGGGGCCAGAGTCGGACCACCTCGAAACCGGATCCATCGTGACAGTCGGCAGCATCAACGTCTTCATCGGTATGGTATGTACTTCCAGTTCGAATTGTGATAATATTGGATCTGATTCTATGTCAGGGGAAGACGCGTATGTCCAATCGGGAAAAGAAGAATCGATTGGAACAACGGGTCAGATAGAGAGGGAGGATGATACCGAGTCTATACGGGATTTGTCGGAGGATCGATATGAAAGGGAAACCAGCGAGGAAGAACAGTACGAATCTACACCGGGCATCATGCGCCGGGTTGCAGTTTATGCGGCTCCCGCGACCAATCTCAATCAAGAAAACGCGGCCGCGGCACCAGCTGGGGCGGTTCAGGCAGCGGCTCAGCAGCAAGGACCAGTTGACCCGGTCTTGGCCCAAGTCGATGGAGAGTCGGCGTCTGTCACCAGTCGCCCAGCGGACGAGGAGCGACACGCAAATATGTTCGGGTTCCAAGCAAACCGGACACCGGGGGCGGGACCCTCAAACCCGCGTCACCCGGCTCTGTTTGATAATAACTTGATTTTGGACCCCACAGTCTTGGCCACAGTTATTACCCCGGAAAACGCGGCAGAACGTGTAAGAGACCTGGACGTAGCTCGTCGTGCATTGGAGCAGCAAAGAAGGCAAGTGGAAGCAGAAAGGCAGGGGATGGCCGCGCGGCAGCGCGAATTGGATGACCGAGAAACCCGGCTCCGGGAGGAAACAACAAGGATGCACCAAAGGCACCGAACTATGCTGCCGGCAGCAGGAGGGGTTATTAACCCGACCGCCCTGGTGTTCACGCCTCAAGATCAGCCGATTCCGCCGACGAACCAAGGGACCATACCGCGACCTTCAACGGGAGCACATCCGGTAAGCGCGCCAGCCGGGTTACCTTTGCCACAGACAGGGGCGACAGCCGGCACTACCATGCCGCCACCACCATCGCGATTCCGCACACCAGCAGGTCATTACAACAATCCCATGGACAACGTGTACGCAGCAACGCTCGCATTAAACCAGATCCCTGTGGGAGACTCGCCTCATGCGGAAGGAACCCGACGAGCAATCGATCTACTACACACCGCGGTAGCACAGCAAGCTAATTATCCGGATCATAGGAGCGGGATGCACGGGACGCCGTACGCCAGCCAGCAACAGGGCCATATTCAAACGAATGCGGCGCAACGAAGGGAAGAGCAGCAGCAAATGCCGCCTCCACCGCGTATCCAGACAGCACCAGTAGTATCAGCAGCGCAGGCGGTGGTGAACAGTTCCAGAGCCAGAAGAGCCGGGGCCGGGTCTGCAGCGCACGAGTTACCAGTGGTGCCGCACCCCGCGGTACCCCCAGCCGGGTCACGCGTTTCCCGGGCAAGACCGGCCCCAACCACCCTTGCGGGACCAAAGTGCCTTTCGGACGATATCAGAGCAGAACCTTACCCGGAGAAGTTCAAAGAACCGGGGAAAGTAGTAAATTATGAGCCAACAATGGATCCAGAAACGTGGCTGAGCAGCTATGAGATGGCAATGTCAATTCGCAACGCATCCGAGAATCTCCAAGCCAAATTCATGTACTTAATGATGTCAGAGGGAGCAGCAAAGTTATGGTTCACCAACCTACCGGAAAAATCGATCAAATCGTGGGAGGAGCTAAAGACCGCATTCATCAAGCACTTTCATGGGACATGCAGAAAGTTATTTACTATTGATGATTTAGAAAGATGCGTTCAGAAGAAAGGAGAATCGGCACGCAGCTGGGTACGCCGGGTTATGGAGATACTCCACTCGTCTACGGATATCCAGCCTAAGGACGCGCTACAAGCTATGGCAAAAACATGTAAGTACGTTCCTTTAGTACAAAAGCTAACTCGCATGAAATCTAGTAGGAACGCAGCGGAGGTTACAATGGGAGAGTTAATGGATGCGTGCAACAAACACGCGGCAACGGATACCACAGAGGAGGAAGTTGACGACAAGAAAGCAAAAGCAAACGCAAGTAGCAGCGGGAAAACCGGCAATGGGTCGGCGCCAAACAATAATGGAAGTAGCCAAAACAAGCGCCCGTTCGACGGGAATTCCGAGTTTGTAGCCAACACGGAGGCCGGGTCTTCAAGACCTAGATCCGAAGGGAATTTTAATACTGGGAATCACAATGGGGGACACTACCAAGGACCTCCAAGACCAAGCAACAGTTGGGACATATTTAGGATGGCATGCCCGAAGCATAGCAGGAATGGCAAGCCGGCCAATCATTCACTAGAGCAATGTGCCGACTTACAAAGGTGGAAGAACGAAGAAGTGAACAGAGCTATGCGAGGTGCGGGCCGGGGAGGAGGTCCGGGTCTAGGTGGAAACTTGGGTAATGGGCCGCCCCCAGCCGGCAATCCGCCAGCTGGAAATCAAGGTAACAATCAAAATGGAGCAGGAGGTTTTCAAGCTAACCCCAAACAGCTGGGTCAATATCATGTGCACACTACAGGAGGCTCTAACAAGGATAAGAAGATACTGAAACAAGCAGTTAATTCGGTCTCTTCCGCTGTTCCAAGGTATTTGAGGTGGTCAGAACAAGAGGTAACATGGAGCAGGAAGGATCACCCGGATAGAGTTGATCACCCGGGAGTCTTAGCTTTGGTAGTGGCACCACAGGTCAACGGCTACGAGCTGAAAAAAGTCCTGATGGATGGAGGAAGTAGTATCAATATCCTGTACTGGGAAACTTTTCTGCGAATGGGCTTAAAGGAATCGCAGCTGCAAAAGAGTACAACAGTTTTTCACGGGATAGTGCCGGGTCACTCAGCATGCCCTGAAGGAAAGGTGGCACTGGAAGTAGCTTTTGGAGAGTCAAAGGATAATTATCGAGTCGAGTGGCTTACCTTTGAGGTAGTAAAGTTGCGCAGTCCTTATCATGCATTGTTTGGAAGGCCGGCTTATGCCAAGTTCATGGCAAGACCGTGTTATGTGTACTTACAACTGAAAATCCCGGGTCCCAAGAAGACCATTACAATACACGGAAACCGGGATATAGCAGCTGAGTGCGATGAGGGAGACGCGGCAATGGCCGAGCAAGCCTGCAGGAAGGAAGAGCTCAAACATTACCGTTCTCAGGTAGACCTAGAAGAGAGGACAACGTCAAAAAAGCCAACCCCTGAGGGGGACGAAGCAAAAGTTAGGGCAGAACAAAACCCTAAGATGGTAGGCTTCATCAGGAGCAATACTTTCAAAACTCTCAGCAGGGAAGAAGAAGGCGTACCACCGTCCGCAGCTGATCACGTTCCAAGGAAGATATACCCGGACTGGCTAGCAAATCCGGTACTCATTACGAAAGGGCATAGCAAGTGGAGAATGTGCATCGGCCGTATCAACGCGAGGCCGATTCTCGAGAATAACTAAAGCAGTGTAATGGGCGGCAGGTTTCATACGCACTCTTTTCCTATCCAGGGTACCTAAGGGGACTGGAAGGTTTTTAATGAGGCGGCCTGCTGAATCAAAAAAGGAAATTTTTATCAATAAAAGAAGATGGTTTCGAGTCTTATCATGGTCTTTGCTTCAGTTACAAGTAAGTAACATTGTTACTATCAATACATCAGTATCATCGAAATACATTACATGAATATAGGTCTCCGGGGGGTGATCTGCTTCAATAAGTAATCACAAGACCCGGAGACCCGGCCATGATGCCTATGAGTTATGGGGGCTGATTACTCGAAAGAACGGGTACAGCTGCAATCCTATAACTGGACAAAGGAGCCAAATTTCTTGGTTATTCTTACTTAAGCTCGATGTGACTCGCACTAAAGTGGCATGATCTGTTCGCGTACGATCACAATCAAATTATGCAGCCCAGTGTGGCTTGCTTGATCTTGTTTTTCGTATAGACGCAACGACATGGTATCCACGCGAAAGCCGGCTTATAGTACAAGATAATCAAAAGGGTCATCTAAACCACAAGTCCATGCAGAGTATAAGGCTAAAAAAGCCGGAAACTCAACAAATATTAAGCATGACTTCAGTATTTATGTAAACAGATATTGGTATTCAGCTTGGTAAACAGCAGTATGTCATCTGAGAAAGGCCACGCCCCTATAGCTCGTACTTTGGGTCATGGGGACTGGGGACTTCGAAACAGAAACAAACTGTTTTAACTACCCAAGCCTGAAAACCTTCATTTCCGAGTATTGGGGACTTAAAGAAAGGTTCCTCTATCAAAACCTACGATACTCGGTTAGCCGAGTCTCAAAAGGAAACTGAAAACAAGAGTTCGAAGTATCGAGAATAAGCTTATAAGTAACACAAGGATCGAGATTATGAAAAGCCAGGGGAGGCAAAGAGTTATCATAAGATTAACAAGCATACAGTCATAGTATCAGCGTCAATGGTGCACAAGCGCACCACCAAAAATCATATCAGTCTCGAGAAACACAAAGCGTTGGGTAGCGTCCTACTCGGCGTCCTGAGAGTGGTCCTCCGGGTCTGAATCTTGGACTTGCTCCTTGGCCTTACCAGCAGCTTTACCCGGGCTCTTCACTTCTGGACGAACAGGCGGAGGCACGGCTGGGGTAGAGGTAGACGGCTTTACGCCCAGTTCTGCTTCCCTCTTTGCAGCCTCTTCCTTCCTCCTAGCCAGATCAGTCGACCATTTGTCCAACATATCAATAGGGGGAGGCGCCTCCACCAGGATAACCTTGCCCTCAGAATCATACGAGCTCATAATTGTGTTTAGATCCATCTTGTCGGCCAAAGCTGTGGCTGAAGGACGTACCGCAGATTGTATAGCTTTGAAATCCTGGGGCTTGAATTTGGACCCGTCAGCTTTAAATTCTGGGAACCCGGATACTATCTTTGCCGGGTCAAGCTTTGGAAAATAAGCCTTCGCCAGCGTTAAAGCCCGGGTCACCCCAATTCGGCAGGACGAACGCTTCAGTATTTCAATCCATCCAGGTGCTGTGGAAAAGGCCTGTACAAGGGTCTCCTCGCCCGGGTATACCTCAGAAGGCCACTTGATAGCATCCAGCAAAAGTTTCGTGCCGGCAAAAAACGTCCGGAGCACAGTTTTCAGAGTTTTTACTTGAGTAATGGCATTCTCCTCCGGAGCAGCAAGGTTAGCACCTGCAATCCAAACATGTGAAAGCATATCAGTCATGTTGGTTATTACAGCGGCAAGATAGAGGTACGCAAATTAATCGCAAATAGCAAACTTACTTAGCAAGATACGGTAAGTGTCCGTAAGCTGAGCCGACAGGTTATTCAGCGAGGACTGGGCAGCATGGTACTTCTTCTTGTATGAGGAGACATCTTTTTTCAAAGTCTTTATCTCCGCTTCAAGGGCCTCCCTACGCTTAACTTCAGCCAGCAAGAGCTGCTCAGCCTTAAGTAACGCTTCATCTGACTGAGTAATCTCTGCCTGCAAAGGCCGGGTGAAGCTGTAAGCCGGATATCGCGAGAGTATTTTATCTGAGGAAATGATTGCCGGCAAGTACTATGCGAAGTACCGAGGATAATTAAAAAAAATTATACTCGGGACTTGGGGACTGGATGTATAATAAGGAGTATCAAGTAAAAATTACCTGATGTGCTGCAGCCATACGTTCTAAGACAGTCCCTTCTGAACCTTTCATGGCAAGAAGAGCGCTCATCAGCTGGTTAAAGTCAGCGTTATCCGAGTTAGACGGCTCGGGTACCTGGAAAGTGGGAAAAGGAGCATTTCTTGTAACAGGAGGTGGCACCCGGGTCATCCGAATGTCGGAGTCTGGTCCCCCTCCCGCGCTTGAAGCTGCCCCCTTCTCCTTCTCGCTCGTGTGCGAAGCGATTGGATACTCGGCGTCATGCCTAGCTGGCTCCGGTGGCGACATTTGCTCGTCGCCAGCCGTAGTGAAGGCATCATCAGCCGACTCGCCCTCGACCCGGACTTTAGCTTCGGTGTCCTCCTGGTCGCTACTAATAACCGTGGCTCTGAAGAAGGTGCAAAGGCGTAATTAATCTTTGGTTATGGAAAGAAAGGGGATGAAAGTTCGGTATAATATCCGGAAAAGGCGTTTACCCGGTGTTTACTGGGAAGTCCGAGGGGAAGCCGTCACTAGACCCGGAAGAGACTGAGAAATGACAAGAGAGGTCTGGGATTACGTTACAAAGGAATGACTGGAAAGAAGTTTTGTTTACAACAAATACCAGGGTGTTGAACCGGGGGCGGCGAAGCAACCGGGTTAGGGGTCTCGTTGCCCGGATGATTCCGGGTTACTCGGCGCCTAGTCATGGGTGGCTCCTTCAGTTATGATCAAAAGGGGTGAAGATGGGGTTAGCCCCGGAGTGACGTTATGGGAGCAAAAAACCAAAGTGTAAGGGGATGAAGTAAAAACCTGGAGGGCTATCCTCTGGGATTTCCTCTTTGTTCCGGTTCTGGTGGCTGGCTCCGGCTCTCCCTCCTCGCTGGTGGACCCGCCCCTGCTGTCTGTTTTTTCTTCTTCGCTTTGGTCCTCTCGCTCTGAGAAATGTCCGAGTTACAGCATAAAGAAGAAGAAAAGGCAGGATATAACGTGTGCAAAGGAATCAAGTAGGTACCTTCATTCGAGTCAACGACATCGTCTTCCTCCTCCCCGTCTTCGGAATTAGGAGTGGAGTCGACCGTCCAAAAGTCATCATCGGCCTGAGGAGAAGATGCCAGGATAGTGATTAATATCGAGTCAAGAGAAGCGAATAAAAGTAAGTGTTAGAAGTCAAAATCAAAAGGCAGAAAACTTACTCCAGGGGTTGGATTCTCGAGGGTAAAAGGTTCTAATCCGGCTATGCTCCGGATTACTTCGAGCTTCTCTGTCAGGAAACCCTTAATTGTTTTGTTAATGTCACCCGGAGCAAGGGTGCGGGTAGAGAATCGGATTGGGTCCGTGGTTTGACCCGAGTATTCGCACATCAGCTTCTCACGAATGGAGTTTGGCTGAATGCGGAAGCTAACCCAGGTCTTCACCAGGTTTAGCCCGATGAGGCCTCGGGCGGACAAGATGGAGATCCTAGCTAATAAAGGCAAGATCGCCTCCCTGTCCGGTTCAGACGCGAAGGCGTTGAATTTCTCGGAGATGTCAAGTTGACCCTCCGAGTAACCCGGCAACTTCTTTTCGCCGGGTGGAGAGGTATCCTGGCAGTAGAAGTACGAAAGCTGCCAGTGCTTTACGTGGGAATTGAGAGAAATAGGAGGCATCAGGGAGTTCTTGCGGCGCTGGATAGAGACCCCGCCGCAAGTGAGAAGTGCGCCGTCGCCGCTTTCGCGACACGGCTTGCACTGAAAAAGTTCGACGAAGAGGGCTAGACTTGGCGGTGTGCACAAGTAAGATTCGGAAAGAACAATAAAATGGGAGATGTTCAAAATGGAGTTTGGACCTATATCAAAGATACGGAGGTTGTAATGGTCTAGGACGTCACGGAAGAAGGGGTGACCCGGAGGCCTAAAGCCCCGGGTCACATGTTCAACGAAGCATATTACCTCATTCGTCGCTGGAGAAGGCCGGGTTTCATTGCCTGGCACTCGCCAGTGGATAGACTCCTGTGGAGGTAGGGTTCCAAGCTCGACCAACTCCTCCAGCTTGGCCTTGGTGACGGAGGACTTCCCCCAATTGGCCGATATGGAGCTTGTGGATTTAGCCTTATTCGGCTGTTTCCCCTGCCTCTTGGGTGCCATGGGATTGACCTGGTAAAACATCGAAGGAAAAGACGTAAGGAACAAAAACTTGGAAGTTAGCAGGCAAGCAATTACCCGCAATTTGAACATAACCCGGCTATTGCCTTGCTGGGTCAAGAATGATTTATCCGGGTATCAAGTGACCTTACAAAATACATGGAGCTTTCCGTAAAAGCAAATGTTTGGAGGAGTTAGGGGGATGCTTATATGCTTACCATCTGCGAATGAGTCGGAGAAGTAAGATTTTCTGAGGAAGGAGAACAAGGGCGGAAATTTCAGATGGCCCGAGCTTGGGTTGGGAATCCTATTTCTAAAATTGTGACCAGATTAACGATTACTGGAGTTAGGGGAGTAATATAAGCTATGAATCCTATCCATAGGAATGTTTATGGTAAGTATCAGTGAGTTAATCCGGCGCAGCCCGAGAAATTGCGGACCGCTCGATTCAGATCTAATTAGAGGAAGAACTAAGAAATTGCGGGGGTAAGTTGGAGGATGTAAGGGACTTACTGAAGGAGATTGGAGTAAGGCCTTGCGGAGACAGATGGCGCAAGATTCGTGTCCTTTCGTGGTCGTTGGCCGGCGAATCGGAGGCTTGACGGTGGATTCGGGAGCTGGTGCGGCTCGCGCGGCGGCGGAGCGCAAACGAAGGCGGATGGGCTCCGGCGAGATGCGTGGGGTTCCCGTGGTGGCGCTCTGCGAGCTTGAACTTGGGGAGAAGAGAAATGGGGAAAGTGAGCCGTTAAGGGTTGAGTTTGCCTCCTGGGGCTTATTTATAATAAACCAGGTGGAAAAGCTTATCCTAACGGGCGAAACCCGGGGGTTGCGGAGTAATAGTTGGACATTTTGAAATTTGAAGACGTGCTTTATGTGCACTTAGATATGGTCCCGAGAAAAGAGAAGGGGGGAATCTCTTTCCTGGTATTAGCAATAATTATCGAAGAAGGTGCGAAGTCATGGAGTTCCTTACTAAAGCTCGAGTCTGGAAGATTAAAGGAGAACCCTTGAGGGAGAGCCGGGCTTTTGCTTGGCTTCCTTGGTACCAGTCACGGCTATTCATCAGCGCGCTGCGTCCTGATTTTCATATGTTTGTGTCTTATATTTCTGTAGGGAATAGCCGGCGCTTCGAAGAGTAAATCTTGGAAGCCCAGGCTATTCTGGGGACTACTGATGAGGGGATAGTAACCCGGTATGCCGACTCCCAGGTGAGATCCGGCCCAAACGACGGATGGATCAAATCCGGCTAAGGACAAAGAAGCTTCTAGAAGGCCCAGGACTTGTAAGGATCGTAACCCGGATTGTGGGTTACGGTAAAGAAAGTTAGGGTTCGTATGAAGAGTTCGAATAGGACTCGAGAAGCGCTTTGTAAGGCAAGTCAAGGGGGATATGAGTACTATATAAACCAACCCCTGGGCTTCGCCTAAGGGAGATCCAAGTCATAGTTGTAACACCTGTTATCGAGTATCCAGTATAATCATATCGAGAGCCGGCGAGTTGTTTTCCGGTTCTTAGATTGCTTTCGCCATGTTCTCTTTCGAGCTAAACCCTCTCCCAAATACCTGTGTCGACTTGCCCCAAGATCAGTTACCCCAGGTAACATCTGCCGTGATTATCCCACGACAAAGAGTGACAGCCTACGTCGAAGTGGAGAACGAGAAGAACCGGCAAGACGCCGTGGACATGTTAGAAGAACAAAGGGAGCAAGCCTTAGAAAGGTCAGCCATATATCAGCAGGATTTGCGAAGATATCATAGCCGGCGGGTAAAAAGCCGGGTCTTCCAGGAGGGAGACTTGGTCCTGCGCTTGGTTCAAACAAACGAGGGAAAACACAAGCTATCGCCGCCATGGGAAGGACCTTTCATCATAAGCCGGAGTTTACATAATGGGTCATATTACTTGGTAGATGCAAGAGAAGAATCGGCCACAGTCAACGACACTGCTCATACTACTGCACCTATGCAAGAAAGAGATAGACCATGGAACGTGGCTCAGCTACGTCCATACTATACTTAGCAGAAAATGATGTAACAGGCAGCAGGTTTCAGACGCACTCTTTTCCTATCCAGGGCACCCTTGGGGACTGGATGGGTTTTTAATGAGGCGGCTTGCTGGCCTAATTTTCTCATATCAAATAAAAAGGGGATTATCGAGAAAAGAGACAATTGTCATTTATACGGCGTAAAATATTTAGGTCTTGAGGGCTAGTTGCTCCTGCAAGCACAGCTGCAAACTCAAAAAAGACCCGGCCTTGATGCCAATGAGTTATAGGGGCCGGCAACTCGAAAAAACGAGTGCGGCTACAATCTTATAACCGGACAAAGAAGTCCAAAATTCTCGTCTATTCTTACTTAAGCTCGATGTGACTCGCAACAAAGTGGCATGATCTGTTCGCCTACGATTACTATCAGTCATGAGACCCAAAAGGGACTTGTTTGACCCAGTTTTCGTATTGATGTAACAACATGGTATCCACGCGAAAGCCGGCTTATAGTACAAGATAGTCGAAAGGGTCATCTAAACCACAGGTTATGCAGAGTATAAGGCTTACAGCCGGAAACTCAACGATTATCAAGCATAACTTCAAACCTCATAAAAGCTGTCCTGAAGTTTCGGGCATCCAGCGATGGGCGATTCGTTTCCTTGAAAAGAAACAATCATGTGTCCTAGACGCGGAAACCCGGGCTGGGGACTTATGAGCTCTAATGAGGAAACAACATCATCCAGCCGATTAAATTACAACGAGCCACGCATCCGGATCTCAGACGAAACCCGGAGGACGGGCTTTGCTAAGAAAAAAGAAGTATAAGTTATCGAGAATAAAGCAAGTGGATATCAAGAATAAGAAAACGCAAAGATACATTCATCAAAAGCCCAAAGGGGCGCAAAGTGCATCGGGAGTTTAACTCAAAGTATTACAATATCATAAAAGTATCAAAAGAGCACAGGCGCTCTGCTTAAACGAATAGTAAAGCTGTTGTAAACGACGCTTCGCCGATTGACGCATGTGGGATGATAAGCGTTACTTCAAGCTGCAGGATCCACCTTGGCCTTGCCCTTGGTGCCACTTGGATCAGTAGTAGTCTCGGGCTGCGCAGCAGAAGTTGCAGGAGCAGAGTCGACCTCGGCCTTCTTGGCGGCTTCTTCCTTTAACTTGATCGCTTCCTCCCTCCAACGGACAAGCATATCGAACGGCTGGGGGCGGTCAGCCTTGACAACCTTGTCATTAGCATCATAAGCCGGAAGAATCACATCAATTTCTAAGGCATCAGCGATAACACTAGCCGGATGACGGACTTCTTTCTGAATAGCCTTGAAGTCCTTTGGCAAAAACTTGGACCCATCCAAGTTGAACTCTGGGAATCCGCTCATAAGCTTGGACAGCTCTAGCTTGGGAGCGTAGGCCTTAGCTAACGCGAGTCCCCGGGTTACCCCAAAGCGGCAGGAGGACCGTTTCCAATGCCAAATCCATTCGGGGATGGTAGAGCAGCTTTCTAGTAATTTCTTCATGTTATCTGGCCTGATACCCGGCAGACGTAACTCGTCAAGTATCCAACTGACTCCGCTGCAAAGTTGGCGAAGAGTATTCTTGATGGTTTTAAGCTTGGCAGCATCATCTCCTTCGGGGGCAGCGTCATGTGGCCCTGCTAAAAAAAGGCAAAAGAAGCAAAGATAGTAGGCAAACAAGTGCAGTTGTTCAAATCAAAGTAATCCGAGTCACAAAAGGTGAAATTCAAAAATCTTACCAGTTGCGGTACGATAAACACCATCAATTTGAGCAGAAAGAGTTGTCAGTTTGCCTTTTGCCTTACGAGCTCTCTTCTTGTACTTTTTCGTCATCTTCTGGCACCTGCGAGCCTCAGTCTCAGCAGCTTCACGAAGGGCCGCTTCTTTTTCAGCAAGCTTGGTGGATTTGGCCAGTTTCTTCTCCAACTGTGAAACATAGTCCTGTAGGGAAGCACGAAGAAGGGTCAGCCAGAAACATTATGCAAAGTTCCAAGCAAGCTACCTAGTAATTTACTCGGAACTTGGGGACTATATATGGAATCAATTGGTGTTAGTCGGGATTACCTCGTGCTTGAGTATTAAGGCATCTAGTAAGTTTTCTTCGTCACCCTTCAAGGTATGAAGGGCATCTAGCATCTGAGCAAAGGTCATGTCTTCAGGACGAAGTTGAGAAGGGCCGGAGGATTGGCCCTCTTGTGGAGGAGCTGTTCCGGGTCTGGGGGTCGAAACCCGGGTCGTTTGAACGTCCGGGTTAGGAGAGCCCGGCTTGGTCTCCAAGATGATGTCTTCGTCCACTTCTTCAGAGGGCTGGGGTGATGCAGTTTTCGGTGGAATTGGGTCCTTGAAAGGGTCTTCTTCTTTTCCGTCCTCGGCCTCGTCTTCAATCTCAACGTCCATGTCATCACTCGGCTTCTCCTCTTCCTGTCCTTCCGGTTCAGGAATATCCTGGTCGCTCAGCGTAACTGTGGCGCTGAAGACAAGAAGGAGGACATGGATCGGTGGAAGGTACCGAAAAAGGAAAGGTAACAAGTACGAGAAAATGCAAATAAAGGTAGTTACCCGGTATTTACGGCGTAGTCCGGAGGAAGTTCGCCACTGGAAGCGGATGACGTTGGCAAGAGCACTGGCTGCGGGACGCGAAATTGCCCGGCAAGTGGATGAGTAGGAGACGGGTGACGCTGAGGAGATTGGGAAGGTTGAGCTGGAGGGGTACTGGCTCGATGAGTAGGTGAAGTGGGAATACCCGGGTTAAGGGGATCATCCCCCGGAGAATTCCGGGTCACCCTACATTTAGTCGGAAGAGGATCCTTCAAGAAGGGTGAATGTGATAATCGCTCGTTAAGTTCATGCATAGCAGCAAAGGAGTAAGGCGCACGAGACACAGAAGAGAAGGGAACCTTTTCAACTACCCCTCTAGCCTTCCTTTTGTTTCCGACTGGAGGCTCCCGGTCAGACTCGGTGGCTTCCGGGTCATTTTCTTCTTCCTCCTCGTCATCCCCCGACCCTGAAAGCCGAGTAAGTATCAGATAAGGGAAACAGCACAGATAAAAGGCAGGTATAAAGGTTATGGAGGAATACCCTCATCATCATCCACAGACTCGACCTCTTCTTCGGGGTCTTGAGAAGGAGGAGAGTTTTCGACTTTCCAGAAGGGATCGTCAGCCTGTAAACAGGTAAATACAAATGATGGTTAAAGGCTGTAGCGGACGAAAGTACTGAAATAAGAAAAAGGGGGCAGGACTCACCGCTGGGGCGGGATTCTCCCGAGTAAACGGGGGTAACCCGGCGGTGTTCTTTATGACGTCCAATCTCTCCACCAAGAAGCCCTTGATGGTCTTGATGGTGTTACCGGCAGGGAAGTTTTTGGTGGAGTAGCGGAGGGAGTCTGTGATATGGCCCGAGTATTCGTGCAGCAGTTTTGAACGAATGGAGTTGGGTTGAACCCGGAACTCCACCCAGGTCTTTACTAAGTTGAGCCCGAGAAGGCCATGGGCTGAGAAAGCTGCTAATTTGGCCAGAAGGGGCTGAATCGCTTCCCTATCAGGATCAGGCGCAAAAGCATTGAAAGACGCGGAGGGTTCGAGGGGGGTCTCCGAGTAACCCGGCAATTTCCTCTCGCCATCCGGAGAGGTATCATGGCAATAGAAGAAGGATAGCTGCCAATTTTTGGCGTGGGAGTTCAGATTAAGGGCTGGCATCAGCGAGTGCTTGCGGCGTTGGATAGATACCCCGCCGCAAGTAAGGATTGCTCCGTCATCGCTCTCGCGGCACGGTTCGCAGTAAAATAACTCGGTAAAAAGAGCTAGGCTTGGTTGAATGCACAGGTAAGACTCGGACAAGACTATGAAGTGGGTGATGTTCAGCATAGAGTTAGGCCCTATGTCGAACACCCGGAGGCCGTAGTGGCTTAGGATTTCTCGGAAGAAGGGGTGACCCGGAGGACGGAACCCCCGGATCACGTGCTCGGTAAAGCAGATTACCTCATTCCCGGTAGGAGTGGGACGGGTCTCATCGCCAGGAGCCCTCCAGTGTATTTCCTTTTGGGAAGGGAGGATTCCTAGCTCGGCCATCCCATCCAGTTTGGCCTTCGTTGTTGAAGACCGGCCCCAGTCGGCAGAAGCGGTTTGGGAGGTCTTTGCAGGAGCCGGGTGTTTTCCCTGTCTTTTAGGAGCCATGGAGCTGACCTGCAAGGGACAAGAAATGTGTGGGGTAAGATTCGGAACATCAACTCATTTGAATCTGGAGACATTAAGACGCTGAAGGCTAAAACAAGACCCGGGTAATGCGCTACGAAGCTAAGTGCTGAAGATTTTCCGGGTGTCGGATGAAGTTGAGTAAATTGTTAATTACTTACGTATTGAGGTGGGTTGGGTGAACATGGATGGTTGCCCATACCTTACTGAGGAGGGATTAACTGGAAAAGAAGGATTATCCGGGTGTTAATGCGGCAGGCGGAGAAAACAAGGCGGAACGGATCTAGAATCGAAGGACTTGCAAGTAATCTTATATGAAGTTTAATGGTTAATAAGGGCGCGGAAATGGGTGGTGATTGCGTATCAGGTGCTTGAAGAAGCTAAGGACTATCGAAGCGGACTAATTTGATGGTTCCCTAAAATTGATTTGCGGGTTGACTCAGATCCAATCTTGGTCAAATTGATGAAATTGCCGGTTTCAGTTGGATGGTTGAGAGGGGCTTACCGAAGGAGTTGAGGTCCGAACTGAGGCCGGTGCGCGGCGCGGCTTGAGTGTCTCACCACAGTCCTTGATGAAAGAAACAAGAGCGTGGCGGCGGGGCTCGATGGCGGCGCTGGAGAGCTCGAGGTCGGGTGCGGCCGGAGGTGGCCTTATCTCTGGAAGCGCGCGTGAGCCCGGCGGCCGGAACTGTGAGGGAGCGAGGAGAAAGAAATGACGAAACGAGGTGGATGGTTTAGGGTTACCCTCTGCTGATATTTATAAGGGAGGTGGTGAGCTCACCCGCGGCCAGAAAGCCGGAAATTGCGGAACAGTAATTATCCGCGCGGATTTGGCGTTGTGGGCGTTCGGAGCAAGGGTTCAAATATGGAAAGGTCCATTAGGCGTTCGAGGAAGGATCGAGCTATCGGGATAGCGAGCGCCTCAAGAATGAATCCATGAAGCCCGCGCTATCCTGGGGACTACTGATGAGGGGATAGTAACCCGGTATGCCAACTCCCAGCTGTAATCCGGCCCAAACGGCGGATGGACCAAATCCGGCTAAGAACAAAGAAGCTTCAGAAAGGCCCAGGGCTTGTAAGGATCGTAACCCGGATTGTGGGTTATGGTAAGGAAAGTTAGGTTTGTATATAGAGTTCGAGTAGGACTCAAGGAGCGCTTTGTATGGCAAGCCAAAGGGGGTATGAGTACTATATAAACCAACCCCTAGGCTTCGCCTGAGGGAGATTAAAGTCATAACTGTAACACCTATCATCGAGTATCCAGTATAATCACTTCGAGATCCGGCGAGTTGTTTTCCGGCTCTTAGATTGCTTTTCGCCATGTCTTCCTTCGAGCTAAACCCTCTCCCAAATACCTGTGTCGACTTGCCCCTAGATCAGTTACCCCCGGTAACATCTGCCGTGATTATCCCACGACACTAACTGATGAGGGGATAGTAACCCGGTATGCCGACTCCCAGGTGAGATCCGGCCCAAACGACGGATGGATCAAATCCGGCTAAGGACAAAGAAGCTTCTAGAAGGCCCAGGACTTGTAAGGATCGTAACCCGGATTGTGGGTTACGGTAAAGAAAGTTAGGGTTCGTATGAAGAGTTCGAATAGGACTCGAGAAGCGCTTTGTAAGGCAAGTCAAGGGGGATATGAGTACTATATAAACCAACCCCTGGGCTTCGCCTAAGGGAGATCCAAGTCATAGTTGTAACACCTGTTATCGAGTATCCAGTATAATCATATCGAGAGCCGGCGAGTTGTTTTCCGGTTCTTAGATTGCTTTCGCCATGTTCTCTTTCGAGCTAAACCCTCTCCCAAATACCTGTGTCGACTTGCCCCAAGATCAGTTACCCCAGGTAACATCTGCCGTGATTATCCCACGACAGTTGGCGCCCACCGTGGGGCCTGCGTCCAAAGGTGTTTACATCACGGGAGAAGCTCGGAAGAGCATGAAGAACCTCATCGTCGGAGAAATCTACGTCAACGGCAAAGGAGAGAAGATGGTAGACGATTCTGGCTGGGGGCCAGAGTCGGACCACCTCGAAACCGGATCCATCGTGACAGTCGGCAGCATCAACGTCTTCATCGGTATGGTATGTACTTCCAGTTCGAATTGTGATAATATTGGATCTGATTCTATGTCAGGGGAAGACGCGTATGTCCAATCGGGAAAAGAAGAATCGATTGGAACAACGGGTCAGATAGAGAGGGAGGATGATACCGAGTCTATACGGGATTTGTCGGAGGATCGATATGAAAGGGAAACCAGCGAGGAAGAACAGTACGAATCTACACCGGGCATCATGCGCCGGGTTGCAGTTTATGCGGCTCCCGCGACCAATCTCAATCAAGAAAACGCGGCCGCGGCACCAGCTGGGGCGGTTCAGGCAGCGGCTCAGCAGCAAGGACCAGTTGACCCGGTCTTGGCCCAAGTCGATGGAGAGTCGGCGTCTGTCACCAGTCGCCCAGCGGACGAGGAGCGACACGCAAATATGTTCGGGTTCCAAGCAAACCGGACACCGGGGGCGGGACCCTCAAACCCGCGTCACCCGGCTCTGTTTGATAATAACTTGATTTTGGACCCCACAGTCTTGGCCACAGTTATTACCCCGGAAAACGCGGCAGAACGTGTAAGAGACCTGGACGTAGCTCGTCGTGCATTGGAGCAGCAAAGAAGGCAAGTGGAAGCAGAAAGGCAGGGGATGGCCGCGCGGCAGCGCGAATTGGATGACCGAGAAACCCGGCTCCGGGAGGAAACAACAAGGATGCACCAAAGGCACCGAACTATGCTGCCGGCAGCAGGAGGGGTTATTAACCCGACCGCCCTGGTGTTCACGCCTCAAGATCAGCCGATTCCGCCGACGAACCAAGGGACCATACCGCGACCTTCAACGGGAGCACATCCGGTAAGCGCGCCAGCCGGGTTACCTTTGCCACAGACAGGGGCGACAGCCGGCACTGCCATGCCACCACCACCATCGCGATTCCGCACACCAGCAGGTCATTACAACAATCCCATGGACAACGTGTACGCAGCAACGCTCGCATTAAACCAGATCCCTGTGGGAGACTCGCCTCATGCGGAAGGAACCCGACGAGCAATCGATCTACTACACACCGCGGTAGCACAGCAAGCTAATTATCCGGATCATAGGAGCGGGATGCACGGGACGCCGTACGCCAGCCAGCAACAGGGCCATATTCAAACGAATGCGGCGCAACGAAGGGAAGAGCAGCAGCAAATGCCGCCTCCACCGCGTATCCAGACAGCACCAGTAGTATCAGCAGCGCAGGCGGTGGTGAACAGTTCCAGAGCCAGAAGAGCCGGGGCCGGGTCTGCAGCGCACGAGTTACCAGTGGTGCCGCACCCCGCGGTACCCCCAGCCGGGTCACGCGTTTCCCGGGCAAGACCGGCCCCAACCACCCTTGCGGGACCAAAGTGCCTTTCGGACGATATCAGAGCAGAACCTTACCCGGAGAAGTTCAAAGAACCGGGGAAAGTAGTAAATTATGAGCCAACAATGGATCCAGAAACGTGGCTGAGCAGCTATGAGATGGCAATGTCAATTCGCAACGCATCCGAGAATCTCCAAGCCAAATTCATGTACTTAATGATGTCAGAGGGAGCAGCAAAGTTATGGTTCACCAACCTACCGGAAAAATCGATCAAATCGTGGGAGGAGCTAAAGACCGCATTCATCAAGCACTTTCATGGGACATGCAGAAAGTTATTTACTATTGATGATTTAGAAAGATGCGTTCAGAAGAAAGGAGAATCGGCACGCAGCTGGGTACGCCGGGTTATGGAGATACTCCACTCGTCTACGGATATCCAGCCTAAGGACGCGCTACAAGCTATGGCAAAAACATGTAAGTACGTTCCTTTAGTACAAAAGCTAACTCGCATGAAATCTAGTAGGAACACAGCGGAGGTTACAATGGGAGAGTTAATGGATGCGTGCAACAAACACGCGGCAACGGATACCACAGAGGAGGAAGTTGACGACAAGAAAGCAAAAGCAAACGCAAGTAGCAGCGGGAAAACCGGCAATGGGTCGGCGCCAAACAATAATGGAAGTAGCCAAAACAAGCGCCCGTTCGACGGGAATTCCGAGTTTGTAGCCAACACGGAGGCCGGGTCTTCAAGACCTAGATCCGAAGGGAATTTTAATACTGGGAATCACAATGGGGGACACTACCAAGGACCTCCAAGACCAAGCAACAGTTGGGACATATTTAGGATGGCATGCCCGAAGCATAGCAGGAATGGCAAGCCGGCCAATCATTCACTAGAGCAATGTGCCGACTTACAAAGGTGGAAGAACGAAGAAGTGAACAGAGCTATGCGAGGTGCGGGCCGGGGAGGAGGTCCGGGTCTAGGTGGAAACTTGGGTAATGGGCCGCCCCCAGCCGGCAATCCGCCAGCTGGAAATCAAGGTAACAATCAAAATGGAGCAGGAGGTTTTCAAGCTAACCCCAAACAGCTGGGTCAATATCATGTGCACACTACAGGAGGCTCTAACAAGGATAAGAAGATACTGAAACAAGCAGTTAATTCGGTCTCTTCCGCTGTTCCAAGGTATTTGAGGTGGTCAGAACAAGAGGTAACATGGAGCAGGAAGGATCACCCGGATAGAGTTGATCACCCGGGAGTCTTAGCTTTGGTAGTGGCACCACAGGTCAACGGCTACGAGCTGAAAAAAGTCCTGATGGATGGAGGAAGTAGTATCAATATCCTGTACTGGGAAACTTTTCTGCGAATGGGCTTAAAGGAATCGCAGCTGCAAAAGAGTACAACAGTTTTTCACGGGATAGTGCCGGGTCACTCAGCATGCCCTGAAGGAAAGGTGGCACTGGAAGTAGCTTTTGGAGAGTCAAAGGATAATTATCGAGTCGAGTGGCTTACCTTTGAGGTAGTAAAGTTGCGCAGTCCTTATCATGCATTGTTTGGAAGGCCGGCTTATGCCAAGTTCATGGCAAGACCGTGTTATGTGTACTTACAACTGAAAATCCCGGGTCCCAAGAAGACCATTACAATACACGGAAACCGGGATATAGCAGCTGAGTGCGATGAGGGAGACGCGGCAATGGCCGAGCAAGCCTGCAGGAAGGAAGAGCTCAAACATTACCGTTCTCAGGTAGACCTAGAAGAGAGGACAACGTCAAAAAAGCCAACCCCTGAGGGGGACGAAGCAAAAGTTAGGGCAGAACAAAACCCTAAGATGGTAGGCTTCATCAGGAGCAATACTTTCAAAACTCTCAGCAGGGAAGAAGAAGGCGTACCACCGTCCGCAGCTGATCACGTTCCAAGGAAGATATACCCGGACTGGCTAGCAAATCCGGTACTCATTACGAAAGGGCATAGCAAGTGGAGAATGTGCATCGGCCGTATCAACGCGAGGCCGATTCTCGAGAATAACTAAAGCAGTGTAATGGGCGGCAGGTTTCATACGCACTCTTTTCCTATCCAGGGTACCTAAGGGGACTGGAAGGTTTTTAATGAGGCGGCCTGCTGAATCAAAAAAGGAAATTTTTATCAATAAAAGAAGATGGTTTCGAGTCTTATCATGGTCTTTGCTTCAGTTACAAGTAAGTAACATTGTTACTATCAATACATCAGTATCATCGAAATACATTACATGAATATAGGTCTCCGGGGGGTGATCTGCTTCAATAAGTAATCACAAGACCCGGAGACCCGGCCATGATGCCTATAAGTTATGGGGGCTGATTACTCGAAAGAACGGGTACAGCTGCAATCCTATAACTGGACAAAGGAGCCAAATTTCTTGGTTATTCTTACTTAAGCTCGATGTGACTCGCACTAAAGTGGCATGATCTGTTCGCGTACGATCACAATCAAATTATGCAGCCCAGTGTGGCTTGCTTGATCTTGTTTTTCGTATAGACGCAACGACATGGTATCCACGCGAAAGCCGGCTTATAGTACAAGATAATCAAAAGGGTCATCTAAACCACAAGTCCATGCAGAGTATAAGGCTAAAAAAGCCGGAAACTCAACAAATATTAAGCATGACTTCAGTATTTATGTAAACAGATATTGGTATTCAGCTTGGTAAACAGCAGTATGTCATCTGAGAAAGGCCACGCCCCTATAGCTCGTACTTTGGGTCATGGGGACTGGGGACTTCGAAACAGAAACAAACTGTTTTAACTACCCAAGCCTGAAAACCTTCATTTCCGAGTATTGGGGACTTAAAGAAAGGTTCCTCTATCAAAACCTACGATACTCGGTTAGCCGAGTCTCAAAAGGAAACTGAAAACAAGAGTTCGAAGTATCGAGAATAAGCTTATAAGTAACACAAGGATCGAGATTATGAAAAGCCAGGGGAGGCAAAGAGTTATCATAAGATTAACAAGCATACAGTCATAGTATCAGCGTCAATGGTGCACAAGCGCACCACCAAAAATCATATCAGTCTCGAGAAACACAAAGCGTTGGGTAGCGTCCTACTCGGCGTCCTGAGAGTGGTCCTCCGGGTCTGAATCTTGGACTTGCTCCTTGGCCTTACCAGCAGCTTTACCCGGGCTCTTCACTTCTGGACGAACAGGCGGAGGCACGGCTGGGGTAGAGGTAGACGGCTTTACGCCCAGTTCTGCTTCCCTCTTTGCAGCCTCTTCCTTCCTCCTAGCCAGATCAGTCGACCATTTGTCCAACATATCAATAGGGGGAGGCGCCTCCACCAGGATAACCTTGCCCTCAGAATCATACGAGCTCATAATTGTGTTTAGATCCATCTTGTCGGCCAAAGCTGTGGCTGAAGGACGTACCGCAGATTGTATAGCTTTGAAATCCTGGGGCTTGAATTTGGACCCGTCAGCTTTAAATTCTGGGAACCCGGATACTATCTTTGCCGGGTCAAGCTTTGGAAAATAAGCCTTCGCCAGCGTTAAAGCCCGGGTCACCCCAATTCGGCAGGACGAACGCTTCAGTATTTCAATCCATCCAGGTGCTGTGGAAAAGGCCTGTACAAGGGTCTCCTCGCCCGGGTATACCTCAGAAGGCCACTTGATAGCATCCAGCAAAAGTTTCGTGCCGGCAAAAAACGTCCGGAGCACAGTTTTCAGAGTTTTTACTTGAGTAATGGCATTCTCCTCCGGAGCAGCAAGGTTAGCACCTGCAATCCAAACATGTGAAAGCATATCAGTCATGTTGGTTATTACAGCGGCAAGATAGAGGTACGCAAATTAATCGCAAATAGCAAACTTACTTAGCAAGATACGGTAAGTGTCCGTAAGCTGAGCCGACAGGTTATTCAGCGAGGACTGGGCAGCATGGTACTTCTTCTTGTATGAGGAGACATCTTTTTTCAAAGTCTTTATCTCCGCTTCAAGGGCCTCCCTACGCTTAACTTCAGCCAGCAAGAGCTGCTCAGCCTTAAGTAACGCTTCATCTGACTGAGTAATCTCTGCCTGCAAAGGCCGGGTGAAGCTGTAAGCCGGATATCGCGAGAGTATTTTATCTGAGGAAATGATTGCCGGCAAGTACTATGCGAAGTACCGAGGATAATTAAAAAAAAATTATACTCGGGACTTGGGGACTGGATGTATAATAAGGAGTATCAAGTAAAAATTACCTGATGTGCTGCAGCCATACGTTCTAAGACAGTCCCTTCTGAAGCTTTCATGGCAAGAAGAGCGCTCATCAGCTGGTTAAAGTCAGCGTTATCCGAGTTAGACGGCTCGGGTACCTGGAAAGTGGGAAAAGGAGCATTTCTTGTAACAGGAGGTGGCACCCGGGTCATCCGAATGTCGGAGTCTGGTCCCCCTCCCGCGCTTGAAGCTGCCCCCTTCTCCTTCTCGCTCGTGTGCGAAGCGATTGGATACTCGGCGTCATGCCTAGCTGGCTCCGGTGGCGACATTTGCTCGTCGCCAGCCGTAGTGAAGGCATCATCAGCCGACTCGCCCTCGACCCGGACTTTAGCTTCGGTGTCCTCCTGGTCGCTACTAATAACCGTGGCTCTGAAGAAGGTGCAAAGGCGTAATTAATCTTTGGTTATGGAAAGAAAGGGGATGAAAGTTCGGTATAATATCCGGAAAAGGCGTTTACCCGGTGTTTACTGGGAAGTCCGAGGGGAAGCCGTCACTAGACCCGGAAGAGACTGAGAAATGGCAAGAGAGGTCTGGGATTACGTTACAAAGGAATGACTGGAAAGAAGTTTTGTTTACAACAAATACCAGGGTGTTGAACCGGGGGCGGCGAAGCAACCGGGTTAGGGGTCTCGTTGCCCGGATGATTCCGGGTTACTCGGCGCCTAGTCATGGGTGGCTCCTTCAGTTATGATCAAAAGGGGTGAAGATGGGGTTAGCCCCGGAGTGACGTTATGGGAGCAAAAAACCAAAGTGTAAGGGGATGAAGTAAAAACCTGGAGGGCTATCCTCTGGGATTTCCTCTTTGTTCCGGTTCTGGTGGCTGGCTCCGGCTCTCCCTCCTCGCTGGTGGACCCGCCCCTGCTGTCTGTTTCTTCTTCTTCGCTTTGGTCCTCTCGCTCTGAGAAATGTCCGAGTTACAGCATAAAGAAGAAGAAAAGGCAGGATATAACGTGTGCAAAGGAATCAAGTAGGTACCTTCATTCGAGTCAACGACATCGTCTTCCTCCTCCCCGTCTTCGGAATTAGGAGTGGAGTCGACCGTCCAAAAGTCATCATCGGCCTGAGGAGAAGATGCCAGGATAGTGATTAATATCGAGTCAAGAGAAGCGAATAAAAGTAAGTGTTAGAAGTCAAAATCAAAAGGCAGAAAACTTACTCCAGGGGTTGGATTCTCGAGGGTAAAAGGTTCTAATCCGGCTATGCTCCGGATTACTTCGAGCTTCTCTGTCAGGAAACCCTTAATTGTTTTGTTAATGTCACCCGGAGCAAGGGTGCGGGTAGAGAATCGGATTGGGTCCGTGGTTTGGCCCGAGTATTCGCACATCAGCTTCTCACGAATGGAGTTTGGCTGAATGCGGAAGCTAACCCAGGTCTTCACCAGGTTTAGCCCGATGAGGCCTCGGGCGGACAAGATGGAGATCCTAGCTAATAAAGGCAAGATCGCCTCCCTGTCCGGTTCAGACGCGAAGGCGTTGAATTTCTCGGAGATGTCAAGTTGACCCTCCGAGTAACCCGGCAACTTCTTTTCGCCGGGTGGAGAGGTATCCTGGCAGTAGAAGTACGAAAGCTGCCAGTGCTTTACGTGGGAATTGAGAGAAATAGGAGGCATCAGGGAGTTCTTGCGGCGCTGGATAGAGACCCCGCCGCAAGTGAGAAGTGCGCCGTCGCCGCTTTCGCGACACGGCTTGCACTGAAAAAGTTCGACGAAGAGGGCTAGACTTGGCGGTGTGCACAAGTAAGATTCGGAAAGAACAATAAAATGGGAGATGTTCAAAATGGAGTTTGGACCTATATCAAAGATACGGAGGTTGTAATGGTCTAGGACGTCACGGAAGAAGGGGTGACCCGGAGGCCTAAAGCCCCGGGTCACATGTTCAACGAAGCATATTACCTCATTCGTCGCTGGAGAAGGCCGGGTTTCATTGCCTGGCACTCGCCAGTGGATAGACTCCTGTGGAGGTAGGGTTCCAAGCTCGACCAACTCCTCCAGCTTGGCCTTGGTGACGGAGGACTTCCCCCAATTGGCCGATATGGAGCTTGTGGATTTAGCCTTATTCGGCTGTTTCCCCTGCCTCTTGGGTGCCATGGGATTGACCTGGTAAAACATCGAAGGAAAAGACGTAAGGAACAAAAACTTGGAAGTTAGCAGGCAAGCAATTACCCGCAATTTGAACATAACCCGGCTATTGCCTTGCTGGGTCAAGAATGATTTATCCGGGTATCAAGTGACCTTACAAAATACATGGAGCTTTCCGTAAAAGCAAATGTTTGGAGGAGTTAGGGGGATGCTTATATGCTTACCATCTGCGAATGAGTCGGAGAAGTAAGATTTTCTGAGGAAGGAGAACAAGGGCGGAAATTTCAGATGGCCCGAGCTTAGATTGGGAATCCTATTTCTAAAATTGTGACCAGATTAACGATTACTGGAGTTAGGGGAGTAATATAAGCTATGAATCCTATCCATAGGAATGTTTATGGTAAGTATCAGTGAGTTAATCCGGCGCAGCCCGAGAAATTGCGGACCGCTCGATTCAGATCTAATTAGAGGAAGAACTAAGAAATTGCGGGGGTAAGTTGGAGGATGTAAGGGACTTACTGAAGGAGATTGGAGTAAGGCCTTGCGGAGACAGATGGCGCAAGATTCGTGTCCTTTCGTGGTCGTTGGCCGGCGAATCGGAGGCTTGACGGTGGATTCGGGAGCTGGTGCGGCTCGCGCGGCGGCGGAGCGCAAACGAAGGCGGATGGGCTCCGGCGAGATGCGTGGGGTTCCCGTGGTGGCGCTCTGCGAGCTTGAACTTGGGGAGAAGAGAAATGGGGAAAGTGAGCCGTTAAGGGTTGAGTTTGCCTCCTGGGGCTTATTTATAATAAACCAGGTGGAAAAGCTTATCCTAACGGGCGAAACCCGGGGGTTGCGGAGTAATAGTTGGACATTTTGAAATTTGAAGACGTGCTTTATGTGCACTTAGATATGGTCCCGAGAAAAGAGAAGGGGGGAATCTCTTTCCTGGTATTAGCAATAATTACCGAAGAAGGTGCGAAGTCATGGAGTTCCTTACTAAAGCTCGAGTCTGGAAGATTAAAGGAGAACCCTTGAGGGAGAGCCGGGCTTTTGCTTGGCTTCCTTGGTACCAGTCACGGCTATTCATCAGCGCGCTGCGTCCTGATTTTCATATGTTTGTGTCTTATATTTCTGTAGGGAATAGCCGGCGCTTCGAAGAGTAAATCTTGGAAGCCCAGGCTATTCTGGGGACTACTGATGAGGGGATAGTAACCCGGTATGCCGACTCCCAGGTGAGATCCGGCCCAAACGACGGATGGATCAAATCCGGCTAAGGACAAAGAAGCTTCTAGAAGGCCCAGGACTTGTAAGGATCGTAACCCGGATTGTGGGTTACGGTAAAGAAAGTTAGGGTTCGTATGAAGAGTTCGAATAGGACTCGAGAAGCGCTTTGTAAGGCAAGTCAAGGGGGATATGAGTACTATATAAACCAACCCCTGGGCTTCGCCTAAGGGAGATCCAAGTCATAGTTGTAACACCTGTTATCGAGTATCCAGTATAATCATATCGAGAGCCGGCGAGTTGTTTTCCGGTTCTTAGATTGCTTTCGCCATGTTCTCTTTCGAGCTAAACCCTCTCCCAAATACCTGTGTCGACTTGCCCCAAGATCAGTTACCCCAGGTAACATCTGCCGTGATTATCCCACGACACTAACACTAGTCATCTTGTTAATAGGTTAGTCCAAAAAATGCGCTAAAATGATATAAAAACAGTAGAAACATGTAGCAATGACATGAAGCAAGTATGAAACAATAAAAAAATATACATGCGTGGGACACGTATTACCTGAGTTGTTGCGGCCGCTTTATTGTCCACCATTTTTCGCGGGGAGGGAAGTATGCGGGGAGGAAGAGGGTGATCGATCGGGGATAGGTGTGACACCTTCTTCGGCGAGAGGGAAGGGAGGTATAGTGGAGGCCATGGCATTAACACCATCGTGCGGCATCGGCCAATAGGATGCGCATGGATTTGATGCGGTGGAGAACTTGAAGCGGTGGCGTGGAAACCCGCATAAATCCGTGTTGGAAAAGTGCCTCCCCTTGGGCTCCGGCGCTAGAAATTAATGGAAGCGCGAGGCACAGCCATGTATCAATGTGGTTCGTCTTGTGGGTACCACATATCGGCGGTATTCGTCTTGTGGGTACCACGTATCAGCGGTGTGTCTGCTGCACTTTGCAACCAATTTTAATTATTTTTCAATTTAGTCTTTACACAAAGGTAAATGCTCTAGATATGCAACTACGGTGAATTTACTTATATGACAAGAACAACAATAAAAAAGATACAAACACAAACTAAAAGATAGGGAACGAGGTAACCGATAACGAAAGAACGTGGAGACAAGGATGTAATCCCGAGTTCCTCCTTTTGAGGGGAGTACATCTCGTTGGAGGGGTGTGAGTTTCGCCACTAAGGCCTACTCAACGCCACAAAGGCCTCACCCTATTCTCTAATGAACCTCGCCACAAAGGTCTAGTTCACCTTCCACTATTGATTCCCTTTGAGGCGAAAATCGATTCCTTTACAATGAGTTTGAGGGCTCCCAAGACTCACCAACAATCAACAAGAGTACCAACGGGGTGTAGGTTTTCCACAAGGAAACCATAGACTAGATTCCCTCAAGTTAATGAGGGGGAAATGAAGAATGGGTTGGTGAAGATGTAGATCGGGGCCTTCTCCTTCAATCCTCAAAGATCAACGAGTTTGGATGGAGGGATTGAGAGATCTAGCTTGGCGGGTGAGCTCAATTAATGGAGCATTCAATTTTGGAGAGCTAGCTGGAGGAAGAAGAAGGGGAGGGGGTATTTATACCCAAGACCCAAAATCTAGCCGTTTGACACCTTTCTGGAAAAGTCACACCAACGACTCCGGTGTAAAGGCCGGAGACTCTGGTCTAGCAAAGTCTTCGGCAACATTCCGGAGGGACGGAAACTTTGCATGACACGGGAGACTCCGGGCACTCTCCGGACTGCATCTAGTGGGCGACGCCATTTTGACTTTCAACTGGGAGAGCTTTAAGGGCGGAGACTCCGGTCTTCACAAGCCAGAGACTCCACAAGGACCCCGCACAATTTCCTCTTCAGAATGCAGAGAGTGTCTGGATTGCCTCATGTGCAGGGGAACGCCAAGAGTCTGGAGACTCCGCCCCCTGCACACCAGAGACTCCGGCCGGGCCAGAAACTCCAGGAAGATTCCGGACACATTCCGGTGAGGGTCCATAGTGTGACACCAGGTTCTTCGTTGCTGGGACTTCCTGAGTCCAGAGACTCCGGCCTGGGGAAAATCCCAGCAACTCCAGCAGTTCAAATTCTCTTTTGTTCCTTTTTGAGAAACAAACACACCTTTAATAAATATTTAATAATGACCCATAAAGCATCAACATGTGTTAGAATAATACTAGTGTTGTTAGCAAACACACAAAACAAGATTTAGGCAGATTTAATAATGAAAAATTTCTGGCGATTCTTGCCGCTGGTGTCATATTCCCTTTGATCTTGAAATACTAAAGTATCTTGTCAATGGATATTTTAATGTTATTATGTGTTAAAATTAATATATAAACTTTCAAATATACGCATACTATTTTTCATAAGCTTGTACTTTCTAAACTCAATAAAACATCCAATTCCACATTTTGTACATCCTAACATGAATTGGAATTGGGGGATACCTTTCGATTCCAACATCAAATACTAAGCACACCCAAACAATAGAATTTGAATTGAAGGTTGTTTCCTTTCCATCTTTGATTTGGTATTCTAATCCAGTTCAATTCTGAGTCAGTTTTCCCTACATCCAAACACAACATAAAACTATTTCCTACTAGTGTCCATTTGCTCCTAGCATGGATGAAAGTACATCTTTGCGGGGCAGTGACCCCACTAAAATAGCTAAATTTCAATAAAATTAGTTGATCTTTCAAAAGAAAAATATTCAAAAAAAGATAAATTTGTACTAGAAGTGCCCCTAGTCATTGGAATGGCCCCCACTGAAATGTTGGGTACACCCATGTTTGCATCTTTCCAGTTGGTACAAGAGAAGAACACTTGCCTAAAAAGGGGGAATTTTCCTTTTTGCCACACTTTACATCGGTAGTAACCGATTTGCCCCTGTTTACTTTGATATGTCCAGTTTGCCACTACTTAGTTTGGTAAGTGTATTATTTGCCCTTCTGTATCAATTTGACCTTCTTCAAGAGAATTCAAAACCTAGGGAAGACATATATACCCCTAGAAGCTAGATACGCCCAAATCAAAAGGAGTATCTCTTCTCCCCTGTTTTATCCTTGAGAAAAAACACATGCTCGTGGTGCTTTTAGCCTGCACGCCGCTGCACCTCGCTACTCTCTTATGCACCTCCGAGCTCCGCCGCTAGCTTCTGCACCCCACGTCCACCCCTGCGGATACTAACGGCTACATCTCGGGCACTCGCTGTGGACTGCCACATCTCCAAACTCACCATCCTATCCGTGAAGAACATGAACATAAGTGAATCTTTAAATGGACGTTTTCCTCAGATTATTCATCCAAATAGATTGAATTTTTTTCTAGTATACTTAAATAAATGTCCTATAATAACTAAAATTATTTAGATTTTTTCTGCAAACTTTGAATTTTCGGCAAAAATTTGAAAGTGAACACTCAAATTGGTTGAAACTTTCCCAGATTGCTTATATACATGGACTTGAATTACTCCAATATTTTCAATTTTTCGGGAACTTTGAATTTTTGGCCAAAATTTCAAACTCAACATTCAAATTGATGTTTCTCTCTAACCACTCACCCAAACTGGTTGAAAATTTCCCAGGTTTCTTATATACATGGACTTGGATGACTGGAATTGTTTCAATTTTTTCTGGGAACTTTGATTTTTCTGTTGCCAAACTTTCATTTGAGCAACATTTTGACTATTTAGACAACATCTGGACAACATTTTGGAAATTATATCAATCACAAGTACTAAATAAGAGGGAAGGAATATTTTCTCCCAGATTGAAACACTCATGCTAATTTAAAGCATCTCAGCCTAAAGTTGGATTATTATAGTAACAATGCACAAAAGCTAAGTTTTCGAAGTTGGCTTTCGCATACGCATAGTACAACACAAAAGATACTCCTAAAAGCCGAAAGTCTGGCATATTACAACATAAAAGAATTGGGAAACATGACTATGCCATTTTATTTCTCTTTGGGGTCAATTTTGTGGCTTTCAAGCTTGAAGACATGTTCTGCACACTTGACGCAGCTAGCTGGGACGTTTCCTCCTCGGTCAAGGCAAGAGCCAACCTCCTCCTCGTGATAGGACTAGGGTTGCCTTGAAGATATGCACGCGTCATCGTCACGGTGTTATCCATGACTAATGCAATTAGGTGGGACGCCTCCTCCTCGGCCAAGGCAAGAACCAACCTACTTCTTGTGACAGGACTTGGGCTGCCTTGAAGACCTTTAGGAATGGTGATCATTTGCCCTTTAGGGGTGCTCTGAACATTTGGAGAATTGGTAGTGTTTTCCTCGTCACTTGGATATCTTCTCGATCTTTTCTTCCTTTTCCTGCCCATGAAGGAAGTGATGG